>OW240924.1:59291297-59451297 GCA_933207985.1 Pelobates cultripes
CACTTACCATTTTTGCAAAGGAAAATTTATTTCCACCTGACTACTTTCAGCATCATGCAACCCAACCCATGTCACTTCCTTGCAATGTAAAGTGCCTGGTTGCTATGAGTATTAACACAGCCCCTTGGATATACATGCTGCTCCATAACAACCATTCTTTACAAGACTCATAGATAAAGTGGCAGTGAGTAATGGAAAACAAAACAAAAGAGCAGTAGATGGTTAAACTGAGAGTGGACACTTAGTGGGTGACAGACAGCTGAGAGGGAGCTGTGTCTGATGGACAGGGAAGGGAGAATGTGGCTACTAGTCAAACATGGTGAAAGATAGTCTGGATCTGGGATGGAAAGAAAGAAAGAGGCAGACAAGAACAGAGAATTTAGACAGATACTATTCAGAAATCCATACACATCAATCAGTTGGTGTTCTTAACCTTCTGGCTTACTACAAGGATCATTTAGTAAATGCAAGTGAATGTAGAAGAAGATCATGTGAAATAGCATTCCTGCAATGGATTTGTAGAATTCTCCATTTTTTTATTAAGTGGCTATACTTCCCCTCTCCTTTACCATGGTTTTAAAATCCCTCACACATTTATCAGGACTCTACATCTGCTAACCTGAAAAAACAGCCACGAACATTTTTATAACTGCTAGAGATGGAAGGGTCTATAACCTTTTAGCAAAATTACAATTCTTGCAGAACACATAGCTGCTGATTCCAGTGCCCTTGGGTTCCGTGACCATCTTTGAAAAGGCCACTAAACAGAAGTGACACCTGAGTCACCGCAGGAGCAGTAGACAATAAAATGTCAGTGTGACACAAACAGTAGGAAAGCTAACACAATGCTAAGGCACCTTTAAGCGAGAGTTATACAGGGATAAGAAGGTGCACACACAGGCTCGAAGGCAACACAGTGGATATGCTATTTTCTGAAGACCGCTAGATATATGTCAGTGCTTATTTGCAGAAAAAAAACTGAGAAGAATATTCTCCTGAGCCGAGCGTGGAGAGGAAATATCACATGCCAATGGTTTATTGGCACTGAACATTAAACTGGTAAAATAGCTTGTTTGTTGCCGATAAAGAAACCCTTAAAGATTTTGATCTTCACACTTCGACATGAAGGCTTCACAAGCCTTTTCACCTAGAGAGCCGGGGAATGTTTGCAATGCAATGGAGGTAACAATGTCACAGCAATAATACCTAATGAAGCGCTACCTAGAAAAGTATTAGATTTTCTAGAGGATCAATACAATAACATTTTATCTATACACTGCTGGCAAATGCAACCGCCTCACAGTAGGCATTAAGGGAGGCTGAATGTAGCATTGTAGACAGCCTAATAAACATGCATTTTTCGCATCCCTACAGTAACAAACTAAAGTGTAATATTTTATTTATACATTTTCCTGGCTATTTTGCTAGCACACGGAATAGATAACATTTTAAAGCATTTTGTGGATGATAGGTCGACTTTAAATAAATGATTTCTTAAAATAAAATCTTTACTGTGTGTGAAAGTTATTGAAGAGGAGTGTTCGCTAAAAAATTACTTTTGATATGTTGTAGAATATCTTTGTATTTGCTACTTTGCAGTTTTAATTTAATGCCTTTAATTTTAATATATATATAAGCAAACAGTGGCCAACCAGGCTGACATAGTGGTGGTAGACAAGGAAAGGAAGACTGCAGTGGTGGTGGACGTGCCAATACCCAGGGACTATAACATCAGGATGAAGGAACATGAGAAGGTGGACAAATACCAAGGAGCTAGAAACGATGTGGAAGGTGAAAGCAGTGGTTCCAGTTGTGATAGGAGTACTCGGCTGTGACCCCCACGTTGGAAAAGTGGCATCAGCAGATTACAGGTGGGACATCTGAGAGCACTGTCCAGAAGAATGCAGGACTAGGAACAGCTAAGATACTGCGTAAAACACTCAGACTCCCAGGCCTCCGAGAGAATGAAGAATACACAAAATTCACCCCTTCCCCATAAGCAGCACATATCAGAATACAGTCTGGGATAACAGATGTAGTTGCCACTAGAGGTGTTCTCTGAAAAGGCTTTGTTTACATTAAAAAGCCTGCAGGGACATGGTTTAGACACCAGAACAACAATAAGCTGTAGTTGTGACTATAGGGACCCTTTAAGTAATGACCCATTGTTTATTCAGGTAAAAACTCCACTGTACAGGGAAGAGGGAGTAGCGCCTCACAGTTTTGTCTGGTAATATATGTAACAAGAATGGAGAGATGGAGAAGTATATAGTGTAGAATCCTTCATACAGTGGCAGAGTGAATGGAATAAAAAAAAATGCACTTAAACATTTTTGGAGCTTTCATGAGCTCCAATTCTATGCGTGTGGAGGAGCCCCTGATATCCTTCAAATCTTTTGTCTGCTCTGTGTGCACTCCCTGACATGGGAAGCAGGGGGAGGACAAAGCATACAAAAGATTTGTGGCTATATGGACCACCATACAGTGCTCAAATCACCCAGCCCCCCTCCCTCTCGCCCGTAATGTCCCTGCTTATATCACTATATTTCTGCTAATTAAAACCAAAATAGAGATGTGTTGGGGTGCTGACAGAGTTTTGCAGTGGTGAGGAAGCAGGCAGGAACTGTGCAGAGTACTGTGGGTTTGTTCTTGGGCTGGTCACCCACAATCTCAATGATCTAAAGAAGTGACCAGGCCCACTGCGATACTACCCAGGAGACTACAATATATGGAGCTGACCAGGCAGTCACACTATGCTAAATATATATGACAAGGAGTATGTTTAAAACTGGCTGTTGGTTGAATTGAGATATCTCTGTTAATGGAGTTTTGAGAAATAGTTTGGGTGACTTAGGCATACACAGCTTTTTATCAACACTCAGGTCATCCTGACTGCAATATTATATGATGTCTCTGCAGTGTGAGTGGGACCATCCACAAAGATTCCAGAATTCTGTTATTAATATAAAAAAATAAAAAAACACCATTCATTTAAACTTGCCATTTGGGACAAAATATGCCAGTCATCCCATAGTGGATATAATATAATCTGTTCTCCTATCAGTGGCGGTCAGCAGTTGCCAATTTGTGATAAAATGTTTTACCCCTCTCTCCCCCTCCCTTTTTGAGATTCTCCAATCTTAATAAGTAAATGTAGCTAGGCATATTTTGAATTACGCTCCTATTCGTGAATATCCTTTGTGATAATATTCAGATTAGAAACAGATTTCCAAGCATGTTCTGCAAATCAGAGGACATTTGAGCTTAATGACTCATATGCATATTAAATATATAACAGCCTTGAAAACTATTGTAAATGAGATTACTGGTACTCCTTTAGGAAATGTACCATTGCCATCTCTTCGTAGCAAATCCCTTTGTGTCAGGTGATAAAAATCAGGAAGCAGTTTAAGGAGACATAGTACAATAAGATATAAAGTAAAGAAATTGAAAGCTTTTTTTAAAAATGGATTTCCAATCTGCTCTGTGTATTACAGGCATGTTAACACCATTTAAATCCGCGAGTATTAAAGAGGTCCCTGGTGGTGATTGTGGAGAAATGAAAGAGGTTTGAAGCATTTATAAAATATTTTTGTAATATTCTGTGATCTTACACTATTCATAGGATATAATGGATAAAAAGGTACGGTTATCCCTTTCTGTCTTCATGCTGGCTGGTAGGTGAGAATGTATTTTCGTCTTTGGCACAATCTTAAATCATGTACGGCTGTTAATTTCCATCTTTAATCATGTTTCGGGTTGCGACTGAATGCTCCAAGTACAGGCTGGTTCCAGATGTTTGTGAATGTGCAGTACAAGAAGGCTTTCACATGATTTACATGGAAAGTAAGTGTAAGATTACATATCAAGGAAAAGACAACTTTTTTACAAAAACATTAAAGGAACAAGAACACAAATGTATTCCTGATCCTATATATAGAAAACAAAGAAAAGGCACTCACTATAACAGAATGGCGGGCTGCGGTGAACAAGCAGGGATTTCCCAACCCTGCACAGATTGCAAAGCGTGAAAAAAGGAAATAAGGGTCTCCAATAACACTTAATGCCTTTAGCCCTAAAAAGGCTTCTAGTTAACCACAATGTTTTTATATTCATTATAGATTGCTTTTAACGATCGCTTTAATCCCACTTTTATTCTATTTTTTATTTTTTTATCCACATCCTGCTGCTATTTGATTATTGGATTACTGTATATCCTAGGTGGGGATTATACCACCAAGGCTGAATACTACCAGATCGAGTCATTGCTCTGGGAATAGTCAGTAGACGTTTTCCTTCAGAATACCCTTTGGTATTGTTTATAACTAATTTGCCCACTGTATCTTATGAATCTCTTCTAGCAATTTATCTCCATGTGTTTCATTTCTATTGCTATATTGTTTGCTACATAACATTTTTATGCAATACTCGTATAATTTACATTGCAATTAATTATGCCTGTTAATGTGAGATTCCTCCTTCTTTTCATGACTGGAACAATCACTTAATTATGTTCTTTGATCATTTCTGTTCTTACATAACTAATCACCCCACTTCTCTCTGTTGATCCAGTCTTCTTTTTATCTGGTCTCCACTTATCATATATTATAAAGCTTATTGTTTCTTTGTATATATTTTTTCTAACCTTCACTCACATGCTTAAATTTGGTATGATAATGTTATCTCTGACATCACCAGTCTTGCTCTCACCTGTTCATCCTCCAATTATCTCACAGCTTGAGTATATATAAAAAATTGTTATCTTGCACTTAGCACTTGTCTTGAGAAAAGTCCAGGAGGACTGAAACGTTGGTGTTTATTTGTGCTAAATAAAAGCATTTATACTTTAATACTACAGTCTCCAGAGTGCACTCATCTTATATATATATATATATATATATATATATATATATATATATAAGATGAGAGCACTCAATGGATTTCCAAGTCAATATAGTGTTTTCAACACCTGCCAAAATCCAACAGGGCCACGGCAGCAGCCGTACAGTACGTCATAGCGCGCTGCTCACACTCACAAGACAAAATTTCCATCTGGTCAGCACTGCAAGGCAAGACACCGCTCATCTTCGAAGGCTCTAGCCTAACCTAACCTTCTATCAAGACCTCACGAGGTCCACCCTGCAGTGGCGGAGATCTCTTCAACATCTCACAAGCCAGCTGAGAACAGCTGGCATCATATACCGATGGATGTCCCCCAGGCTTCCTGTGGTAAACCACGAAGGGACAGTTCACAAAATATCATCGCTTGCAGACACCCTAACCCTCCTCACGGCACTGGGCCTACCATCCCATACGGCAGCCAACGACAGGCGAACAAACACTCACAACTGGAATCCTTCCCAAATTGTACCATTCTTCCCTGCCGCCAGCTCGGCCACACACCCAGAGACTTGATCATCTCCGGGATTGCAAATCTGCCTGCAATATGTTATACTCTAGTTCATTAGTATTGCTTACAGTTGTCAATTCCATGTTTAACATAACACATACACAAGAGTCCCCTAAGGAGGACCTAACATCCCTCGACTTCCAACCCCTGGCATCAGGGCACTACCTGGTAGGTGCCTGGCTCCACACCTGCCAGCTCTCCCACCCCAGCCGCAACCCCCTTGATTAGGGGTACCACCAAAGGAGGACCAGTTCACTTACTCTCAACAAGCACAGCACACACTATAGCGAGATAGCCCCACGTTGGACGGCCCTCCCCGACTCATCCATAGCACCATTCCTGTCTAACCACCACGCAACTCAGTGGCTCTAATTCCATGCATGCATCCATTTAAACCAGCTCTCCCACATACACCATAGCACATATGTTCAAACATTTAAAAAATGTGCACAATATTCATCGAAATATCGATTTTAACCACACAAGTTGCTTTATGTTTGTCAAACTCACGCTGTAGCTGTTGGATGTTACTCATGATATGCACAGCAAAAATAAAGAATTTTAAAAAATAAAATAAAAAAAGTGTATTCAAAATGTTGCCAATGTGGATCATTTTTAGTTTTATATATATATATATATATATATATATATATACACACACACACACACACACACACACACACATACTTAAAGGGACACTCTAGCCACCAAAACAGCTTTAGCTTAATGAAGTAGTTTAAGTGTATAGATTATGCCTATGAAGTCTCACTGCTCAGTTCACTGCCATTTAGGAGTTAAATCAATTTTGTTTCTGCCTATGCAGCCCTAGCCACACCCCCCAGCATGTAAATGGCAGAGCCTGCATGAAGAAAAAAAAACGTTTTCACTTTCAATCTTGCTTGCTTTAAATGTCTGCACTCTAAAGTGAATTTTAATCACATACAGGATGCTCCTGCATGGTGTAGCAAGGTATTAACAGATCAGGAGATAAAAATGTCTAAATTAAATAGAATTTGCTATAAAGGAAGTGCAAGCATTCAATAACTATTTACAGGAATTGATTATAAGGGCTTAGGAAGTCACATGCAGGGAGGTGTGACTAGGGCTGCATAAAAAAGTGATTTATTTCCTAAATGGCAGAGAACTAAGACTGCAGGGGCATGATCTATACACCAAAACTGCTTCATTAAGCTAAAGTTGTTTTGATGACTATAGTGTCCCTTTAAAGTACCCCTTTAATGAGTACATCATTTGCCAAAAGGTTTAGTTGGTACCAGCTGGCTTTTTTATGAACAAGTAGTGCCTAATAAACTGCTGTGATAATGTAGGTAAACTCTCAGCAAAGATGGTGCAACTAGCTTCGGGCTGGCATCTGTCATCAGTTTTTCAGCACCGTCATTATATGTAAATGTGTCAGATATATCACATCAAGACAAACTCCGTGGCAGAGAGCGTGGATTTTCCCTCTCTTCATGAGATGCTGCAGATTATGTAAAGCTCACTTAGATTAATATTCTGTTGCACTTGCACCAAGAGTTTATCTTTGCCAATTATTCCCAAATTTATTATATTTAGGATATGCTTTTCAAATGATTTCATATGTTGGCCTAAAAAAAAATATTTTAAACACTGGTTTTGTAGACGATATATTTCTATTTTAATATTTTGGAAGAATGGAATATTTTTTAGGGCAAAAATATTAAATAATTGTAAAAGTTTATCCAAAAATATTAAATCAGGGCCTATATTAAAGGTTACATGATGGCCAATAAATTTGCATGTGATGCCTCACTATATTCCGGGTTACCATATTTTTCTGAGAAGTTACCCATTTAAATTGTATAGTGTCACAGCTAGACAATTAAGATTAGCAGCCAACTCTCTATTCATGTGCGAAGAGTACAGTCCCTAAAGAGGGTATTAGCACCCATCAATACAATGACTCAATGTGAACCGAACCTCCAAAATAGATCCTCTGCTTATCAAATAAATAGGTGGCTATGTACCCATGAATAACATAAAAACATTGGAAAGATGAAAGAAAAAAAAAATCATATTTAACTCGCTCTTTATTTTTATGCAAGATTTCGGACTCCTGCAAAACTTTTATGGGGTTTAAGAAATACAGACAATAAATATTTTTTTGGCTACGCGGAAGCAAGCTGCGCTAAATATTCAGCCAGCGCACTGGTTCTATCAAGAAACATATTCCCTGCAGTGAGTGGCTTCTATACAAGCACTGGGCATTATTAAAGCACTGTTCTTTAATGATTTAGAATAAAACAGCTGGCAGACATTGAAATAACTAGGAACTAATGATTAACATCATTATTACATTACCTATAATCTATTCTTATAAAAGTTCCAAAAGGAGATTAATGACACACATAGATACACACGAAACTTGCAAGGTATTCATTACAAAAAGAAACTTGTTCATGCATAATTTATTCAATACATTATGACATGTGTTTCTGCTTTTTGAATCCATAGAGTAGGAAGGGAAGACTACCAATTTTCCACCAGGTTTTCTCACATATTTACGGTCTGATGAGGTTCATGCAAAAAGAACTAAATTCTTAAATTCTACTTTTACCTCAGTAGGAGAGAATACTTCATTTGATGATGTCAATCAGGTTTCTATCTGGATTGACGTTATGATTCATTAATGCATGCATAATTAAGACACAGTTTTAATTTACAGTGCCCTTCACGAATATTGGCATCGTTGGTAAATATGAGCAAAGAAGGATGCGCAAAATTCTCTTCATTGTTTAACTTTTTGATCTATTGTTCAAAATATGCACAAATATACTCTGCTCTCATGGATATCAAATAATTGCAAACACAACACATGTTTATAAAAAATAAAAAAAAATGCTTTGTTAAATGTGTTATGTGTGGCACAATGTTTCCCTATGAATTCATATGAGAAAAATATATATTTGAAGTATATTCCCATTGATATTTTACATTTTGTTAATACACTACTGGGTGACTAGGAACAGGAAGTTGCTCAAACATGGCTCCCTGTTTCATAGTGGAATAAATATGAGGTATCACAAAGGCCAAATTCCCATAGTCATTCATCACAGTGGGTAAGCCTAAGGAATATCTGTGACAAGCAACAAAATGTTGTTGAGCTTCACAAAATGGGATGTGTCTATAAGAAAATAGAAAAAATATTGAAAATCCCTATTTTGACCATGAGGGCAATAATTAAGCAGTTCCAGACAACTGGAACTGCTCTGAATTAACCTGGAAGAGGACAAGTGTCTATATTGTCTCAAAACACTGCAAAGAGGATGGTTAGAGTGGCCAAAAAATCTTCAAGGATCACAGCTGTAGAGTTAAATAGGTTAGATGCGTCTTGGGATCAGAAAGTCTCCTAAACTACAATCTGAAGTTACCTTCTTCACCACAAGTGATAAGAAGAAAAAAATCCTCTACTCTCATCCATAAACTCAAGCATGGTTCAGTTTGGTTCTATGGTCAGATGAAACCAAAATTGTGCTTTTTGGCAATAGACACCAGAGGTGGGTTTGACACACACAGAGAGGTAGCCATATAAGAAGTACATCTTGTCCTCAGTTAAATATGGTGGTGGCTCGTTAAAATTTATGGGCTGTTTCTCTTTGTTAAGTTAAGTATTTTTTTTTTTTTAGTAAAGTTGAGAAGGTAATCTCTGCGCGCAAACACTAATGTAATGTGATGTGCATGATTATGCATGTAAGTACACTTCACAAACCAAGGTATGTCTCTACCCTTCAGTGGATTATGTTTTATATTGGCTAAAATCAGACCTACCAATCAGAGCTCTCTGACTGAGATTTCAAAGAGGGGGACATCCTTTATAAAAGATTTTTCTGCCATGAAAGCTCGGCCTGTGCAAAGTCCTTGCAGGGCTGACTTGGAATATTTTTTCGAGGTACCTTTTTTTGCGTAACTTTTTGGTAATTAATGTTTTATTTTAATAGTAATGTTGGGCTAGTATGCTTTTTTAATTGGCTTTTTTTTGGGGGTCTTAGGAAAATAATTAAGAAGAAAACCTCTGATGGTAAGCATGCTTTTATTTATTTATTTTCATTTTTTCTTGTACAGGGATGGCTAGTGGCTTGTGCTAGGGAGAGGAATGGGGCACATTTTTGGTGTGTGTGGGGGGAGGGAGGCAATAACATGTTTATTTTTCTTATGTTTTTTTGTTCATGAGCCGAGATGGACAGTGGGACACCCCCCTTGTTTATAACTCATATTGCCCTGAAACTCCACCCATGGGTGTGAGCAGGGGGTAACTTAGCATACACCACCATATATGTATTACATTTTTTAAACCCCCATCTGCTGGCTAGGGTTTGGGTCAAGGGTATCAACAGTGACCGGTCTGCCCTCATTACTAAATTTCTGCTCCCAGCTAATGACCCCTATTACTAGTCCTCCTTAGTATTAGCTTTTTACAGTGAGCAGAGCCACATAGCAGTGAAAGCTGTCCAGTGAAATGCTTCTCTATGAGAAATAATTGATTGGACTACAGAGGGGAAAGGAGTGATGCAGCATTACATCGGGACAGGGCGTGGAAACACCCAAGGAGAGCTTCCTCTGGCACTTGATTTATATTAAGTTGTTATTTTAATTACAGGAATTTCGGTTATAAAAAGCCGGGGGGACATAATTAGTAGTGCCCAATAGCACAATATATATTATAAAATATATATTAATTTAAAAAGGGTTATATTAACCACTTTAATACCTATTTCTTAAAGGGACACTAAAGGCACCTAGACAACTTCATCTCAGTGAAGTGGTTTCGATGTAAGGTCCCTGTTCCCTTAGACCCGTTTACATTGTAGTGCTAAAACTGCCTCTAGTAGTTGTCTACCAGACAGCCACTATAGGCACTTACTGCAGATTCAGAGAGTTGCTTACCTATGGGGAAGGCCTAATGTGCATGGTACTTGCCACACATGCACATTGGTCCCCCCCCCTATTGGCTGAAGTCAGCAGAGGAGGAGCCTGATCTAGCGCCGAGGGAAATGGGCACTAGAATCAGGTAAGTGACTTTTTTTTTTTTAACACATTCATGCACAAAACACTAAGGGCAGAGGGACATTTTAGTGTTATGAATACATCTTTGTATTTCTACCACTTAAAGACCACATGACGGTCTATGCCGTCATGCAGTGCAGAGCTTTAATGCCCAGTGAGGGCAAAAACTGTCATGTAGTAAACGTACCAGTAGGGTTAAAACCCTGTTGGTACCAAGGAACACTTGGGGGTCCCCTCTATCAGCTGGGGCCAGAATTAGTGGCTGCAGGCTGACCTATTCTCTGCTCAAACCTAGAAAACCAAGAATCAATAGATACCCAAGACTCCCCTCTGTCAGCTGGGGGGACATTTTTAGTGGCCCCAGGCTGGCAGGTGAGCTGCATGCAGAACTCAGAGGGAGATCGGCAAGCAGCTCTTTAAATGGGCATTTAAAATTCCTATAGACAGCAATGCTCTCCTCTGTCAGCTGGAGGGACATTTTTAGTGGCCCCAGACTTTTTGATGAGCTGCATGCAAAGTGGAAAGTTAGTACTGCATATAGTTACATCCATATAGAACACTGCAGTTAAGCTATCAAGCTCAGCCCCAGTGATCTCTCACTGGATCTGTCTCCACCATGGCCCAATGGCATTTTGATCAGTTCTGGACTTTGTTAGTTGTCAGTTGGTCATACTAACGTATAAAATATAAAGTCATCATACTGAAAATAGCCAGAAGATGGCAGCAACATACCACTTTGTTTAATCTTAAAATTCCCTTTGCTAATATCAGTATGGATATTAGCAGAGGAAAACCTTTGGGATTAGGATTACCCTAGGGATTAAGGTTATGTAAAATTAGATTTAGAATAAATATTAGGATTAGGATTGTGTTTATTATTAGGTTTTTATTTAAAATGGGTTTAGAAGTAATTTTAGGATTGGAATTAGGATTCAGATTACTGTTCTGATTGGGGTTTGGATTAGGATTAGAGCCAGCAAGGGAATCCTGTTGTTGAGATCAGCTAGGGAATTTATCTGCTGACATCAGCAGAGGGAATTCATCTATAACTACTTATAGGGTTAGGATTGAGATTAGGATTAGGGCTAATGTTAGTTAAAATATTTTTATTACAATGAGATTTTACAAAAAAAGCGTATGTTAAAAGTGAAAAATGCATTTGGTTAGAAAATGGCACATCAATAAAGCTCCCCATGGTGTCCACTTTTGCAAATGGTATGCATTTATGGATTAATTTAAATATGTGAGCTACATGCCCCTACATGCATTACAGACCCATCTTCAATTTGTAATTTACAGAAAAACAAACTGCAAGGGGCAGGTTATACATTTAGCTCTGTATTTTCACAAATACAGGGATATACAAAGGGGGTCATTATGTACTCAGGAGATATAGCCGATATAGTGATTTTTATTACAGCAGCACATATTAAGTTTACAATAAACCGCTAAATAGCAATGTGCATGTAAAATAAAATGTGAAAATAAAATAATACTATAAACTTTGAAATAAATTGGTGCTAAAATGGCTGTATAATACAACTCAAATTACTCCATATTACATACCCGTGGTGTGTACTTTTACAAATGGTATGCATTTATGAGGTGATTTAAACTGAAACTGCTACAATTCCCCAAAATGTGAATAAAACCATCAAATTAATCACAAATTATAAAAACTGAAATAGTCTGATCTCTTATATGGCACTATAACTTCACAAATTAGTTCCAAAGGGATACATTGGGGGTATTGATATGTTCAGAAAAGAGTGAGCTGAGCATAATTTGGGTGGTGTGATCACAGTAGCATATACAAGGTTTCGGAAATGGCCAGTTAAATTGTGATGAGTATGAAAAAAAAAATAAAAAAAAAATTCAAAAGTATTTTATTGCAAAACTTGACATAAACTGGCAAAAAAATGTCAGCGCACTGAGGCACAATATACATTACAGGAGACAGCCTGGAATGCCTATGTTCACAAACGGTAAGGCATTGTTGGGTAATTTCAATAGTCTAACTGCTATAACGCCCAACCACACTCCAAAAGTTCTCTGGAGAACTTCTATAGTCAATAATAGAAGCCATACAAGAATTGCTTTAATATGAGACAAATCGATGACTTGCCATCATTCTGAAAATGTCACTGTAGTTTCATCAATATAATAACCTAACGTCAAACTACAATAATGTTCAGAAATTCATTAAAAGGTCATAAAACATCAAATATTGTCATCATTTGACTTCCAAAAAAATTTACAATTGGAAACTATATTTGCTTTATACATTACCCACATGGAATGCCGGTACTAGATTTGCCACTGTCTTTTGAAAAAAGTCTATTCGCAGTCTGATGATATAGTTTGACTGAAGAGAAATTAATATAGCACAATATCCTCAAACTTAACTTCAAAACGTAGCCTGCATATTAAAGTGCCTCAGCATAAAAGATACATGAGGTTCAGCTTGAAAAGATAAACATTGTGATTTGAGGAACGTGGCGTTCTTAAACACAAACTCAGTAGAACTGAATTCTATTAAAGTTATCAACAATATGAAACTTCAATCGTATAACAGCCTGTGCTAAGAAGACCTAGCTGTTTCTAAAACAAAAAATGCAAGCGATAAACGGCACAAAAATCTCATTGTTTGCATAAATTATGGCAGGGATAGCGAGAAAGTTATTGTTCAAGGGACAGCTACAGGTAAAAGATTGTCATGCACAAAGTCCTTCTGATATCTGCGTAAGGAGAGAGGTACGGTCATCGAAATAAAAAGATTTAAAAAGGGATTTAAGGGACTTTAATACCCTGTCAATCGACATTGTGAAACAGGCGCAAACCTCTGGCACCATATGGGCTACATCTTCGTTTGTTTCGGGTTCCACCAATACTGTTGTGGAACAGCTGCATCATCCGACTGGTTGCGGCCCTGTGTGGCACCTTGGCGGGAGATGCGGCCAATCTCCCCAGCCAAGACTGCACGGATCCTTCTGTGAGGGCCAGAGCCCCGTACTTCCCCCTTACTCCCTCTGGGTCAGTGGGGGTTATCTCCCACAAGGCACAGTTTTACTCACCATCCTGTGGTTTCTCGGTGAAGTTTGAGCGGGCAGCTCCCATGCGGTCTGTCTAAAATGGCCAACAGCAACACTGCGCATCATGTAATTGAGGCAACAATATATATCTGGAAAGAAGGCATTCTGTAGCAATCAACACAATCTGTCCAAGTTTCTGGTGGAAATTACAGACGAAGAAAGCTGTCAACTCCAGTGGTGCAGCTTGCTCGCAGAACCTCGGCTTTAAAACTTTCTTTCAGGCAGGGACTTAAGCCGGGTCAGTGGGCCATGGCCGGTCCATGTGACTGAGAAAATCATTGCCCTTTGCAACCAAAAAATCTCAGCTGGCTGTAAACAGAGTGCCATGTGACCAATGGGGGTTGGAAAGCTGAGAAGCGCCTTGGCAACCGGGAAGGCTGGACTATACCACTACTGCTATACCTACCTGGACTTTGCCTGTATGCTGGGGGCATGGGATGAAGGGGCTGCAGTGTGCTTTTAGCAGTGTGTTTATGCTTCACCTCTCTTTCTTACCCTGCTCCTTGTACTTACCTACTCCTGTTCTCTCATGCTTCCTGGCCCAATCTACCTGTCTTGACTACAACTTGAGACCAGCCAATGAGCTCTTGGAGGTACTACTCACATAAGTTTTATGCAAGTTAATTAGCGTGCGGTTTCATACTTCTAAGAATTGCCTGTAATGTTATTGGCCTGTCATTTTCTTACAAATTGTGCAGATTATTTGCATGTCCTATAATCTAGTTTTTTTAAATACTATATCTCAGTACCATAAGCATATTTCACAACCTACTTTAATATCAGTTAATTGTCTTGCCATTGCTGTTGTGGCATTGCAAGAATGTCTATTACTTGCACCACACACAAAAAAAAAAAGAATAAAAATTTAAAAAATGCAGCTTAAACCCACCTCCTTATCTTCTACAATCTACATTTAAGATGAAGTAGTTAGCATTCAGTTACGTTTACAGAAACCTGACCTCACGTACATATGTCCAGTATTTTTTACGTTGAAAGGGATGGGATTTGTGATATTGGTGTAGTAGTCCAGTGACATCCTAACTAAAACACTGGAGGAGTGTCAGGACTTATGTATTTTTGGCAAAATAGGGTATTTCAGACACTTTTAAATACAATGTAATCATATTGTAAACCTGTATGCTATAGGAGTCAATTCAAGGTACTAATTCACACCTATAAAGCACTGAACAACTGTAGCCCTTCATATCTCTTCACAGATCCATAGGTATGTCCCTTCTCGGTCTCTCCGCTCTGCCCATGACCACCTCCTGTCCGTTGTTTGCACCCATACGGCCAACTAACGCTTGCAGGACTTCTCGCGGACGGCTTCCTTCCTATGGAATAGCCTGCCTACCGCCATCAGACTCTCCCCTAGTCTTGTATCTTTTAAGATGTGCCTTAAAACCCATCTCTTTAGGAAAGCTTATGGCCTCCCAGAGAAACCTCTACTTTACATACCTGTCTCTTGCGCTCTCTTAAAGGGCAGCACTCTACTCTCTCCTCCAGCTCTGCTTCACTCCCACTCTATTTGATTGATATTTCCTGTCCTATTGTGTTTTACACCCCACCTCCTATAGAATGTAAGCTCGTTTGAGCAGGGCCCTCCCCAACCTCTCGTTCCTTAAGTTTTTGTAATTGTCCTATTTATAGTTAGATCCCCCCTCTCATAATATTGTAAAGCGCTACGGACGCTGTTGGCACTATATAAATGGCAATAATAATAATAAAATATTGGCAGAAAATATAACTGTGCCTTAAAATAACACACTGCTATTGTAATCTTGCTTTGTACATTGCTCTTTAAAGATCATAGAAATTGCTGTTCTACAAAAATCTGAATGCCGTTCATTGCTATCCACTACCATGTGCGGCCTAAGTAAATAGTTAAATAAATGAATCTGTTTCAGAACAATAAACATACCGCAGATTAATGCCACACTATCCCATAGAAGCACTACATTTACTGTTAATCTGGAGAATTCTCAATAATTATATTAACATTAACAAATACAAATGTCCCTCAGTAGATGAACATGTAAAAATACTACGTATCATCAGATCAGATCACGGGTATTTCTTGGATAGCATATGGGTGACAGAGTAAAAAAATAGGCTGAAAACAATTTGCGTCAAAACATTTTACAGCTGAAAGGTGAAAAAAATGATGGGGGAAAAACGCTTGCGAAAAAAATGAGAGGGATCAAAGTGAGCGGAGGCACAGATGAGCGGAAAAGGGTGAGAGCAGGAATACACAGAAGGGGAAGTAAATGTATTTTACGGAAGAAAAAAAAAAGCAGTTGAAAGGAAAAAGCAAAAAAGTTAAATGAGAACTGAATGAAGAAAAGCCATTATTGGTTTGTTTTTAGGCAGGGAGGAGTAGTAATTGTCTCACACCTGATATTCCGCGTTTCATCCATTTCGGCTCACCGAGGGCAATGAAGAAACTTTCTTGCCTTTCGTATTCCTCCTCATCTATTATTTTAACCCTTATGGTTTTCCTGTAGGGACATAAGAGAAACAGTGGTATATAGAGGGAACAGGTTCAATATTTTCTAAATATGCTGCCACCTTCTTTACTTTTGAGGCTCAGTCATTGTAGTATTTCTCCATGGGTGGTGAGGAGAAATGGCACAGACAACTATAGAACCTAAACTAAAATGTCAAGAAAAAACAACCCAACATATTTTACATCTTGGAATCTTCTAAATTGGATATTGACCTATGTAAAACACTAGTATCAAATACCCAGGGGAGAACTCACAATCACTAGAGATGAATTAACTCAATTTGGTGGTTTTATCTTCCTGGACTTAAATGCATATTTACCAGTATACAAAGCAATCCAGTAATACTTTTAATAATGAATGTTTTTTTTTAAATTGCCCTGACATTGATTCCAAGTTGCCGTCTGTATTTATTCACTAAACTGTGGTTTTGTTACACAGACAAGAGAGTTGTAAAATATAAGCAACAATAAAGCAGAAAGAGATCACGTATGTAATACTACAACATTATTGCACTTCCAAAACGTGTCCACCATTGTTGGTGTAAAAGAAATTGCACTGTATTACTGGTCCCAATATTGCTAAACACAGGCACACATCCACAATCATCCATTAATCATTAAAATATCTAATTTTTTATGTATTATTAAATCCTTTACAAAAATGGTAGGGTGGGTGGGTATTATAATTGTTTAAAGATTATACACATTCTTTTATCTTGCAATATTTAGGTGTCACATATACATTAAAGGGACACTATAGGCACTCAGACCACTTCATCTCATTGAAGTGAGGTTGGTGCAGTGTCCCTGTCACCTTAACTCTGCAATGTAAAACATGGCTGTTTTAGAGAAACAGCCTCTATTGGTTGTAACTCTTTGCATGAGGACAACTAGTGTCTTGAAATTCAATGCTTTCCTATTGGGAAGGCCAAAAGTGCATGCGGCACTTGCATGCATGCGCATTAGGTTTCTGGATCGACATGACGGTGGAGGAGGAGCCTGATCCAGCACTGATGGACCTCTGCACTGGAATCGGGTAAGTAAAAAAAAAAAAAAAAAAGGTTTTAACCCTTTATTTGCCAGGACGTGTGGTGCAGGGGCAAAGGGACACTATAGTATTAAGAATAGTTTTCCTAACACTATAGTGTTCCTTTAAGTGTGACAAAAGCAGGTATATAAAAAATGATCAATGGCATTTTGGAGACGTAGCCTCCCAAATACATACGTTCCAGCATTTCAAATGAATAGAGGGACATATTCATTTTAGGGGTGTGACTGTTTGGAGAAAATGTAGGTGACTTGCATACACTTGGGACTCTGTACATATGCCGCCAAAACATACAAATAATGTCTTTATGTGTGAATAACAGCGGGTCTTCTCCATGTCTGAATCTATGCGCAGATCCCAGCGTAGTGTCTATCTCATCTGTGACCCTCAAACAGCTACTATTTTAAGCTCAGCTGATGAAAAAGTGATTTCATTTAATGGCACGATCTTAAAAAAAAGATTACTTCTTTGCTATGGGTAATTTGTGCTTGAAAGAATATATTAATTTTGAATATTTGACTAAGTATTTCTCACTTCAAGTGCAAATATGACCAGAGGTCAATAATTAAGTTATTAAACCAGTTATCTATAATCTTAATATAATATATCTTGGCACAGACTTTGATCACTAGAGCCATCTGCAAATAGCAAAAACATGAATAATACACACTTTTTCTATGGACCCTCAACACCACAATACCTGACAAACTGATTAAATCCTCCATACAATGCCTTCCAGCACTTATTTCTTCCCAATTGCACAGGTCTGAAAACCCATTTTTTGTGAGAATAATGCAGAAATAATGCTGGGATGTTACAGATGCCATTCAGTCTGCTTTATGCCCAAGTAACATTACTGAACACTGTATCTGTTGAGAAACGAGTGACTCACATCTGCACGGCAGTATTCTTAGGCATGTAGCACCATGGCAACCTGACACTGTGTTTTGCCTAAGTCTGGTATCTTCAAGACGGAATCTCGTAAAATAGTTGACAATTCAGACTCCAATAACCATAATATTATAAGTAGCACAAATAATATGGAAAAAAGAAAGGAATACACAGTTTATATGGTTAATGTTAGATTTGAAATTAGACATTAAGAATCCATTGTATCATTTAATTAAAACAGTGAAATCATTAACCGATATGAAAGCGGACATTAAAAGTCAGACATTTTCATTTGAATCAGTCAACGAAATTTTGATTTATTATTGCGCACAACAGGTGCCTGCCCTGATATTTGGGGGGATATTGCCCTTCCAGTGTCTCCAATCTGCTTTCTCCAGAGAATTTGTATTTATAAAAGAATATACTCCATATATAATATAAACTCCAAAAATATAATCCAATCTACAGTAAAAGAATATACAAATCAAGTCCTAAAGATATTTTTTTTTTTTTCACTTATTACCTTGCTTGATTTCCTTGTCTGTGGAGATAGTAGATTGAAGACAACAAGATAGTAGATTGAAGGATGGGTACGAGTCCCCCAAATAACGGGGGAGGCACCTATTGTGTGCATTAATATATCAATATCTTGTGAGTGCAATCCTATTAAGCGCCATTTATAATACAGTTACTGTATCACACTATGCTATGTTTTCTTGTATTCTAGGAAACAAAGGATTCCCTGTATATTTTTCATTGTACCGTTGTTTGTAAAGGGATACCTTCTGGAAGGTTCCTTAGGGGAAGCTAGGGTATACTGTTAAGGGATATCTCATACATACATTAGGTGGAGCATATATTATTTCGTAGACTTGTTGAATGAATCTGTAAAAGTTTCAAGGTAAAATTAAATGGTGCAATATTTCCAAGATAAATGTTATATAGGTCAATAACAAAAAGAGTATCACTCACAAGTGTGGAGCCAATAATATCAAATGGCTCAGATGATATACGTAATTGGACAATTACCAGGATGTCCAACTCCTTCTTCATGCTGGTCTTGTGTCTATGACTCCATCAGCAGCATAGATGAGGCACACAAAGATCTTGCCCAAAAGATCCTTTATTATATATGGGAAAAAAACAGATACATACTAAAAATATAAATAAAATTGGGTACATAATGGTCCAGAAATGTTTCTAGTTCAATGTAATATCCACTATGCCGTCCAAAATGCGTTTCGCCCTCACACTGGGGCTTACTCAGTCGGTATAAATCCCTTGTTCTTCTCCTTCTTTAAAAAGACCTCTCTCAGAAACTGCAATAATTACCTTGAGGGGTCAACTCCTACCGGTTGGTTAGGCGACCAAAAGTCGTCTAACTGATGCTGGACGTCCTCATGCATCAGTTATTCTTAATCAGAAAGAGGTGCAGCCTTGACTGGTAGGGGTGGGGCAAATTTAGATTGGGGGGGGGTGACCAGGTTTAGTCATACCAAGGGCAGCACAAAACCTAAATACACCACTGGCAAGCATGCTCACTGCTCCAGCACAGAGGATTCTCAATGAGAAGCTTCTGATTTGTGTATTTGCCCAACACAGACTATGTCAGGAACATGTCCTCTTAGCTTAATTGCAGTTCATCAATGTGCTGATTTCTATTTGAAATTGGCACATTTATAACCAATTTCAGACACACTTCACCTCCACCTCCGGCAAAACCATTCAAGTGTCATTAGCCAGCCTGAAACTCGAGTTCTGGCCTGGCTAGTATCAGTATTCTGTGTGTTTGGCATCTGTCGTTAGCAGTACAGCATTCTGGCAACAAACCGCAAATGTGGGCATAAGCTCCCCACCCCCCACCTCCCCAATGCTGCCCATGTAATTCAGTCAGCCTGTCCTCGCTAACATCCCTTCCACCTCAGTATGGGGGAGTGACAGCAGTGGAAGAAGAGGGAGAGCTTGGCCGCTAAGATGGAATAAAGGTGTGTTTTAGCTACTTAGGATCAGAACGGTTACTCTGACTCATCACTGATTTGTGGTTGAATAACCCTCTAGTGTTGTGCAACCATATTTTATAAAAAGTTGCATATTTCATCTGACCATGTTACAAAAGTAATAACATTTCAGAAATAATGAGATCTACTCTGACGATAGATAGAGAAGAGATCTCTCATCTTTCTTCTTCCCCTTACAATACTTCCCCTAACTTCACTCCCTCTGCTGTTCTATGTTCATTTGCACCCGCTACATTGAAAGAGGTTTCTGCTCTGCTCCAGTCCTCCCGCCCCACCTCCTGCTCCCTAGATCCAATTCCCTCGCATCTCATCTGTACTCTGTCTTCTCTTTCTCCACCTCTCACTAAAATTCTCAATCTCTCTCTCCTCTGGTATATTTTCATTGCCCTTCAAACATGCAACTGTAACCCCAATTCTAAAGAAGCGCAATCTTGACCTTAACTCCCCATCCAACTATCGTCCTATCTTGCTACTGCCTTTTGCATCCAAGATGCTTGAAAGAATTGTGTATGTGAGATTGACAGACTTCCTAGAGTCCAACTTTCTGCTAAACCCGCTTCAGTCTGGTTTCCGCGCTAAGCACTCTGTGGAAACGGCACTGACCAAAGTATCCAATGATCTACTCGCTGCAAAATCTCATGGTCACTACTCTATCCTAATTCTCCTTGACCTGTCTGAGGCTTTTGACACTGTGGATCATCAACAGTTTCTTCTCATCCTCCGCAATATCAGTCTACAAGATATTGCGCTCTCCTGGTGCTCCTCCTACCTCTCCCAGCGCTCTTTCAGTGTTTCTTTCTCTGGCTCTGCTTCTTCTCCCCAACACCTCTGTTGGTGTCCCTCAAGGTTCAGTCCTTGGTTCCCTACTGTTCTCCATCTATACTGCCTCCCTTGGTAAACTCATTAGCTCCTTTGGCTTCCAATATCATTTCTATGCGGATGACACGCAAATCTACCTGTCCTCTCCTGATCTCTCCCCGTCCCTCTTGACTAGTGTCTGTGACTGCCTCTCTGCTATTGTTAACTGGATGGCTGCCCACTTCCTTAAACTAAACTTGACCAAAACTGAAATTCTGGTCTTTCCTCCCTCAAGTGCTGTTACTCCTGTGTCTGTCTTCCTCCAAGTCAACGGTGCTACCATCAGCTCCACCACGCAGGCTCACTGCCTAGGTGTTCTCTTTGACTCCGACCTCTCCTTCAAGCCTCATGTTCAATCTATCGCCAAATCCTGTCATTTCCATCTCAAAAACATTGCGTGCATCCGCCCCTACTTAACGCCAGATGCAACTACGGTGTTGGTCCATTCCACTGTCCTTTCTCGCCTTGACTACTGTAATCCGCTTCTCAGTGGTCTTATGTGCTCCCAACTTGCGCCGTTACAGTCCATAATGAATGCGGCAGCAAGGCTCATCTTCCTGTCCGCCCGCACCTCCCATGCCTCACCCTTCTGTCAGTCCCTACATTGGCTTCCTATAAAATATAGAGCTCAATTTAAACTTCTGGTCCTTCAAATCGCTACATAATGCTGCTCCCACCTATCTATCCTCCCTTATACACAAGTATGTCCCTTCTAGGCCCTTACGATCTGCTGAAGACTTACGTCTATTTTCTGTCCGTACTCCCACCTCTAAAGCTCGCCTTCAAGATTTCTCGAGGGCTGCACCGTTCCTGTGGAACTCGCTTCCCTCCTCCGTTAGATGCTCATCCAGTCTCCACTCCTTCAAAAAATCGTTAAAAACCCACTTCTTCATAAAAGCGTATTAAACTGTTAATAGCTCCTGACTGATTCCTCTTCTGCAACTGTCACTAGTCTAATACTATTCTTACCTTTTTGTGTCATTTTACCCCACTTCCTCTAGCATGTAAGCTCATTGAGCAGGGCCCTCAACCCCTCTGTTCCTGTATGTCCAACTTGTCTGGTTACAACTACATGTCTGTTCGTCCACCCATTGTAAAGCTCTGCGGAATTTGATGGCGCTATATAAATAACATAATAATAATAATATATCATCATATGGTAAAGATGTTTACTAAGTTTTCTCACAATGCCCCATATCCATACTTCACATACCCCAAATGATCTAGTGCTGCTTTGGCATGAGAATAGCCCTAAAACCTTATTATGACTACTAGACCAGAATTACTGGAGGGCACGGACAGTCTATGTATTCATACCTACTGCCATAATGTTGTGCAAGTTTTCCCAGCTTGATAGTTGGACATTATAGATCATGGTGGACTGGCTGAATTTGGAGAGTTATTTGGCCATAACATCTGATAGTTTTTTATGTATAACACAGTATAAAGTTTACAAAAGGATTACGGGAAGAATTACATAGTTAATTATAACAAATACACTTTGTACATATTCAACAAATCTATAAAAAGTCACATGAATCATGTTTTCATAATCATGTCTAATATTTCTGTTTGAAGACTTTAGGTAGTTCATAGTTGCCAACAGTCTAGAACAGGGGTGACCAAAAGGTAGATCCCCAGATGCTTTAAAACTACAGCTTCCATTAAGCTTTGTTATTCTAAAAGCATGCAAAGCAGCAGGGGAATTGTAGTTCTACAGCATCTGGAGATCTACCTTTTCTGCACCCCTGGTCTAGAATTTACCAAGACAGTCCCTATTTTGGGGTACTGATCCAACAAAACTAGGTCATAAGGACTTGTCCACATTTTGAATTCTGACAGCAGATTTCAAAATGCAGCAGGGGACTGGACACTTAGACAATGCACAGAATGCCTAAGCAGTGCTCTGCGCATGGTCTACTTGAGGGGTCAGGCTGTCAGTCAGACTGGCCACCATCTTTAGGCACACACACCCCCTTGACAGTACTCTGTGTAGCCTGCTTTCTTCCCTGCCCACCTCTGTCCCGGAAGATTGGGAAAGAAAGATTGGCAGATATGGTATTTATCAGAAGGTGTTGCTCAAAGGAGGACCAGAGACTGAAGTTAGTATGCATTAGTATGGAAGTTTTGGTTGTTGAGAGAGGGAAATTTGTCACCCTTAAGCTTAAGGTAGCTTTGAACTGGTGATAGCATGATCAAACACATCAGGCAAGTACACAATGAGGAACACTCATTTAAAAGATCACACATCAACATCCAGCTTGTTGAAGTGCTTTATGTGTCTGTCCTATTTATGACCGTTTAAAACATGCGGGCAGAAACACCCGCCCGGCTATCAAACTAGAGTACAGCTCCTCTCCCCTTCCTAAAGAGCTGTATTACAGGTGATCAAGAAGCAAAGAAAAGTCGCGATGATGTGCCTGCCCCTGATTGGAGTATTCCCCAGTTCAGACTTTCAGATAAAGAGGGGGAGACTTGCAAAGGTTTTGCAAGCTGTGTTTTTCATATGTCTCTAAAGAAATCACGCAGAAAAAAAAATGCATTTATGTTTTCTTCTGGGTATATCTACTAAATTGTAAAACATATATAACTCTAAACATACCAATAGAGGGTTCCTTTAATACGTAAAACATACTAGAAAAGCATGTTTAACAACTTTTTCATGGGTTATTTTTTAAGTTGTTTTTAAGATATCAAGTGTTACTTAACTCTCATTTTAGTGTAGCGCAGTTACATAGATGACATAGACATCGCATGGGGAAGACTCAAATGAACCTTATGCAAATTAATCAGTTTATAAAAGTCTGTATGCACAAGTATATACCAACAGTTCACCAGTATTTTATTTAAAAAGTTAAATTTTTTTTTTTTAGACATTCCAATTAAAAGTTATATTCATACAAACTGTTTGCTTGTATTTTTTCTAAAAAGTTTAGTTTTTTTAAAACATTCAGGTTAAAAGACATATTTATACAAACAGGACATTTGCATTGATAAAGAGCAAGAGTCCGAAACGTATGTTGTTGGTAGCACCATGGTGTGCACACAGTGTCTGGTAGCGCTGACCTAATTTTTCCTTTAAAATGTTATTATTTATACAAACAGTTTGCCAGTATTTTAAATTAGAAAAATGTTTAAGACATTTATGTTAATAGATATATTTAGATGTGTTAAAATATAACCAATCCACAAAAAAACTAAAAAAAAACTAAAAAAAAGAGTACTACTTTATTATATAAATTCACATCACAAGTATTTAGAAAATGTACGAGAACATTTTATCTGAGACTTTGCTCCATTCCAAGAGAAATAATTAATAACAAGACGAAAAGGATTGAATTATCCTCAGAATACACTCAAACAAGCATTCCTCAGCATTATCAACGCTAATAGACTCATGCTTTCGCATAAAATAAAATTACAATTCAATTGCTTTTATTCAATTTATAACACCACTCGAAGCACAGAGCCAATTCTTGAGGGTAATTATAAACACCAGAAAAATTTTCTCTGTGGCACCGATCTTTGTAATTTACATCTATTTATAAGACAGAGACAAATAACAGTATGTAGTCTATCTATCCTCTCTGCTGCTCAAGGGTTGCTCCGCTCGGGCTAAATGCAGTAATCTATTTGGGATGACCGCCGCCGTGTATGCTCGGTGGTCATCTCTAAATCTAGAGAGCACTTGTCCATCTCCCAGACTGAGGCCAGAATTTTTCCAGTGAACTCTGGTGTTTAGAGTGTTGCTGAGGGATACCATGACAACGCACTGAACACCAGACGTCATGAAAGCAGATACACTGGACTATGGATCACAAAAACACCAAGGATTTTACCTTACCTGCCTGAGGTAAGACACTGGGAGGGGGAATAATGATAAGTTGTTATTTTTTAATTAAAAAGTATTATGTTTTTTTAAAGTAAATATCCCTAGTTCCCCCATACCTCCATTAAAGCCCAAATTCCTCCACCTGCAAACACACACTACAGCCCTAATAACCCAACTGCACCCCCTATTTAATATATATATATATTTCCTCTCAGCATCTGTCTCTCCACTACAGTCCCACTATGATTAATATTACAGATTTCCATATTAGAACCCATGTCTCCCCACTACAGCTCATAACCCCTAACTACAGCTCATGTGTACCCAATATCTAGCCCTCTATCACAGTTTCTATCCCATATTACAGACTCAATGCCATCATTATGCCCTTACCCCCCATTACATTCCTTATCACACATTACAGCTCATAACCACCTAACTCCCACACTACAGTCTCCAGGCCCAGGCCCAGGCCCATGGATTTTCCTAGGGTTGCCAGGTATTTCTCATGTATTTCTTATGGTTGCTAATTATTTCTCAGGTATTTGAGGCTGCCTAGCCAGTGCCGGTATTGCAGTAATACCGGCAATACAAATGTCTGTCTCAGTATAAACATAGAGTATTCTGCAATACCAGCACCAGCCAGTAGGGATCGCTGTGTGTGTGAAGAGAGGCAGGGATAAGAAGTTACAGCATTTCCTTTCCTGCCTCTCTCTACTCACTGATCCGCGGGGGAGCAGCTCTGCACAGAGAGTCCATACAGCAGCTACGAATCTGCGAGACATGGGTTGGTGAGAGACTTGGGGACGCTGGGAGACATAGGGATACTGGGGAACATGGGGACCCTGAGACACTAGGGACACAATGGCCCCATGTCTCCCAGTGGCCCCTAGTCTCTCAGTGTCCCCATGTCTCCCAGCCAGTGTCCCTAGTGTCTCAGTGTCCCCATGTCTCACAGTGTCCCTGGTCTCTCTCAGTGTCTCCATGTCTCCCAGTGTCCCTGGTGTTTCTCATTGTCCCTAGTGTCTGTGTCCCTAGTCTCCCAGAGTCCCCTAGTCTCTCAGTGTCCCTATGTATCTCAGTGTCCCCATGTCTCTCCCGGTGTCTCAGTGTCCCCCATGTCTCACAGTGTCCCCATGTCTCTAAGTGTCCCCTAGTGTCCTGGTGACATTGGGACACTGGGAGACAGGGGGACGCAGACTCTAAGGGACACTGGGAGACATGGGGATACAAACACTAGGGGGCACTGGGTGACATGGGGACACTGAGACACTAGGGGACACAGAGACATGGGGACACTGGGGACACAAGGAGACACGGGGACAGTGGGCGACTTTAATACCTGGGAGACATGGGGCACTCCCAGTGTCCCCATGTCTACCAGCCAGAATCCCTAGTATCTCAGTATCCCTATGTCTCCCAGTGTCCCTGGTGTCTCTAAATGTCCGTAGTGTCTCAGTGTCCCCTAGTCTCCCAGTGTACCCATGTCTCACAGTGCCCCAAGTGTCTGTGTCCCCTAGTATAAAAGAAAAAAAATCGCAGGCATTCACTGTGATAGATTTAAGCAGGTTTATTGGACACTGCAACGTTTTGACCTGTAACCAGGTCTTTATCAAGTCTCCAGTGTCCTCTATGTATCACAGTGTCCCCTATGTATCACAGTGTCTCAGAGCCCCATGTCTCCCATTGTCCCTCATGTCTCAAAGTCACCAGGTCTCCCCGTGTTCCCTAGTATCTCAGTGTCCCCGTGTCTCCCAGTGTCCCAATGTCTCTCAATGTCCCCTAGTGTCCTAGTGACATGGGGACACTGTGAGACATGGAGACACAGACATGCCCCCTTTTTGTGGATGTTCACCCCCTTCGGCAGTTCTGGTTATGTGATTTGTGTCAGTGGCCCACCCTTTTACCCCATCCATAGACTTCCTGCTTTACTGGACACTGCTGTTAGGGGGTATGGGTTTACTTGAAAGATGAAAGCGTGAGATTAGCATAGGGTATGTGTTTTCTCATAGCTGCATCCTATGAGTTTCTCTCCAGCACCATCTCCATCAGATACATGACGCTTAGGAGGTAGGACTGTTTTAGTGTTTTGGTCAATACAATTTTGTAATTAGGCCCATCATAATTGATAGCACCAGGCCCACTGGGCTCTTTATCTGGCCCTGGCGGCTGTAGAAAGCCCTATCAAACTGCTCCAAAATATTTTAATACAAAAACAGGTAGCATGCACTTATGTCACCATATACACTTCAATGAGCTGCAGTTACCATGCTTCTTAAGAGTGTCCCCTTAAAAGAAAACTGAGCACCATAACAACTTTGTAGAAATGAAATTGAATGGTGCTATGAGGTCCCTGGCGCTGGCTTACCTTTAGGGTTTAAAAAGTTAATTAATGACGCCCCTCCTGTGCAGTTTCATCTGCCCCCTTAAACAACTGCTTTATGGAAATTTTGAACTGCCAGTGGTGCAGCTGATTGGCTTAGAGCGGTGAGCTGATGCTCTAAGCCAGTCAATAGCTCCCCATTCACAAAACATCTTGAGAATAATATGTACAAAAATCAAGCCATTTTTTATGAATGGAGAGCTACTGATCTGATTAGAGCCTAAGTTGACTGCTGTAAGTAATTCAATGGCACCCCTAGCTGCTGCAGTCACAGCCTTCATTTTCAAAGATTTTTCAGAAAGTGGATGTTGAAGGGGGCAGAAGAGGAGACATTAGGGGTTAAACCATTTGTGAAAGTGGTTTGAAACAAAATTTCAAATCTTCAAACAGGTGTATCCTTTTTTCATTACTTTTAACAGATTATTTTTGAACATTTTTGTTTTATGTATTAACCGTCCGATAGGTGAAGCTTTGAAATTGATAAAAATACTTTAAGCCCAGCCAATCATATGCCACACACTAAGCTCTGCAGGAAGGATCTATCACATATACAGGACAGCAGCTAACTCAGGAGGAAACAACTTGACAACAGGGGAGAAAAATGCAATGTCTGTGCGCGGAGGCATTTATTTTATTTTACAGACACAGTCATAAATGGAAATGGAACAGACTACCACCATAGGTGGTAGAAACTAAAAAAATACGATAAAGCTCAAAAAGGCTTTAGATATGCATATTATTGGTGTGAGCATTAAATAAACTCAAGAAAGACAGCCTATTCTATACTAAGGAAGGATGGCCAACCCTTGCCACAACTATGGCATCACATGAATTAATGTACCAGGGGAACTATATATTGCTTACTTATTGTGGCTTTGTTGCATAATGTGGGTAACCAAATAGGAATTAAATCTGCGGGTCACATATAGCAAATTAGGAGCCAGGAATTCCTAAAAATAAATGTGAAAATAAAGAGCCAACAGAAATCCAATGTGTACGTGCATACGGTGGTACTTTTTATTGTGCAGGCTTTGTGCAAAGGTTGCGATTGTATCTGCAGTCACGTCATAATACTGTAATCGAAAATAACACAGAATGGAGTAAAACAGATGACAGGTGTTGGAATGGTGTCAATTAATATATATTCCAAACACCCTAGTGACATTGGACTTTGTAAATCTGTATGCAATTAGGTGTTAAGTCAACTAAAGATAAAAAGACTCCTGTTTTGGAGAAATATTGTTCAGGTCTAATTGCAAGCACCATGCCTGGTTTTGCAAAATCAGAGCCTCTGATGCACATTCGGCCAAATTCCTCTATGTCTGTGACCATCATCAAAGTCAGCCAACAAAAATGGTTTAGCATAATGGAAGTTCAAGTCCATAGAAAGAGGAGTGCCAGTGCTTGACAAAGCTTATCGCACACACAATTGTCTATGTTATTCTTTTTAGGATTAAGCTGAAGGTTAAAGAAGTCTTTGTCGTGAAGCTTATCTCCCAAACGTTATGATCAAAAACCTGGGTATGGCTTACCAACAAGTCCAAGCCTTGATGCCTACCCCATTGAGAAACAACAAATGAAAACATGTTTTCTATAGAAGGTATGACCCATAATAAAAATAAAAAAATAAAAATTAAAAAACTTTCAGCGATCCCTAATCCATTAAAATCTTCTACATCAACTAACCGAACGATCTTCCCGGGAGAACAATTCAACAATTCAAACACACACAGTAGAGGTCCCTCAAGCAGAGAAAGGAAGTTAGTCGTTAGATTAATGCATGGCACTGTTAGGTGGTAAAAAGGTTTGATAAGTCAATTAATGAGTTAATTAAGAGTTAGAACTGATGCACAGAGCAAGGATGGGGAGAGGATGCAGGTTAGATGCAGTGCAGGACAGCAAGGGTAACTAGCAAAAGGCGGTTAGTGTGACAGAGCAGCTACTAAACCTTTCTGCACACTCATGTCCACAAGGTGTGGCGCTCTCAGTCCAATGAAGAAATTCTTGTTTTTCTCATACTCCTCGTCATCAATTATTTTGATGTGAATTGTTTTGCTGTGGATGGAAAAATAATACATGTCACAATGAAATAAAAGGAGGTGGGGAAAAAAGAAAAAAGGAAAAAAAAAAAAGGAAGAGAGAAAAAGTATACGTCCCAGTTGTTAAGATTAATATTTTTGCAACAAAGGATTATGAAGCCATCAAAGTAAGTGCAGAGCAGCAGGAGGCCAGCTGTTAGAATCGTGAAATGTGTTGTAGTTAAGAGAGCCCTAGAAATTAATTCAGGATGATTTAATGGCGTTGAGCATAAATATATAAATAATATGAATAAATACAATTGTACAACAAAATGGTAAAGTTTGGGGATGTGCAGGTGTGACTGGGATCCCGGAGCTCTGCAACCTCATATTTAACCAACAATCTAGATTGGAGAATGTAGAGTATAGATATTCCTCTATTATTCCCTCCAGCACCCAGTAATCTACATTTCGGGATGTAGCACACCACAACCTATTCTCAAATGGCTGTACTAGTGTGCAAGGAGTCTACAAAATGAAGCAATTCTGAGATGCCTGATGCTGATAAACAGCTGAAAATAAATTGTCCAACTCACACAAGGTGCACAAAATATATCTTCAGACAACCCAAATAAATCAATTTTTTAAAATCTGAATAAGTTTGAGAAAGTTTAGAATCCAGAAATGTCCTGATGCATTGGCACATTTTAACAGCAGGTGGCGATGCTCCTCCTCTTTGAGGATTTCTCCTTACAGGCAGTGACGCTCATAGTGCACCATAGTGTAACATTAAGAGAGTGCATCAATGATAGGGACAATGAGTGGGTGAATGATGCATGCTCTGTGTTAATATATTCATATTTATTTATAGTGCTTCGACTCATTTTTTTCTTTTTTTTTTTTTTAAGGGTTACTCCAACCCAAACAAAAAAAATGGTTTTATTAAAAACACTGTTTTTGGTTGGAGTAAGCCTTGGCGGCATGTTCTCCTACCCCCTTTCCCCCGCATAAAAATAAACAAAAGAATACACTTACCTGTGATCCCACACAGCCTGTTGTTCCTCTGATGACATCCCCCCACCCCTCCACTAGAGCTGGAGGGACTTTCTAGAGGACAGGCTAATATGGTGACTTTGTGGGAATGTAGTGGTGAGATGTGTTATCATAGGTTGACTGTCATCAGCATACTCTGCATGTTGACAGGAAATATCCAATATGCACAGAATTCATATTAGCCAACCCAGAAAGAGAGTTAGACCTCTGGCAGCAAAGTGCTTTAATTCTATATGGACAGTGTTTCTCAGTGAAAAGCTGCAACTACAGATTACAACTATTGTGCCAACTTCATATTGCTGAAGTTGTCATGGTGCCTTGGAGTAACCCTTTAACAATCTTTTTTTTCGAGTGTCCTTTATGTCCAAGGGATTCAGCTCTCTATGGAACTTATTTCGTCAAACTTCAGATGTCTGAAAGCGTGAGAAGACCCTTGGCAAACTGTAACAAACAAGTCCCTACATTTCTAAAAAAAAAGGTTTTTCAGACAAATTCAAGTTTGATTTTTTTACAATTGACCTGCTACCTCATTGAAGTGCAAAATATACGTTTTTTTGGAAAGTGATGAGCCCCTGTACAGTGCATTCAGAAAGTTTTCAGATCCATTCATTTAATTGTTTATATTATTTTTTTTTTCACATCAATCTACACACAACACCCCATAATGACATGAAAATGTTTTTCTTTACACCAATGCAAATATAATAAGCAGAAAAGAACTGAAATATCACCTTGAGATAAGTATTTAGACACTTAACTTCCTACTAAGTGGAAACACCTTTGGCAGCAATTAAAGCTACATTTACCCTGGTGCTATATTTCGCTGTCCTACAGAACCAAATGTCATTGTGGCACAATTAGGGAAATTGTAATATCTGTAACACCTATACATACATGTCAAATGATAAGTGCCAAGACATATAAAACAAGTTTTATGGCAACTATATAACAGAGGGAGAGAATGATTTGTATTCTGTACAGAGATCACAACTATATTGCCAATGCTATGAGCGTATTTCAGAAATTTCTATGAATAAAACCACGGGGTCACACAGAGAATATTCTTCCCCACTGTTCGAAAATGAAATCGCTCATGTTACGTTAACAGCGTTCCATGTGTTTTCCTTACCCACACTGTAAATTATATTATATAGGAATGTCACTATAATCGGCTTTAGAATTTATAATAAACATTTATTGTCCTATTATTTCCCACCAGCTGATATTGATATATACATATATTGCTTTTTAACAAATGCTGTGGTTATTTTGTGTCTTTGAGCAACCAAATGAGAGCTTCCATTATTGTCAATCCTCCCACTGGTTCATTCACTCAGCAAGTTAAAGGCAGGCACACTGGCTCTCTATCAGCTAACCAGCAACAGGCATTTCTAAAGATATCATAGCGGGGTTTAACTGCCAGAAAACCCCAGTTACGATAATGAGGAAATAAATTAACACTGAAGCTACATAATTGCTGGAGATTGGGTGATTTGCGTTTGAATATCAAACTGTCGGCCTGTAATTTTTCTTTAGGGAAAAAAAGCACAACATATCATTTCCTGCTGTGATCACACAAGGTTATAAAGGAAAGAAATAGAATACTCACGGTAAAGAAAACCTGGACTATGTATGATTTAAAGATACATAGCAAGTACAATTATAAACTGCATGTGACACTTGCAGTCGGAATACATGGTATAAAGCTGGGATCCATAACTATGTTACCCTCTCCACTTCTACAGGTATTGGTTTAAATTCCATAACTTGCAAGTATTTATTTATAAAATATTTTACCAAGATGGATAAATTGAGATTTTGCTCGTTTTCAAGCATGTCCTGGATTGGCAGGCAACGCATTATTAATAATCACCATGTCCCTTTCCAATTTGCAGGCAAATACAGGTGATCCTCGAAAAATTTGAATATAGTGCAAAAGTTCATTTATTTAAGTAATGCAACGTAAAAAGGGAAACTAATATTTGAGATAGACGCATTACATGAAAAGCAAGATAGTTCAAGCCGTGATTTGTCATAAGTGCGATGATTATGGCTTACAGCTCATGAAAACCCCAAATCCACAATCTCAGTAAATTAGAATATTACATGCAATCAATAAAACAAGGAGTGTACATAGAACAATATCGGATCTCTGAAAAGTATAAGCATGCATATGGACTCAGTACTTGGATTGGGCCCCCTTTGCAGAAATTACTGCCTCAATGTGGCGTGGCATGGAAGCTATCAGCCTGTGGCACTGCTGAGGTGTTATGGAAGACGAGGATGCTTCAATAGCGGCCTTCAGCTCTTCTGCATTGTTCGGTCTCCTGTCGCTCATCTTTCTCTTGGCAATGCCCCATAGATTCTCTATGGGGTTCAGGTCAGGCGAGTTTGCTGGCCAATCAAGCACAGTAATCCCACAGTCATTGAACCAGGCTTTGGTGCTTTTGGCAATGTGGGCAGGTGCCAAGTCCTGCTTGAAAATGAAGTCAGCATTACCATAAAGCTCGTCTGCGGAAGGAAGCATGAAGTGCTCCAAAATCTCCTGGTAGATGGCTGCGTTCACCCTGGACTTAATGAAGCACAGTGGACCAACACCAGCAGATGACATGGCTCCCCAAATCAACACAGACTGTGGAAACTTCCCACTGGACTTCAAGCATCTTGCAGTGTGTGCCTCTCCATTCTTCCTACAGACTCAGGGTCCTTGGTTTCCAAATGAGATGCAAAATTTGCTCTCATGAGAAAAGAGGACTTTGGACCATTGAACAACAGACCAGGTCTGTTTTTCTTTAGCCCAGGTAAGACGCTTCTCACGTTGTTTGTTGTTCAGGAGCGGCTTGACAAGAGGAATACGACATCTGAAGCCCATGTCCAGGATCCGTCTGTGTGTGGTGGCTCTTGATGCACTGACTCCTGCCTCAAACCACCATCAAAGCCTCCTTGTGAAAGTCCCCAACACTACAGAATGGCCTTTTCCTGACAATCCTCTTCAGGCTGCGGTCATCTCTGCTGCTTGTGCACCTTTTTCTTCCACACTTTTCCCTTCCACATAACTTTCTATTAATGTGCTTTGATACAGCACTTTGGGAACATCCAACTTCCTTTGCAATTACCTTTTGAGGCTTTCCCTCCTTATGTGGGGTGTCAGTGATGGTTTTCTGCACAACTGTCAGGTCAGCAGTCTTCCCCATGATTATGATTTCTACTGAACCAGACTGAGAGACCATTTAAAGGCTCAGAAACCCTTTGTAGGTGTTATGGCTTACTTAACTGATTAGAGTGGGACACTGTGAGCCTAGAATATTGCACATTTTCACAATATTCTAATTTACTGAGATTGTGGATTTGGGGTTTTCATGAGCTGTAAGCCATAATCATCGCACTTATGCCAAATCATGTCTTGAACTATCTTGCTTTGCATGTAATGCGTCTATCTCATATATTAGTTTCCCCTTTTACGTTGCATTACTGAAATAAATGAACTTTTGCATGCACGATATTCTAATTTTTCAAGTATCACCTGTAGTGCACATGTTTTGTTTTAAGGAAGACTCTTGTGAATGTGGTGATATTAGAATAGAGTTGCAAAACCATGTTTTTCTTTTAGGGATTCCAATGTGAAAAGCATATTTCGGTATTGCATTGCATATTGTGTATCAATGTAGTGGTTATGTAATCAGGAGTGCCCTAGAGCCCTGACATTGTAAGTACTCAAATAGTTTTTGAACAATTTGACTTCTTACTGGTGGGACCTCCAGGTGCTGCTCCCTGTCTCCACCACGAATGTTGGAGAGCCAGACGTTCCTCTCCTGAGAGAAGCCCCACAGCTCAGTCTTATTCCATCCCTCTTGCATGAAGAGACAGGGAGCAGTGCCTGGCAGACCATAGGTAAGAAATGTCCCCATAAGCAGAATTGTATTTTCCAAAACACAGTATTCGTGGGCATGGTATCCTAAAATATAAATATTATAACTGTAGAAAGATGGAAGATGACAAAGCCTGAGAATAGTACTTGCCACAATATAAAATAAATAAATAAAAACCTACAAAAAAAAGTCTGCTGTCCATGTAGTGCCCCTTGGGAAGTAGAGCTGTCAGTCACATTTTTATTTTTTGGAAGGCCAGCCATCCTTCCGGTTATATCTAGCAACACAATGCTGACGGACAGCTCATTCTTTTGACCAACTCTGCCTCAGCAAATGCTTTTTATTCTGCTAGCCACCTCTAGTCATTTGCTTCTGGGTTTTTCAGGCCCTACCTGCCTATATTTAGCATGAAGTTACCAATGAACTGTTAACGTTGCATTTGAAAACAAAAATCGGCCAGACAGACTCTGGCTCAGGGACACTGCAGAGGTATATTGTTCAAGACATGCACATACTCTGCTCAAGCTAAATGAGCAATATCTACGCTTCGGAATACTAATGCTATTGTTCAAGAGATCCAGCTCTTTCCATTTCCACAACTTTATTGCACTCTTGCAATTGCTACTTCATAACAGAAGTGCCCAATACTTCTATTATTTGTCTGTCAGAATATCCGAGATGCACAGTTTCTGCAACATTTTTTACTGCCTAAAACCAATCCGTACTTAACTTCCAAAATGTGTTTGCCACTGCTGAGAACAGCTCTTACTATCCCTGTTTATGCATTACTACATTTCAAATATGCTGAGAATAAATGTATAATTTAGAGAATGAAATGGAATGTTATCAGAGAACATTTGCTACTGAGTATTGAGGTGTTTGTGGTGTTTGTTGGCAGTGACTTTTAAGTTAGCAGAATTACATCTTAAAAGAGGTGCAGTAACCAATTTTTTCAAGCCCTGCTCAATGCATTTTGCCCTCAGAGATGCTATTTAGAAAGAGTTGGCCACTCTACAAGAACAAAGAGGGAATTGGGTGCACACCTGGAACATGCATTTCTCAGCAGTGATACCGATATTGTGGTACCATCAACTAGTGGTAGGCTTAACATGAAATGGCCATATGGTGGAAACGAAACCCCATATTTGTTTGCTGAGATAGGTTTTTAGGTGTTTACCTTGTAAACATTTAAAACTGTATTTTTGTGTGTGCGCTGCTCCTTAATCTGTATTTCCTACAAAAACAAGGTATAATTTCTCCAGTTGGACACAGTGACTGGGCTGCTCCCATTGCTCCAGCGCGTAAGAGGAATGAAGGCATCCGCGTATGTGGTTATTTCAGAGCCCTAAATAAACAGTTAAAAGTAGATGTATGCCCACGTTCTGAAGACCTATTCGCATACCTTGCTGGTGGCCAGTGTTTCACACAAAAAAAAAATTACATTAAGCAGTATCTACAGCATGATATGAAATGCATGGTTCACCGACTCTTGACATCTCCTGACAAAAAATACAAATAAAGGTCTATTTTGTTATAATTATCTTATTTTTGGAGTTGTTTCTGCCTCTGCAATCTGGCAAAAGAGTATGGATCAAGTCCTTGCAGGTATTCCACACACGAGTTGCATGCTTGATGATATGCTCATTACAGGAGCAACAGATGATGAGCACAAAAACAATGTGGAACTTGTTGTGAAATGCTTTGAGCAACATGGACTGTAAGTCCGTTTACTAAAATGTGAATTTTTCAAGGAGAGCTAAGAGTTTTGTCCTCAAGTGGTGTACAAGGATGGTCTCCACGCACCAGAAAGGAAGGTACAGGCATTGACCCAAGTTTCAACACCAGTGAATGTTGTACGGTTATGCTTTTACTTAGGTCAAGTCAACTATTATTATAGGTTGCTCTCAAATTTGACTCACTTACTATACCCCTTTCCTTGAGGTTTGTATGCCAAGACAAAATGGGTATGGACACTCCTCTCTGGTGCAGCATTCAACAAAACTAAACTTTTAATATCACCAGTTACTGTGGCTTCTAATACATTACTCTATGGACTGGGGGCCGGTCTTGTCCCATGTTATGCCAGATGGCTCAGAGTGACCCATTGCATTTGCCTCCAGATCCCTGATTAGCACTGAGCAAAAATATTCTCAGATTAATAATGAGGCACTCACAATCATCAAAACGTTTTATATTCATCTGTATGGGCGGAAGGTAGTGTTATACACAGATCATATGTCATTGTTGTCAATCTTCAGCTCTGATAAAAGTATTTGACAACTATATCTAACCGCCACCAGTGTACTGTTGCCTTAGGGTTCCAAACATATTTTTGCAGGAAGTGGGATATGACAACTCAAGAGAATTGCATCCTGAGGGGGTCCAAAGTTGTTATTCAAAGGAGATTAAGATCTAGAGTCAACTCTGGAGTGGTACGGATTAAAAAAATAGTTGGTAGCCATATCTAATGGCAATGTTTGGATAGTGACATTAAACAGTTTTAGCTGCATGCTCAGGGTGTGCACAATCACAGAGCTCATTGTTGGTATGAATCAGTATGACTACAAGGAAGTGTGTAATCTCTGCTAAGGAACACCCCCAATGGACCCTTATTTAGCTTAAAAATTGTTTACTAGTAAACAGATGGACAGTGCTAGGGGACTAGAGGTATGATGGGTGAAATGGTTATAGTGTCTACAGTGTCCTATTAGTGATGATGATGTTAGCAAAGTTACTGATTTCATTAGTTATTTTTTATTTTTTTTACAATTTGTAATTAAATATATACTTTAAGCACTATAGACACTGCAGCTTATTGCTGTGGTTAAGATGCAAGGTGTTTTTCAATGCAGTCCTGGTTTTTTGTCAAATCGGATATATATATATATATATATATATATATATATATATATATATATATATATATATATATATATATATATATATATTTGAAATAAAGAAAGTATCTCCTTGCAGCTAAACCACACTCGTCTTCTCCTGAGCAGTTTAATTTACTTGTTATCAATTAAAATTTGCATGACAATGATTAGGCTGTGTCTACGGGAGGGTTTGGCCACTAGCAGCGTTCACACAGTACCGTCCCAATTCTGGAGAGTTAGGCTCTGTCAAATATCTTAATTCAATAAAAACAATACTCCCATATTAGAAAGACTTAGAATTCTATTAAAAATCAAAGCAGCGACATTTCAGGTTACAAGTATGGTCATCTGTACCATAATCCATAAAAGATGCCTGTGTGTTTTGGGGCTTGCGGGATCCCTTCTTTTAAGGAGGGTGGTCATATTTCTTTTTACTGTGCAGCATACTGTTAAGGAAATAATGTAAAATTATTTCTCAACTTATTTCCCAATACAAGCTTAAAGAAGAAGTGTGATTATTTCACGTACTCTACCAAATGTTCAGGTAAGATTGGGAACAAAAAGACTTTTCCTTTTTAATATACTTTCATTTTTACTATCCAGAAACCTGTAATAAAAAGTGCATGCTGAAAATCATCCGTCATTACAAACCGACTCCAAAAGGACCGTTAAAAATAATGATCTGGAGCAATGTATCAATCCATTGGAGAAATTTAATCTGCTGAACACGACTTCTGGTAATTTTGGCTGTGCACAGTTGGCAGTCAAATAGCTATTTAAAATAAAATAAATAAATAAAAGCAATGGTGTCGGATCTGATTTTAGAATAAAAATGTATACTTTGCAATAAACACTGTAAATATGACACTATAGTTTTTTTCTTTTCTACATCTACCAATATTTCTAAATTTAAGACATTAGTGCCCCCCATGTCCATCATCGATCATTAGATGAAAATAACATCTAAGTTAGTTTAGTTGGTAGCTAAATTAAAAGCATTTGCACTGAGCTTTCAATGGACTTGGATTCTGGTACCCGGAGAGTCACCAAACTTGGACGTCAGGTAAGGGCTCTACATTTGAGACAATTTAACTGAATGCTCTAGCTAGGAAATGTTGTTATGCTAAAAATGCAACATTTGTCTAAGGAGAAAATAGTATATAGACACTATTCCTTTACCTTCTATCTTCTAATAAGTATCACACTTAACCCCTTTACTACCATCACGTGTACACATAGCTGAAGATTTGCAAAAAATTAAGAAACTAAACCTCTCCATCCACCAGCGTTAGTTCATATACATCACAGAGAGAGAGAGGGAGAGAGCTTAAAAAATGATGTTTTTAAGACTACTAGGCTCACTAAGTGCTATAATTTGATAGCATTCAGAGGAGATAAGGGGAGAGGGTTGAGTACACTGCAGAGTATGAATGCAGGCTGCAATAGCTTATAATACAGATGCCTAATTTAAGGTAAGTAATTGTATTTAATGTGTGCCATTTTGAATACTTTACAGCTCCAAATGTTTCTGTAATAAGGAAAACTGTACAGCAATATTAATACAAAATTGAAGAAGAAGAAAAAATAAAAAAATAAAAAGAGAGAAAATAAAGCCAAATATACAAAAATATGTTTCCCCTGTCAATATAGAAATTAGCAGGCATAAAGCAAGAAAAGCTATGTATTTTAATACATTTAATTAAGATGGATGGTGTTTGCAATGCTTAAGTAGGTAACATTCACTGTACCACCATCGTCTATATATTGCAAAAATATTTAATTTAAAAAAAGTTTAAAAACAAGTAAATTATATTGTTGAAATTTACTACTCATAAAACTGTGCAAAACTCCTATAAATTAGATTGTTGTTCAAAGTAAATAGCGTCTATAGAAATTCTTCCCATAGTTTTCCTTCTGTGATGTAATGCTTGCCGGTTTAGATTGTGTTTCTCTTTGAATAATGCCACCACGGATAGAATCGGACCAAAAAGAATCCTTGAAAACAGAAATAGCTTCTTCTTCCCCCCCACAGCCTATAGAAAATGTCCAATAATTTAAAATGAATGCATTCTTTTCAACAGGCTAAGGTAAACAATTACCCTCTGTAGTCTTACATTTGATCACATCCCGAGGAGAATGGTTGAAAACACACCGCAAGAAATGAAGAAAAGTCAAGTTGCTTCCTGACAAATATCAGCGAATGCAGTGAAATATTTTAAAATAAAACTTTAGGCTGCAGTAGACGAACGCTTTTTATTGCATTATATAGCTCGGAGCTCAAAATTGCCAAGCTAGCCCAATAGACCATGGCGCACTCACCAGGGGATAGTGGATGAGTGAAAATTGAGCGCTGATTTAAAACATTTTTTTTTTTTTTTTAAACAGACACTAAAACAGAACAAAAAAAATGAAGCCAGTTGTTGAAGCCCATGGATTTCCTGTAAATGTCCATGGTACGAAACTTCAGTGAACTTCATCAAAGAAATGGCTGATAGAGGTCTACCAATAACTGCAAAAGTTCCTTGATAATATCCCATATATCCCTGCTAGTACATCTTATTCATCATAAAACATGAATAACTGCTTAATATTTTTAAATCAAAGAAGCCAATTGTAATGGAGGCTACATTTATTTGTGTATTTGACATGGAAAAGCCCCAAAACATGGTAATTATAGTCTACCTTACAATCATTGGTTATATAGATACCAAAAAAAAAATGCCATTATGGCAACAATAGTAGCAATACAATAAGAGATATATACAGAGTATTTGCTGGAAAATTGCAACCAGGGCTGAAAACAATAGACTCAGTGGGTGTAGCTGGGTGTATGTAGATACAACCACAGACTACAGACATGTCACCACCAATCTAGTAGCCACAGTAATTGAAGGAGTGTCACATAAAATTGCTCTGCTGAATTTTCTCATCATCTCTGTAAGCGGAACATCTTTCCAAGCTAAGAATTAGCTTTTATTCTTTGTTATCTATTTAATTTATTGTTACACATCATTATTGTATGGGTTGAGAAGATCACTGGACAGACAGACAGGTATTAATGAAATTGTAATGTTATAAAGATCCTGATAACCTTGAATTAAACAAATTATTAACTCCCCTTAGGAGTTCAGAATCTTGCCACAATTACAATATTTGGGCATTTTCACATTGTCTAAGCTCAATATAAACCAACATGCTGCATGCCTGGGAACATATCTGCATAGACATAAAAACTCATTACTATTTTAATCTTCTATTTCTAAACCTAACGGAACGTAGCATAGCATGCTGGGAATGCAACAACCAAATGTAGCATTTATTATTCATGTTGTAGGAGCAATGTCCAGGTCTGAATAGGAATGTTATACAGGAAGAGAGTCAATCATGTCCATAAGGACTTGCAAGTGTGTGTAATAAGTGAAACGAGAAAGAAAATCCTTACAGAAAGCTCTAATGTGGAGGAATGTTTAGAGCAAATTCCCACTGGTGTTACTATGGAGACAAGATAACTGATATTGTGTAGCTATCTCCTAGGTACTATAGATACGCTATCCTAAGAAAAGTGGCACTAGGAAACCAAAGTCAGTTGGTATTAGATCAAAGTGGATGATAACTGGGAGAGTAGCCAGAGACAAGTAGTGGAAATAACGATGGGGAGAAAAGTCTGCAAGAAAGAAGAGACGTAAGAGAAGCTCTAAGACAAGAGATACTAGGACCTTACATGGGACACATTGCCCCAATCTTCTGCAGAAATAAACAGATCTGAAAATGGCCCACCTCTTCTTCCATACCTGCTTCCCATTAAATTTCTCTTTCTCCCTTCCATATAATATAAACTTTCTCCTTGCCACTCTAATCCTCTCTCCCCCTTTAATGAATAACATTCCTCTTAACAAGAAGGGTTTTCCAACCAATCTGCTGTCTATGTCATTGGTGGCGCCCAGGAGTAATGGGAGTTTGAGCGCCTGACTAGTGTCTTTGTATTTGTATTCACTTTTGTATCACACAGCTAGGTTGCAATGCTGCTGCCCATCCCATGTGTTCCCTATTAAGGGTTAATAAGCATTTAGGGGTGTATTTTCCCCTTTCTGTCGCAGAGATATTTTTGCCAGAAGCTCAAGGAAGCAAGGTGAATGGTTAGAGTTAGGACCCACCTAAGAGGTCTGCCTTGACATGGCAGGTGGGCATATCCTCTCATGGCCATTGGAGGTAACTAAAAACCTCCATTTGTTTAAATATACATAGGGATTTGGGAAAGAGCGCAGGTAACTTTTTTCTTTGGTTTTTATTGGTCAAGATTTCTGTCATCATTCACGTCATTTTCCCTCCCGCTCTCTTGTTTTGCCACTTTCCAGAAATCCGAAGCACTTCGGCAATTCAGAATTTCGGCAATTCAGTTCAGCACTTCGAACATTCGTAAGCATCCGAATTTCACAAAAATAGTCCGACTGTACATTCGGAATGAAACGAATTGCACATGTCTAATTTTGAGGCATAATTGAGGAACCCCTCAAAACGGGATGAATGCACTTAATTCTATACCTGCAGGTGCTGATTGGCATGCTCAAGTAATCAGGAAAAGTCACCATGACAACATATTTGTTTAGATAATTCATTTTCTATTAATTTCACTGTCATTCCAAAATTATACAAATAAAAAGCAAAAATAAACTGTCAAGTTCTTATTATTTAATATTACTTGCAAGAAAGTATAAACAGTAACAATAAAGAGTAACATGAACAGCCATAACCACATACAATGATATTACACCACCATAACCACATTCATGTTGCTGTATAGGTAAAACAATAGAGCCAGGCTATGAATGGGTGATTATGGAACAAGAGATGCCAGTTTCATGAACACAAGTTGTATTATTATGAGAGAATCACAATAGGCATTCTGATGTTATTCGGAATAATCAATCATATTTAGAACTCTGAGATTAAGATACTGAAGTCAGAACATGCAGTAGTTTACAAATCCAAAGATTGGAAAATGCATTAACAGTTTTAGGATGATGGGGTGGCAGATTCCTCCCCAGAATTTGACTACTCCGAGCATGCACAAGGTTAAAGCAGCAGGATACTGATAGACTCCTTATTACCTTTGCAGCTGGCAATATAATTAATCTGCAGTGGTATTATGGAGCCAAGGAGTAGCCACAACCATTACAGATTAAAACAGGTTGAAGTCAGAATCAGATCACTCCTCAGAGTCACAGTCCCAGTCCTGCAGTTTAAAGCTTCACAATTTTTCAGTTAAAAAAGAGCATGAGTATCTCCAGTGTTTCCCTCCTCTTGTCAACCCTGGGATTCTCTAACTTTATATATATTAATTATATATTAGAGTCATTTCTCTAATCAGCCCACAAGCAGTCACAGGGGCCAGGAGCTCCTATGCTCTCTCTTCCAAAATGAATTATTGCTTCTCTCTCCTGTCGGCACTCTAGCCCCACCCCTGTTGCTATGAGCCAATAACATGCCTCCACTCATGGGCTGAATGGCAACTCAATACAAATTGCTGGAATTCCTTCTTAAAGGATACTAGGCATGTGCAAAACCTGCAGAAACAGGATTTGTAGAACTTAAACCTATTACAGAGTTAAAGAGAGACAATTTTTCCCCCATAATTTTTTTGCTTCCAACCTTTCCCTCCAGAAAAAGAATCTGAGGGTTTCTAAACTACTGCAAATACCATTGTTCCCCACATACAAACTGGTGGGACGCTGCCCCAAATGCCCCTGTGGATGAGCCTTCACTGTTTGTTACTGGCCAATATAAAGGCATTAAACACTTCTGCCAGTCTCATGTTAAGGGGTTTAATCGGTCTTCAATTGGCCCGATTTTTTTGTCATTTGTTTACGTAGGACTTTTGTACAGCAAAGTATAATTTTGACCCACAAGCTAATGTTGGGCCTTTTTGTTTTACCAGGCAAGAATAAAAATAAAAAAGACATAACACCTCTAGTAATAATATAGGGGAAAAAAAACAGTCATCTTGTTCTACCACTATGTTTGGTACAGTTAAATCAGAAAAAGACAATGTAGCATTATTTAATATTTAGAAAAGACGAAAATTAATCCACCTTGACTGCACATTGGTAATTTTAATTTTCCATGCATCAATAAGTGAATATTAATAATTTCTGTTTATTTTTAGAGATAGATATATTCTACTTTGCCAAGAAATCCATCCCTTTCTAAAATAAATCTAGAAAATGGCAAACCTTTCTAGCAGAGAATCATATGTACACTTTTCAGTATTTACTTGGAAGATACTTTTCTTCTGCTTTAGGTAAAATCTCCTCTCCTCAAGTTTCAACGGAAGACCCTCTTGTCCTTTAAACAGGACCGTCGATGAAGAAGATGCTTTTATTGGTGCAGTACTTACTGCACATCCGTGATACACTGAAATTCAGTTTTTACAATAAATTCACAAAACCATGAAAGTATGACTCTTTATTCCCTATGGGAAACTCTCACTTTCACCATGAGTGAGCACTCAAGGCAAATTAAGAAGGGAACCTGTCCATAAAACATCAGCATGTTTATAAAATAAGATTGAAGTGACACCCAGTTAACCGTTCTGCAAGATAACGTTCTTTTAGGGGGTAAAAAGATTACTTTAACACAGAGAAACAACACAAGTGACCTGAAAGAGCTTTGTATTGGGCAACTTTTGTAGTATAATCAATGATACTTTCCTGGCCTGTTTTCATAACAAATGTATACCAAACACTTTATTGTGCTTTATAGAACAGCAACATTTTGAGCAAAGATGGGGTATGTCAAGCACCCATTTTTAGAAATAAATAAGGCCTACATAATGCCCCTCGAGACTGAAGATCTTAGATCTTATTGCACAGTTAGGTGCCATAGGTATCTACTGCACATCTACCACGACATCGGTATCTTTTCCTCTTCAATGACAAGGCAAATGGCAGGATGCTGCATGTGGATCCAATTTTCATACTTTGCCACAAAAGGTCACAAACATAAGACTTTGTCTTATGTATACGTTTTGACTGTTGGAATTTCAATTTCAAGGACATTCTAATCCAAAATATATGCATTTTTCATAAAGAGTATCTTATTTTATGAAAAACTAAAGTGTGACAGTTCTACTTGAATACTTTTTATAGAATGTACAAAGATTTGCAATAGAGTTGATGCTCCTGAGAGTGTAACCCAGTAAGTATTGAAATAAGACCACTAAAAGAATAGTTGAATCTAAAGAGTGTGTTATTATAGTATACAAAAATGAATAAACATTGGATGCAATTTATTGACACCACCGGAATAAAAAAAGGACCCTAATTGCCTAGCACATTTAATGAATCCATAATAATCAACGTATATTAAAAACCAACAACAAAAAAACCAGGAGAAACTACTAATTGGTCTTATGGTTGATTAGGGATAAAGAATATGAATTCAGTGGGATAGTGCCAGATATAGTTCCCTGGACTTCTATTTATTTGTGTGGTTTTTTTTGAGAGACAACAGAAAATGGTAACATTAAATGGAGCAAGATTGTGTAAAAATGTGTAAAATTCCTTCCATGGGTTTTAAACTCAAACCAGAGCGCTTTAGTAGTGCTCTCTATATGTACACCCCTGGTTTCTTCTGGAAGGGTGTTCTACCCACGATTACACACACAAGGCTGTGATGGTTGCCAGTGCACCAGATTTCATCACTGGGACCTACCAATGCCAGGCAAACCCCCTTTGTTGGCACGTATGTATAAATGAAGCTACTTAATAAATTATTTATAAAACCTAATTTAAAATACTGTGCTCAGAAACCATATACATATATACTAGAGAGAGACAAAACAAGGAAATAAATACTAGAATGGTACAAGATATGTATAAAATGCACATAGAGTTAAAGGATATGAATAACCTGATAGAATCCTAGAGATATCTCAATGGATTTAGCACAAAGTACAAAAAACTTACATATTTTATAAATGCATACACTTCAAATGGCGGGGGGGTGGGGGGGGGGAGATTTAGGGGACAATGTCATGAATGTTTATCTACAGATATAGTCATAAGAGCATGGATTAATAACAGAGGTGATAGATGCCATTGCTACCAAAAAAAAGACTGGTTTTATTTAATAAAAGGCTTAGTACATGCTTTTTTCTCCTGTAAACATCAATTTTAAACGGTACCACCAAGCTACTGTCTTACAATGCATTCTAGAGTGGCATACACACACAATACAAAAGCAGTGGGTAGCTCTGACCAAGGAAAGATAGGGGGCTCACCTGCAATCCACCATATGGACGGGGGGGGGGGGGCGAGGAATAACAGCGATGGGGTGGAAGGGAGCCTGGTAGCGCAGACACTAACTAGCTGGAGACTCATGAGGGGACAACCACATCTCTCACCCATACCAGGCCCACTGCTCTCTATTACCGATAACAGAGCGATTGGGGAAGGCATTCCGCCAGCGGCATGGCCCTTCGCAGAAGGAAGGGAGTATGTTCCCATCTCCACAATTTTGCGGGAAGGCACCTTGCGGACCTTAGACTCCCTGCTGGGTGATATGCCCCGATCTCCACTGATAGTGTTGCGGTACATACAGGTGAAGCATTACTACGAAACAACACGCAATAAACACCACCTACATAGAGACCTCAATTGGTTTGAAGCGACCTGTGAAAAGGGCTTGCCAATGGAGAAAGCGACATCCACTATCTACCAACACCTCCTGGTGGGACACCTGACGGAGAACAACACCTTTCGCAAGCAATGGGAGACGTTGCTGGATACTCCTTTCACATCCCAAGAATGGGATAATGCGTTGCTCTGGCTCTGGCAACATAAGAGGTCCACTAGCTCACAATACCAAGAAACAAACTATAAACTGATCGTGCTATGGTATAGGACCCCGACGTTGTTACACAGGATCTTCCCAACAATACCCCCGACATGTTGGAGGTGTGAAGAGGAGAGAGGCACGACATTACACGTATGGTGGGAGTGTAGCGCGATTGTCCCATATTGGGAGATGATTCGACAGAAAATTTCCGAAATCTTGGGGGAGACGCCCGAATGGTCGGCGGCCCTGTCGCTCCTACATATCTCGGAGATGTCGATAGCGACATATAAAAAAAAAAAAAACAACCAAAAAATGATTTTGCATCATTTGCTCAACGCGGCAGTAGAAGAGTAGAAGAGTGGATCCGCAGGGTAGAGGACTTTCAGGGGGCGGAGACGATGCAGGCCTCCTTGCTCGGTAGGGGAGACAAACACGCAGAGAGATGGTGACCATGGTTTGTATTTACGTCCTGTAGCCATTAGGATGGGAGGCGAGCTGTGGAGGGGGCACGCAGGAGAGGGCCTGGCCCGCGGGGCATGACTGGACCTGTGTGCCCTACCTTAACCTATCCACCCCTGATGGGAACCCTAGGGACATCATGTCCTACCAAAATACATGGGGAACTAGAGTCTTAGGGCTTTTGCTCTCTCTCTCTTTGCAACCTAACTTAAGACTATCACTCTTTAACCTTACACATACACATACATTAAGATTACAAATACGCATATCATGGAGCTGAGCCCATGCCCTGATGGGGACCATTATAGGTGTACATAAAAAGAATACACGAAAGCCTCTCATTTATGACAGCCACAAACCCTACTCATGCCCCAGGGACACTCACAAACACCGGAGGACTGAACAACTGGGTGGCGGTGGCCGACGGACCCATAAGCTATAATGCAATCCTCACCCTTATATCTGGGACTGCTTATGCTGGTGGCGAGCGGACCTACTGTGGCCGCAAGGGGTTCGCTGTTAAGCTGGTGCACACGATCTGACCAAGACCCTGCAATCACATACCGCCAGTCTGGCAACATATACCAGTGGGTTCACAGGGATGGATCACACTAGAAGGGTGCGAGGTTCTTTAGAGAGGTCCAATGCCCTATACATAGGCACCAGTGGGGGGTGGGGAAAGCGGTCTTCAACCATATCAAGCTTGTTGATATATGATTGTCTGCAATGCATGTACCTAGGAGACTCAAAATTGCTATGAACATCGGATAGTGCACTTAACATGAATCAGATCTTAATACCTTATATACAAATGGGGCCCGCGCGCCCGTAACACGTTTTTTGTCTGTATTGACCTTTTCTGTTCTTCATCTTCTATAACCAATAAAACAGATTTACAAAAAATAACAAAAGCGGATATTGTTAATCGTCTTTAGTACACCTTTTTTATTTAACATTTTGTAGGGTTACATCCAGTGATACAATAGGTCCTTGGACAGATTACAACCTTTTAGAAAATATTAGATGTCATCCTGGTTAATAAAAAAGGCTGATTGACAGGGATTTGAGATGAACCAAGATATCAACTGTAAGACATAATATACTACTGCCTCCATAAACCACCAGGTCAATGTACAAAAGTGACAAAAGAATAGATGAACCAATTATGAACTTATGAGTCCAAGAACCATCTGGCAATGGATATGTAAGCTTGATTTTATAAGTGCCTCCATTACTTATAAAACAAAAGCAGCCCTCAAGATACTTGAATGCACCAGTATGATGGTCTTTGGGGCTGTTAAAGAATGATTGTTCTTACTGAGTGATTTTTTTTTTTACCCACATGCAAAGAGGTCATTGCTTGCCAATATCCTGGGGCAGAAGACTAGCCAGATGATCCCCTCTAGATTAGGCTTTAAACCTAGCATTAATAATATCAACCCTCGTTTCTTCTAGATGGCCCTGCATGAGATGGTTATTAACGTGGCATTATTGATTCTGATACCTTAGTAGCAACATCTACTGCAATTCTCAGTAGAGCAATGTATACATAAAGTGAGCAGTCACTATACATGGCTCAGCTGAGAATAGCAGTAGATTGCCCTAAATCAATTTTATTATTGCCCAGCAACTGAGAATTAGAAACAAAGATAAGTCACCCAAGGTCCTGCAGGATATTCTTGTTTTTACCTACTGCCCTGTTCTGCCTTATTTAATGCACCTTCAATTGGCAATTAGTGACTTTATTTACCATTTGTTCTAGTGAAACACTACTTTCTCAATTTCATGGCAAAAAAATAAATAAATAAATATATATATATATATATATATATATATATCTGTCTAAAAAAAAACAAGAAACTGCAGTTTATTGAGAAAAAAACTAAACAAAAACAGCAACATCACAAAAAAACGAGACCCCTGAGAAAGGCTTATCATAAAACCATTCATACTTATGGGTCAGCAGCCAAATTACCATACCTCCCAAAATTTTAAACGTAGAAAAAGGGACACTTCAATTTGATGGATGTGATTGGAGGTGCGGCCAGGGGCAGAGCTGTTCTGATAAATTTTAGGTGACTTACTAATAATTTATGCAGCTAAAATGTAATTAAGAACAAGTATAATGTATATATTTTTTCACACAGACTGATTTCTAAACACATTTATTGTAGTTTAAAGGCACATTACTGTGAGTATTATTGTTGTGGAACTCTTTTATACACTCCGACACAACAACAATATGGAGCTCCTAGAAAAGAGGGACATTGGGACAGAAAAGAGAGACAGATGGATTTGGGCCCAAAATAGGATCTGTCCTTCCTAAATAGGGACGCTTGGGAGGTATGCATTACTGAGCTATTACAAGCACCCAGAACCTTCAGGATGTAAACTACAAACAGGGTAAACCCACTGACCTCAGACACATTAATGTTTTACAGACCTTATCTAATCCATGCACAGCATTTGCAGAGAATTAAAAAGGCGTTTTAACTCTACTTACCAAAACGAAAAAAAAAGGGTTAACTGCATTGCATTTCAAAAATATTCTTGCTGGCTATTTGAAAATATAATTACAGTCAACGGGTTTGCAACAAATAGACCTTTTGAGCCCCTATCATTACTCACACTGTCAGCAACGCTAGCAAGGAGAAAAATGCTCATAAACTAGACCTGATGGTTTACTCACCAAATATGGAATGGTAATGACCTGAAAACTAAACTGCATAATTCAGGTCAAAATAGCCGAGAGGTTACTATAGCCATAGAGACATGATTGGGGCACTGCCGCTGTGAAAAACACTGGTCAGAATGAACACAACTCTCTCAGTTGGGAATGTATTAATTTATCCCCAGCTGACAAAAGAAAGACAAGGCTATCAGGAGAGGACTTGACCTTCCCAACGGCAGCAAGCACATAGACCTGGTAATAGCAAATTACATTGCTTTACAATGCATTAAATAAAGATGATAAATAAGGTTTTGTGGGCGGATGCACAAAAGAGGTTCATGATAAGATACACCAGCAAAAAAAACCAAACAAGACCAACACATACACACACAGCACAAGTTAAGGATATATTTATACGCGTACATTATACACAATTATGAAATTAGACTTCCCTCCTCTTGGGAGTATATTTTTGCTTTAGATATTTATTCCGTCTTACAAATAATTTTTTTTTTAATTTATTTTTTTTAAATCAAAGGGTTATTCGCTCTTATATATCAAATAAATCAAAGGGTACATTACTTTAAAACATTTTTTTTAAATATTTGTTTGGTTCCATTTATGCAATCAAACTGTCTGACCACAATTCAATTAACTGTTTAAACCTAAAATACGAGGCTCATGCTTTATCCTTTGTTGTCGGAGCTTTAATTCTAAAAAGCAAAAAACGTTTAAGCTTCAATCAAATAGCATTTTAGCAGTTAACTTGAAACAAATTATAAGACACACTGACTTTTAGAAGAAAAATTTGGAAGAATGAAAAAAAAAAAGAATTATCAGAAAAGAATCACGCTAACAACAGATGTTGCAGGCAGAGCTATCTGTCACCTTTCACCCTTCTGTCTCCCCCCTCTAAGCCGCTCTAAAGAAGCTTGTGAATTGGACTGCATGCTGCTGGCATCAGGAGGGAGCACAAAAAAGCAGCACCAGGAGCTTCAGGTGCGACCTTCTCCACAATGCCCAACAGAAAATATTCCACCAGGAAGGTCCCTCCTCTCAAAGGGGTTATAATAACCCTTTAAGTATGTTATGAAGATTACTCACCTCCATCCTCACTACATGTGTCCCTAATACACAACAGGTTAATAATATCTATCACGTTAACTTAGCAGACAGCACCACTGACATATCACAAGTTTTATTTTGACTTTTGGTTTATTGAATAGACTATTTTTAGTTTCTATTACTCTAGTCTAGCCCATAGGCCAATTTTAAGTATATGTCATCCTGCTCACTTTACTCCATCCTCTCTACATGTGCTTTAAGTTTTTACTTTATCTAGGGATTATTCCAAGCACGTTCCCCTAGCAGATTGCATCCTCCAGTTGGATTTTGTATCTTTGTGGTTGCCATACTGTTGGAGGCTTATTTGGTTCGTTTAACTACCATATTGTTGTGTATATAGATCTATATATATATAAAATATTTATTTTTTAAAGGAGGCATTGTTTAATATTGTGGTACTGTACCATGTAGTGAATTTGCTCTGATCCCAATGTTCCAGTGATTTTGCTGTACACCTGCTATCTACCTCAATAATAATCTAAAGTAAAAATAAATAAATAAAAATATTTTAAAAAATATATAATAATAAAAGCAAGGACTGTCTTATGAATAACTAATCAATAAAGTATGAAATAAAGGAGTTACTAATTTCTCATGCCAATGTTGCCAATATTTGAAGGGCAACTGAACATTAGGTAGTGACTGATTAATGAGGAATTAAGACTGATTGTAAGGCCTAGTGTTGAAGAAAAGGAATGAATGATACAGGGTTAAGTGGAAAGGTTGCTGGGTAAAAAGATAAAGTGAGGGCAGGTAGATGGCTGGCATGTGTCCTCAAAATTCGTGCCAAGATAATGGGCGAAGTAGGAGCCAGAAGTTCATCATTTAGGAGGGGGGGAATGAGGGAATACACTACCCACTGCAGCATATCCGATATCAAGGCATTTTGCAAAGATCTTAACAAAACTATTGTTTAGTCAATTTCTCCATACATTTCTTGATTCTAGAAAATATACTCCCAAACATGCACTGGATCTTCCACTGCTGACTTGGTACTCAAATTGTCACATCTAGAGATTTTGTTTCACCCAATAGCTTACTAAACCTGAGCTATGGATTCTTTGATTTCTATTTTAGAGCAATAAGCAGGAAGATGCCTATGCGTTTAAGAGAACACCGAGTGCTTCATGGTTAGATGGCTTTGATACAGTGTTTCGTATATTCCCTTTAAATCTATTCCTCATCCGAGCACACCTCGTAACAGCTTTTTAACAACAAACTAATTTTAGCTTTCACTTTAATAAAAACAAACGTTTTTAAATAGCGTGACTTCTTTAACAGAAGAAAATATTCACAAGACTCGAATCGTTTTACGCACATTGCCTAGGCATCAACACCTGACTACTCATCATCTTGGAGGAAGGCACGGATACCGGACACGCCAGCAAATAGTCAACAACGGTCGGCACAGCGATGGCTGGGTATTGCAGCTTATTGTAACTATAAATAAAACAGGTAGAGCGTGGAGGGAGGAGTCTTATACAGAGCTGAATATACCACTGAGTTAACAATATTTTGCAATACTGTGGATTTTTAGATCAGCTGATTTTCTAGCATCAGTCTCACCGCATGAGTAAATGAGCAGCTGTCTGCAACGGAAACTAGATGGGCAGACTAGATGGGCCAAATGGTTCTTATCTGCCGTCACATTCTATGTTTCTATGAGTCTGACTGCTTCCTTCACTCTACAATATGGATTTACCAATGGCATAAAATATATATATATATATATATATATATATATATATATATATATATATATATATAGAGAGAGAGAGAGAGAGAGAGAGAGAGAGAGAGAGAGAGAGAGAGACAGAGAGAAAATAATATCTTCTGACTAAGGCCTCAATTTAATATTGTTGGATCAGCATTTTCAATGATTAAATATTTATGCAAAAACATTTAAAATGTCATATTTCAAAATATGAAATTAATATATATATATATATATATATATATATATATCATATATAAACGAGTATATCAATACATAGAAAAATAAATATTATAAAAAATATTTTTCGTAGTATTAACTACTTAAGTACCAAAGCTCTTTTAAGATGCAACACGTTTGTGAACAAGGCTTTTTTGGCACTTTTGCCATGCGCTCATTTTATGACAATTTCCGTTTTCTCTTTGCACCAAGAATAATATTTATACACATTTTTATAAAGGAGAAACTGTGCTTTCTTTTGATAGCGTATATGTATATGTATATGTAACACAATATAAAATGTGAATACATTCACTGGAGAAAAAAACAAAACAACAATTCTCTGTTTTGCATTTAATAATTTCTACACACAAAAGTCAACTTAAGAAAACCAGTTCATTAATCAGTCCTGATTGTTACAATTACCAATAACTCTAGGAATTCATATCATTTTTACACTTTATAAAACAAATAATTGCAAGGAGTAAATTATGGTTTTAAAGCTAAAACTGTGATAAATTTGGCACGCTGAGAGTACAATTTTTAAAATAGCCACATTATCAGCTCAGAAACCACTACACAAGAGTATATATTTGCTGAAAGTACATCCCCCAGGCAATTTAACAAAGAACATTTTGACACTTTTTATTGAACCATTTTATCGCAAACCTCAAATCAAACTATTTAAGGTTTTGCGTTAGTCACGAGCCCTTAGAGCACTACATTGGAGCATTATATCATTGGGACATTCTTTTTTTGTCATTGCAGTATTGGAGTCGCTTTGGCCACTGAATTCAGTAGTTACCCAGGTATCAGAGCCACATAGGCGTATTACTAGGATCCAAGATTAGGGACATGAGGGCTGCGTTGCACGGACTCAGTGCTTTTGGTGGATTTAATTAAAGCTGCAGCCGGCTCTTTGTGAGATTTTAAAAGTAAATGGTTTGGTTTCTGAAGGTACTATAAATTCTGCTAACTTGAAAAGAACAGATCTGTAACTTAGCCATTGTAGGGTTACTGATCTAGTGCAGAGCTGCACTGCCGATGGGAGCGTGGTGTTTGGAAGCAGGAAGTCTGGAAGTGCATGCATTCGATTGGAAATGACCTAAAGCTTGCAAAATAACAATCTGCCATTTGCCCTTCCACTTCAATCCACTCGGCATACGATTTTATGCATTTGCAGCCTAATCCTTCCAGCCATCTACTGTGGCTTCAGGCTTTTAGCTGGAAGCATGGGGATTTGAAATCTATATTTAGAGTTATTTTCTGTGGAAATCCTGGGTTACTATGGTGATGTTTGGGAGGAAACTAAAGGAGAGAAAGGCGTGCAAGGCAAGTTGTGATAATAATATGTATCGCGTTATTCCTTGAGGAATAGGTTGGATATCTGGACGCAGCAGGGGACTCTCTCTCTGCAGTGATCTGTGCAAAAGCAAACGTTAAAAGGGAGCAACACTTAGAAGAGGCAGGTCACCAAGGGGGGAAACGTCATGCATCAAACTGCGCTCTGAGACACCCCAGAGAAATGGGAAGAACCAAGAATAACAGGTTTTACTTTAGATCTGAACTGCTGTGTGATTAAACTACCGGAGTATTTATACGTATGGAGGGAAACAAAGAACCATCTCTTTCAACAACATATTTACTGTATCCACAGAACTACTGAACATTAGGATAGGCAGTCTGGACATGACAATTGTTTTCTATTTGCCCGTACTATATCCGTGCTACAGTGTAGAATGTGGAATATAGCATTTATTAATAATTTCAGCCATTGATATTTTAATGTGGATTATAACCCAACGGCTTAAACGAACACTACAGTGTTAGGATTCCTAACCCTATAGTGATGGTGTGCCTGGTAAGGTGACCGGCCCCCCTTAGATGGCAGTGAAAAGGTGAGTTAATCTTGATGATCTCAGCCAATCCAATGCTTTTACCATTGTAACAATGGGGTTTAAATCCACATTTAAATCCCTGATTGCAACGCTCACTTTGTGCTCTGCAAACAGAACATAGGTCAGTTTGAAGTCCATTCTAATTCTGGCCCTTTTCTGATAGAGGGGATCCACATGTATCGAAAGATACCTGGAGTTCCTTGGTACCAGCAGGGATTTAACACCTCTCCTACTTTTACTGCAAAGTGGTCTATGAGGTCACTAGGCATTAAAGTCCTGCACTGGATGACGGCATAGATTGTTATGTGGTCCATAAGTGGTTAAAAAATTCCTCTTGCTATTTCACTATCAGTTGTACCACAGCTCAGATCCCAGGTGGCATTTGAATATTTTAGGTTCAGTAAATCAAAATAAATCAAACTGAAAGCAAGCATAGACGGTGTGGGATTGGTTTTTATTTTACAGATGTAAATTTAGATCATACAACCTCGAAAACTGACAAATCCACCAACATAACAGTTAAGTTTTTTTTCTTTGTCCAGTAACAAAACAATGAGATGAAGTAGTCGGATTTCTAAGCAGCAAATTAAAGCTAAGATGTTAAAAGTCTTCGACCTGTCTATTTTGGAATTTGGATATCAACTCCCCAATTCACAATGTTTGGTGCAGAGATGCTGAACGTTGTCCTTAGAGCTCACAGACTACATTTCCCAAACTTCTTTAGCTTGAGGGCTAAAGCGGAGTTAGTGAGAGCATACAATTGCAAGCTTCTTTGGGTACATTTATTTCCACACATGATTTTCACACCTTGCTGTCAAGGTCTTAGCTCTGAACGTGGTTCCTCTGGGGTTTCATATAATGGGGAGTTAAAAAGGTTCTTCTTTAGCATTTTGGTGTTTTTTTTTTGTATTTTTTTTTTTAAAGATGCATGTGCCTCTGTGGCTATAAGAGGAAGGAATCCAGAAGGGTTTACGAAGTATCTCCATCAGTATATAGAAATAACAATACAAATGTTATACTTCTGGAGCATTGCCTTCACAAAATAGCTCTGTATTTAAAGAAACTAACATCTACTCGCTTGCTCAGGGTGGAATTAAGCGGTCAGTGTAAGACCCTATTTATTAATGGTTTGATCATGCATGCTGGGTATGGTTTTACATCAATTTGAAGTCGATCTGTCACCATATTTTAAATCACTAGAACTTCTGCTTTTTGTTTTACAATCAGTGTGAAAGTTTTAGGGACTCAGCAGAGATGAAGTAATGTGAGATGTGGGGCAGAAACTCTCCAAAGATAATCTCAAAAACTCTCAAAAATCACTGCTGGGTGTAATTGGTATATATCTCTAATTTTACAGACAATACATGTCCATATTGTTGGCTTGTTTTAACTTGGTTTGTGCCAAATAAACGGTTAACATTTCTAAGTTCGAAACCATTCTTGCTTCACAGCATTTTATAAAAACCTGACAAAAACATTTCTGTAGTGGTATGCATACTACAACACACAGATACACACAATAACACAGAGATATATACAATAGCACACAGACACACAGATAAAAACATTAACAAACTAACATGCACGCAAAAAGAAAAATTAACAAAATGCCTACTTCTAGCCACCTTCTTGTGGGCCTTGGAGTGGCTGCACCACCAGTAGTACTGCCCCTAGAGTTATGGACAGGAGCCCAAAACAAGGTACTGTCCCAACTTTGTTATACATATATCTTAGTGCTAACAAATTTATCCAGAATTACACACATTATGGATATGATGTTAAAACACAAGAAATGTTGCATATGAAAACAAAATGATTAATTTATCAATTTAATTAGCTTCAGTGAGTTTACTCACAGTAGAGAAAAACTACAGTATAGAAACAATTAGGGAGGACAGATGGGAGAGGGAGGAGAAAAGTAAAAAAAATAACCACAAAACCTTATTTTCCACAAATTTCCAAAGGTATGGATGGTTGTGCTTATGCAGGGCATGCAATAGATTGATTCAATATGTATCCCACCAACATAAATCAGTATGCCCTGCACAGATCACTGAAAATTTACAGATATGTTCATGCACAAGGCATGCAGGAAGAGATTACCAAAAGGGTTGTGCTCTGAAACAAAGATACCCCATCAGCTTCCCACAACTCCTTTGCCATCAATGATAACTGGTGTGTTACATGAATATATAATATTGCAGTCAGTCACTTAAAAAAATGTGCCGGGACATTTTTAATGTTCTCATCATTGTCTGGCAACCTGGTCAGTCCCAGTTACCGCAGTCCAACAGGAAATATCAAGTGGGCCAGTTTATGTCAGGAGAACAGGGTTAGTTGACCACTTGTTCCCCTTGCTAGTTCTCGTACAGCAACAACCGTACTAGATGTAAATATTCAATCATAATCTGCAACATGCATCAACTAACAGACATCTGGAGGCATACAGCAGAGCTTCTAATTATGCATATTTGTAATTCCATACCATGAAAGATGGGCACCAACAATTTGAATTAGCCATTTAATGAAATTATGAACACCCATCAAAAAATCCACTTCAAAGCAACTTTGTACTCTCACCAGCCCTCCCTCCTCTGCCATCACAGAGATGTCCTACAAAGAAACACATGTGACCAGTACACGAGGCAATTGTTAAATTCCAGTAAAAAGCTGCTTGCTTCCTTGTCTAAATCAAAGGTGACACAGAATGTAGGGACATGCTTGGAGCAGTGCTAAACAGAAGAAGAGTGGCAAGGCTGCAGACAAAAGACATCAATGTTTACTTATATTATCAAATCTGGCTACAAGGAAAGAAATGTTTACTACAAAAAAAAAAATGCTAACTACAGATAAAAGTCAATGTCCATTTAACATTCCTTAACGTACACACTGTCGTCAAATATTCTATTGTCCTCAGTTGCCCTTTGAGTTGTGTAAAAGTCTATTATTTATTTATAAAATATTTTACCAGGAAAGATACATTGAGATTTCTCTCGTTTTCAAGTATGTCCTGGGTCCACAAATCATTGCATTGTTACATTAGGTACAACAAAATACAAAAACAATATTAATACACAATATATACAAAATTTAACATAGAACAGGCAGGAAATATATAATCAACCATGACACGTGCATTCTGTTTTGAGGTATGTAGAGAGGGATCTCTTAAATGACTTTAGGCTTAGGGAAGATTTTAAATTGTGCGGGAGGTCGTTCCACAATTGCGGCGCTCTGTAGGAGAAGGAGGATCGGGCCGCTTTCTTTTTGTATTGAGGTAGACTAAGTAAAGTGCTTGTACTGGATCGGAGCTTATAGAAAGTGGGAACAGCTAAGGAAAGCATTTTGTTCAGGTAGGGTGGGAGTTTCCCAGAGAAGCTCTTAAAAACAAGGCTGGAAAGATGAAGGGTGCGTCTGGATTCCAGCGACAGCCAGTTTAGTTCCTTTAGCATGTCACAATGATGGGTCCTGTAATTACATTGTAGCACAAATCGGCAGAACGAGTTATACAATGTGTTGAGTTTATTAATGTGGGATCGCGATGCAGACGCATATACTACATCCCCATAATCAATGATTGGCATCAGCATTTGCTGTACAATCTTTTCCTTTACTGTAGGGCTTAGGCAGGCTTTGTTTCTGTACAGGGCACCTAATTTTGGATAAAGTTTAGATGCAAGATTTTCTATGTGCAGGCCAAAAGATAGATTGGGGTCTAATATCATACCCAAGTATTTGAAAGAGTGGACTGCGGTCAGTGTGCCATTTGAATTTGTTTTGATGGATAGGTGGGGATTGTGTAATTTGTGCAATTTAGGTACCGTTCCAAAGATCATTGTGACAGTTTTGTCAGTGTTCAGGAAGAGTTTGTTTTTTGCGATCCACTTTTCTACCTCTGTAAACTGGTCTTGGAGCAAAGCCTCAAGTTGCGGTAGATTGGGTTTGCTCGCATAGATTACCGTGTCATCTGCGTACATGTGTACATTTGAGGATTGGCAGACATAAGGCAGATCATTTATAAATAATGTAAATAGTAGGGGGCCGAGAATGGAACCCTGGGGAACACCACACGTGACCGGGAGAGGGAGGGAGTCACTGTCAGAAATGGACACATATTGCGAGCGATCCGATACATACGATCGAAACCAGTTTAAAGAATGATCACCAATACCTGAGTTTTCGAGTTTGTGCAGTAGAATGTCGTGGTCTATTGTGTCAAAGGCCTTAGCAAAATCAAGGAAAATAGCTCCAGTTAGGGCTCCTTGTTCCATGCCAGTTTGGATGTCATTGCAAACTTTTAGGAGGGCAGTTGTAGTGGAGTGATTCTGGCGAAAGCCCGATTGATCAGGGGTCAGATAGTTTAATTGTTGGTAGTACTCACAAAGTTGCGTATGGACACATTTTTCTAAGATTTTTGACAATACCGGGAGCAATGATATTGGGCGATAGTTAGAAACCAAAGTAGTGTCACCACTTTTATGGATAGGCACTACTCTCGCAGTCTTCCAAAGTTTGGGTATGTATCCAGACACCAAGGATTCGTTAATTAGAGTTGAGACGGGTTTAGCAATTGCCGGCGCACTGAGCTTCAACAGCATTGCTGGGATTTGATCAGGTCCGGACTGGTTTTTCATTTTTAGATTATTAAGATGTTTTTTAATGACACTAACAGGTACAGGTCTAAAATTAAACTTATCTATATTGGGCCTTTGCAAATTTAGTGGGGCCTGATCCACATTTGTAGTTTCAGGATGCGTGTCATTTATTAGCTTGTCAATCAGGGCAGTAGAGCATCCGACAAAATAATTGTTAAAGGCATTACCACCCATTGTACATTAATTGAGGGGAACACTGCTTAGATATAAGGCTGATTGAATTCCTATTATTATTATTACAAAATGTTAAAGAAATGTGCCTACAAAGCAGCCACTTACCTAAATTAAAGGTGACATTCAAAGTACCACATTAATCAGGGTATTTCAGGGGCAATCAGTTTTCACCATTAAATAATTTTCATTGTAAAAATGGGCTAAATGAAGAAAAAAGAAAGCATGGGTGGACACTTAGAAATGGGAGAGCTCGGGGGCAGAAAAAACAATACAAAAAACAAGCTGTGGCACATGACAGAGCTACTTTAAATTTGTAAGACACTTAGTAACAATTATCTCACTGCCTCTCTTGCCTCATATCAGATTGATTAGTTGGTTTGCATTAATTGGCTGTCACTTTGTACCTGTGGTCACAGGAACTGGTTTGTCGTTGTTGCCTTAGCCAACGGAATTTGGATCCTTGGGGACTGCCTGAATTGCCAGGCAAGTCCTAAAGTTGAATCCTAACTGGTAAGTATGTACTGTTGCGGAGAGGGCATTCCATGCCCCCTAATAGCATTAAACCTTAGTCTATGTAGGACAGCATGGAACCTCCCAACTTCATTAATGAGTTAAAGGGACAGTGGAGGCACCCAGACCACTTCAGCTAATTGAAATGGTCTGGGTGCACTGTCCCATGTCCCTAAACCCTACAGTAGTAATTATTGCCGTTTCTGAGAAACTGCAATAATTCCCTCTCAGGGTAAGCTAAACCTTTAGTTTTAGTTGGGAAGCCACTAGAGGGCTTCCTGGATAGAAACGGACCTTTGGTCCGGTATCTGACACTGGGCACCTTCACGCTCTGCATGAGGACCTCCAGCGTCAGATTTTTCCCTATAGGTAAGCATTGATTAATGTTTTCCTATAGGGAAATCCTAATGTGAGCATGGCCATTGCTGTGCATGCGCATTAGCTCTTCCCCGACAGCTGAGATCGGTGAGGGAGGATTGTGGGCGGGAGCCTAACCCAGTGCCAAGGGACATCGGCGCTGGATTCAAGTAAGTGACTGAAGGGATTTTAACACCTGCATCCCCACAGGAGGGGGGGGGGGGACTGCAGGAGCCTATAGTGCCAGGAAAATGGCTTTGTTTTTCTGGCACTACAGAATCCCTTTAAGCACACTGTCCAGTAAGGAAAGTTTAAAAATTAGACCACTTTTTCCCAAGTGTTTAGGGAGGGTTTTTGAGTCACAGCTAAGGAGACTGTGGCCAAGGCTGCATAAACAAAGGGATTTAGCTCCAAATTAGCAAAGAATTGAGCAGTGAGACTGCAGGGGCATGATCTACACACCAAAACCACTTCATCAAGCTAAGGTTCTCTTGCTGTTTACAGTGTCCCTCTAAACTCACAACCTTGTGAGCTACCAATATCGGCACAATCTAATGGCAGTACACTCGTAGTGTTCCCCTGTGAGGGCTGAATAATCTTGGAGGTCTTCCACTCAGGATGGGTCTAATTTTTAGTTTTTTAGGTTATTAACCTCTAAAGTGTGCCAGGATAATTATGGCAAATGTTTAATTGACTGTGTGTGATAACGTATTTGTCTTTCTATGTGTGTATTCTGTGAGTATAAAGGTGACTTCTCTCGCTGGTGATTTATAGCCGCACATCTGGTTTTCTTGCATTTCATTTTGTTAATGCAATCAGCACTATACCTTATTGTTTGTGTAGAAAACAAACAGTCAATCAGGAAAAGCATTGCATACATTAGGGAGAGCTTTAAAGCAAGTGTTCATATAGCATTTCTCCTGGTACAAATGCCTCCCAACGTCGGTAGATTTTCAGGTCCAATCCAGACATCCTAACTTAGTTCAATTGTTTCTCACTTTTGGAGACACCAGGGAACTCTCCCCAACAAGCACAGCACAATCGTATCATTAGACGCAGGACTGGAACTGAAAGTCTGGACTGTCCCATCGACATTGGGAAAGTTGGGAAGCATTTATACTATGAGCAATTCTAGATGAGCCTTTGTTTTAAAGGTTTTCCTAATTTTTGCAATGCGCTTCCTGATTGACTATGTTCATTTTCTACACAAACAATAAGGCATGGTGCTGATTGCATTAGCAATATGACACAGACAAAAAAAATAATAATAATAATTAGTCGTGCAGTTATAAATCACCCGTGAGAAAAGGCATCTTTATACTCAAAATACAAAATAGATACAGTGCTGCATAGTTTGCCCAAATGGGGCTGGCTTAAATGATGGACAAACAGCCGGGTGTGCATTATTGGCGGGTCCACCTCTTCGAGGGTGGAGTTAGTGATGCAATCAAGTCACTGGTCTGCCACCTTTACCCTGCACCTACCGACATCTGGATTCTCTGGACACCAGAGTTGGCAAGTACGTTAAGAATATGATGAATCACGAGACACATGAAACTGTTTAACAGTAACCAAATATGTTTTCCTTTGATAAAAGAATAAGCAAAGTAAAGTTGCCATTCAATTAAATTTGAATGTCCATCATGATGGATTGTGGATGCTTCACATTTAAAAGGTAACAGAAAATGCTCCTTTTGACAGCTTTCAACAATGCATGTTTTTGAAATTCTTCAGATCCAGCATTGCTTGATAGCAGCAGAATTCAGCATCTGAATGTCTGGCTGGTAGATCATTCAGAATGCTGTAGTCAAATTGTCACACATACATATACACACACATAACATAATTAGTTTATTTTAAAATAGAACATGTGTTTAAAATAAAGCAGTTCTTTAGTTTATTTTACTGTCCTCTTGGTGTTTTTCTTCACATTGGAGAAATTCTGTTTATATTTAAGGTAGTTTTTTTCCAGCTATACATATGTGCAGTATATTGCGGTGATGCTTTTTAGGGCTGGGATAAAGTATTTGCCAGGGCTGCTTTTTATTCCCAGTCCGGCCTTGATTATATTCCAAAATTCATGAGCACCCCCTTAAATGATGACTAGTACAGACGGTTTTATAGGTACTTTACATTTTGGTTCCTAAAATAAAGCAGTCAACAATTACTATGATTTCATCTTCCTGTAGCAGTGGTTCTTTCCCCCCAACAGAGACCCATATTTCAAACACAGTGTTAACTTTAGGACCAATTCTTTCGTTTTAAAATTAGCACAGAGTCCCATTTTCCAGCTGTTATATTACATGTACCAAAATAAATACCATAAAATACATTCATTAGACTCTTTACCAGTGTCAGCAGGGTCCCTGTTGCACTGATGAGAGAGTGGTACTAATAAAATCAGTTTATGAAAGGCAGTTGCCTGGGAACTAATGAACGTGATGTACTTGTTTCGACCATTGGGTAGGGGGGTGGTTCGCAACAATATGGAAACCCAACTTTTGGTTCCAGTGTAGGGATTAAGAACAACTGCCCTAGTGTCAGAATTATGTAATATCTAAAAAAGGAAATTTAGAGATGTTTTGTGTACAAAGAGGATGAAAGCTGAAATAGTTAACTTTCCTTGTTCATATGTATTTTATGCTTAGATAAGGTTTATAATCATTAGTACTGACTGTAAGGATATGAAATAGTTAAACTCTTTCTTGCTTTAAAATAATGTTTGAAATAATTATGCTGACTTTGGCAGATGTATTTTGTACCAAGGTCTTTCGTCTACAGGATGTATGACCTTCCTTGACCTTAGGATGTTCCTGTCTCGTCTTTATTCAAATGCTTATCTTTTTCATGTCCGACAAGTATGTACTATTAACTACAAGGACACTATAGATCTCACTGCTTGCATGACAAACTGTGTATAAATGCTAGCCCTGAAAATATACTCATTGAGAACTTGTTGAGCACTCTTTCGTGTCTGTGTGTCTTATTTGCCAAACAAGATCTCCCATCAATTGATGTGGTGACGGGGGATCGAGAATCGAGGGGAGTTGAGTCCAGAACAGCATTTATCCTTTCAGCTTGGTGTCTAGAAGTGGGATCAGCAAAACCATTGGGTGAGTAGCCTTTTTGTGTCTTATTGACGCTAATTGTCTATGACCCCCTTTGGTTCAGTAAGTCTGTATCCAGTAGAAAGGAAAGGTGTAAGGACTTTAGTTATATTGAGACTGTAAATAGGTCTCTGGTTTATTAGACATTTGGTCTAAATATATATAGGGGTTCTTGGTAACCCAGGTTAGTATCTAAGATAGATACAGGTTTTTGAGACCATAAGAGGTCTCCGGTTTATTATAGGGTTTTGGTAACCCAGGTTAGTATCTAAGATAGATACAGGGTATCTCAGGTAGATACAGGTTTTGAGACCATAAGAGGTCTCCGGTTTATTAAGATTATAGGTGTTCTGAGGAGCACAGTTTAAAGATCTATAAGTATACCCCAAACTTCTCTTTCTCCCGGTCACCTTTGTTTGTCTTAAGTGTTCTTTGTGGGTTATTGTCTGTATTGGGGACACACTTTGGTAAGTTAGTAGTGTGTCTGCCCTGAGTCAGCAGTATGGGAAATGTAAGTTCAGGTCCTGAGTGACCAATATGTATGTATGTATGTGTATGTGTATATATGTATATGTATGTGTATATATGTGTATGTATATATATATATGTATGTGTATGTATATGTATATATATGTGTATATGTATATATATATATATATATATATATATATATATATAAAAGATACCAGTACTGTATATTAGAAAAGAACTGACTCGCAGGTTGTACCTGATAGACCTACTTAAATCTTTTGCTTTATTCTTTATGTCGCATAGAAGTATAGTTTGTAAGTTATTTCACATAGGATCTGTGTGCCTGGTATGATTATTACTTTAATACCATAAGCCCACTACACTTTCTATGAGAGTGGGATAGTGTAAATGTGTTACATTGTTTGCATGATGAGCTCAGTATTTTTATAACTGAGACAAAAAGTCACTTCATTAGTATTTGAAAGTTAATTCCCCGTGTGGGATTAATTGTATAGAACACCAATCAGCACATCTTCCCTGCCCTGTGTGTTTGTTGCAAAGGATCCATACTGTAAATATGATTTGTTTGTAAATAAGAGAGCAACATTTACATTGTCAGCGGTCCAACACATGCTTCATTTTGTGCTGAAAGCTAACCTTTTTATTGCTACAGATGCTTTAAATGATTCAGCTACTGCATATGTTTTGTGTCTTCTATGTCTCACATTATATGTGTTCTTTTAAATTGTGGTATATAGCCTGGATCAGAGCTCATGGACAAAGGTTTTTACCTGTGTTACAAAGGCTCTTGGAGACTGACCGGTCTAAGGTTTGCCATGCCTTTAAAACATGGTATAGTATAAATTTTTTTAAGTCTCTGAGAGTTCTGAAAGATTCGGGTGAAACCATGTCTGTGTAATCTGGTCCAGATGTTTGCAAAATTTCTGTAAGATTTAAAATTGATGCAGCATCATCTCAGATTAGTTAATGGACGTTTCAGACAAATATTTGAGTTATGAGCGCGCTATATAAATGGATCCTTTCTTTATATACAATACTGTAGTAGATTAAAGTAATGACGTTAATTAGAAAAAAAACATGTATGCATAAGAATTCCTAAAATAAATCTAATACAAACTAAAATTGGTATACCTTACAATAATATGTTCTGAGTACAGCTGTTAACTGTTTATTCTGTGTAAATGGTGATTGTGATAATGTGTGAAGTGTGCAGCTTAACTGGAGAGTGGTTTAATTTATATGTTGCTGTGTTGTTTTAAATTATATTTGAATCAGTTTGTTTCAGTCTAGTGATACTGATACAAATGCCAGCCAAATAACCTAGCAAATAACTGTTTTATTAGCTGTTGAATACTAGCGTTTTGGCCAAGAGTAGTTTGAGTTGGAGTAGTTCTATGAGCTCAGAGAGGCTCTGTGTTGTGGTCTGGTATAGCTATATGGGAATGGAGATTTGGAGGTGTTAGTTTAAGACTGCTTTCATATTGTGTCTACCCGTGTTTCCTAGGAGGGACACAGAGTGTGTAGTTGCGTGCCCATGAATGTGTTTTCTGTATTGGCATATCTGCTGGGTACCCGATACGTGTATCTACTACGTCTGTTTTGTGAGATGACATGTAATATTACATTGGATGCTGAGTATGAGTTATATGGTTTGAAATGAATTGGTGTGTTATGTGTTTCATGTATTTTATTGTCCATTGTGTAGGAGTTTAACTAGCAGAGTAATTTGCATATCATTAACGCAAGCATTTAGTGTTTTTACAAAAGGTGAAATGCTGTCCAGCCGGCTAGAATGAAACAATTGTATGCTATCGCTCCTGGAGCAAGAAAAGCGCTTGTTACATCCCACGTGAAAGGGGCCCCGCAAACTTCTGCTGTTCAAATCGTGGCTCTTCATTTCCATTTGCAAATTGATTAATCCTGAAAGTCATTCTTTTACTGATAAAAAGGATTGAATGGACAAGATGTCTCTCCCTCATAAAGGAGTTCTAATAGGGGAGTATTGTCCAGCTCAGAGTTAACTCTACTTTTAAAGTATATTGCATTGTTTGTGTCAAAGTAAGATTCATCTAGAATGCCTCATTGATTATGGGGTAATAATAACATGGTATTTTTAATAGAGATTAGACAATTTCTGAAATTTATAAGTGAGTTAATCTTAATCTCCTAAACTACTGTATTATATTTGTATGGGTAAAGTGAAAGCATTTTGCAGATGCAGAAGAGGATAAATATAATAATCTCACTAGGAGCCAAATTATGCAAAGAGGCTATCCAAAGTACGCACTAACGGGTTAAACTTGTTTTCTTAAGAAGTGTATAACATATAGTTTTGTGGTTAAACTTTTGATACTCAATTTGAAATATATCCCAACTACATCCTTGCACGGCCTCAGGTACAGGAAGCAATATGTGTTTTAAAATTTTTTGCAAAGTCTTAGTGTTTTCAATATATTATAACAATGGAAAAGTACCTAACCGCATGTCTGCATTACGCTCATGACACAGACTGTCAGTATTGCAAGCCCTAAATGAAGGCTATGCTTTCATTGTCAATGTATATACCCCTAAACAACCTTGCTTTTTATACACAATTTAACTATCCATTAAACGTTTAAAAGCTTATTAATATTATATCTGTGTGGTACACAAAGAGGGGGTGTGAGTTCGGTAATCCCGACCTGCAAATAGAATATGCTTCCTCCTTGTTCACTTTTGTTCCTTGCTGGTCTGTGACTGGCCCTTTTTGACCCCAAATGAATTTCTTCGGAAGAGTCATGAGAAAGATACAGCAGGTTGTTTTGATAGAAAGAAAGAAGGAAAAGGTATGTTGTAGCAGTCACAAGGATTGTGATCCTAAGCAGGCGAGACAAAGAAATTTGGGAGGTGATAGGAGATTGAATCAGAAAAGTTTTAAAGGCAAAGGTAGAGGATTTGGTCAAAGTTTCTAACTTTTGTAGAGGTGGTAACTTCAGCACTGTTTTAATTGTGGATAGCAGGGATTCACCCCAAGGTGCTTGAGGTGAACCCGGTTCTCCTGGTCAAGCTGGCCCCACTGGTATTGATGGTGTCCCTGGCTTCCCTGGTGCTCCTGAACCTCAGGGCCCCAAAGGTTCCCCTGGACCTAAGGGTAACAATGGTGAACCTGGTGCTCAAGGAGACAAAGGAGAACCCGGTGCTAGGGGAGAACCTGGCCCAGCTGGCATTTAAGGACTCCCACTCTGGCAGGTTCCTCAATACCAACCACAACTTTCAAGCTATACCCACACCCAACAACCTCAGCCTAATACACAGATGGTTCATGTTTTTAATACTTTATATATAGTTTTGATAGATAAAACAGTATTAATACTGGCTCTTAGAGGATGTACAAGCTGAAGTTGGGACCTAGACATTGTTTGCATAGGCTGCGCAATGTGAAATAACTAAAATAAAATAGGATAATAAGTATGCTTAATCAATATGTAACGTGGTATCCTAGAGGCATCTGCAATAAAATAAGTGTGTTTCCAAGACCTGACAAGTGAGGGCAACTTAATATAACATATGTCTACAGTTTACTGTCCCTTCCTTGTCAGAGGCCACTGGTTTCCAAAGAGGTTATCAGGGTCCACAAAACTGACAGACTTCAGTATTCCAATTTTATTTAAGTAATTAATTGAGATTATCAAATCAAGGTTCAAGTTTAGGAACAAAATTTTATTGGGAATGTATATGCAAATGTTAGTGTTTTAATATTCATCCTAACAAACATTTCTATAGAGTGAGTGCTTCTCTCATCCATACAAGGCATTCTAAAGGGAAATTATGTATTCAAATTTTATAAAGGACAAAATCAATGAATTATAAGCAAAACTGAGAGAAGTACATGTTACACTAGTTAAGAGTTTAACTTTAGTCTCTAATTTGAGTTTAGCCTAGGTAATTAATTAATGATGTTGTATTGATACTTGTGTTTGTATGATTGTAGAGACCGTCCTGGAGTGTTTGTGCCACCTGATTTCTGGGACTACACATCAATCTCTCCGGCTGACCATGCAATAAGTATTTTGCAATTACATCTGTTTGGTCATTATCCATGCAGGCCAAAGAAACTGAGATACTTATGAGGACATAAACTTTGCACGCAAGAACCTGGAAAGTCCTGAAGGTGCAGTGCTGTCTAATACCGCTGGTTCTGTAATAACCCTTTCAACCATTGGGGTGTTGCACAGAGCATTGTGGTGAAAATCCAGCAAACAAAACAAGAACTATGTGGAAGCTGACATTGTCTTGTTGTCAGCCATATTGCTATCCTAGCCATTTTATGGAACAAAATGTCTGGTGTCTAAACTGATTTCTTTATACTCTGTGAAAGACTTATTCTATTTTTCTGAACTATGCTGAACTATTGAACTATTTTTATTTTTATTTTTACTTTTGTAGAGTTAGCCGGAGAGAGAGGAAGTGTTAGCTGACCCAGGGATGGATGTACTATGTGTCTCTTTTGATTTATGTTGAGTGTGCCAAGGATGGATTCCCATGTTTTAAGGAACTGCGTGAGTATATGACTGGTTTTGACTGGACCTTTGGAATAGGGAAATGGTTAAAAGATATAGGACGCAAGGTCCTGGTTATTATTGTCAGAATTTCAAGCTAGATTATAATTTATCTCATGAATTAATATGTAAGAAGTGTTTCCCAATTCCTCCCGATACCCGAGCTATGTACTCACAGGTGCGGGTATTATAAGTCACAAGTGGTGTCAACTGTGAGGGGATGACATGTCTAACACGATCGCGGCCCCCACTCAGGTTTTCCCCAGATGTGCTTTTTCCTCAAATATGAGTTTTTGCCACTGGGTTTTTTGCCTGGCCCCAGATCATCGGGTGGACTGGTAATCCTAGACCCCGGTCCTTGAACGGGGGATAGGTATTATTCCCACTTTGACTATATGCGCCCACTTCCGTGGACAAGAGAGGAAAATAACTGTTGGGAATAATACACTTTGCCCATATTTACCCAGGGCTTACGATACAGATGACAGGCTGGTTAGTCTGTTTAAAATTGGTTAACATGTCAGCTATTTGCAATAATATATTTGCTATAAGCCCAAGTTCCATTTTGTCTTAAACATAAATTTTCTATATATCTGTCTGTAAAAGTATTAAGTGTCTTTTTTCCTGCTTAGTTTCTCTTTCTTGTAGACCACATGATTGCTTGGGAATGCCATAATGTGGAAGTGTCTCTGTCCTGGGAAGATCTTATCAATGATATGAGCAAGTGTATTGCTCAAAGAGGGGGGATGAAAGCTGAAATAGTTAACTTTCCTTGTTCATATGTATTTTATGCTTAGATAAGGTTTATAATCATTAGTACTGACTGTAAGGATATGAAATAGTTAAACTCTTTCTTGCTTTAAAATAATGTTTGAAATAATTATGCTGACTTTGGCAGATGTATTTTGTACCAAGGTCTTTCGTCTACAGGATGTATGACCTTCCTTGACCTTAGGATGTTCCTGTCTCGTCTTTATCCAAATGCTTATCTTTTTCATGTCCGACAAGTATGTACTATTAACTACAAGGACACTATAGATCTCACTGCTTGCATGACAAACTGTGTATAAATGCTAGCCCTGAAAATATACTCATTGAGAACTTGTTGAGCACTCTTTCGTGTCTGTGTGTCTTATTTGCCAAACAAGATCTCCCATCAATTGATGTGGTGACGGGGGATCGAGAATCGAGGGGAGTTGAGTCCAGAACAGCATTTATCCTTTCAGAGGACTTTACATAATCCATACTTTTATGAAATAGAGAAATTAGCACTATATATAAACACTACTAGTTTATTACATTCTGATCATTTTTTGTAATCACAACTATGACCTCAATTCCAGAGGTGTTATCACTGGCCAAAGACCAAGCCAATCCCAACTTTTGCTTCAAAATAGGCTAGTTAGATTGTAGTTGGTCACTGGCCATGTGATGACATTTATCTGAAACTGTGGTTTTAGTAAACCCCAAGAACACAGCAAATGTATCATATTCTCTTGAATCATCCATGTAGCTCTCATTACCCATCTACTCTAAAGTACATGGCAGTCAATCTATTAACCTCTATCTACATGGACACTTGAACCAGCCTCGACGACCTATTTAATTTTAAAGCCGTTTAAGACGTAACGGAACTTTGAAGAACTGTGCAAACCTAGATCATTGTAACAGCAAACAGAAAACCCTCTCTCCTGTATGTAATGTGCTCACATAATCATTGAATACAGAAGAAAATGCAAGGCCATCTGTTGAACGCATGAGGATTTCTTGAGGGTTTCTACAGAAACCAAAGCAGCAGCAGTGCTTAAAAAAACAAAAAAACACGGAGTTTAATTCTAACATCTCTTTCCATGTTCTTTCATACCAAGGACATAGTGGGTAAAAGTTGTAGAGACTTTAACAACTAAAATTCCTACTAAATATACAAGGTAATTAAAACACCTGGGTAATATGGTCTGAAAATAGTATAATCGTAGACACTTTTATATCACTTTTATTAAGATAGCAATAATTCAAAAAGAAAAGATAAATTGATATGTTGCACAAAAAGCATTCAAGGAAAATTCCAATCTCTATAAACACAACAACCCACCATAGTGATTATGGTGCCACGTATGCCCTGGCGCCACTCCAGTGTATGTAATCAAAATGCTTGTGAATGGTTTGACTTACAGTCTGCCAGGTGTTGGTCACCTCCTCCATGAGAGCTAGAAGCTCTCTGCTCGGAGTTAGACAGACAGAGACGACCTTAGCTCATTGTCTCAGCTGATGTCTGCAGCCAATAAACTCAGGAGAGTAAATGGAACCTCCAGCAGAAGCTTCTCGCTCTCTGTGAAGTAAGTGACTGGTGGCCAGATCCCAGTGCACTGCAGTTATTATGGTGCTTATAGTGTACACCTTTCTGACACACAAAATGTTGACACACAAAATGTTAACGCACACATTACTAAAAACACTGTCCACAGTACTGGCATGTAATGGGTTAAATGAATAACCCATTTACAGTGTGGCATCAATCGTTACATGCAAATGCAAAAACCTGTAAAACAAATAAATTAATTTAGATATTAACGCTCTTCTGTTGGAGATTAAGCCACTTCTTGCGACAGAAGTGGGAACAGTTCTGGAAAAGATGCTCAAACCCGGAGGCCGCATCACTCTGTCCCACCTTCAGAAAACATGTGAAACACTACAGGAGCACTGCAGCCTTGGGGGAGAACAGCCATCAAAGGCATATTAAAATAAGAGGCATCCCTGATACCATCAGTGTGGCAGACCTTCCAAATGATATGAATTGCTTATTCATTACCCTGCTGTCATGTAAACCTACTTCTACTGTGCCAGTTATTGGGCTTGTCAGAGTATGTCTAGCTCACCTGGAGTGACAACAAAGGGCTCCTGTAATCCTTCATGTGAGGTAAGTCTGACTTAATGAAGATAGCTTAGAGTTCACCTGCATACCCTTTTATCCGGACCTCTCTGGGGTCCTCTTGCAATGGAGGAGTTCATCAAGCCATGTCACCAGACTTTTCCGGGACAAAGTGATCTCCTACCAATGGAGGAATCCTCGATCCCTAATAAAGGATCACAACGGTATGGTGCTTTAAATGGCCCATGCCATTGGAGCCACTTACTTTCCTAAAAGATCTCACATTGTCATTGCCACCTACTATTACCCTTGGCATTTTTGTACAGATGACTTGGGCTATGGATGGGATACACCATCTTTGTTGCTGGTACTGAGCCTACATCTGAAGTGACAACTACCTGAAGCTTCCTTAGTGTTTAACTCTTCCGAGTTCCCATATGGGTTGGCCAACCTGGTCTATTTTCAGTTTTTAGTTCTTGTTCTGCATTAAGATTTATAATCAGATACAGGAATCTCTGGTATGGAACTTTATGTTTTGTTGCCAGCCATTAATTGACACTGTCCTGTTTTCTTTCTACTTTTCTTTTGTTTTATCTCCTCCCCAATTCAAATTTTTAGATGACCTGTATAGCTGTTGAAATGTATGCTTAATATTTTCTACTTGCTTTATCTTTTCACAATTGCACATGATTTTTGCATTTTGAGTTTATTTAAGTTTCCTATCGGTGGATTCTTCTTATGATTCTAGCACAGTGGTTCTTATATTATGGTATCTTCTTTCTGATATAATGTTTGCATTCAATATTTAGAAAATGTGCAGAATTTATCTTCTGCTGTTTTTCCCATTATATCTATCTGCGTACCATAAACAAAGAATAAAAAAATATAAAATATGCATTTCACTATTGTTCCAATGTGAAAGAGCCATTCAACAGAAAATATCCTTAAAGTTTTACCATGGATACATGAGCACAGTCTCAAATTTAAAATCACGGTTTAGGGTTTTCAAACAAACAAAAAAAAAAGCTGTTTAAATCCTTTGAATTACAATTTGTCTTTGTTAAAACGATACTATAGGAACCAAAACAACTTTAGTTCAGTTTGTTTTCTTTGTTTATTCAACCCTGGCCACACTTTCCTTGACCCACTAAGTCTACCTGAACACTTGCGGAAAAAGTGGTATAATTTTTAAACTTCCCTTATTGCACAGTATGTTTTAATTCATTAATGAAGTTGGGGTGTTCCATGCTGTCGTACATAGACTAAGCTTTCATGCCATTAGACAATCTTCTAAAGAAAACCAACGTCTGAGTAAAAAAATAAACCTTTTTTTTTCTTGCAGGCTGTGTGAGTCACAGCCAAGGGAGTTGTGGCTAGGGCTGCATAAACAAAACTAAAAAGAAATGTATGTCCTAAATGGCAGAGAATTAAAGCGAGACACTGCAGGGGCATGATCTACACTTTAAAACTGCATCATTAAGCTAAAGTTGTTTTGATGCCTGTGGTGTCCCTTTAAATTTTACTTTACCGCTCCAAAAACAAATAAAAAAATACAACTAATATTTTTGTTTATATATCGTATTAAAAAACAGAACTGAATTCATGCACAATAGGATCACACACAAGCTAAAGAACTAGCCCACAATTGATGGCTTTCACATATATTCGCGAACTCACAGGTTACCTGAATGATGATAAAATGGAAAAGCAGATAACATGTACAGTCAATATATAACTCACAACTTTTTCTTGCTTTTCAAAAGCAAAAAATAAATAAATAAAAATGTAATCCCTCAAACCCTATGACATACAGTCACCTTGGTAACCTCTTAAAAGGCACTAATGAAGCATTACTAGTGCACATCTATTGTATTCATCCTCTTACTAGAAGTTGCATGTGGACAGAAAGAGGGATTTAAAAATAAACACCTATGTGGGCTTTGGATCCCTTTCCTTCGTTGTGCAGCGACAGAAGCCACCATCGTGTTCCCGGTTGCTGCTGTATTTGCTTCTTTCTACGCAAAAGACATCTGGCCACTTAGTGATATCATGCATACGCTGGCTTCGCTGCAGGAATACGCTTCTATGAATGAACTGAAAAAACCTAAAAGACATCATCTATAGCAGGGGTTCTCAACCCAGTCCTCAGGACCCCCTACCAGTCCAGGATTTGGGGATTACCTGGGTGTGTCTCAGGTGTTTAGAAAAAGGGAAACAAAAAACACTCCAAGGTGTTTTTTTTTCTTTTTCTAAACACCTTAGACACACCCAGGTAATCCCCAAATCCTGGACTGGTAGGGGGTCCTGAGGACTAACGTTGAGAACCCCTGCTCTATAGAAATTGAGAAACGTCAAGGGGTTTTCTAGACTAGAGATGATGCTTTATTTTCTTTTTAAAGAATTGCATAGATAAGGCACTTAAAAAGCATATAAATATCATCTTATAGGGTTACGCCAACCACCATGACCACTTATGCTATTCAAAGTGGTCATGGTGGTAGGAGTCTGTATGTGCAGTGTTTCTGCTCGACACACAGCACATCCAGAGATATTTGCAAAAAAATAAAAAATTATGCGAAGATGCAAAAAAATATTGGAAATGTTGCATCTTTAAAATTGCAATTACTGACACAACTTGTCAATCATTTTCATATGTGATTGTTTTGCATTCTGTAAATTGTGCAACAAAATGACAGAGTAAAAAAAAATAAAGCATAAGCAAAAATAAACAAAGTAAAACAAATAAGAAAAACACAATACTCATATGTGAAGTTGCAGAATGTATAATAAATGTTCCAGACTTTAGATTTCCAGCAGTTAGCACTATCCACACAAGGAAATTATCAGCAAATCAAGATACCTCAGTACCGTTTCTCTTTGTGTCATTGTCCCCTTCTCCAGCTCCACTGTTTGTCATTGCCCCCTTCTCTAGCCACTCTGTGTGTTCCTGTCCCCTTTCTCCAGCCCCTCTGTGTGTGTCATTGTCCCCTTCTCCAGCCCATCTCTGTCCCTGTCCCCTACTCCAGACCCTCTGTGTGTTCCTGCCCCTGTTCCCAGCCCCTCAATGTGTGTCATTACTCTTGCTCTTCTCGAGCAGACAGTAGAGGATCTTCTATTTCCTCTACCTGGCTAGTCTGACTGAAAGCTGCTTGAGCACACAGGGGCACACTTATAGCATGGACTACCCGTGGGTGGTCCAGTATTTTTTAATGTTTTCAAGAATATTTACTGCACAAATTTGTAAACTATATGTTAGAAAGAGTCTCTTCAAGGTGTCATTAGAGACTACAATGAAATCTAATGGGTCCTGGAGAGGGGTCTCTCTGGCCCCCATTCAGGCTCTTCTCACCTTAATTATTGTGTCTGGCAGGCTAATGTGGCTGGCAGGCTTCTGTGGCAAGCTGGTTGGCTGCAGTGGCCGCGTGGTTGGTTGCGGAAGTTGGCTGCTGCAGACGACATGCCTCTTTCTTCACCCTTTGTGAGTCTATTTTTCTTCCCCCGGTGCTCCTCCTTTGTGTGTCTCTCCCCCACAGCCTTTCTGTATGCCTCTTTGTCCTCCCAGCCCCACTGTGTGTTTTTGTGCCACCCCAGGCCCTCTGTATTACTTTTTTCCCAACCCATCCTTGTGTCCACCTTTGCCCCACCCTTGTGCCCTTCTTTTGCCCCCTCCTGTGCATTTCTTTAGCTCCCTTCCTGTGCCCTTTCTTTCCCCCCTCTCCTGTGCTCTTCGTTTGTCTCCTTCCCTTCTGTGCCCTTCTTTAGCTCCCTTAATGTGCCCTTTTTATCCCCCCTCAACTTCTGTGCCATGCTTTTGCCCCATCCCCTCCTGTGCCCTCTTTAGCTGCCCTCTTGTACCCTTGTTTGCCCACTACCCTTCTGTTTCTTTCTTTTGATTCCCTCCTGTACCCTCTTTTGCCCCCTTCCCCTTATGTGCACTCTTTAGCCCCCCTTCACTTTCTGTGCCATATTTTGCCCCCTTTTGCTCATCTCCCCTTCTGTGCCCTCTGTAGCCCCCCCTTCATATTCTCTTCCCTCTTTGCCCCTTTTAGCTCCCCTCAACTTCTGTGCCCTATTTTGATCCCTTCCTGTGCCTTCTTTAGCCCTTCTCCTTCTGTGTTCACCTGTTCCCTTCTTTAGCTCCCCTCCCCACCTGTTCCCTTCTTTAGCTCCGCTCCCCACCTGTTCCCTTCTTTAGCTCCGCTCCCCACCTGTTCCCTTTTTTAGCTCCGCTCCCCACCTGTTCCCTTTTTTAGCTCCGCTCCCCACCTGTTCCCTTCTTTAGCTCCCTCCCCACCAGTTCCCTTCTTTAGCTTCCCTCCCCACCAGTTCCCTTCTTTAGCTTCCCTCCCCACCTGTTCCCTTCTTTAGCTTCCCTCCCCACCTGTTCCCTTCTTTAGCTTCCCTCCCCACCTGTTCCCTTCTTTAGCGCCCCTTCCCTGGGGGGGACGCCCATGTACACAGGAGTACATTATTGGCAAAATTTGGGAAAAACAGAGGTTAAAACAGTTCCATCTTTTGCATCTAACAATTGCCTATCAATCATCACTAGAGACAGTACCTATCTTTTATAAAATAATGTTAATTTTATCTTGCATTCACAATTTGTAAACATGTACACACAGAGAAAATAAAAGGTAGACAAAAATGAAATTAATGGAAATCTGCAGAAGCAAGCTATACATTAAGTTATAAATATCAGTTATTTCTAAGAGTAACAGGTTGACAAACATGCCACAATAGAATTTTTTTTTTTTTAAGGCTTCCAATACATCCAATTAACATTTTCTCGAGAAATACAAACATTTTTCAGGCTTCATGTTAGCTAGCTAACACATAACTGCATTGCTTGTACAACTTAGATCCAGAGATCACTTAAATTGTTGAGTGTGTGAACATATTTACATTAACAATGAAGTTAGAACGAAGTAAAAACAAAAAGTAGGCTACCACCAGGGGGCGACCTGAGGCAATCGCTCAGACAGAAATAAAAAAATAAAAATAAAAACTATTTCTTCACCCAGGTAATAAACAGATTAATTATGCTGCAGTCTTACTGTAGGGGACAGAGAAGAACCCAACTCTGTTTTATTTCGTTTTATACCATGCGTGGTGGCAGCTCATGTCAGCAGAAGGTTCGCATGCTGGTTATAAAAAAATATATATATATATATCCCTACAATTTGTTTCACTTGAAGGATGTTTGCTTCCAGTTCAGCTGTTGATAAATAGTCGCAACTCAGCTTACTTTTCACATACTTAAATTGTCCTTTGTTGAATACTTGGATAGGATTTTTATCTTCATCCATTTCAGCTGTCATACTCCTATCTGTCAATTCGGAAACGAATGTGACACTCCAAGCACCATAGTAACTTGCATCCGTTATGACACAAGGAGGTCATTGCAGCTGAAAGACAGTCCCTTCAGTGACAAACGTCAGACGAGAAATCTAGGGTTACTTCGCCACCAGTTCAAATTTTTGCATGGAGGACAAACGCCATTGAAGTTACTACTTCTCCTTACCGTTCCTTACCAAAAGAACGGGCAGGAGCTGTGCACATGTGCGGTTGCAAAATTGGAACGTTTATAGCATTTCAAACTGGGAACAGAGCTATGAGTAAGCTATTAGCAGTTGTGGTGTGACTGCAATCAGCGTAGGCATAGAAACATAAAATGAGACAGGAGAAAAGAATCATTCGGCCCATCTAGTCTGCCCAATTTTCTAAATACTTTTAATTAGTACCTGGCCTTAACTTAAGATTAGGATCAGACTATGTCCTCTTGTTGTGGTAGTTTTCCTTCTTTTCCTTCTTTTAACCCCTTAAGGACACGTGACGTGTGACATGCCAGGATTCCCTTTTACTCCAGAAGTTTGGTCCTTAAGGGGTTAAATATAGTCTCCTCCTTTACTGTGTTGATTCCCTTTACGAATTTAAATGTTTTGATGATATCCCCCCTGTCTCGTCTTTCCTCCAAGCTATACAAGTTAAGATCCTTTAACCTTTCATGGTAAGTTTTATCCCGCAATCCATGAACCAGTTTAGTAGCCCTTCTCTGAACTCTCTCTAAGGTATCAATATCCTTCTGAAGATACAGTCTCCAGTACTGCGTACAATACTCCAAGTGAGGTCTCAACAGTGTTCTGTACAATGGCATGAGCACTTCCCTCTTTCTACTGCTAATACCTCTCCCTATACAACCAAGCATTCTGCTAGCGTTTCCTGCTGCTCTTAAAGGTAACTTAAAAAAAAAAAAATTCGATAAAAATAAAAAATGGATACTCATATACGCATATGATGCCACCAAGTGCTTTAATGCATATCCCCTGTTGTGCAAGAAATTTATGAGATGAGTTTTGACTCAGTTGAACTTAACGTCATCCTTGCAGTCTGAGCTACATCTTGATTGGAGCCTGTAAACCCTACAAATGCAATTACTTGAAATCGGAGTATCCATTTTATTTTTATAATATTTTTTTTAAAAGTAATCTTTAAGAGCATTACAAGTGGGGTCACCTGCAGTCTGGAATCACCCTTTAATAAATTACCGTCAAAGAGTATGACAAGTCTATTTTAACTAAAAAGAGCTATAATTTAAGCTATCTCAGGAAACATCAGACTTACACACGGTTCTGTATAAAGCAGGATCTGGGCCAAGTACTTTGTTCAATGTGCTATGCTGTTGGATCAGATAGGCGATCGAAGGATTGATTAGAATAAAGATTCTTATCATGGTGTCAACTTGAATTTGTGGATTGAAGCCTAAACCATACAGGTGCAAACAGTTTCTTCAGTTTCATGCAATCACAGATCAATTCACCCCACTCGCTGCCCTCCATTTGGCGTTTAGTGTAGATCAGCGGTTCCCAAACTGTGTGCCGGGCACACAGGGGAGCCGCAAGTTATTTTCCCGGTGCTATGATGATGGCACCAGGAACTGTGCTCTCCCCTGCCGGCTCTGCAGGACCAGAGGGGAGATCAGAGATCTCCCTCTCTGGCCTGCTAGCACTTTGCTGACAGCCGGCAGGAGAGAGAGGGAGAGAGAGAGAGGACCCAGGGGAGCTCTAACTTGCAGTTCCACCGGGTTCCCCTTTCGTGAGCTCGGAGCTTTGCCGCGGTTACCACGGCAACACTCCGAATCTCGAGAGAGTGAACTCTAGCAGCTCCTAAAAAGTTTGGGAACCAAAAACGTTTGGGAACCACTGGTACACGGCCTAAAACGTTAACATTTTCATACTGGATCGGTGTTTTATCATTGTTACGCAATGACCTCACTACCAATACCCCTCTTCAATGAGAAACCCAGTTTAAAAGATTTTCTAAATGAAGAGTGTAAATAATTACATTATTTTTCACTAACCACTTCCCGACAGTGCTTTCAAAGATGGCTATAAACCATCACTATACCCTGAATAAAGGCACAGGATTTGTCCTGCTGCTTAAGACTGCTCTCTGGACAGCTGTTTCCCACACAAGCTGGCTACTGCATGGTTAACGGACAGAATAAAGGCTGAAAATGTGAAGTTCTTCTATAAAGCTAGCAGAGGGTGGAAAAGAGAAATGATTCTGACGGCTTTCCAGCCAGGAGCCAGTGTAGTGCTGCTGCACATAAATGGAATGAGACAGGGACATGTAAGAGGACTGACTCTATTTACTAGGCAAACCCTTTTCTTTGATTCAGGAAAAGAAAATGATGGGTCACCTGCATTTTATTTACCAAAAGCAAAGCATCTAACTGTGTGGGGGACAAAGGAGAGCTCTCATGCCCAGTGCAGTCGCTGATGGAATGCATCGTGACTTCCAGCTCGAAGAACTGTTAATATGGTCTGGTAACCACAGCAAGACCAGTAGTGGTTTGGGAAAGGTACAAATTGGGAGAGAGGACTAGGCAGCAGTGTATCATGGAATGTGTATGAAACAAGCTAGCTCCTAACTCAGTGATAGCGTGGAATATGGAATCTGATGTGTACAAACCATAGACATGTCAAAGCTTAATGCGGTTATTTATCTACAGAGCTTCCATCGAAGGACATATCTGAAAAAATGACACAGATATGTCATAAGATTACATTGCCATAGTGTTTTAAACAATCATGAGCTAATGTAAGGATTCCCTGTGCACAATTAAACAAGTGACCCCTTTAATCTTTTCAGCTCCAAAAAGCCTATAGATGTCCTTCAGTCTAACAAAATGAACATTCCACGATCAGAGATAATTTACATATATTAGCATTCAATTTGTGTGCCTGTAAGTTGACACAATGTTCACTATGCAACATCCACTTGCCACATTGTCCACACTGTTTATTGTTAGACACTGGATTTTCCCTGCATTTTTCTTAGTAATGGTCTGTATTTGAGAGCTGACAGCAATGATTGATATAACATTGGGGTTTGTAAAAACTATTTTGGCACCTGCTACATTTGGGCTTTCAATGCATTCGCACTTAAGAAAAGCAATATTGCATTTCTCTGGGCGGAACACACTACAGGACCAGTGACTTTCAATGACACCGACAGAGGGTCATAACGAATCACTTCACATTTCTGTCATGCTAGAGCTTTCTCTCAGAAGTGGCAATCCACACCGTCTCATAGAATGTGTCAAAGCGTATACCATATAAAAATCTGTCTATGGTTAGAACAATCACTACTGAGCTACACACTGCATCACAAACAGTTATTAGGAACATTTGTAAGGAGCTTCAATAAATTGGTTTCTTGATCCAAGTAGCCACATACAAGTATTTAATTAGTGGCCCCATTTGCCATTGACTATTGGAGTGCCGTAGAAATTTTAACCACGGAAAGTTGGGGAGGGGAAATGGCATGATTTGCCAGTATGACATACGACTCTATATTTGGCAGGAAATTGCTACCTGCCTGACTGCACAGTGTGAACGGCAATGTCTAGTGAAAGAAGTATGATGGTTTGTAGCTGCTTTTTGTGATTTAGGCTAGGCCTTCTAGATTCAGTGGACGAACATTTTAACACAACAACGTATAACTGTCACAACAACATTTAAATCATTCCGTGTTTTCAACATTGTTTGGGGAATGCTCTCTCCAGTTTTAGTGTAACAAAGCCAGTGCACACGTCAAAGTCCATGCAAAACTAGCCTGTGTTTCATTCTGATATCAACCCAATTGAAGTAGTTTGGGCTGAACTCCAATGTCATTTAATAGTCAGTCTTAACCGCCTATGTTAGAGTGCTTATACTGCACTCTGTGCTTGCGCAATCGGACCTAGCGTGCTTGTACAGATGCTCGTTAACTGGAAGCATTCACAGGATTCATGCCGTACGTGAGGTTTGCAAATGTAAAGACATTTAATAATTAAATGAGAAAGTGCCTCTAATGTATGTTACTCTAATAGCCACTAGTTATGGTTATGGCTATATTTAGACACTGCAGTCGCTCTGTAGTGGCAATGTCTTACATTATCACATTAAATGGACAGGGTCTAGGCAACAAAGCCATGATATGAAGTGGTTATGGTGCTTAGAGGGTTCCTTTAAGCTAGTCATTAATAATTCATGATAATACAACATGACATTTACCATTTGAGCGCTCGATAAGCAGTAGCTTTGGGTTGGTTACGAGTTTCTATTATTTATGATACACGGTTTGATACATATGTATTCTTACTATATTATCTAAGACACAGACAGAGGGTTAAATTGTAGGAGAAAATCAAAAAAAGCCCCAGATCTGAATGAACAATATCTCAGCCAGAGTAGGCCAATGTTTTCATTTTGTGTGGAACAAGGGATTTTAACGCTGCTAGAAGTTCCCATAAATTGAGGTTTTCCTTTTATTAGTTATAGAATAAATTGAAAATAATATGTATTACCGTTATCCGTCATTATATCCATTGGACTGAAAGCCTTTTTGAGATTTATCTAGAATGATACTTTATTGAAACCTTGTTATAAACTGCAGATTAAAGAACGAAGTGATTTTATAACCGTCTTATATTAGAGCGATCGTTTATTTGGCTTTTAAGTCAATCATTCTAAATATATACAGTATCTCACAAAAGTGAGTTCACCCAGGCGCGTACCTAGAGAATTTGGCACACAGGGCGGGTCATATTTTTGGCACCCCATTCCCCCCAACCTTAAAATGTAAAAAACAACCACAATTTTTAAAAATGTATTTAGCACTAAGCAGTGTTAATGTTTTTGAATGTGAGCATATTTTTGTATGGAGTATGTGTAAGTGAATGCAGGGTGTGTGTTTGTATGTGGTGTTTGAATGCAGGCATGCATTTTTATGTAGTGTGGTTTTTGAATGCAGTGGTGTGGTTATATATAATGGTGGGGTTTGTATGTAGTGTTGATGTTGAAATGCAGATGTATGCACACACATATATACACACATGCAGATACACAGTCACACACAGATACACAGACACACATGCAAACACAGTGGTGACACTAGGAACAATATATAGGGGGGTACATAAGATACCACAGTCAAAACTGGGGGAGCACTAAAACCTTTCACTAGGGGATGAGGTAACGTGCTGGAATTGGCTGCCTAATGCCAGCATGCGGTGCATGTTGGCATCAGTCAACAAATTTGCATATAATTCACATTAGACACCCAGATTTCTTGTTGTGGGCTGGCTGACACCTCTTAACTTCGATCTTAGTTTATTAGATAACTTTTCTATTTGCTATCCTTATGTGGGATTGCCATATTTAAGGACAACAAATAAGGGAGCTATCCTCTAAACAGCACTCTAAATTGGTATCTTTAAATGTGGAAATCTCACATAAGGGCACAAATTCAGGGAATTATCTAATAAACAGCTAAAAGATCAAAATTAAAAAAAAAACGTTTCTAAATTTCAGTTGTTTAGTAGATAATTCCCTTATTTGTTATCCTTATGTGTGATTGTAATATTTAAGGACACCAAATAAGGGAGCTATCTACCAAACACATACACATTTATATACACACACACACACACACACACACACAATAGGTGTATGTCTGTGTGTGTATATCTGTGGTTGTGTGTGTATATACACACACACACACACATATGACCAAAGATACACACACACAATCACACACATAAACACAGCCATACACAAACACAATCACATACCCACACACATACAATCACAGACACACATAATTAGATATACACACACAAACATCACATACATACATTTAATATGTTTGAGGATGCCCCACAGATGCTCAATAGGGTTTAGGTCTGGAGACATGCTTGGCCAGTCCATCACCATTACCTTCAGCTTCTTTAGCAAGGCAGTGGTCCTCTTGGAGTTGTGTTTGGGGTCGTTATGTTGGAATACTGCCCTGCCATCCAGTCTCCAAAGGGAGGGAATCATGCTTTGCTTCAGTATGTCACCGTTGGCATTCATAATTCCCTCAAAGACTGTTGCTCCTCAGTGCCGGCAGTACTCATGCAGGCCCAGACCATGACACTCCTACCACCATGCTTGACTGTAGGCAAGACACACTTATCTTTGTACTCCTCACCCGGTCGATGCCACACACGCTTGACAACATCTGAACCAAATAAGCTTATCTTAGTCTCATCTGACCACAGGACATGGTTCCAGTAATCCATGTCCTTAGTCTGCTTGTCTTCAGCAAACTGTTTGCAAGCTTTCTTGTGCATAATCTTTAGAAGAGGCTTCCTTCTGGAACGACAGCCATGCAGACCAATTTGATGCAGTGTGCGGCATATGGTCTGAGCACTGACAGACTGACCCATCATCACTTTAACCTCTGCAGCAATGCTTGCAGCACTCATATGTCTATTTCCCAAAGACAACCTCTGGATAGAACGCCGAGCACGTGCACTGAACTTCTTTGATCGACCATGGCGAGGCCTGTTCTGAGTGGAACCTTTCCTGTGAAACCGCTGTATTGTCTTGCCCACCGTGCTGCAGCTCAGTTTTAGGGCTTGGCAATCTTCTTATAGCCTAGGCCATCTTTATGTAGAGCAATAATTCTTTTTTTTCGATCCTTAGAGAGTTCTTTGTCATGAGGTGCCATGTTGAACTTCCAGTGACCAGTATGAGAACGTGTAAGAGCAATAACACCAAATTTACACACCTGCTACCCATTCACACCTGAGACCTTGTAACATTAACGAGTCACATGACACTGGGGAGGGAAAATGGCTAATTGGACCCAATTTAGACATTTCCACTTAGGGGTGCACTCACTCTTGTTGACAACGGTTTAGACATTAATGGATGTGTGTTGTTATTTTGAGGGGAAAGCAAATTTACACTGTTATACAGGCTGTACACTTACTACTTTACATTGGAGCAGAGTGTCATTTTTTCAGTCGAGAGACAGTACTGCCTCACTGATACAGATGTTGTCATTCCTGCGTGTTCTATCCTTCCATAATATAATCATTAATCTTTACTAATGTTAATGTGCCTAGCCATGAAACGGAAAAGCCTGGCCAGGATTGAGGGTCATTTGGGGCTTTCCTCAATAAAGGAGTATAGTTCAGGGAGTAGGTGTGGCTAGGTGATGCTGCTGGGTGAATTGAAAATAATACGTTGTGCCTAATTATTCTTTGGTTTGTGCATATAGGTTGAGTATGCAGGCTTAAGTCTTGTCTATATTAAGCTTATAGCCTGATACCCTGGTGTAATCTTTTAATAATACTAATAATGGAGGGATTGGATGCATAATGGTCAATTGGAGATCATCACATATGTGGTGATTTGTGGTACATACAAATTGATAGGGTTCAGATTCTACGTACATGACCTAGAAATGTGTGGTTGACGTTAATAGTTAAGTCAGCGTGATTTGACCAAGTAATATGCCGCTGACATAATGGTGTTGGAGAGGTGTGAGAGGTGAGATTAAAAACATATCAAGCTAGAATATGACGGATGTGGATGTGAGAAAAAAGGTGAAGTCTGTTGTTGTCTAGAGATGTCAAGCAATTGAGTTTGTGTTGTGAATGATGTGAAATATTTGTCATATTTGTCTCTACCAGCTTCTATCAGTTGCTGGAGAAAGAACGGCATTAAAGTCGCCGCCTACAACATGGTGGTGGGCCGAAAATAGATTAAGATGGGTTTGTAGGACCTGCCAGAAGTGTGAGTCTGGAATCGTATGTGCATAGACAGATGTGAATGCCTGTTTGGATGGGTCTATATGACCCGTAACTGCGAGGTATCTGCCTTGGGGGATTGGATACCATCGAATGAATGTGTAAAGGGCAACATTTTCATGTTTTTATAGCTATTCCGTTAACTTTTCCGGTTGTGGAGTTTGCCAGTTAACACCCCCCGAAAGTATGCCAAAGCAATTTTTTAATTATATATTTACAGTTTTGTTTGTTTACGCTTGTGACCCATTTGGTGGATGTTGCACCATCATGTGTTTACTGGCTTTATAGAAAGAAGATGCATGGTTTTAACAAGAGTAATTCAAAGAAGGTATGTAAAGCTGGGGCGTGGCCGGACGTTGAGCGAGATGGAAGCACACTAAACAAGCTCCGCTTCCACGGGCTCCATAACGCGGCTAAACCAGGCATTCTCGGTGTAATCTCCGACCCTAACATCAGGGGCGATATCCCAACACAGTGCAAAGAAAACCGCGGAGGCAACAGATAAATCAGCCTTCTTTGCGGCCAGAACGTCACAGCACAAACCCGCCGACCATCAGGCCCATGATGGCGCCGACCCAGATTATGATACGGACTGCGTCTGCACGGCAGGTAACCAAGAAGATGTCCCTTTAACACAGAGTCTCCTGCAAACCATGCTGGATGCAGCAGTTGCCAAAATGCAAACCACCGTTACAGAGGCTATTAATGACATGAGAAAAGACCTCACTGACCTGGATGCACATGCCTCCCACCTCGAGGACAATATGGAAAACCTCACTACGGCACATAATGCGACAGAAGTAAGCCTCAGCAAAATTGAAGAACAACTTTACATCCACGAGACTAAAATCACTGATACAGAAGATAGATCGCATCGCAACAATATCCGCTTGAGAGGAGTACCAGAAGATGTAGGGGCACAAGATTTAACGGCCTACTCTGTGGAGATGTTTCAAGCTATACTGCCTGATATCCCAGCAGACATGTTCCTCCTGGATCGCATACATAGGCTTCCCAGACCGCAGCATCTACCGCCCACTACTCCGAGGGATGTCCTTATGAGACTTCATTACTACCACATCAAAGACCAAATCCTACGGCACATAGAACCAAAAAGGACTTACCTGCCCAGTTCAAAGGCATTCTAATGTTTATGGACTTATCCGCAGAGTCATTACGCTGAAAAAGATCCTTCAAGGGCATAGCAGACGCACTGAGACACCATAACGTCCCGTACCGCTGGGGCTACCCGGCCAAACTCCTTATCACAAAAGGGGGTAAGCTCATCACAGCAACCACACCAGCTGAGGGATTGGACCTCCTGCGGCAATGGGGTATGTCTCGGAAACTACAGCCAACCCTCCAGAACCTCGGCAAATCCCTGCCTGAAGAATGGCGCCCTCGGAAAACAAGACGCACATCCCCGAGAGAAGACTGAAGACGCTCGGCAAGATACAGCAAGTTTTAACCCAGTTCAATTTAATACCCACCTGTTATAAATTGTGTTAAAATGTGATATGAATACACAGATAATTTGTATACTAATACCCATATCTTGACCCCCGAGACTCACCCTCTTAAGGAGGGATGGGGCAATATGTGTGACACCTCACAGAGCCCCTATCACAAACCCTACACTAACCATGCTGAGCACAGCCTACTAGCTAACAACCACTATGGTTATGGCCTCTACCGCTACACTAAGGCATTTTACTGCCCATAGAGGCGTTGGTTGCTCCAACCACTAAATCTTAAATAACAAAGCAAGGTCGGAGAGAAACCAATCCCCAATGATCCCGAAGCGGCCTCCGATCGACCCTCCACATCCCACTCAGGAAGTGCCATAGTCAAGGCACATACCTCTGAAAGTCACCATTATATGATACTTTCTTTAAAGGACCACTCTAGGCACCCAGACCACTTCAGCTTAATGAAGTGGTCTGGGTGCCAGGTCCTTCTAGGGTTAACCCATTTTTTCATAATTATAGCAGTTTCAGTGAAACTGCTATAATTATGAATGGGTTAAGCCTTCCCCCTAATCCTCTAGTGGCTGTCTCATTGATTGCTTCTGTAAATGCTTTCCTATGAGACGGGCTGAATGCGCGCGCAGCTCTTGCCGCGCGTGCGCATTCAGCCGGCGGGGAGGATCGGAGGCGGAGAGGAGGAGGAGAGCTCTCCGCCCAGCGCTGGAAAAAGGTAAGTTATTACCCCTTTCCCCTTTCCAGAGCCGGGCGGGAAGGGGTCCCTGAGGGTGGGGGCACCCTCAGGGCACTATAGTGCCAGGAAAACGAGTATGTTTGATTGTTTAATTGTAATATTCTGCTCAGAATTTTGCATTGTACACCTGGTCCATACCACTAGGTATCAAGACACGACTAATCCACTGACTGTACTACACAGACAACCAGACCAGACACACCGGCAGGCCCATCACACCACCAGGACTGTAACCGCCTCCTTCCCACCAATACGGCAAGACAGCCCTACCACCCAACAACCAAATATCATGACACACACATTACGTACACTACCCAAGGAAAATGAAGATAATTACCCACAATGTTCGCGGGTTGAACTCGTCCAATAAATGACACACCCTTCTTAAAGAGCTCAATAGCACACAAATGGATATCGTCTGTTTACAGGAGACACATTTCAAGCAAGACTCTAAACCTTCCCACACCAGTTTCACGCTACCTCCCCGACCAAAAGCAGAGGAGTGTCGATTCTATTGAGCCACACTCTAGCCTTTGACCTAATCTCAAGCCAATCCGTCCCACAAGGTAGATTTATCATTCTAATATGCACTTTGAACAATTCCACATACACGATAGTGAATTCTTATTTGCCGAACGACAATCAGAAGTCCTATTTGGCCTCCCTCATAGACAAAGTAGAAAAGCTCCAAACAGGCACCACAGTCATCTACGGTGACTTCAATCACATACTGGACCCTAACGCAGACTCTACAGCCCGACACTCCAGGAAACGTAAAAAAACCCTACACAAATATTGCAATTCTATAATATTGATATCTGGAGAACCCTACATCTTAACGACAAGGAATATATCCACTACTCCCAAGTTCACAATACGTACTCCCGCATAGACGGGTTCCTAATATGCAACGCTCACTTACAACAGGTCAGGGCATGTGACATAGAAACACCCACAATATCAGATCATAATCCAGTTTCGTTAGTCCTCGCAGATTCATACCAATTCAAAAACCGTAGCCCCTGGAGACTAAACGAACACCTCCTCAACGACCCTTCCTTCATGGAAAAGACACAGGATGAATTAAATCTCTACTTTGCGTCCAATGCCCCTAACGGTCTCACCCCCGCCACACAGTGGCTAGCACACAAGGCAGTTATCCGGGGGATCCTGATAAGTAGAGCTGCATATCTTAAAAGGATCAACCATAACACATTGCTTACACTCCTCAAAACAGTTCAAGACCTTCACAGATCAAACCAAACAAATCCCACCAAGGTACTCCAACAACAAATACAAAGCACACAAAACAAAAATAACGAAATCCACCTACGTAAGGCAAACGCAGCGTTAAAGAAACTAAAAGCCACTTCCTACTCAATGGGAAACAGGGCTACGAAACTACTGGCACTAAGATTGCGTGACAAGCAAGCACAAACGAGAACAATTCCTAAACACACGATCCGGGCAAAAAGTAATGCAACCCACGCAAATATGTAATGAATTCGCTCGCTACTACAGCACACTGTACAACTTGAAAGACCATCCTAACACGCCCCAACCCACTCCAGCGACCATAAGAGCATACCTCAACAAACTCGCACTCCCCACTATCCACTCACAACAAGCAGCACAACTCACTACCCCCATCACCACAGAGGAGATGCTACACCATATAGATACAATGCCCAGAGGTAAAGCACCAGGCCCCGATGGGTACACCAATACGTATTACAAAATATTAAAACACGAACTAGCTGCACCTCTCACCCAATTCTACAATGAGGCAACTAGACAGGGCTCCTTTCCAACTGAGTTTCTGTCAGCACACGTCATCACCATCCCTAAACCAGGGAAACCCCCAACTGCATGCCAAAATTTAAGACCAATCTCATTGCTTAACGCGGACGCCAAACTATACGCAAAAATCCATGCTGACCGCCTCAAAACAATACTACCTTCCCTAATACCCACAGATCAAGTGGGATTTGTAGCGGGCAGACAGGGCCCGGAAAACACCAGGAAAGTCCTTAATATATACCACCTCCTAAAACACACTAAAAAAAGAGAGCATCATGCTCTCACTAGACGCCAAGAAAGCGTTTGATCGCCTAAACTGGCACTTCCTACACAAAGTCCTGTCACTCTACGGCTTTCCACCGCCCTTCCTGTTTGTAGTTCGTGCCCTATACAGCAATCCCACGGCAACAGTGCTGAGATCAGGATTCTGCTCAAAGCCCTTCCCGATTAATAACGGCACCCGCCAGGGATGCCCTCTATCTCCCTTTCTGTACGTCCTAGCCTTGGAGCCCCTAGCCATAGCCATCCGCAATAACAACAACATACATGGAGTGTCAGTAGGCCAAATGGAGTACAAACTCAACCTCTTCGTGGACGACATACTACTCACACTCACCCAACCACTCATTTCACTCCCATCACTACAAAAAGAATTACACGCATACAGTCAACAATCCTACTACAAAAGTAATATCACCAAAACGCAAGCGATGTGCCTCAATGTACCTAAACCCACAGAAGAGAACCTGAAATCGGCCCACGAATATGACTGGAGAGAAGACCACCTAACATTCCTAGGCATCAGAATAACTAGTAAAGCCACTGATCTATTCACAGCAAACTACACAAAATTGATGCTAGAGATTGAAAAACAACTACATGTCTGGGAAAAATGATTCCTATCCTGGGTAGGGAAAATAGCAGCGATCAAAATGACAATACTTCCCAAAAGTCTATATCTTTTCCGGTCCCTACAAATCAGAATCCCACAAAGCTATTTGACAAACCTACAAGCAATCCTCCTGCGCTTCAGCAGGAGTGGAAAACACCCCAGAGTTCCTAAAGTCCTGCTCTTCAGACACGTTAAACATGGAGGCATGGGATTCCCAAACCTAAAATCATACTATCACTCGGCCCTCCTCACGAATGTCATTAGCGCACACTCAATGGACCCCCCCCCCCAATGGGTGGCAATAGAAAGCCAGTACTGCAACAACAAAGACCTATCTTCCACGCTGTGGACTCACCAACACACAAGACCATGAACCACGTACATGTTGCCCACCACCAAACTTTTACTATCAACATGGACGGCTGCAGAGAAAAATTATGTTTGGCTCACCCATGGGCACTAGCTGCCCCTATCAAGACATTATACCACTGTAATGGCACATTCCCACACCAGAAATGGGACGAAAACGGTATCACACACCTGTACCACCTCTACACGACTGAGGGGCTGAAACCCTTCCCAGACTTACAAACAGAGTTTGCACTTCCCTTGAACTTCACGTTCGCTACCTCCAAATAAAAGCACTACTGAAAGATAACTCGATCCACATAAGAAAGCAGACACTAAGAGCCTCAGCAACGAAGTTTGAACTACAATGCATAACGGCACTACCCCAAAGAAAATGCTCTCCAATTGCTATTACAGTCTCGCAAACCCCAAGATAGACACGAACTGGAAATTCATGAGGGACTGGCAAGAAGATCTCCAAGTGCATATCACCCCACAAGAATGGGAGAAAATCTTCACAGCACAGGAAGGACTAACCACCTGTGCCACCCACTTCGAGACATCGCGTAAAATACTATATAGATAGTACGTGGTACCCTCTCGATTACACTCCATGTACCCCGGAACGACGGACATATGCTGGCGCTGTAAATAACACAAAGGCACTATGTTACACATATGGTGGTCCTGCAACACTGTAAACAATCTTTGGAAAACAACCGAACAACTGGTCCGAGAAATTACAGGCTTCACCCTACAGCACGAACCAAAAACAATACTCTTACGGTAGCTACCAGAAAACATCCCCAAACCAGCAAAAAAAATGATTTTTCTCATATTGTGCACAGTGTCCACTCTAATAGCTAGAAACTGGAAGACCCCTACTCTTCCTTCAATCCAAGAAATCACAACCCTAATGTCGGCAACGGTAGACTACGAGCTCCTCATGTGGAAGCAACTGAAAATAGGGAAGCTGAGCCCATCCATAGATGAGATGTGGCGTACCTACCTACTAAAGTCAAAGATACCTAAACAAACCTCCACAGCCTAATGCGATGAAAGGCTAGCATAAGTCAGATTTCAGACGATAACTGCCGCGAAAAACAGAGGAGACTGTCCAACCCACACATGATACACCAACATACCACAGGACAACACATGACCCTGAGCATGATTCTCATCCCTCTATAAACCTCTGCCAGGACTGACCTTACCAGGTACCGCAGCTACTACCCCCCTTTTTACCCTACCTTTCCCTCCTCACCCCCAACCCCCCCTTCCCCGATCCTCAAACCTCATCGACAAACCTTGAAGCGGAATACGACAATCCGGCTCTAAACCCAACACAACACCATAAGCAAAGATGTTACAACTGAGCTACCTTATGCAGATATCAGCTACTGCTCAGGTCATATAGACAAAGTAGCCTCACAGTACCAAATAGACCTGAAATAGGCGACCACACAAAGATAATTGAACTGACAGACCTCTGAAAAGGAGCCACGGACAAAGAATAGGAAGCAAATTAACACCTAACTTGAACATTTAGCAAAAACTTACTCACCATGCTCCAAGGGTAATATGTCGATTATCAATGTTTAATCTGTTGTTCGAGCCTTCTACCACACAGCCCAAGCTGTCAATATCAACACCATACTGTATCTGATATTGTGATAAAACCCTCAATGTAAGAGCTATGAAATGTAAGTAATGCAAGTTGTGTCATACTGAACAAAACCTTTTTTGATTCCCCACCCCGCTTCCCTTCTGTATCCCCATACTGTTTGGAAACAATAAAGAATAAGTTACAAAAAAAAGAAGGTATTTTAAAAGGCATTTTAAACATGTCACTTTTTATTTACACACACACATTTTTTACAAGCTCTCGCAATAATTCTTGACCAGTCAAAAGGCTGAACAAAGGCATCAACTTAGTATCTTGGTTTTGAAGAAAGAACGTGGTTTGTCTCTTTAAAAAAAAAAAAAAGTAAATTACGATTGTTGATTCCATTCACATGGCACACACTATTTTTCTTAATTGGGTACTAATGATGATCTAAACCAAGCTGCCAATGCTTGTTCTAAAGAAATTATATCTCTAAATTAGGTGTCTGTGTATCTTTATAGAGATGATACAGGAACTTATATAAAAGGCTGCAGAGCAGTATTAAGATGTCACATTAAGTCCGTGCCAAGAGCACTTGGTTTTGTTTTATGTGGGGGGCATAGGTGAGGGTTTTGCAAATGTGTGAAGTGGCTGACTGTTGTTCATGGTGATCGAGTGTTGGCGCGGGGAGAAGATTCAAAGTGGTTATGTGTGGTAGAGATGCTGTGTTTTGTGTGCGTTGTGGCTGAGTGTTGTGTGTGTGTTGCCCCCATACTCCCAATCCTGTTTAAATTTTGGCACCTGGGGGTTACAATTTTGGTGGTCTGGTTGGAATATTATAGGAACCCTGGTGGTCCAGTTGAAGGTCAGTGACTAAGAATGTTGACTGCTGTGCTCTGACTCTTTACAGAACAGCCAGGATCTTGAGGGTGTTCTTGGTAATCTGCACCCGGCAGAGGTAAAGATGACACTCTCAGTAGATTAAGTGAAAGGGAAGAGGACCAGGCAGGGAGATCAACATGCAAGTACATTCAGGCAGGGTGCCCCTCAAAAACTAGAGCCAGCACTCCAGGTACTCATAGGAGCCCACCAAACCCCTGTCTGATCATGTGGCATTATGCAGTGGCCTAAGGTCACCTAGTGAATAAACTAGCATTGACATAACTGCATGGCATAATCTGTGACTAGTGCTGACCAAACAATGCACAAGCAGGTAGGACAATGGACACAGTGTGAATGACATGTTTAGATACGCATCCCTACCCTGTAGAATTACTCTGTATAAACTCACTTTCATTGTTACTATGCAGTTTCATAAGAGCTCAGACCTGATTACACCAGCTGTATTTCCTGGACTGCTCTAGAACATCTGTGTCCCTTGATCCCAGCCGGATTACGACACGTCAGATTTAAGTTTTGCTAGTACCCTTGATCTCTCATTGTTTTACATCTTCCATCACTTTATCTTAGCCATGGACATTTTATAATTTGGATTATGGCTACTTGTAATGCAATAAGAGTTTAAAAATTCAGAGAGATACACTAATCTATATGAAGCCAGGCCAAGCCAAGGACACAACTTTAGGTGATAGTGGTTGCCAACTCAATTTCATCTAGAACTACTCCTGCCTAATGCATTCTTGCTGTTAATTCAGACTTGACAGCCATTTCCACTCTGTTGAAAGGTTGAATCCACATGTGAATGCCTTTATAATTGTCTAGCTTGCAGACGGCTATGGCTGGCATTGACTACATTGTCAATGATGCTAAGCCAGAATTAAGGGGGTGCCTAAACTGGCAGCCGCTGTTCTAGCTCAGGAATAAAGATGAGCAAATGTTTTGTGACATTTTTGTGCTTACATGAATGCAGCGTACGGACACTTACTGTGTGTGCTAGTCCATCCTTATCCTTAATAAGGATTAGCGTGAATAATGTAATTTATCACAGTAATTGGTTAACACCGCTACTTACCATTAACAATTCACAGACACTATATGTACGTAAATTTCTTCCCAAACTGAGTCACGCAAGATAAATTCATTTTTATCTGTGATTCTTCGCTAGACTAATTTTCAGCTGTTGTATTGAGCATACGACGCTCTGCACATGGATATTTTATATTCCTTTTACAACAATACATCCATTAAGTGGCTTGCCACCAGAGGTGTACACGATATAAAAATAAGGAATACTTTTCCTTATTGCCTGTGCAAAAAGCTTTTGTTACTTTAACAGGAGCTAAAGATAACCCGCTGTTCTTCAGCAATATGTTATGCATCATAAAACATAACTCTTCTTCCCTAAAATAAAACCCTTTCAATATGCCGGAGTCTGCATGTGGTAAAAATAGAAAAGGCACCATCAGTATCACTTCAGCGGCTTTGCGCTCCTGTGTACGTGTCAGAGGCTGCTATTATAATACCATTTGACATCTCGTTCATTACCACCTTGATTGTGTCCTCCATGCTATTGTGTGAGAGATGGCAGGGTGGAGAGGTCTCCTTGCCATTTATCAGATACTAAATGACTTGGAGCTTAAGAAGGTGACATTTAAAAAAAAAAAAAAAAAAATTAACATTAAAAGAGGCATAGAATTTCAGAAATCTTCCGGACAGTTCCTTCTGTCACACATGGCATGGCTGCACAAAGGATTCTGGGTAAAACAAAAATAGTTTTACAGTTTACTCAATGTGACAGCCTTTCCAAGATGCTAAAATCCTCATTCGTCATATAAATTAAACAATTCAAATACCAAAAAAGATTAAAGAAAGATTGAGAAAAAAGAAAAACATACAAAACTACAAGAACAATTCTTCAGTTAGGACTCTGAATGAGAAAAAAAAAGAGCTAAAATAACAAACAAGTACTCTACTCTAGCAGATAACAGAGGCATGTATATAGGGGCAGGTGGAGAGACAATCCAACATTTTTGGTAGCAATAAGAAGAAAAATAATCATCATTGGTATGGTAAGGAATAATGATAAGCGTGCTAGAAAACAAAAAGAAAATTTAAAAAAAAACTAGGTTTCACCTAGCATTATTAGTATTCTAATGTCCTCCCTCTCCCTTTATTAATGGATAACTACAGAGAGACTGAGCCATAAATCATGTAATCATTATGGGCCTTTTTTGAAGAAGAAATTAAAAAGCCCCATTTTCTGACTATAGACCACTCAGGCATGCCTCGTTTGAAGGATTTATAACATCACTCAGTGGCTTTGTATTGGGCTTATATTTCTTGTATGCCCTTAAAGACAGGCCTGTATATTGTTCTATCTCCTAGGGTTGTTACTGGGTAACAGTATCAGTGAGTGGAGTAGGAACAGAGCCCACTGTGATAGTAATGGTGCCAAGGCGTCCTCCCTAGGTAAGTAGTAAAAACATTTAGAAATGGTTTAATAACTTACCTAGAGCCTGCAAGGCACCATTTGCAGCGCCTTCTGGAGCTGGAAACTCCTGCTAGGAGCTTTTGTTTGCTCCACTAAGCCAAGTCCTGCCACGCAGGGCCGTCTCATTGGTTCTGAGCGACAGCTATGCAGCACTCTCAGCCAAAGAGCTAAGCACTGTCAATGAATGTATTCATCTGTCAGTGAGTGTGCGTCTATCAGTAAAAGTTTGCTCAGTGCAGGTAGCTTCTAGCAGCAACAAAAAAATGGACCTGCACCTGGTGGATCCCAGTTAAGTTGTTAAACCATTTGCAAACATTTGAATACTTACATTGAGAGGGCAACAGGCCACTCATGTCTCCATAACCACTTCAGTGCCTAGTACCAGAAATAGATTTGGGCCCCTTCTCTAGAGGAAGGGTGGATATAAGGTAGATCCCCAAATGTGGACAACTCCCACAATGCAATGCCAGCTGGGGATCTACTATTTGCTCATCCTTACAAGGTTGCATTTGGGAGCAGTGCTTGTGCATTTTAATGTAAGCATGTTTTTATTTGTAGTATGTGTGCATACAGGGGTATATTTGTATGAACCATTGCCTTTGGAGTGCAGTGATGTACTTGTGTGCAGGGTTTGCATTTGAATGCAGGGTTGTGTTTGTATGTAATGTTGGCTTTTAACCCCTTAGTGACCAGACCATTTTTCAATTTTCTTACGGTTAAGGACCAGGGCTGTTTTTACATTTCTATGGTGTTTGTGTTTAGCTGTAATTTTCCTCTTACTCATTTACCATACCCACACATAATATATACCGTTTTTCTCACCATTAAATGGTCTTTCTAAAGATACCATTATTGTCTTCATATCATATAATTTACTATAAAAAAAATATAAAATATGATGAAAATTTTTTTTTAAAAAACAACACCTTTTCTAACTTTGACCCCCAAAATCTGTTACGCATCTACAACCGCCAAAAAACACCTGTGCTAAATAGTTTCTAAATTTTGTCCTGAGTTTAGAAATACCCAATGTAAACATGTTCAATGCTTTTTTTTTTTTTTGCAAGTTATAGGGCTATAAGTACAAGTAGGACATTTCTCTTTCAAAATATATATTTTTAAAATGTATCAATAGTGACATTGTAACACTTATCTGTCATAAATCTCTGAATCACACCTCACATGTACATATTTTTTTTTAAAGTAGACAACCCAGGGTATTCAATTTGGGGTATGTCCAGTCTTTTTTTTTATTCTTTATTTTTTGTTGTGCACGGGTTAACAAAACATCTTACAATGCCACAACAGCATACGTAAGCACAGTAATTCACAGATAATGTGTAGCGACACATTTTTAAGGTGTAGGTAATATAAACAAGCATAGTTAGCTATGTCAGTAGATTATCAACATTAAACATGAAAATTAACAGGCTATACTAGCTGACATTAGGCTCTCACTAGCAAGGTTGCACGCTCACGCTCTTCCTGAGCTGGCCAGCCAGCCAGCCCACCGACCGACCACCCACAAGCACGCCATGCTCTTTATGAGCCTGCCGACCACCTCAGGGCCAGCAAATCCCAGGTGCCAGGACAAAAATCATAGTCTGCACGGCGATCTGGCGCCTGGGATTTGTTGAGACTGCCATACCCTATTCCATAACTAGTCCAATATCATCCCCACTACAACCCCTATCCCCCAATTACAATCCATATCACCCACACCACAGCCCCTTTCCCAAATTGTAGCCATCAATCTACTTCAGTTCCTATCCCTGCCACTACATTTCCTAATCCCCAATCAGCCCATACACTCCACTAAAGCCACTGTGCCACCCACCATAGCCTATCTCCAGTGCCTCCAAGTTCTGCGCCCCCCCCTTGAGCTCCTGCCCACCCTCCTCTCCAGCTCCTGTCTCACCCCCCTCTAAAGCCCCTGTATCCCCCTTTCAGAGCCTGTGCCAACTCTTCTCGGTGCCTGCATGCCTCACCACAGCCTCTGCCCAGCTGTCTCCTCTCTCAGTCCATGTAACCTGATTTGTCCCCAACCACAGCCCCTGTCCGCCCCTCTCAGCCCCTGGGGGGAAGAAAGAGACACACAAAGTGGCTGAAACACACGAGGGGGGTTGTAAGAAACTCACAAGTGGGTGTAAGACATAGTAAAGGGGGATAAAATACAATAAAGAGGGTAAAAAAATGTAAAAGTGGGGGTTACGAGACACACAGGTAAAGACTCATTTTTTATTTTTTTTAAAGGGGAGGTGGGGCGTCAAAATGTGTCTTCGCCTGTGTAGCTAAAAATCCTTGCACCGGCCCTGTGCATGAACCTACCATTACACAGAAATGCACAAATGATATAGGCATTGTTACAACCATGGACGTATCTTCCACGAGGCAAACAAGGCATCTGCCTTGGGCGGCACTTTGCAGGGGGTGGTAAAAAAACGCCCATGCAGATCCCTTGTTTGCCTCGTGTCCTGGGGAGCTCAAGAGCTGGCCACTTTTGAGCCCCCCCGAGGCGGGCAGTGGGCAGAGAGGGAGCATACTCACCTGAGCTCTTCCTGCTCAGCTCCCTCTGCACCTCTTAATGAAGCCGGGAGCTGGAATATGATGTCAGACCGGCTCCCAGCATCACTAAGCAGCACGCAAGGGAGCTGAGCAGGAAGATTAAAGCTCCCTCGCCACCTGCTCCGCCTATCTGGGGCAGGCTGGGTGGATTTAAAATAAAATGTAAAAAATTATAATTTATGAGTGTTGGTGGAAATGTGTGTGTGTGTGTGTCTGTGAGTGAATGTGTGTTTGGCTAAGTAAATGTGTGTGTGTCTGTGAGTGAATGTGTGTGGGTGTCGGTCAGTGAGTTCGTGCGTCTGTCAGTGTGTTTCCGAGTAATAGTGTGTGTCTGTCTATCAGTGTGTCAAATCAGTGAGTGTGTGTGTATGTTATTGTTTGTCAGTTTATATGAAAGTGTGTGTCTGTCAATTAGTGTATGCATCTGTCAGTGAGTGTGCGTCTATCAGTAAAAGTGCGGCCTTGACAGGAAAATTTTAATTTGGGGGAGCGGATGGGGGTGCCCGAGCACCATCCTGCCGAGAGCAGTACAAATCCTAAATACACCACTGGTTACAACAAGGTAACAACTTAGCTGTAATGTTGCTGCACAGCAGGCAAAAAATGCACAGCATCACACTGTACTTTGGTAGTCTTTATATAGTCATTGCACATGGTTGTATGCACAGTCTGATTACGTTCATTCTTATATGTTATCATTTTACAAACCTACTGCCGTAACACTACATACAAGATTGTGGTATGCTGTGTATTCATGCCATTCACATTTATAAACATCTGATATACAATCAGTACTCCAATCTAAAATGGACTCCCAGATGGGGATTGCAACGCTCTTGTTTTCCATTTGAAGCAAGGGGGAACGATCTATGTGAGCAACCGCAAAGACGTGGTGTAGTAAAGACCCACGTAATAAATAACGTACAATAATGGTTTTTCTGTGTTTCTCTCATCATACACGACCTGTTTACAAACACCCTATATTGTTGCTCAACTTCATCTATTTTTAAAAGAGTACTCTAAGCAATGCAGTGGTTATGTTGATGTAGTGGTTATGTTGCCTGGAGTCTCTGGGTACCAACATCCTTGTTTTTGTACTTGCGCAGGGTTTACTGTGGAGCTGAACAGGAAGGAAAGGGACTAAGTCTTGTCAGCTCGGCCACGCTAAAGGAACAAGGATTCTTGAATGTAGAGGACCAGGTGCAAGGAAGACAAACAGAGATGCAACCAAGTATGGATGATGCAGCCAGGCCTCTCTCTGTGCTCTCAGCTACTGCCTTAGGCCACCTTATGGACCATCTGGCTATATCTGAGGAGAGGAAGGTCTCCTAGTGCCAGTACAAAATGGTTTCTCAAAGAACCAAAAGACAGCACCCAGAGACTCTTGCCACCATAAGCACTTTACTGCTTATGTTGTTTAGAGTGTCCCTTTAATGGTTTGAGAAGCTGGATGCTCAGAGATGTATTGGGACATAACACAGTTTTATGAATATTTGAAATGTGAAATCAGAGTAGAATGGCCATAGTAGATCAGGCTTCAGCAACTGCCTTTCATCTCTCCTGATCTCCGTGCTTCATACAAAAGGAACCAAATTAAAATAACCCGAGAACTCAAAGACCAATTTAAATTCTAGCAGTTTTAGTTGATATTGATTTTCAGAAACACAGAGGTCTAGTTCAACCAAATGAAAGACTTTCTTGTGAAATTACTTAAAAACTACAAGCAAACCTAAACTTTAAATGAAGATTCATGCAGCTCTTTTTATGGAACCAATTACGGCCTGACTGGTGAAGACAACAGGCATATACTTTAGGGAACAGAACAAATCTAAAAAGGAGAGTTCTAATTAAGTAGTCATGGTGCCCGGAGTGTTCCTTTAAAGACAATATATTGGATTAACTCTAAAGTCAAAAGTTCTAAAATAGTTAAAGGGATACTATAGTCACCTGAACAACTTTAGCTTAATGAGGTTGTTCAGGTGAGAACTATAGCTCCCTGCAGCCTTTCATGTAAACTGAGAAAATACAGTGTTTACATTGAAAGCTAGAAACACCTCCAGTTGCAGTCACTCAGAGTGAACCAGAGGGACTTCGGAGTTGATGGAGGCATAATATGCCTCCATCCACTCAGATCTGCTGTCAGCAGAGCACAGGGCAGCACTGTGCACAGCATCCCGTGATTCAGTATCTCCTCCCTCTGCATGCAGACACTGAACTTTCCTCATAGAGATTCACTGATTCAATTCATCTCTATGAGGAGATGCTGATTGGCCAGGACTGTGTTTGAATCATGCTGGCTCTGCCCCTGAACTGCCTCTTTGTCAGTCTCAGCCAATCCTATGGGGAAGCACTATCAGCAGATTGCTTGTTTTTCTGAGTCTAACAGCATACAGATTTACAGCTTCTGGCTTGAATACAGTTGTGGCGGAACCAACCTCACTACTGTGCACTGGAGGAGCCTGGTTGCTCGCCTGCTCCCTTTAGATTATGGCCCGACATTTAAAACCTTTTATTTTCCCTGCAGAAAGGCTTATTCGTGCCTTTCTGCCGGGGTGTTCGGTAGATTCAATCTATCGAACAAAGTACTGAACGATCGACCACCTAGGAACTGGAGTGTGCCGTCAGTTGGCCGCCCAGAAGCTGCAGTTAACCGCAGCTTATTTGACGAATGCTGGGTGGCCTTTGTTAATTTGCCAAACATGTGGCAGCGGCCATTTTAACTCCCGAATGGCCAGCGGTGTTCAGCGCCCAAACTATGGAACTGGACACTTATTTGCGCGAACACCGCTGAGCTGCCAGCCTCCTTACCTCTGCATTCGGTAGTATAACTGAATGCCTGTTCATTCGGTAGTTTAACCGTATGAATAGCATCACCCCAGATAGCCATGCCATGGAGCCTATTCGTGTTACAAAAGACTATGGGAAAGACTTTGGCTCCATGGCAATTGAACTGTATGTATGTGATCTGAGCGCCATTCGGTAATAATGTGTGCTCAGATCTAAGCTATCTGGGGATATGTAGAATGTATGTGTTTTATTCATTATTTGCAACATTGGGTATTTTTGTGTCTTTTTACTAACATGTGCTCAATGGAGTTTTGCCTCTGTCCTGGGAGATAATTGGATTACTTCCCAATTATCTCCAGGATAGAGAGGAGGGATTGTGATGCATTGTGGGAGTGTTTAAAGGTGTATGTCTGTGATTGGTCAATGTCCAATATGTTTCGCAATCTTCCATCTGGTCCCTAGGGGAGTGTCCACCAGGTGGAAGACCTGCATAAAAGCCAGGCAGGTAGCCCCAGTAAATCAGTTCTGCTTGACCCTCAAACGAAGTGTCATCTCGTTCTTGGGGGGAATTGGATTGTATGCTGTTACAGTGCGACTGCCGGGAGTGTAAACTGTTAGTATGGTTTTCCCTGTTCGGCTGTTCACAGCATTCGTGTGTTTCCTGTTCGGGAGTTTGGAACATTCCCCTGGTTCCAGTTTGGGAGATTGGTGAATTCATGTGTTTGCAGTTCGGGAGATTGGTGAATTCATGTGTTTGCAGTTCGGGAGATTGGTGATTGCAGTAGCTGTCTGTGCATCTGTAACAGGGAATATCGCCTAAACGGCTTTTAACCTCTTGTGTGCAAAACGGTCCGTTACAATTGGTGGCAAGCGGCAGGATCATTCCCACAGCCCAGAAGGACAGCTACAAGGCAACACCAGGCTTACAAATTGAGGGCAACGCTAGTACCCGTACAGCGCCCCTACCTACAAAAGAACCAACTTCAGCAGCGCAAGCATGGCACCCAGCTACACTCCGGAGGCGTTTGACAGAGAGGTTACCATGCTGCTGGCTTACTTTGGACCCAACCCCCCTGAGAAAACCGTGCAGTTCATGAGGAAAATGGGAGACAAAGGTGCCGTCCTCCCTCCCCAGCGGGAGAGTGAGTTACAGGGAGCCAAAGGTGTCGTCCTTCCTGCCCAGCAGCAGTGTGTGTCCTTAGGAGAGGAGACAGTGGGTCCCTCTACCCAGCAGTCCAGTGAGTCCCTGGTAGACAAAGGTACCGTCCTTCCTCCCCAGCGGCAGAGTGTGTTACAGGGAGACGAAGGTGCCGTCCTTCCTCCCCAGTGACAGTGTGTGTCCTTAGGAGAGGAGACAGTGGGTCCCTCTCCCCAGCGGTCCAGTGAGTCCCAGGGAGACAAATGTGCCGTCCTTCCTCCCCAGCGGCAGTGTGTGTTACAGGGAGCTGAAGGTACCGTCCTTCCTCCCCAGCGGCAGAGTGTCCTGCAGGGAGCAGAGACAGTCAGTCTCGCTTCCCAGCAGTGGAACATTATATTGAAATGGGAGACAGTCGGTTCCCCTCTACACCAGCAGCGAGAGTGTCAGGGAGAGAAGCTTGTCACCCCCTCTCTCCAGCGGCAGAAAGTGGGTAAGGGAGAGGAGCTTGTTACTCCCTCTCCCCAGCGGCAGCCCACCAAGGGGAGATAAGCCCCACATCAGTGCAGATGGGACCGTGGTCTCTGCACATGCCTCTCAGGGGCTAGGGATGGTCGGTCCTGTCCCCCAGCAGCAGGGCTGTTCATCCAAAGGGAGATTACCCTCCAGCAACAGTACCAGGGCCGGCGTGAGAAGCCATCCCCACAACTGGGCTCCAACCAGGCTACTCCCATGGTAGCGCTGGCAACAGGGCAGCGTACCGATGGTCTCTGCCCTCTCCGCAACCCACCTTTCCGGAGTGTTAGTACCTCCCAGAGTCGACGTGGAGCTCCTGGACACGGACAAGCGACCCACTACCCCAGGTGTAGTAACCCTTTATTGTGGGTGGGCTGTACTGCTGATTGTGTTCTGTGGGTGGGTTGCTGGACTAACCAGGGCACTGACCAACAGGAGGTCAGATACCCTGTTAGTCTGATTGGTAAAGGGGAGAAATGTGGCGGAACCAACCTCGCCACTGTGCACTATCAGCAGAATGCTTGTTTTTCTGAGTCTAACAGCATACATATTTACAGCTTCTGGCTTGAATACAGTTGTGGCGGAACCAACCTCGCCACTGTGCACTGGAGGAGCCTGGTTGCTCGCCTGCTCCCTTTAGACTATGGCCCAACATTTAAAACCTTTTATTTTCCCTGCAGAAAGGCTTATTCGTGTAGATTCAATCTACCGAACAAAGTACCGAAAAATCGACCACCTGGGAACTGGAGTGTGCAGTCAATTGGCCGCCAGAAGCTGCGGTTAACCGCAGCTTATTTGACGAACGCTGGGTGGCCTTTGTTCATTTGCCGAACACGTGGCAGCTGCCTTTTTAACTCCAGAATGGCCAGCGATGTTCAGCGCCCAAACTATGGAACTGGAAACGGACACTTATTTACGCGAACACCGCTGAGCTGCCAGCCTCCTTACCTCTGCATTCGGTAGTATAACCGAATGCCTGTTCATTCGGTAGTTTAACAGTATGAACAGCATCACCCCAGATAGCCATGCCATGGAGCCTATTCTTATAATGAAAGACTATGGGAAAGACTTTGGCTCCATGGCAATTGAACTGTATGTATGTGATCTGAGCGCCATTCGGTAATAATGTGCACTCAGATCTCTTATCTCCTCACAGATCCATAGGTATGTCCCTTCTCAGTCTCTCCGCTCTGCCCGTGACCACCTCCTGTCCGTTGTCCGCACCCGTATGGCCAACTCGCGCTTGCAGGACTTCTCGCGGGCGGCTCCCTTCCTATGGAATAGCCTGCCTCCCACCATCAGACTCTCCCCTAGTCTTGCATCTTTTAAGAAGTGCCTTAAAACCCATCTCTTTATGCTTATTGCCTCCAAGACTAACCCCTACCTCACATACCTGTCTCTTGCCCTCTCCTAAAGGGCAGCCCACCTTATTTGATTGCAAATTCCTGTCCTACTGTGTTTTACACCCCACCTCCTATAGAATGTAAGCTCGATTGAGCAGGGTCCTCTTCAACCATAATATTGTAAAGCGCTACGGAATCTGTTGGCGCTATATAAATGGCAATAATAATAAGCTATCTTGGAATATGTAAAATGTAGGTTTTATTCATTATTTGCAACATTGGGTATTTCTGTGTCTTTTTACTAACATGTGCTCAATGGAGTTTTGCCTCTGTCCTGGGAGATAACTGGATTACTTCCCAATTATCTCCAGGATAGAGAGGAGGAATTGTGATGCATTGTGGGAGTGTTTAAAGGTGTATGTCTGTGATTGGTCAATGTTCAATATGTTTCCCAGTCCTCCATCTGGTCCCGTAGGGGAGTGTCCACCACGTGGAAGACCTGCATAAAAGCCAGGCAGGTAGCCCCAGTAAATCAGTTCTGCTTGACCCTCAAATGAAGTGTCGTCTCGTTCTTGGGGGGAATTGGATTGTATGCTGTTACAGTGCGACTGCCAGGAGCGTAAACTGTTCGTATGGTTTTTCCTGTTCAGCTGTTTACAGCATTCGTGTGTTTCCTGTTCGGGAGTTTGGAGCATTCCCCTGGTTCCAGTTCGGGAGATTGGTGAATTCATGTGTTTGCAGTTCGAGAGATTGGTGAATTCATGTGTTTGCAGTTCGGGAGATTGGTGAATTCATGTGTTTGCAGTTCGGGAGATTGGTGATTGCAGTAGCTGTCTGTGCATCTGAAAAGGGGAATATTGCCTAAACGATTTTTAACCTCTTGTGTGCAAAACGGTCCGTTACAACAGTAAGATGTTTACTATATTTATTGAGGCATGAGGGGCCCAGGGGGGCTAGATGGTGGTGTTAACACTATAGGGTCAGGAATACATGTTTGTGTTCCTGACGCTATAGTGATCCTTTAAGATTCATAGCACACAAATCAAAACAAAGAGCAAGAATGGAGAACAATTTCAATAGCTTGCCCTCTGGTGGGTCCCTGTTCAGTTCTCAGGCTAGTGTAATTGCAGAGATAATCTAAACCTAGACTGACATACCTCCCAATTCCGGTTTACAGAGAAGTGGGATTCCGGTGGGAGGGGTGTAACGGGGCGGGCCAGTGATGTGATCATGTCACCGGCTGCACCTCAAAGAAGGCGGTCCACCCAAATTAATAGCAGGTGGACTGTCGTGAATGCAAGCCAGGTTTCCTGCAAATCAATCAGGCCAGCTCAGCGCTGTTTCATTGCCCTCTGCAGGGTTCTAGCGCCCTAAACATAGCCCAGGTGCACCTAATGATGTGATCGCACAATGCTCGTTGGGACAATTCCCAGGTGTACCCAAAAGCAAAACAGGACCTGAAAATAGAGACTATACCAGCAAAAAACGGGACTGTCTCTCCAAAAATTGGGACATCTGGGAGCTGTTGACTAATCCAACCCAAAGGCACAGACAGTACAGATCTGAAATGCTGTCTGGCTTCCTTGGTGAGAGAGATACAGTAAGCCCAGATGACGGTTTCAAATTTGGTGAACCTCATCAGTAAGTTGTATCAGTTACCTTCTTGACACAGTGAGCAACGAATTCACAACATGTCCTCAATATTTAAATTTTATCGTAGATGAATAGTCTTATGCCCAGTAGGTTCTATTTCAGGTAGTTTGTTTTTCTCCAGGGTTTCAATATATAACAGTGATTATAGCAAACAGAGATTGCCATGCTATACATATACAGCTCTTAGCCATTGTCTATTGTGATTTTGATGGGAAACAGATATATGCTGGGTTTGTTTGTTTTACAATTTGACAAATATATACAGGATTTTAACTTACAACCAGGTGCTGGCCACACATGACAAGGTAATGATAACTTAACAGTCAAGATCCACAAGTATTAATTTTTTTGGAGAATAAAGCAAAACATTTGCTAAGTTTGACTGTTCATGCCCATTTAGTCATATGGAGAAATATTCTATTATAGGCAAAGCAACATTTTGAAATTTGAAGAAATCATCACACAGATTTCAAGGATTTAAACCTCAATTCTGCATGCATTTGTCTGATATATTATATTAATATATTTAATCCGTGCAGCATTATCTGAATATATGGTGATTCATACAGCTGACTGTATAGATAACAAGACAACCCTGGTAGGATAAAGTACCACTGCTCCCAATCAAAGACTTCTTGATTGAAGCCTTGGACATTCAAAGGAAGAGGGGGTGGAGCATTCAGGTGCTACTTTCTAGAATTTGGGGTTAAACCATTTATTAACAGTTAACCCCTTAAAGTAGGACAGTGCCTGGACCTCCACACGCCATAACATTGTGATAAAGTCGATATGGTACCCGGCGTTTCTCTTTAAAATTATAAATGAATATATTTATTACCCCAAATGTATTTGAATGAACATAGATGGTCAAGATTCACTATTATATGGTTTGTTATAAATAAATGTCACTTGCTTCTTTCTCAGCAAAATCACTATCATGGATCCCAATTTAGAATGTACAAGATCCAGACCAGAGGAAGAGGAGATCCAACAGAGAGTGGAGACAAGGTAAAGGGGCAGACCTGTCTTAAAAGGACTGGGGCTCTGGCCAGTCCCACTGCTGAAGAACTTCGCATTAACTCAAAGGAATACTATAGCGTTAAGAATACAAATGGTGTCCTCTAGCCGTTTAGTTCGCTGCCCCTTCCCCCTCTGAATTCATAAACCGGTATTATAGTTAGCTTTTCTCCCACACCATGTTGTCCTCTCAGAGGCTAGTGCTGGCTCTATGGCAAGATCGATGTCCACAGCCAATCCAATGTTTTCCCGTAGGAGACCATCTGATTGAGACAGCCAGGTTTTGTATGGCTATTTCTAAAGACGCGCCTCTAGAGGCTGTCAGCACGCAAACCATCATGTCATGATACCATGCCCTTTTAAAATGCTATCTGGGCCTACATCCTGGATGTGAAAATTCTAAGATATTTGTTGATCTACAGACATGCATAGACACGAAGATACAGATCTGCATCGATAATGCTTGCAGTATCAACCCTGCAACGCACAGTCCATATGGGAAATCTGTAATAAACCAGTGATTTTATGTAAATTTACTGAATTATCATTTATATAAATTTGAATCTTTTGGGCTAGTAACAAAGGAGGAAAAATACATGGAAATCTCTCATACAGGCAAATAATTAAAGATAATTCAAAGCTTAATAAGCTTTCAAGCTCTGTAGCAGTGAGCATTTCCAAGTCTGCATCCAAGCTTTCAAATTGCTGATATAAAAATTCATTCTAGGATAATAATTTAGCAAGGTCTGTTCGCAACAAAAGTGTTTCCCAACAGTAAATATTACTGTCAGAGAGGATTAGCGAACAGATGGTTAGCATATTAGTTATCTGAGGGACTCGCAACCCAGATTAATCTACGATTTGGGACCTAATCCTGCAATTGTAATGGCACATCCCAACACTTATGTTAAAAATTTAGAGTAGAGACATTCTGGGAAAGAAAATACACCGGATATCTACTAGGGATCGACCGATTACCGGTCTGGCCGATATTATCGGCCGATATTCTGTATTTTCAGCAATATCGGTATCGGCCAATAAAGATACCGATATTGCCGATAATGCAGACGATGGCCACCATCAGGGTCCTGGGGGGCCTGCGGGGCCCAGCACACACTTACTTACCTTCCCAGCAGCTCCCCTGTCTAAATCTCGCGAGTCCCGTGGCTGTCAGAGCGTTGCCATGGATTACCATGGCAACGCTCCGCACAGCACGTAGGACGCAAGAGTTAGACAGGGGAGCTGCTGGTAAAGGAAGTAAGAGTGCGCTGGGCCCCCTCTGCACAGTCCATGCCACCGGACCACTAGGGAATTACATATCCTCCCTCCCTGGCCACGTAAGAAGCAGGGAGGGGGGACTAAATCATCATTAAAAAAATAAAATAAAAAATTAAGTAATAAACATGTTCAGTTAATAGTAGATTTGTGTAGAAATAGTAAAAAATTTTTAAATGGTAAATGTACAGAATATCGGTATTGGTAAGTTATCGGCTATCAGCCTGAAATTTCACACATTATCAGTATCGGCCCTAAATATCTACCAAAACTCTATTCAAAACCAAAATACATAAAAAAAATAAATGTACGTAGTGGGTAGAGCTCCAGAATATGGTGCATGGTTGCAGCGGTAAGCCAAGGGTCACGGACAGCTGGGTGCAAAACAAGTAGCGCCCCCTTGTGCGTGTGGCTAAATTGACCCCCTCCCCATTTCACACTCTTAATATGTTCTATCCCTTTTCTACTAAATGTAGCCAAAGAATTATTAAAAATAACACACGCAAGTCTCCCCATAGTTAGTTATCATATCCACCATGTTTTCAGGTACATATATCACGTATACATATTGATGGGCAGTACATGAAAAGGGTTGCCCTGTAGTATGCAGAATTCAGAAAAATGTGTATAAGATTAATTAAGTAGGCAATGAGGAATCCTGCAGAATATGCATACTGCAGGGAACGTTTTTAAGCATTTCCAGAAATATGACAAAATTATGTGTCCCTGAAAACATGGTGGATATGATAACCCTAGTTATGGTGCCCTCCTCTTCCCATTGGAAACTTGAGGTTGCAGATCACAGCGAACAGCCAAAAAGGCTGAATAATGCAACAATCATACACAATTAATTAAATGAAGTGCCCACAACCCACTGGATATCTAGACAGTTCTCTGAATGACCAGTCCAGTATAGCCAATAATTAATTTATGAATTATTATTTTGCCCATTTAATAGATAGTGTAGCAGCTGCCTGCTTCTAGACCTAACCGGGTGGACGTCTTAGACTGGGGAACTGGCACTTTTGAAAGGATACTAACAAGCATATTGGCCGCCGACCAAGCCAGCAAGCCTGCTAAAGGTTAATCCAACATAGTTTGGAAGCCAATATGCAACAAGTGTACGCCATTAAATAGATGTGGATTAAAATACATTTACTATACGGAGCCACCTTTCTGAATATGACACTGGACACAGAGCACCCAAGGCACCCTAGTTATTACACCTCTGTACAGAGTCCATGATTACAAGGATGGAGTACAAATGAGACTATTATTTTAAAGGGAGAAGACACTGTGCCTAGCAATGGTTAATTGGAGCTGGAAACACAATGGTAGGGGGGAAAAAAACAACATTGTAAAAGGACTGATGAATATATAGGAGTCACTACAACCTACAACCATTGATGTAATTGAGTGATTTCTGAAGAATAACACAATAAGTTCATTTACAAGGGTTTTGCTCCCCAACCTAGCCTGGAGGTACAATAAGATCCTCCGTTTGAAGGAACGCTCTAAGAACAATAACCATTACAGCTTCTCTTAGTGGTAATGATGCAAGAAGTCTTGAGGTGAAGTCCTCTTGTCTGAGTGCCATCAGATGCACCCTGTCTTTTTTGCTGTTAGTTAAATAAATTCTTCCACATTATCTGTCCAAACTAGTACACCATGATAGGCTGATAACAGTGGGAGGAAGCTTAGCCCTGCACTCACAATGTATTACTGGTGTCCAGGGTTTGGTGGATTTGAAAGGAAGCGTCACTTCCACAGCTTCTCACCAGTGGAAGAGGTGTCACATTTTTGGTGCCAGGATGGGCATGGTTTTATCAAACCACTCAAATCAATTTGAGAGAAAAAATTTTTTTTGCAACATCATAATTACAAATTGAATAAGTTGTAGTGGTTATGATGTTATTTGCTGGTGTGGTACAGAAGCTGCAAAAAGCCATTGACATGGATCATCTATCTACTGATCATTTTCCTGCTGGAACATACTGGATTTCCCTATAAAATACACCTGCCAATTGTCCCTAACAGTTATTTTTTTAATTGTATTATTTATATAGCGTCATCAGATTCCATAGCGCTGTACAGCTTTAGACTCCTACAGCAGCGTCACCAGAAAGCACTGACACAAGGCCAATTTTGGGCATTTCTTCAAAAATAGCCATGCCCACAAACACAGAAAAAAAATTTTTGCTCATTTTTTTTAATTCTCCAGGTTGCCCATTGCTCTGCCCCTCAATACAGTTTAAGTAAAATAATTAGGAGCAGGAAGAGGCAGTCTCTGACAGACACGGAATGCAGAAAGAATGGTAATGAAAGCCTGAAATACATACAGTTGTGAAATTCATTATTCAGTGTTTTGATAGATATTGATCCTGAGAAGTGGATCCCCAAGAGCTTTGTCCCTGCCTTCACAAACAAGGGGGGGAAAATACTTATCATATTATTATTATTGCAATTTATATAGCGCCACCAGATTCCGTAGCGCTTTACAATATACTGTTATATTGTATTGTTTCCCGGTATTGTAAAATACTATGACTTAAAGTGCTAGGCCAGCCGAAGAGACAGAATATGGATTTTTAATACAGCTGGCTGGCATTTCGAGAAAGGATTAATCAAGCGCACAGTGAAAGTTTTACGTGTTTTTGTTCATGAGGTATGCCTGTATCAAGGAAAACGGACAATTCCTGGATATTACCTTTGCACAATGTTGAGTGAAACCCTAAATTGGGTCCTAGTTCCATGGAATGAGTATTTTTCTTATTATTATTTACACAGTTGACAGAGGGGATTTTTGCCTTACCGTCTCAGAATCAAGCAATCTCCTTGTTACGTTGAATGAATAAAGAAGCATAAATAAAAAATGGAAATTAAAAAAAAAAAGTGAAAATGTATTTCTCAGCAGTGGCGCTGTTGTATAAACCAAAATATATACAAAATACAGATTAAGTAATAGCAGAAACACAAAAATTTAAAATAATACAGTTTTACATTTTACAAGGCTATTAAGACCAAAATATATACAAAATACAGACTATGGAACAGCGTACACACAAAAAACTAATTCAGTTTTACATTTTGCAAGGCTACTTAAAATCACCTATCTTAGCAAACGAACCTGGGAATTTGGTTATACCCTAGGCCATATCATGTTAAGCCCACCACTACGTCATAGTTGCCTAATGTCGGTGGGTTCTACACTATTTTTAAAAATTCTCTATGGTAAAATAGAGTAGGATTTACCAATATTGGGATACTGTGACATAGTGGTGGGCTTAACACGATAAGATGATATAAATTAGAAAAAAGATCATCCTGTTACATACCTCCCAATTTTTGTGTCCTAAGAATTGGGACGCTGGTTTGAGGGAGGTAAAGGGGGTAGGCAAGTGAAGCCATTGTGTCACTAGTTCTGCCCCCAAAAAGGGCGGATCTGCCCGAGTTAATGGCATGACAGCATGTTGTGAATACACACCAAGCTGCCTGTCCTTCACTCAGGCTGCCCACTGAGGGCAGAACATCCTATATGTTCCTGGGTCCTAGAGTTTTGAACATAGCACGCAAACCCGTCTCCTGATGCACTAATGCTATCATTGTTGGGGACAGTTCTCTGGTATCCCCAAAAGAAGTAGAGCAGGGAACTAAGGAGGGACGATGGAATAGGACCAAAAAAATCAAGACTGTCCCACCGAAAATTTGGTGGCATGCTGTTATGAGGTTACTCAAACATGCGAGTCCTAAAAGTCTTTTCACGTCTATTTCTTCTTATTATTAGCATGTATATAATGCAAACTTTTTTCACAGCACTTTACAATATTATAATACGGGTAATTTAACAAAAAAAGGAGACAAGGTATTACAAATTTTGACAGGAACAGATAATGAGGGTCCTACTCGAACGAGCTTACAATCTAACAGCCATGATTTCCCCGCTATCCAAATGCTTACTAATAAACATGCCTTCCAACTATCCCAGTTTAGGCAAGATAGTCCCAAATTCGAGTCCTGTCCTGCCACCCCAGGCTAGTTGTTCCCAAGCAGTGCAGTGTGAGCAAATAAACAGGTTTGCATATGTGGTTCGTAGTGCACACTCTTTTTTCAGACAGGCCCTCCCATTTTCCAGGTGGCCCGTCCCCCTCATTAATGACCCCTGTTTGGGCTATCTACACCTGTCCTGGATGCCATAACTATAACACTGGAAAGTAGAGATAACTGTGAAAACGGTTAGTGTGGGGCGAAATATACAGAATCTGAGCTGCTGTCAAGATTTCCCCAATAACAAAAACTTTTTAGGAATATAAGGGGTAAAAATTAGCCCCTTTTTATGCATTATAGCGATGAAGACATTAAAATCCCCTGGCAACTCACTCTTTAGTTTGTCTGCCTGCAAATGCATGTATACCCAGGAAGAGACTCTCTTACTATTAGAGAAACTGCTCTGACAGCAGCCGCAGTCATATCACAGTTGCCATCATAGTTTGGTTCAATGTCTAATGAATGAGACGATGTTAAGCTCTGAGCAGAGCTGTGTTTCACAAATGTGCTGTCTGTGGCTCATCTCTCTCATGTCAAGTTGTGTGTGCGCAGCATGCAAACTGAAATGGCCGGCCTGGTCTGACTGATTAATAGGAGCTAGGTGGGAGCTACACATCAATATTAAAAAAAATATATAAAAATATTAAAAGGGACACTGTAGGCACTATAACAATTTCTTCTCATTTAATGAATCTGGAGTCCTCTGGCACTGTCCCTTCACAGTATTTAAGCATTGCATATATGGCCATGGCAGAGGTTACAGTCATCCTTCTTGCCAAACCAAAATCAAACCAGCAAAGGCTGGCTGTGATAGGCTGAACTTTGACAGCTAACACTCTAAGGCAGCCAAATCACAGCCACGCATTACTGCTCAGGCTAATGCTACCGTTTTAGTCCAAGAAGAACAGAGGGAATTGGCTGATGAGTACTCTCATTTGCATTAAAACACTAAAAAACTGTTTAAGGCTGTATGGAAGGGTGATATCAGGGGTCTCCAGCCACTATAACCACCCTCAATGAGATGACGCACTTGCAGTGCCTACAGTGTCCTTTAAATGCCTCAGATTACAGTCATAGTCCATGCACTAGAACCTCAAACCTTTTAACTTGGCCAAATTCAGATATACAAAGTAACGTCACTCTCCGACTTAGTGAATCAATATGACAGCCAAATGTAAGGGCAAATTATTGTATTTACTTATCTGACTGATGCTTAAATAATAGGAGTTCATGGTATTTAGGCCAAAATGGGGAATTTTTCCCTTAGGGAGGGATACTTGCGTAATATTGAAAATTAATGATACAAAGTGTCCGTGCATATAGTACACACAAGGTGACATTTCTGTATCTGGCTTGATGAAACAGTGCTCTGTATAATGTGATGCTACGTAAGCATTGTTCCTAACGTAGTATGCCCATGCCTTATTTTGAATATTTAATATTATATCTTGTTTTTATATTTCAAACTCTGGGTTAAGATGTTATCTATTTTTGTTCAAATACAAAAGTGGAGCAGCATTCATATGAGAGGTGGTGTTCTGCAAAACCTCATTACCAGGAGTCTCCTGTATTTTACTCATAGATGAAAACATTAAAACAGATGGCTGACTTGGATCATTTCCAGATATTACATCACTACGCATGGTATGATAAAGGTTTCCCAAAATGTTCAGGGGGAGGGGAGGAGGGGGGATAGAGTTAATTCAAAGTGGCTTGAGTTTCCAGAAACAGCAGGCCTCTACTACAAGAAGGTAGCTTCCACATTGTGGATTTTCAATACAGCCTGTTGTACAAGGCCACCAAATGAGTGACAGCTAGACGATTAATGAGCCCTGTACGCAGCGGGGTATTCACCACAAGGCTATCAAGGCATTTGCCTTTGGGAGCAAAAAAAGTCACCCCCAAATGCCCGAGCAGATGCCTTGTTCACCTCGTTTTCTTGGCCACCCCTCCCCCCACCACCCAGGCAGGTGGAAGCTTGTTTTGTGGTCGGGCGGCAAGGGAGTGCTGTACTCTAAACTCTTCCTGCTCAGCTCCCTCGTGCGCCACAGATTGATGCCGGGAGCCGGAATATGACATCAGTCTGGCTCCCAGCATCACTAACCAGCGCATGAGGGAGCTGAGCAGGAATATCAGACCTCCCTCGTGGCCTACTTAGCCCGTTCGCCCCCTGCCTGCCTGCATGCACACCTGCCCAGCAGCTCCACTGGACCCAAGGTAAGGAATCCACTCCAGCTCTCCCACGGAGGCTGGGTGGAGTTAAATTAAAATTGAAAAAATATAGAAGACAGGAATGAAGAGCAAAGTGCAATGAAGGTAAGAGAGAATGCACAGTGTGTTTCATAGAATGTGTGTCAGTATGTTTGTGTATGTCAGTCTGCTTGGGTGTGTGTGTGTTTGTGTATATGTGTATGGGTCTCTGTGTGTCTGCATGGGTCAGTATGTGTCTTTATGAGTCAGTGTGTTCTGTGTGTATGTATCGGTCTCTGTATGGGTCAGCATGTGTCTGCATGGGTCAGTGTGTGTGTATGTATGGGTCTCTGTGTGCAGTGGCGTACACATGACCCATGGGGCCCCGGTGCGAAAATTGATCCGTATACCTGTCAGTATATATATCTGTGTGCGTCAGTATGTCTGTCAGGGTATGTGTGTGTGTCAGTATGTCTGTCAATGTATGTAATTGTGTGTGTCAGTATGTCTGTCAATGTACTTGTGTGTGTCAGTATGTCTGTCAATGTATGTATTTGTGTGTGTCAGTATGTCCATTAGTGTATGTGTGTCAGAATCTCTGTCAATGTATGTATTTGTGTCAGTCAGTTTATGTGTCTGTGTATCTAAGTTGTCAGCGTGTGTATCTGTATGTAGTCAGTATGTCTGTCGGTGTATGTGTGTGTGCGCGTGTTAGTATGTCTGTCAGTGTATGTGTGTGTCAGTATGCCTGTCAATGTATGTATTTGTGTGTGTCAGTATGTCAGTCAGTTTATATATGTCTGTGTATCTGTAAGTAGTCAGTGTGTGTATCCGTGTATTTGCATGTGTGTCAGTATGTCTGAGCACCAAAATGATATATAAACACACATTCAAAAAAACAACACTACACATAAATGGACTACACATAAACACCACATTCAGACAAACATATTTCATACAAAAATATGCTTACATTCAAACAGTGCAAAATACAACCCTGCAAGCATGGGAATGCATTGTTGGAGTTCCACGACAGATAGGGTTTTACCTTTTGTCCAACCTTGCAATTGGGGGGCCAAATAAAATTCTTGCACCAGGGATCTTTATACTTTAGTTCCACCACTGCGTTGGGGTGGAGGGCATGATTGCATGTAAAGGAGTAGAGGGAGGGGGGGGGGTCTATGGGGCCCCTAGCAAATGCTTGCCCAGAGTCCAATTATTATTAAAGACGGCCTTGCCAATTGTACTTTCTGTTATTTGTTCATTATGAACTACAACCTTCTCTTTTAATTTTATTAAAAGGTCTGTTTAACATTTTGGATGTCAAGCAGTAGGAATTAACCCGTTGAATTGTTTTCAGTTAATCTTTCTATGGCCCATTTTACAATTCACTCTAATAACACAGCCATGAGATAATCCCCAAATGCAAAGTTTAAAGTTACATTTTATTTTCTTTCTTCTTTTCTTTCTTTGTTTGTAATGCGATTGCATACATTACATGCTTTTATATCCACCCACGCCTCCGGTGTCTATTATACAATCAGCAGCATTCTGCTATCCAACATTTTATGCTTATACAAACAATCCAGAATACTGCAGGGCAACTCAGGTTTTCTAGGATATTGTAATTCTCAAATAGCATTCTTGATTTTTGTTGTAAATACCCAAGAGCAACCCCAAATAGGGCAGCATGCTCATCAACCAAAGAAACTAGCACACTCATGGGACGTGTATACCAAACTTCCTCATTCTTTACTGTACAATAAAGAATAGAACAATGGTTTAATAGTCCCATGAGTACTCCAGTTCCTTTGGTTGATATATGTATATATCTCAAGGCTCGGCAAACATTTTAGAAAAATGTGTTTAAAAGATGTGGCCTCTACCTAGCTGTCAATCAATAATTCCCAGTATAGAGCAGGACTGGATTGAGCAGGAGAATCTATTTCAGGATGTACTTCTATCTGGTACAGCAACTACAGTGCATGAATGGTAGTTGCTGTGATTATTATTCTTCCATGTCTAGTGACTGCTCAACCTATACTGAAATGCAATAACAGATCTCTGAACAAACAAATCTCAATAAAGAAACTTTTGACAACGAGGGTGCTTTAGTTTTTTTTAATTTATCAATTACTGTCCTCTCTAGCAGCGAATGACTAGAATCAGGCCAATACAGTGGAACCTCGGTTAACGAACGCCTCGGTAAACGAAAAATTTGGTTTACAATTTTTTTTCGCAATCCGAAACAAGTGTCCCGGTTTATAGCTCCGCCCCCTGCATACTAGAGTCTGGGTAGCACGTGAGTGTGGAGGTGTTGGAGAGGTTTTGGAGCCATTTGCAGCACGTTTTGGAGCCATTTGGAGCCATTTGCAGTAAGTTTTGGAGCCTTTTTGGTGCATCTCAAGAGGTGGAAAGGTGTTTTGCAATATGGGGTTGTTTTCCATGCCAGCTCATGTGCTGTGCATGCCTGTTACTGTGGTTTCCATGCCAGCTCATGTGGATGTAAAGCATTTTTTTTTTTTGCATACTTAGGGACGGTGATGTCATGGCACCCAAGAAAGCAGCGGAAGCTGGGAAGAGGAAGAAGGAGATGATTCTGCTTGAGGACAAGAAAGAAATCATCAGCAAGCATGAAGGAGGAATGCGATTGACTGACCTTGCCAAAGAGTATGGAAGGAGTGCATCCACAATCGGTACAATCCTAAAAATGAAAGAGAAGATAACTGGGAGAGATGCAGCCAAGGGAGTCACCAGGGTCTCCAAGCAACGGCCATCTGTTCACCATTGCCTGGGTCGGGGTTAGCCAACCAAACCTAAATTCTGCTTGGCACAACCTGTGGCCAGACTGTGTTGTGAAACCTGCCTCCAGTGCTTCTGCACCTGCACCAGAGTCAACAGTGTTGGAGGAAATTGTTTCCTTGGGGAGGCCCATGGGCCTGGAGATGACTGAGGAGGATGTCTACGAGCTGGTGGAGGAACACGACCGTGACCTAACCACCGAGGAGATGGTGGAATTGCAGAAGGAGGTGATGGAGGAGCAGACCGCATTTGAGGAGGAGAAGGAAATGAGTGAGGAACAGCTCTCTTCCACGGAACTCAAGGAGGCATGCCAAATGTGGGTAAACCTACAGACTTTTGTACAGCAGCACCACCCAGATAAGGCTCTAGCCCACAGACTTGTGAGCAGTTTTGACACAGACATCATGTCCCCTTTCCGAGGGATGCTTAAAAGGCGCCAGAGGCAGCATACAATGGAAAGGTTCCTACAAAAACAGCCTAGACATGAAGAACCTGCTTGTGTTAGTGCTGCCCAATTGCCCTCGTCCTCCTCCTCTTCCAAAAAGTGTTAAAATTGTTTTGAAATTTTCCATGATTTCCCTGTTGACGTGTGATTTATGTACAGTTGAAGTGTACTGTGTCTGCCAGGTTTTAAAAGTTGATGTGTGATGTTTTAAAACATAAAGTTGGATGTTTGAAATGTTATTGCTTGATTAATCATGTCCCTGTACAGTATTTATGCCTTTAAAGTGCACTTTATAAAAAGAGTTTTGAACAGATAAAAATACTTTATTTGACTTTTTCTCACCTCCGGAACGCATTAATTGGTTTTCAATGCATTCCTATGGGAAACCGTGTTTCGGTTTACAAATTTATTCGAATTAAATTCGTAAACCGAGGTCCCACTGTATAGGTTTGATCTGTGGTTCCAAGATTACATTTTCCTGCAGCTGCAGTGTCGATATTAAAGAAATACAAATTAAAAAATGTCTGAATTTATAGAGGCCGCATGGAGTGTAGTATAGCTGTGGAAGCAGCATGTGACTCGGCTTCTTTTGTATTCATAATATCTCAAAGATTATTGTCTTTGCTTGTTACCAACAATGCATTTTCTATTTGCTTACATATACAGCCCTTTAAGAAAAAAGAAGGTATGGGACTCTAATAATAGCTGTGATCTTTCACAGTGGTTAAGGGTGCATAGTCATCAAGCAACCTGCCAGCAGTAGCTCAATTATAATAATTTACATGCTATATTGTCTTGAACAGTCTTACTCATGTCCAGCTACAATACTTATTCAATGTAAATGAATCTCATAACAACCGTGTATTAAAAGAATGAATGTGTAAATTATAAAAGATTCAAAAAACATGGTGGGAGGAAAAAGAGTAGCTAATTCAGCAAAAAAGCTCCATGGCAAAAGCTACATCACAATATGTTACATATCTGTGCTTGCTTTGCATATTGCTCAGAGGTTTTCTACAAATCTTTTTCTGTTTTATCAGAGTAATGCTCTATTGATATTATTCTGTATGTGTCCCTGAACGACTAGATCTTTCCCCCCTCAAAAACCTCCACATTGGAAGCCAGGCGTAATTGCCCAGCATCAATGTTCTGATTGATGGTCTCTTTTTTTCCATGAATGAGGGCAATCCCCATAACTAATTTCCAACAACAAAAAGTATTTCCTTAAGAGCAAGGATTCTTGTGGCAACAAAATAATATATTACATTTTATATTACTGGCTATACCTGTATTTTAAACTCTCTCACTAAGCTTTACTTTGGACAAGACCATAGATACATGAACTTCATGGTTCTTCAAATCCATTACAGTTTTGGATTATGGCAATGTGGACATCCAAATACTAAGGTTCAAAAGTTTGTGATAGGTGGCTTGTCTTTATCCACTGCACTTAACAATGGGCTGGCCCTCAAGAGACTCACTGCTTGTCGATAATTAAAAGTAAAAACAAATAATGCTTTAAGCATCATACCATTACAGCCCTTTGGTTTTTGTCAGTTTTTACGAGGTTTAACAAAATTTGGAATATTCCCAGCATTCTAATCCAACCACCTTTCAGCACCACCAAATAGACAGAGGTTGTTGTGAATGCTGTGCTGTAAATTCTTATACTATTGAGACACACAATAGAATTAAAAAAAATCTATGAGAAAACCATTAAAAACAAAAAAACAGCTGAATTTAAAAATATGTTTTTGCCACTATGGAGTTAAAGATTCCACTTCAAAGAGGCCTGCAAGGGATTATTCTCTACAGAGTTGCAGAGAACGCGTTAAGGGGTTTCTCACCCGTACTTTTCCATACGGATAAAGAATAAATGGAGCTGGTCTATTCCAGGCCACATGCTGATGCACTGGGAATCCTCTACTCTCAGCAGAAATTGGATCACACCAGCCAGGTGCTCTGTCATTTCATCTAACAGGGAAGGACCACAAAGAGTTACTGGGACTCCAAATTTCTGCAGAAAATGCAGTTACCAGCTATTTTTATATTTATAGTAAGCACGCAATTTTCATGTTTATTTATTAAGAAAAATGCATTGTAAAAATATCCAAGAAACCAAAAATGAACAGTAACCCTGTGATCGATATTTCATAGGGTATAATTAGGGGTTTCTTGGCTGGGTTGCCCATTCATATAAAATACCAGGATTTTGTAAAAAAACCAAAACAAAAACTAATCAGACAGTATATGGAAAAGGTTAGAATACAAGGGTTACAGAACCTTTATTCTGGGGTTGTTGCAAGGAAGTCTAAGCACTGGAAATCTAGAAGGTGAGCTTTGTTCTACAACAGAACAGCTCAAGATCTGCCTCAGCTTCTTTCTTTTGGAAATGAGTCGATAATGCAAACATGGGACTCTCTACTCCACCCCAATCCGATTGACATGATGACAAATTTGTTCCTTTGGTAATTATCCCTATTGTTTTGCAGGAATATAGGCAGTATGGTACCAATCTCACATTGCTCCACAAATCCTCACATTGCTCCACAAATATTGATTCTAGCTCCCACCTTACATTAATGTTGCGGCCCTGGAAATTAAAACCCACTACTGTGCTCAGCAAAAACGAGCAGAGGATAGAAACGTCAGCCACCTGACAGACCTTGTGCGGCAGATAAAGTATGATGGGGAATGTTGCTGCCACATCAGGATCCACACTTTTTGTTCACAAGCCATGACCTCCAATTTATTCCCACTGAGAACCCTTATGGTTAACTCTGCATTTCATCCAGTGAAATAATCAGGCCAAGTTCATGTTTGTAAAATAATAAACACACAAGGTTGAAAATGTTCACCTATAGTGCTGCCACAACCAGGCTAATACTCCCAAATTATCCAAGAGGAAAACTACAAATATCAGTTTAATTTTAGATCATGTTTCTGCCAGAACATTATGTATCAAAGTTGCCATAATTTGTGTAGTATTATCCCACTGCAAATCTTATGGACTCAACTGGTCACTTGTTCCGGGTAACGGACCCAAATTCATGATTATTCATGAGTCCATTAGAGCTACTTATACACACTGTTTGGTGCTTGTAGTCCCTGCGCAGTTACTTGACGGTAAAGGGTTCAATGAGTGGCTGGGTCCGTGAAAATATGGTGTCGGTGCCATCGCAGGCCTCTGGCTGCTATGGTGTCCTTCCTTGGCTTAATTGCAGAGCCTTCATAGGCAGACTCTGCAAGATCACAATGCTCCCAACTAATCTAGGAGTTGGCTAAATGTCTTCTCATTTTGGTGCTTATCTAGTAACAGCATCTCTCTTTAAATATGCTTTTAAGTGCTGTATGACCTCCCAGTGGTTTCATATAGTTTGATGTCTTATGTGGTTAATTTGCTTTATTTTACAAACAAAAAGTGCAGATACATTGTACTGGTATCAACCACACCATTAAACCACTGGCTGGTGAAGTGAATAACATTGTTTGTATTGTTACAATGACAACTGTTGAGGGGTGGGACATATTAGCCAGCGAGTAAATCGTCAGTTCTTGAATTTCATGTGTTGGAAGCAGGAAAAATGGGCAAGCAAAATATTTAAGTGACTTTGACAAGGGCTAAATAGTGACGGCTAAACAACTGGGTCAAAGCATCTCCAAGTCTTGTTGGGTGTTCCTGGTATGCAGTGGTTAGTACCTACAAAATGTGGTGCAAAGAAGGACAATCAGCGACCAACGTCAGGGTCATGATAGCCCAAGGCTCATTGATGCATGTGGAGAGTTAAGGATAGAATATCTGGTCTCACCACACAGAAGAGCTACTGAAATTTCTTTAAAAATTAGTGCTGGCCATAACAGAAAAGTGTCATAAAAACACACTTTGCTGCATATGGGGCTGCATAGCCACAGACCAGTCAGAGAGCCCATGATGTCTCCTGTCAACCACCTTCAATAGGGATATGAGCGTCAGAACTGAACATGGAGCAATGGAAGAAGGTTGCTTGTCTGATGGATCACATTTTCTTTTATATTAGGGGTGCGGCAGCAGGATGCACTAAGGGAAGAAGGCAGGCCGGCAGAGGCAGTGTTGTGCTCTGGGCAATGTTCTGCAGGGAGACCTTGGGTCCTGGCATTCATGTGGATGTACTTTGACACACACTTCTACTTAGAGATTATTGCAGACCACATACACCCCTTCATGTCAATGGTGTTCCCTGATTGGTGTAGCAGTGTGGCAGGATAATGTACCATGCCATAAAGCAAAAAATGTTCAGGAATAGTTTGAGGAACATGACAAAGAGTTCATGGTGTCGCCCTAGCCTGTAAATCCCCATATCTCAATCCAATTGAGACATCGGTGGGATGTGCTGGAACAACAAATTTGATCAATGGAGGCCCACCAGGCAACTTGCAGGACTTAAATGATCTGCTGCTAATGTCTTGGTGTCAGATAGCGCAGGACACGTTCAGAGGTCTTGTGGAGTCCATACCTCTATACATCAGAGATGTTTTGGCAGCACAATATTAGGCAGGTGGTCTTAATCTTATGGCTGATCAGTGTATATATAATCACACAAACACACACATTTACTTAAGAGTTAACTTGTCTAAATCCAGAAGGATAGAATGAAATATATAGACTCAGGCAGAAAAATATTAAACCATCTCTAAGCTTCTTCATGCCTAAGGGAGTCATTTGTATTCAACTTGATTATTGAAACATCAAAGAAGATATTTTCCAATGTGAAGGGGAAAATTCCTGTTCAAGGCCATAATGGTGCAAGGCATCTCTAAAATCTTGTGGTTTAGAGTAAAAAAATATTGTCCTTCATTCACTAAGCTGGGTTTATTTTTCTGATAATGTACCACAAAGTAGAGGAAAAAAAACCAAAAAACATCTCTCTCTAAAATAAAATGCATATGAAATTTAGATCGAATTCTGAACAGTTATGAATCACAAATGATCTATGGCAGGCAAAAAATAATCCAACAAATTGTACGTAACTAAACGAAAATATTAAAGTACAAGATGCCACAGCATTCCAGAATATCTGCATTACAGCATAAGTAACTAACAGTGTGGAAACACAGTATATTCCATGTGCTCACATCAGGAGAGAAAAAAAAAAAATACATTAAATTATCTCTGACCCACCACACAAACTAAATGTCCTTTATACATCCATTTACAGCTGATGATTAACAAAATTACACTGGAACAAAAAAAACATAAGATGTCACAATTAAAAGGTTTGCTGATGCCCCATAGAGAATAACATATAGATTTAAATGTGCTGTAAGTAAAGGATTACTATTACAAGGTCTCGTATTGCGGTTTAGTTCTAATTGTTGTATGGAATTATATAAATGTGAAATGCATAGAACCTTTTAAAATATTTTGCCCATGAGTGAATCGGTTTTAGTAAGCTGTGATGTTATATGGATTTTCATTGATTTTACTCAGGTAAGCATGACCAGAGTCCTAAATCAGAGAAGGTCATACATTATCAAGGCCAGTTCACAAACAAACAATACAATTGCCTACTGAGGCAATAAGTGCCTACAAGATATTGTTGGAATGAGTGGAGGTCCCTGTAGGCTAACTAATGACCGATCTTGGGGGTGGGCCCTATGGGCGGACTTGGGGAAGGCTGTGGGGTCCCAGTTGTTGAGCTGTGAGAGAGGCCCCACAATTGTTGATGGCAGCCCTGTCTGTTAGCATAGATGTTCTTCAATTACTCTGGCATAATCACTGTTCTTCATCGTCTTTGATTTCTATTCTATGGTTGTTGGCAAGATATGAAAAGTAATGGGACATTGATTGAGAGAGATAAAATGACAGAAGGTGTAGGGCAGGCATAGGCAACCCTCAGCACTCCAGATGGTTTGGCTATACCTCCCATGATGCTTTGCCAGCATTATAGGTATAATGGAGCATTATGGAGGATGTAGTTCACAGCATCAGGAGTGCCAAAGGTTGCATACCCCTGGTGTTGGGTATGGGATAAAATTAGGGGTGATATCTGGCATGAAATCATTGGAGCCAAGAAAATATAAGTTAGAGACTGGGGTTTAAGTTAAATGAAGAAAGGTGCGGGGGTTGCATGAATGAGCACAAAAATAAATTAGATGACAAGGGAGAAATTAAGTGAAGTGTATAAAGGATATGAGCTTGCTGTAGTGATTATGGTGAAATTACTCTAGTGCCATTCCCTGTCCTGTGTCAATCTATGGCCTGGCCTCTCTCTAATACTGCTATCGAGGAAGTTAAAATTCTGCATTAGCAATCACAGTTCTGTTTGTAGTATGTCAGAATTCATTGGATGAGAGCATCAGCTGATACAAATTGATATTACTTCTGCAAAAGCGACATGTTGAGAAAGGCAAACCCTTAATGTGTGTCAAACCAATTTAAAAATATGTATGACATCGGAAAGGAGGCATGATGTCAAGGGCATGCTGGCAATATAATCACTAGAGTGGTACTGGTGCTTATATTTCCCCTTTAACCCCTTAAGGACCAAACTTCTGGAGTAAAAGGGAATCATGACATGTCACACGTCATGTGTCCTTAAGGGGTTAAACTAGAGGTGAGGGAAATTGGAGATAAATATGTCATGAATAAGCCGGAGCTTTGACACAGAGGTGATAAGAGATAGGAGATGTATAGACACAGAGATTTAAAAAGGATATCCAAACCGTACTGTCACTGTGGTGGGGACTATGTTGTTTCCTTACCAAAGAAGGATCGAAGTTTGGAGAGACCCATAATTTTTGCTTTAGGACTTGACCCCCTATGCTTTGTTACATGTCCATTCCTTAGTAGTGCCAGGGAAGAGAAGCAAACTAAAGATTTCCATTCTTCAGGCCTCTCAATAGTCCCAAATTCAGCAGGATAGCCCAGATTTAAGGTTTACTTACCAGGTGTCCCACATCTGGGAACTGTCTGCTGGAAGCACAGCACAACCGCATCTTTATATATGCTTGTGTATTGTAGCCTGCACTAGGAGCTCACAGAGAGCACTTCTCCTGTATGTGGGGCAAGACCAAGTAATGCAGTAATGCAAGGTTGTCGCCCCACCACTGTTCTGACCTCATACCTCCAAGAATTAAGCGGTACTGGTCTTCAACTCCAGCCAAATTAAGCTGTCACATCATTGTTTTACTCTCATAATTATGATTATTATGTTTAAGGGGTGTTGTATGTGTAATTATGCTAGGTGGTTTATGAATCTTTTGAGGGCTTCAGAAGTTTGTTGAGGCTGTATTTGAAGGGAAACACAATGAAGAGGAAGAACTTGGGTTCTTTTCAGAAACACTTTGCTCTACACCACTCTCTCTATTCCAGTCTTTATACCTCTCGGAAAACATCTTTTGTCAAAAGTCTTTATGTAAAACATCGTGTTACCATTTTCTTTCAGTTTTTTTGTGACTCTAACAGCAGTACAAACATAGAAAAACAATTAGTGTTGACTGGTATATAAATTTTCTTAAAAAGTTTGTTTTATATGCTCGTAGCCTCCAGTAGGGTGAATGGGTGAAAACGATATGCTTGAAGGCACCAAAGATATCATTATGAGACACTAGCTCTCACATATGATTTAATTTTACTGTGCTTTATTCTGCGTTTGGCTTTCATGGTATAACATGGTTTTAAAAGACAGGAGGCAGGGGGGAATACACTTCTTCAGTAGAATTATATTCACTTGGCTGTATTTGTCAGACTTGGAGGGTTCCACTCATGTACTCCAAAAAGCTTCTTGATATGTTGTCAGACATGAACAATTGTGACATCCAAAGGGATGATGATTTGACTTTAAAAGCTCTTGAATGCTAAAAAAAATACATATCCTTTGAGAGGGTGGTTTGCAAAAATGTACTGTTTACTTTGTTATAAGAAGACATAAAACCATTGTGAATAACTAGTTTTAGATATAACTTGCATATATCTGGAGGGTTCTACTTTCTGCATGTTCTACCACATTCTGACTTTGTAAAACACCAGATGAATCCCATTTTTCAGGCAATGTTCTGGATTCTTTTAACTGAATAATAAAGATTTAGCAATTTACAAGCACAAGCCAGTTCAGTCTTGGCACAGCCAGGGTAAAGGTGTAAACAGGCAATGGTGATAGGTTTGTGTGCGTAAAAAAAAGGGAGCATTTAGTGGCTTATATAGGGTAATTTAGTTGCAATTTACGATCAGCTAGAAAGAGTTTTACATTTTACACAGAAATAGTGTACTATTCATTTACTTTTTTTTTTTTTTTTTTAATGGTAGGGAAGTCATGTGGGCCAATCCACCCTTTTGCTGTGTAAGATTTGCAATCCAGACCAGGCTCCTATTGGACTGAGCACCCCATCCATCCACTATAGGTGCCCTTTTGGAGGTGATCACAGGAAAGCATAAACTGAGGAGAGACTCTGGAGGCAGTTTCAGCAGAAAGTATTGCAGTTAGCATGTTAATCTCCCAAATTGAAATTAGTGTACGACCCACCGATATTGGGGTGCTGTGATGTAGTGGTGGGCTTAACACAATATGACCATGTGCTGTAACTCAGGGGTGCCCAAAAGTTAGATCCCCAGATGTTGTAGAACTACAACTCCCATGATGGTTTGCATACCTTTGGAATGCCTTTAAATGGCAAAGCATCATGGAAGCTGTAGTTTTAAAACATCTGGGGATCTGCCTTTTGGGCACCCCTGATGTAATCGAATCCTCATTTTTTTTGCTAAGAGAAGTCATTTAAAATCGTATTTTTCTTGTGTGCGAGTTGTTGCCTAATCTAAATTTTTGTATATATTTTGGTCTTTACAGCAGCAACACTAGGTAGATAGGCATGTTCGGGGTGTGCCCCCGAATTTCCCCCTTTTTTTTCTAGGGAAGTCATGTGAAACATGGCAAACAAAGGGTTAAACACGCGCAAACACACAAAACAATTCTTTCCCATATTCCAGCAGCTCCGGACGGCTCTGAGCCATCCAAATCACGGCTGTGCGCACATCCTCCCCAGTTATGTCATGCGAGAGAAGGATTAACATTCTCAGGCTTCTCTTCCTGAATGTGTATTACGTTACAGCTGATAGGAGAAATGGGAGGGGAGCCTGCAGCCATCCACTGGTCAGATCAGAGAAATGGGTTATTCGCTTGTGTGGAAAAAACAGACGCAGACATCCATCATCCAGATGAAAAATGAAGGCAACACGGCAAGCTGATCCCTCTTATAGAGCCAATGAAGAGGCACTTTGTTCAATCTCCGAGATTCGTGTTCAACGTCTGTGGAGATCCCTCATGTGAGGATCATTTAAATATGATTTTAAACTGAATTAATGTTCATCCAATAGCGTACGCACATCGCCAGAACACATAGACTGAGCGAGAAAAGTAATCCCATCATTCCTACGCTGCTGTGCATAAATTAGGAAAACACATCAATTCTTTGGGTGTATGACAGCAGTCACTTGTCATCCCATCAAACAGAGGACACATAATGGTGACATATATTATGCTACAATAATGCCATTGGGAGTTTCACGATACTAAAGGTGGAGTAGTTTATGGATATCCCCTAAGCCCAGAGATGTCTTTTTACCCCCTAATACATGCTTGAAAGATATGTACATTTTATATTACAAATGTTTTTAAATTTATTTTTAATATATATATATTTCACTTTGTTCATCACTAGGTGATTTGATTTAGATTGTTCCCTACAATCCAGCTGCTGTGGAATGCAAAAGCACAGACAGAACAATTGTTGTATTCCGCAGCAGCATAATCAGAATGCGCCCTTCCTCCTGCAGTATGTCCAAGGCTGGCTCAGATTGATGGGAGTTACATTTCCAAGAGGCAGCGGTGAATAGTGACTAATGTCATAACAATTCCCCTCTCCTGCTATTTGCTACACATCTCCAGGAGGGCTAACGATCCCAAGATTAATTGACACCGTGGTTACCAGTGTTGGTTCATACTAGGCAAAACCATTTTATTTGATTGAGTTACATGGCACTGTACTGTACAGATTTAAAAAATAAATAATAATAATAATAATAAAAAAGACATTCTGCAGAAGAAACTGCTGTTAGGAGTTTCTTTGTTACAGAAAAATGCAAGCATCTGACATGCATGCAGGATTTTGATTTTGATTTATTTTTTAAATATTACACTAAACCTGCTCATATTAAGCTGCTTGCAACACTCACTGGGATTAAATGTGATATATTGCAGCAAATGGCTTTAACAGCAAAGCAACAGTTTACTTTAGTGTTTTTGTGTTTCAGGAATTTTCACAGAGGAAATGACAATCTTACCCTGGGGACAAATGACCACTAGATTAAAATAAATGGAAAAATGACAGGAGAACTAATTAATATAGTGTTACAGCATTATAAGAAATAACTAAATTATAATAAAAGCAGACAGGGAAAAGCTTTGTGCTCCAGTAGGGTCTTTTGACAATTTAAAATGCAATCCTGAATGCAAGAAATCTCATATAATGTTAGTTTTAAAATATTTTTCTACATTTCTAAATATAAAAGTACTACATGATTTTTGCCAGAGCAGAGGTTTTTGTGTTTTTAACATTGACATAGGCACAAAGAAATATAAGGGGAATCGTCACTTTCCAGAATTTTTTATATTATGTTACTTATTCCTGTATTTAACAAACATGTCATTGTGAGGTGTGAACAAAATTAAATGTAGAAATTCACAACATTTTATCTTCCTACTGGGTGCCTCCATCTTAACTCTGTGTTAGTCATTGTTATGAGCTCTGTCCTTTGCTCGTAGCAGTCAGTATACAGAACTCACAAAAAGAAGAGATGTGAAACAATGTTTCTATTTCTAGTCATCATCAGCAATGCTTGCCCTAGCTTTGCCTTGTCTGAAGTATATATTATGATGTAATTTGTTAAATCTTATAAATATAAAAGAAAAAGAAGCATCGCTAACAGCATGAATAGTCCCTACGTTGAGGAAAATGAAAACAGATACACTCATGTGGCACTAAAGTACATGCTATTTATGTGAAAAGAAGCCTTTGAAGAAATGTTTTGCAATAAGATTTTATCAACGGGTATAAGCATTACAAATGGCAATAGGAGAATGACAACAGAACGTTGAAATATAGTAAGCACAACTCTGCGAATAGGACCTTTGGAGGTAGCAGTATTGCAGAGGTCATACCCCTTTTTTATTTCAGCGCTTTGTGAAATGCGTGGTATTCCTTGAATCGTCGGTGGATCGGTGTTCTAGATTCCGACAGAAGAATGATAAATATTCCTTCAACTGCTCCTTATAATGTCTCAAAAAACGGTTTTATACAGGGAATTCTTATACACATATGGACTTCATAATATTCTTATAAGGATTACAGATGCATAAAAAAAAACTAACTTTTTTCATGAACCTGCACTTCTGTGATTGCCTATACATAGCTGGGCCATATACTATGCCTGTAAATGCTAAATGTTTAGCTTTGTAAAACACATCAAATGTAAATGAATATTCTGCACATGTTGTTAATTGACTCCGTTGTCAATTGTTCAACTGTTTGCTGCTACATACAAGCACGTACGTACTGATTGTATCCAAGCTTGACAAAGACCGATTTTGGTGGAAAAGTTTATGGGTCCACTGGTGGCGTAGTAAAAGTTACCAATCATAGAACATAAGATGTTGCAGACTTTTATTTATTTTTTATTCGTGACTGGACTGCAGGTGAGTGCAAGGTGCAACTGTTCTGCTGATCTTTAAAGTACCATAAATATATCCTTCAAAAAGGCTGACACATGGCAAAGTTAATAACAACATGTATTAATATTAAAATCAAGACCACAAATACCTATTTTAAAATCAAAGAGCATAAAACGTCATGAGACGTGACTAACTAGACAACGAGGAGAATTAGAGAGCGGGGCAGGTAATTAGAGAGCGGGGCAGGTAATTAGAGAGCGGGGCAGGTAATACTCTATTGCTTCCTCTTTAAGAACATCTTATGCCATGGGTAATTTAGTCAACTTTATACAGCAAGTCATCAGGTTACAGAAGAACCAGTTTTCCAGGGATATAAACTAGGAATAATTGTGGATGTTATGATGATTATCATCCACTCTGCTTTCCCCCTAAAAACAAACTTGGCAATAGAGAAAAAGTCTAAACATGGAACACAAGTTCACTGAATCTGCGGTTGGAAATATATAGCATAATAATATAAAAGATATGACGTTGTTGTTTTATGTGGTCTATGGAATGCCAAGTAACCCAACAGTTATGGAAATGACAAGTTTCATTAAGATCTAGATTCTGCTTTTTCTAAGTTGCGACTGATAGATTACACACTGTACGCTCTGATGAATCATATTCAAAGCAGCCACGCTAGACATCATTTAGCTTTCCCTGCCAGGCACCACGGCTGGTTTTTGGCAACTCTGTGAGTTCAATATTTAGTTTGTCTTGAAATCAAGCAATTACTAATATGTATTATAGAATAAAAACAACAGCACTTACCGAGACAACCACATACCTGATGCCAACTAACTTGAAGCCACCCGCATTTTTTGGAAACCTAGTCTTTTTTATTTATCTTATTTTATACATTGTTTCCAATAAACCATAGCTTAGAAGAAGAAAAAAAAAAGGACAAAATCAGAGTTACAGAAAGGTGGTGATTTGAACGTCTCTATCAATAAACAATAAATCACAATAAAATCTTTGAAATCCTAAAACAGTGTTTTGCAGAGGTTCAGATTGCTATCAATGTAAGCCACATTGCATGAATAACATTTTTTTTTATTCTGTTTCTCAGGAATTTACAAAACCCAACACAGTCCACAATGTCGGTAACAAATATCACAAGAGGAAGTTTTTTCTGCTCTACCCATCAAATTATTTTTAAGGGGTGCACATTATATCAATGTCCTCATCATCCCTGACAGGCCCTCTCACTGCTTACCATGAAGGACAATCAGCATAGGCAGGTGTTCCATTCATCTTATCTTATGAATTGCAATGCTGCCAACCTTTGTACTACATTACCCATAAAATCATGCTAGTCAAGCATTTGGGGGAAGATGGTCAGCTCCCCTTATTGGGCAACATCCAACATTTGATTGAGCATCAAACTGGTCAAGCTACTTGCTGGCCTGGACAGAGCTCTGTACATAAATGGTCCATAAAATGCAAAAGAGACATGGCAGGGACTATAAAGATGCCATTGCATTTAAACTCGGATTTAATATTGTTGCATAAGCTTTCCAAATGATTCATTAATTTTGGATAAACTTTTTTTTTAAAAAATCAAAAATTTCATGTGGACAAGACAAAAATGTTATGAGAAAGACATTTGTGTATCCCAATAAATATAGATGGATTAATAACCTTCCTAAATCTGAATTAGAAAATCACTAGGCCAACATAAATAGAATCTAGATTACCGGCCAGAACATAAGTGTGGTTACATTACATGAAAGGTAGAATGCTTTTTATAAGTATGAAATATTCTCTTTAGCATCTAATGATCAGCAAATGTCCACATATTCAAACTTTTTGAAACCACAACAATCATTTAAAAAAATTTTTTTTTAAATGATTAGGGAGGTAGTCTACCAATCATATTACACCAATGGAAACAAACTGTAACACCTACCTAACATATGTTTTTTAAAGAAACAGCTTTTGAATTTTTAATTGACTGGGTAGACCTTCTCCGAAAGAAGGACTCATAGTCTCAAGAGTTATATAGTGGCTCTCGGTTGATCCTTCCAAAATTCCAATTCCACCTTAAATATCACCCCATGATAAATTCACAATGTTTTCTTTGGCAAATCACTGTTGTCATTCTCATCAACTTTCAAGCTTTCTGCCTTCTCTCTGTACCCATATTATAGTGCTCTTTTTCTGTATTGGTGTTAAGACTGTAGATGCGCACACAAACACACTTCTACAGCCTTCTTGTTCTTGAATTCACTCCTTAACATACCTAGTGCTTCTTTAATGTGACTAGAAAGATTGTCATGTGATTTCCAAAATAATTTTTTTACTACAGAATATAAAGAATATCAAATATCTATACGAATAAAAACATAAAACCATTTATTTACTTAAAAATATTTTTAAAAAAACAAAAAAAAAAACATTTACTTGAAAGTTTGAATAAATTATTATTATTTTTTTTAAATAAGCAAAACCATTTGATGGCTAACATGTACTATCACCAGCAACTATATATGCTTGTATATCGTATATATTGATCTTGAATACATCTTGAAACTCCTATTTCAGAATATAAATAGTCCATAATAAGAAATCTTTTAAATGTGACTGATCCCCATTCACTGGAAAGAGAAACCATGGCCCTGATAAGTGAGTGCGTATACAGGGTCAAAAAACTGTCTGATTGAATTCATGGTGGCCTCTAACGAAGGACTAGGTCAGAGGTGAGGTATCCAATCTTCGGCACTCCAGATGGTGTGGACTACAGCTCACCTAATGTTTCAAAGAGCATTTAGGGAGATGTAGTCTACAACATTCAAAGTTCCAAAGGTTGCCTTTTTAGGTGCTCTTCATATAATGCATGGTCTTTTTCAGGATAGGCTCCTTTTAATTGCAATGTAGGAAAATAGAGATATCTACATTGTGATTCTCCAGGACTGCCAAAACTCATTAAGCTACTATTGGAACTTATATAGTGCAGTTGAAAAAGGAGCTTCTGAGTTGTAAAATACAGTTTTATAATTTACAAATGATCAGCTAGCCATATTGGCTGATAAGAGCAGTGGTAACTGGGGAGCCTGGATTCAATTCCCAGTCAGATCCACTCTAACATCAGAACTGTACCATAATACTCTATTCTCTTAAAAGGATTTTTGATAGAAAAACATTATTTATAGCATTTAAAGAAATCCACACGCTTACTGCCATTGTAGTGGTTACAATTATGTTGCATACAAATTTAAAACAAATCAGACACACTTATTGACATACACATACATGTCTAAAATCCACCAGCACTCCCTAACGAAAAAAGGAATTATACTAGCACTTTTCCAATAAAACATGCCCCTTGTACTATTCCCATGTATAAATTTTTTTTTTTTTTTTATAAGTAACTATCCATTTAACAATGTTCACTTCTTGATCATCAATGTAATTTAAGGCATTTAAAAAGATGAACATTCTATTGTCATTATAAGGTTTATGAAGTGATATCCCACAACTGTACATTATATCATGCAGAAGTCATGACAACGCATTAGTGAGAAGCAACGCAAGAATTCATACATATAAAGTTTGGAAATTACATAGTATTATCTCTCTCCATGAGTAAATAATGGAGTGCACATTGATACTTACTTTGCACTTTTGAAGCAAGTGGGGGAGAAATGGATACCAAATTTATAAATTTTCATCATTTATCGCTTTTAATGCCATGTAAAAAAAAACGATTTACCAATAAATATAACTTGTTTCTATATACAGTGTATGTTTTCTTTCTTCTATTCATTATAAACATACCTTACCTATAGTGAGTCCCACAATGCACTGGGTACATTGATTGAAGGCCTCCTTTACAAAAATCAATTTGTTTATATTATCAGAAGGATGTATTATCCTCTATTGACAGGCTAACTGACCTAAGGTTAAAAGATGTAATCACTCTCTAAGCTTGTGCCACTTTGCTAATTTTGCTTAAGGTGGGATCGTCACCATGCAATCCTGATCTTGAGAAACCTAGAACACACGCAAGCTCTTAACATTTACTGGGAAGTGGCTGGAACTGGAAGGTCACATTTGAAGAGGTACATAATATTCAAAGAACACTTCCATCCCCGTTGCAACTTCAGTCCATTGAAGTTGTTATGGGGGCAGGAGTGTCTGGGTACCATTTTCCCACCAGGAGTTAAACAATTTACAATAACCTTAAGTGGTTCTTCTGGTGCCCACTTCCTGCCTTCCTCTCTGCCTACGCAGTAGCCAGATAACAGGTGATAGGCTAAAAGCACCAACAGATGTGCTCACTCTATTACCGGCCTCTCATTGCAAGAAACAGAGCATACTATAGGAGTGTTGCTCTATTTACTAAGCAATGTATTGGCTTTTTTTCAGTAGAACATACATATAAAACATAAATAAGAGAATTCTAGATAAATTGTATGTTACATTTATAGTCATTGAGACAGATTTAATAAAGCTACCCCTCGCTAAATGTAGGCATCATATGCTAAATAGATGCTGACGATCATGGGAACTCTGCCTCAAAAATAATTAGCATCTTAAAGGTCATATTTCACTTTTCTAATTTTTTACCTCACTGCAAATAATTTAATAGAACCTAATTGGGTATGAATGAATGTTTAAGTAAAATACTGTTTAGTGAAAGTATTTTTATCTGTTAAGATATACAATACATATCACCAAACAACTCACAGGATTAAAAATAGTCTTATGATTAATACATAGATTACAAAACTGAATTGAAAATAAAAGCTAATCACTTACACAGTTTCATCGTTCTTAAACTCCAGTTCTCCGTATGCATCTTCAAAATCCTCACCACCGCCTTTTGCAGTTCCTTCAATTGTCCTAAAAGGGACTATGACGGTTCCTCGGGCACCAGATGTCCTAAGAACTTTAACCTCCATGACACCAATGCTTTCACTCACACGTATAATGTCACACTCAAATGTAAAAATGCCAGCATGGTCATCATCCAGGATGGTTACCGATGCAACGCAAGGTGGGCACAAAGCTGCTTTTGGATAGCTAAAGCTATTGAGCTCCACAAGTTCTTGAGTTTCAGCCACTCGGACATTACTAAGCCTCACAAAGAAATGCTCATCTTCTTCAAATATGTCATCATCAATAATCCCAACTGAGAACTCCTTCTGTGTTTCTCCAGGCTTGAATACTAAAGTTCCTTCTGTGAACTCATAATCAGCACCAGCATTGGCAGAACCATCTTCTGTTTTATAGTCCACATAAACCATTTTTGATATGTCACCACCCTTTCTTACCACTGTTAACAAGACAGCACCACAGTTTTCAAGACACTGATAGGAACAGGGGTCAAAGGAAATCTTTGATACAAACTCTTCAGAATCTTCAAGGCATAAATCTGGTCTGCTGGAGCTCCTTTTCGACTGTTCAGCAGCATGTTTTTTCAGAATATTGCCAGCGCCTGTCATCATTCTTGTGGCTTGTATACGGTAAAATGCTCTGCTCTTCTGCTGGTGAGACAAAGCATAATAGTTTGCCATTTCCACCAACTGGTCCAAGTCTTTCTCAGGGTGTTTTTGTTTTAAATCTTTCAGAATTCTTATCATATCTCTGCGTGATTCATCAACTTCTTTACCATCCAAGTTCAACAGATTTCCATCCAAAAAATGAGAATTCATCATCTTGCCGTCCATTTCTATGCCTTTAGGATGCTCTGCTTCTGTCTCAATCATAATTGCCCTGTGTTTGTCAGTGCGATACTTTTTGTGCATATATTTGTAGAAAAGGAGACGTCGATCTGCCACCCAAGCAAGGACAACACAAACAGGAAAAAAGAACAAGGTAAGTAAACCTTCCCAGACTTGGACCACTCCTGGAGAGAACACGGCAAGTATCATGTAGAGCCAAATATAGGCAAAGATGCTCCAAGCGGCAGTGACAAAGAAAACCCTAAGGTGCTTAACTTTTCTCACTTCCCCATCAGGTATGACATAAACGCAGATGGCAATGATGATAAACATGTTAAAAGCTGCACTGCCAACAATGGTTGAGGGGCCAAGGTCTCCAGCAACAAACCCATGGCCACATACTTCAATTAGAGACAAGAGGATTTCGGGTGCAGATGAGCCAAGTGCCATCAAAGTTAAGTTTGAGACAGTCTCATTCCAGACACGAATTGTAGTTGTAGAGGTCTCTCCATTTGGCTTTTTTATGGTGATCTCTCTTTCTTGTGATGTTATGACCTCTATGGATGCCATAAATCGATCAGCAATGATGGACACACCAAGGAACATGTAGATCATTGCCACAAAGTAAACAATGACTCTTGCGATTTTATCCCCAAGCGATGGGTTCTCTGGATACCATATTGGCAAAATAACCCCTTCCTTACAGTCAAAGGTACCTGAGCAGGAGTTGTTTTTTCCAGCACTTGGGGGGTGACCAGTGGTGGCTGTTGCATTGGCATGCAAACTCTGAAGGAACAGGACAAAAGTTGCAAGTCCAAAGTGGAGAAATGAGGATGAAAGGGGCTGTAACTTTAACCGAGCCATACATATATTTAGCTGGAAACCTTATAAATGAATAAACCTCTTCACAAACAGGATCAAATTCTGAAAAAGAAGAGATAATAAAAAAAAATGTCAAATACAGAAACATGTATCTTTTCATTATTTGAACATTTAAATTTCAAAAACAACATGCAAATAAACACTCAGAATCAGAATAAAATGTATAGTAGTAGCTCTTAGGAATTAGAAGGGGAAAAAAAACAAAAAAACGAAGATATAAAATAAAGTTGGTAAAAAGAACATGTAATGGTTGCATCTTTTTTTTTTTTTTTTACCACAGAAAAAGAGTTCTAGATACATGGAAAAGCCTTCCAACAGAAATGGCAGAGACCAACACAGTGGAAAAATTCATAAAGGCTTGCATGGCCCACATGTCTGGCCTGAGTTAGAAACAATCAAGGAAACAAGCATGTAGTTTTAGACAAGGAATGAGAAACAGTGATGGGATAGTTGTAATTTGCAATAAAATCTACATTTCCATATCACAAATGGTACATAAATTAAACCCTCTCCGGCAGTAAACGTATTAATACGTTGGTCTATCAAAATATATAACGACATTGCAACAAATCTGCCTTATCGCGCTCTACAAACTGTAAGTCTATGCAATAGGTACCATTCTTGATCCCTTTAACTTGTTTATCACAATTTATTAAATTTGTGTTACCGCTCTTTGGATTACAGTATATTGTCATTCTATATTGAATAACTGTTGCAACAATACACAAAGTACAGCTGGCAACACAAATGCATATTGATACATTAGGAGATGAGGCCTCTGGCTACAGAGTTTACTATTCGATTGAGACTGGAAGACATACAGTTAAAACTAGGAGGAATATTATCCTTGTATTGATCAGCAGTGTCGATAATGATCACGGTGATCAGTAATTATGTTGCTTTAATTAAAAGCATTAGCCCAAGCTGTATGACGCATATATTGCTGTTGAATTTCAGTGCCGCATGACCATGGACGTAGATTGAAAAACGTCCAATATGTTGATCACCTTTCAAGCAGAGCGCAAACATTTCCTGATTGCCATCCCCTCCAGGGACACAACTACACAATTAATGCTGCTAAGCTTTTTTATTCAACTTCAATGAACAAACCTTTATCAGTGTACCCGGAGGCTCTGCCAGTCAATTATTGTGGGAACTGACAATAGTATTGATCATCCCATCCCGACTAACCACATAAGTATTTGCAAGAAGTATTTGCCAGCCATTGTAATCTCTCAAAAATCCCTAGAAATTGATTGGTTCATTTAGAGATGTTGCTGAACTACAATTCCCATGATTCTCAGCCTATTTCATTCATAGAATCATGGGAGTTGTAATTCAGCAACATCTGGAGGGCCGGAGTTTGGTGAAGCCTGCTTTAGAAACATTAGCCAAAAGTAATGCCAATATTCAGACACACTACAAATCTACCAAAATTAACTTGTAGTTAATGTGCACTACTACAACCAGACTGTACTATATACATTTTCTTTTATATGTTCTAGTTTTTTATTTATTTTTATTTATTCAAACACTGGATTACAGTCTATATTATTCCTACCCATCAATAAAAAGTGATTTAAAACAAAATAGGTAATCTGCTCACCGAGACTAACAAAATAAATTGATTATTTGCTAGTAATGTGGTCTGGTTGTTAAAATGTTCCGATAACAGTAAAAAATAATTTGACCCGGTCTCTATTTATCCTGCTTATAATAGCTGCAGTAATTTTCACAAAACTATTCAGCTATTTTCCCTTCCTACCATTCAACCCCCACTCCAAGTCATAATATATGCATAGCTCCCCCTATGCACAAACAGCTCCAAAGTACTTGTGCTGGCTCTCCTATAGCTTTCTATGAGAGAGCTTATATTTTAGTTTTGCACAAAAACAGCCATCAAAATTTTAATTTATGAACAAATCTGAAATGGAGATGACTGGTGAGTTAATTAAAACCTATCAGTCACTATAATTTTACTGGGAAGTGTCCATTTTAATAACATATATATTTATTTCAATGAACGGCACATCCTCATCGCAGCTGAAATAAATATTCCATAAACCTTTTTTTTTTTTTTGGGGGGGGAGAATACAAGATATTCCCAGTGCTCCCATAGAAAAGAAAGAGAGGAAGAGTATTGATCTAGAAGCAAACCATGAACATTTATTTGGATTTATTTAAATTCTTTGCAATTTGTGCTTTATTTTAATTTCACTACTCAAATATTGCGCTATCATTCCAATTTTCAGTAGGTCCACTTAGTAATCAAATATTGCACATTTAAAAAAAATCCCGCAAGAAAACATTCCGGAATCTACGTTGTCTACATCGACACAATGTGTTGTAGCAGAGACCATATACATCATGATTGCAGTACATACGCGCACACAGGATAATGGAGTAATTGCATGTAAGAAAACTGTCGGCGGAAAGTGGTAAATTATACAAATAATAGGTAGTTGTGATATATGGAGGAGTCTATGACAGGTATCATAGCACCTTTGAGGATGTAGTAATCAAAAAGGATTTAGAGAAAATGACAAAGGCTGAAAGCTGAGATTTCAACAAATGGAACTTGGATGACTGGAAGCTGAATGAAGGCGTTTCAAAGACGGGCTTTAAAGCAAGAATAGATTTTTAGATGTATCAGTGACGTAGAACCAGAAAGGGAGAATTTATGAATGAGCAGCATAAGGTATGCATAACAAAACATTCACTTCTACATTGCCATTACAGTCGGCAGACAGTTGGGTTAAAGATGTTCAAGGTAACAACACAATGTAAACAAAAATCCTATTCTGCAAGTGTTCTGGTGTGCAACTGTTTGACTGCAAATCCCATGATGGAATGCCTATATATACAGAGTAGGTTTCTTATGATACTCAGTCAGCCAGTTGTTGACTGAGCATCGTGAGAAGTGTTATCTGCAACAGCTCGAGTTCCAAAAATGATAGGAAAACTGGATAAGAAAAACATATGCATCATCTGACAGTCTATTTAAATACTTAAATGAACCAGAACTCTAAAATTACATTAAAAAACACTTCCTATTAATGCCAGGAGGAAAATGTCCTCTTAGCAAAAATAGCCAAACAAAGAATTCTCCGAGTCAACTATGGCTCCAGATCATCTGCCTTGGCCTTGAATTTGGTATTCTCTTTCAAAACATGACCCAATGTCTAAATATTTATGATCTACAATGTACACAGTATACATTAGCAACCAGGACTCAAGGTGTATGCCATTCAAGTACAGTAAAAGCACTTGACACTTATTGACACTGAAGTTATAGGTATTCTATTGAAAAACCATTAAATATATACTTTATACTTAACCTGGTTTCCTCGTTTCCTGATTTATAATGCTCTTTATCTAGGAGATAACATACTTAAATCACTTGAGGTCAAAACATTAATGCTGGTTTATTTACGCATTTTCCTGTTCTGTGGTTTTTGTCGTTTTGTTTCTGTTATTGCCACCGCTGTTTTAGTTTAGTTCGTTTTGCAATTATTTGTCTGGAAGTTCTTTTTTTCCTAAAAAGTCGAATAAAAATTATATTGACAAAGGAGAGGGAAAAATAAATAAATAAAATAAAACACCCTGCTCTAACATGCCTAAGTGGTATCTTGGAAACAAAATATGGACCGCTGTCTTAATGGCTGTAAGGAGGCTAAACGAGAAAAGGTCAAATCTGGCAATTACACGGATGTGTGCAGTGAATGGACAGCTCAGTTTCATTCATAAGGTCATTTCAGAAGGGAATACACAGGCTTGATCTGGCTTACATTCTAAAGCTTGGCGCACATCACTTACAAAATTAAGACATATAATAAGCAAGAACTTTAAATGGTAAATGTCTCCAAAGAAAAGGCTAGCTTATACTGCTGCTCTTTTACACCTTACGATACATGGTTTTATAGAACATCAGCACAAATTCTACAGAGATAGGGCATATTGAACGACGGGATAAAGGGACCAAATTAGCCAAGCCCAGTTTGAAATGAAGAAACTTCCTGAGTTTAAACGGTTTGAAATTGTAGTCATATATACGTTTGTCATACAGAGTTTCCAGCAATTTTTTTCCAAATTGCTGCAGTTATAATCCAATGGTACCCAGTAACTGCCTATTATGCGGATTGTAAATAAATTAAGCTACTCGGCTGGCCTGAGCCACTTTGAAGGTCTTCTGCGCCACTTGGAGATGAAGGATCGCTTAACTCTGGATATAGGAACTGGTAAATATGGTCTCCTAAATTGCACTTTATGGTATGAAACGGACTCAATGTTTCTTATATCAATAAGGAATATATCCTTTGCAGGTAAACAGATGTGGTTCATTTAGACATGCAAAGGAATGGATTGCAACAAAAACAGAGAATTTGAGGAATTCAGTAGCTTGCCCTTTGGTTAGTCCCCTCTCAGGTATCAACATGTTTTTGTTCACTTGTGCCATTACAAAGTACCATTTGCATTTCATTTGCATATCAGACTTATCCCACCTATAATGGCAGTCCAAAACCAAAATGCTGCCAAGTTCCCTCTGCACAAGAGATACAGTAATCCTGGATGAGTGGCAAAGGTGAGCAGTTTCTCTAAGCTATTGTCCATTCTCAGAGTTCTCATATTCTCAGTTTTTGTTGCAATGCAATTTGCTAGTGCTCTCCCTAGTCAAAACGGCTAATCCAGATGTGGTGCCCGTGCTCACTGTGCCTGGAGGGGTATCAGCTACACCTTGCAGACGAAGGCCACGGAAGAACAAATGATCGACCGGGGTTGCTCTATCTCTCGTGCAAAAGGAAATTGCCAGCATTTCGCTTTTAGGCTACAGTCTGGGATCAGTCTGATATAAAAAAGGTATAGTTTGTTTTGGTTTTTTTGTAATGGCATTAACCGAGGCTACAGAGTTTCTCTAAGCGGTTCTCATCTTTTATGTTTTGGTTGCAATGCAAAGGAATGGGCCTGTCAATATTTAAACACTAAACTTGTCTTAACAAAGACACGTTTAGAATCAAAAATGTTGCCAGGTCCGTTCATTGAGATGTCTGAATAAACCACAGTCACCTGCAAGCAGTGTTACAGGATTTATTCTAGTGTTCAGCAGAGACGGTCAGGGCACAGCCCTCTGTTACTGCTATAGAAATGTGAGCTGGTTTATCTACAATTGAAACAGATACAGTGGGCCTAGTTATACCCATGTCTATCAAACATATTAAAATGTGGATCTGTAGGAGCAGTATGTAAGAATTGCCAATTTGCTCAACCCGATGTGCTTCATGTTAAAAGGTGAAATTTTTATCCTTTTAGTGGCATCCTAGAACATGCTTAAGTTCTTTAAACAAAGTAATTTAGTTTAGTGGCTCTAATTATTTGAGATATAGTCAACATCCTCACTCTGATGCCCTGTAGAAGGAAGCAAAGACCTTGCAAGGTACGCACGTGATATAAATCCTTGTAACGTGCTTTATAGCTTCATACGACAGAACTGTACGTACAATAATTGCACACGTAATCTGCAGCAAGAAGATTCATTCATGAAAACACTGTCAAGTTTAGATGAAGTACTGAAACTGTAAAGCAGTTTCATTTATATAGTAAAAACCAAAGAAAAAAGTTACCTGCGCTCTCTCCTTAATCCCTATGTATATTTAAACAAATGGAGGTCATTTAGTTACTCCAATGGCCACTGGAGGGAATGCCCGCCTGCCAACATCAAAGCAGACCCCCCTAGACGGGTCCTACTCTGACCCTTCACCTTGCTTCCTTGAGCTTCTGGCAAAAATATCTCTAATGAGACAGAAAGGGGTATTTTTTATATACACCCCTATATACTTGTTAACCCTTAATATGGAACACATTAAGGAGAGAGCGCAGGTCACTTTTTTTTCTTTTGTTTTTACTGGATGTATTGGGGCTGATGTGTACTGTGGTCGATGCTGCCGTCAGGAGTGAGCGCAGGACTTATCTTTCTGTATTTGAATTCACTTGTGTTCCCTATTAAGGGTTAACAAGTATATAATAGTGTATATAAAAAAAAGATACCCCTCTTTCTCATTTGCGATATCTTTGCCAGAAGCTCAAGGAAGCAAGTTGAAGGGTCAGAGTAGGACCCGCTTAGGGGGGTCTGCCTTGACGTTGGCAGGCGGGCATTCCCTCCAGTGGCCATTGGAGTAACTAAATGACCTCCATTTGTTTAAATATACATAGGGATTAAGGAGAGAGCGCAGGTAACTTTTTTCTTTAGTTTTTACTGTATGTATTGGAGCTGATGTGTACTGTGGTCATTGCGGCCGCCCAGGAGTGATGGGAGTGAGCGCAGGACTTTTCTTTTTGTATTAGATTCATTTATATGTTTTCATGAATGGAACAACAGAAAGCGGATTAATGTTGCCACCTAACCTATAATTTTGTATCCAACTTCACATATAGAACATCTATCTAGAACTTGAAGAAATCACATCATCTCCTATCTAGGTCTATCCGACTGATCCCTGTGCTAGACACATAACAGATCATGTCAGTCCTGCCTGATATCAATTATGTTATAATTTAACAAAACAACTTGCAAGGTATGGGCAATCAAAAAGGGAAGCTAATCATATTCTACAGACAACATTCCCTAACATCTATGTCAGTCTATTCGTAAGAACAGACGCTCATGTTCAAGAAAATTGCATGCATGGGAATTAAATGGTAACTTGCCGACACTCACGGCATTATCTGTACTTTTTGATGATCTGCATTTAATGTGAACATTGTAGAAATGCACAAATGCAATAATCCAGTTGGGATACAAAAATGGGCATTAAGGCTTCTAGGATTTACAAGGCATATAAAATAAGCAGATGTATGTATGTAGGGCAAAATATACTTAGTTTATTAATAAAATATAAAAAAAAAAAAAAAAACTATTTGTATCGTGGTAAGAAAATGCAAACAAAAAAACAACACAACCGTTTTAAGATATTATTGTGTGTATATAGTGATTCATTTACAATTCCTAATCAATGTCAGTCCCTAAATGTCCATCTCTCTCATTTCTGCAAATAGTTATCTATTGATCAAATCTTATGTGATTACTTAGCACACTGAAACACTCACACCCAAACTTTATTCAAATCCACATTCTTTAATTAGAATCAAATCAAAGGCCCTGTCCATTTAACCCCTGTATTTTTGTTTTCATTGCAGGATTAAATCCACCTCTAGTGGCTGTCTTCCTGTACAATGCTTTACTATGTGGAAGCTAGGACGGGCACGCTGCACTCACCACACATGCATATCAGATGCCCAATGTTCCGCTAAATAGAGCATTGGACTGTACCTCCCCAGAAAGTAGAGCATTGGACTGGACCTCCCCAGAAAGTAGAGCATTGGACTGGACCTCCCCAGAAAGAGCATGCCTCCTCGAAGACATTGTGGGAGGAGAAATGAGCAGCGCCAAGGAAGTAAAACTTTTATTTTATGAATATTTATTGATGGGGGAGCTATAGTGTAAGGAATACAGGTTTGTATTCCCAACAATAAAGCATTCTTTTAACAAATAGTATAGGCAGCCATAGACTGTGGGCAAGTGAGGGAGGGGAGGGTAGTATAAGCATCTCTGTTCAGCAAGCCAATACCCAGTATAAATGTATTTGATCCAATGTAATATATTAAAATGATTATACTATTATATTCAGACAATATTTTATTTCTTTTGCTGTGCCATAACCACATCTCTGTAATTCATTCAATGTTTTTAATCAGCAGGCATACTCTTTACTCCCATAATGGCTAGTAACACATGCATTTTCCTTTTAATGCCATAACATATAACTGGATGTTTCAGAAGGGACCTCACTGGGGTCCTACCACCACCCCAGCACCCTGGGTAATAGCAAGCAGATCTGTGAACTGACCATACTCTCTACCACTTTATGTGACATCATTGGCTCATGGGCCCGGCAGGAAGATTATGCAGTGTCTCTACAAGAGTTGTCCAAAAGGTAGATCCCCAGATGTTTTAAAACTACAGCTCCTATGATGCTTTGCTATTCTAAACGCATTCCAAAGGCATACAAAGCATCATGGGAGTAGTAGTTCTACAACATCTGGGTACCTGCCTTTAGTATCTGGTCCATACTGTGGGCAGTTCCTGCACATTATGAAAGCGATCTATGAATATACGCAAGTAGACATTGTAACGGATCACCTGGCACCCCGACTGGGTACCTCCGTTGAAGGATGCTCCTAGCGCTTCCTGAGGGCTCCAAGCACTCCAGCCAACACCATAACCACTGTAGACTCATTCAGAGAGCAAGACAGGAACAAGCTCTTACAAGAGTTCAGTGATTATAGCAAGGGAATATGCAGAGCATAGCAATCCCTTGTAGCAGATTCCCCCAATAAGAGACAGGACTCAAATTGAGGGTGAAGTAGAACTGACTGTACTGGCACATACAGCCTCTTTTATTCACATTCTACAAACATAGTACTGCCCACAGGGTTTTGCAGAACAACCAATCAATACGTACAATACACTCAGACACTCCCACACAAAATCCTCCCCTCTGCCTGTGATATAATTATTGAACACAATGGTCTAATGTAATTATCACAGGCAGGAAAATACACAGTTTTACACAATATTCATAACTCTAAAAGTATACATCACATTCACATAAAATTTTACAGAATCAGCATACTCCAAATACAAACATACGTCAAAATCATACAAATTGGTCCAGTGGGTCAAAAGTTAGTTGAAAGTCCCTTTGTGACCATCTGCAAGCATGGCTTGGGTGTGGTAAGCCAATTACCTCCAGCATACAGAAAATGGCTCTATTCACAACAGTAAAAACACATAAAAATACATAATTCCTATTATACTTAACAGAACCCCCTCATTCAACCTATCCCCAGATAGCTTGGATCTGAGCGCTCACTATATCTGAACCGCGCTCAGATACCACAACCACAGTCAAATCGCCATAGGGTTAAAACACAGCAAGAGCTGATGAGAGACTGAGGAGGGGCAAAACAGCAATTTCCAACTGGTCTAGCAGTGTGCCTGGGACAACACCTTGCTGGAACAATAGACAGGAAACGGGAGAGGGGAAGAGACACATCTTCCCATGGATTCAAATAGGCAGAAACAGTCTTTTAGAAGCCATTAAGCCCCAAATAGTCTTTTTAAATGGCAATACACCCCAGGGCCATAGTCATGAGGGAGGAGGCTGGCAATCAGGTCCTCCAACAGCCAGGGGCAAAGGACAGTTGAAATCCAGTGACAAAAAGCATTTTGTCACAGACATTATCTTACATATTTCTGCGTGTGCAATTTAAAATATTGATGTCACAGTGTTTGAATCAGGGAGTTGCAAGATGACAATATGAGCATCTGCTTCAGTCAAAGAATATATTATGTGGCCACTTATACAGTTACCAACTTAACCCCTTAAGGACACATGACATGTGTGACATGTCATGATTCCCTTTTATTCCAGAAGTTTGGTCCTTAAGGGGTTAAGCACCTCCTAAAACAAGCCCTATACCATGTCGTTGGTGTCAGGGCCGTCTTTAATAACGAATGGACCCTGGGCAAGTGTTTGCTTGGGCCCCCTGTGCCCTGCCGCTCTCGCCCCTCACTCCCTGGTATGCAATCACAGCATCCATCCCAACGCAGTGGCGGTACTAAAGTAGAATGAATTTTATTGGGACCCCCAATTGCAAGATTGGACTAAAGGTAGAACCCCATCTGTCGTGCAACTCCAACAATGCTTTGACAGCTGGGACTCTACCAATTTCCCATGCTTGCAGGGTTGTATTTAGCACTGAGCCATGTTAGTATGTTTGAATGTAAGCATGTGTTTGTATGGAGTATGTTTGTGTGAATGTGTTTGTATGTGGTACTGGAGTTTGAATGCAAGTGTGCATTTATGTGTAGTGTTTGTTTTTGAATGTAGGAGTGTGCTTGTATGTAGTGTTGACGTTTCAATGCAGGAGTGTGTTTTATATGTAGTGTTGAAGTTTGAATGGAGGGGTGTATTTGTATTTAAAGTTGCGGCTCAGATGCACAGGTACACACTCTGACGCACAAGCAGATACACAGATACATACACTGACTACATACAGATAAACAGGCACATACACTGACAGACACACTGACACAGGTACATATATTGACACACACACAGACACATACACTGGTAGACGTACTGACAGACATACTGACACAGGCACATATACAGACATACTGACACACAGACACATATACCGACATACTGACACACACACACAGACACATACACTGATCAACATACTGACACACATACACTGACAGAAATACTGACACCCACACACTGACACACACACTGAGAAATACTGACACACACACACAGGACATACACTGACACACACAGACAGATATACTGACACATGCATACACATGCACTAACAGACATACTGACGCACTGACAGACATACTGACACATACACATACTGACACACACAGATATACACACACATATATACTGACACACAGACAGACAGACATACTACTGACACACACACACACACACATGCTGACACACACACAGACATACTGACACACACACACAGACATACTGACACACACACACAGACATGCTGACACACACACACATACACTAACACACACATACACACACCAACACACAAACACACACACTAACACACATACACTAACACACATACACACACACTAACACACAAACACATACATACACTAACACACACATACACTAACAAACACACACACTAACACACATAAACACACACATACATACACTAACACACACATACACTAACACACAAACACATACACTAACACACACAACACATACACTAACACACACATACACTAACACACACACACACACTAACACACAACACACACACTACACACACACACTACACACACATACACTAACACACTAACACACACACACACTACACACTACACACACACTACACTAGCACACACATACACTACACACACAACACTAAACACTAACACACATACACTACACTACACACACACAACACACACACACTAACACACAAACACTAACACACACATACACACACACAAACACACATTTTTTTTTTTAAATGTAATCCCCCCAGCCTCCTTACCTTTTGGAGTGCTGGGGGGATTCCCTGGGGTCCAGTGGTGCTGCTGGGCTCCTGGGCGGGTGGCCGGTCGGGCAGGAAGGCGGGCGCGCGAGGGAGCACTCACTGCTTCCTCTTCAGCTCCCTCGCGCGCCGCGTAGGGATGCCGGCGCCGTTAGATGACGTCATCTTCCGGCTCCGGCATCATTGCGGTGCGCGAGGGAGCTGAAGAGGAAGCAGTGAGTGCTCCCTCGCGCGCCCGCCTTTCTGCCCGACCGGCCACCCGCCCAGACTGCCCGCCGGGGTCAGCGGGGCCCACGGGGCAGGTGCCTCGGGCCCCCCAAGAGAAACTGGGCCCGGGGCAGCTGCCCCGTTTGCCCCGCGTTAAAGACGGCCCTGGTTGGTGTAACCCTAAACCATAACGTGTTCTATAAAATCACACTGAGACACCATAACTTGACAGAATTCAGAGCATTATATGAGCTGATAGTAAAAACCTCTACACCTGCTGTATTAACCCAAAATGATGTATTTATTCACAGCAATAGTTAGACTTACACTTAAAATTAATTTACTAAATAATAAAATAGAGTTTACTACAAAATTCCAAAATATACACACACAGAGAGACAACCACCACACTAAGAATATAGTGACCAACACATGTCATACATCTACGGTACCTACTCATAGTTTTGAAGTAAGTACCCTACTGGTACAAAATGTGTTGGGTGTTAGTGATGTCGCGAACCATTCGCGAACTTGCTGCAAACGGTTTGTGGCGAACTCCGGTCAGCTGACACATCCCTGCCAATCTCCGGCAGACCCTCCCTCCCAGACCCTCCTACTTCCTGGACAGCATCCATGTTGAAGGCAGCTTCAACATGGATGCTGTCCAGGAGGTGGGAGGGTCTGGGAGGGAGGGTCTGTCGGACATTGGCAGGGATGTGTCAGCTGACCGGAGTTCGCCATGAACGGTTCGTGGCGAACCGTTCGCGAACCGTTCGCGAACGGTTCGCAACATCACTATTGGGTGTCTCTCGGTGTGGTGGTGGGCTCTTTACATTTGCCAAAAGAAATTTAGCAATTGCTACTATTTTATGACTTCTTGGAGATTTTGGGTGTAAGTCTCCTTAACCCCTGATCTTCAAGATATCCCATGGATAGGGTAGGATTACCTTCTGCTTAATATGTAATATATTTTTCATCTTCTTATGGTATAATTTTATACCATGCCGTATTAACCGTTCACACGACTGCATCAATAACCCCCCACCCCACTGTCTGTAGAAATAATTCCAAATGGAATGTATTAAAGGGGCACTGTCACAAATGACATAACTGAGGTGATATTTCGCTCTCAGTCTACCAGGGGACTCAAGACTAAGAAAGAAATGGTGAGATAATTAAACCAAGGGCTTTTCTGGACCTTCCTCTGGTCTCCAGTCTCTGTCAATACTCGCTCCTGGCAATGTAAATACTCAGAATCCAGGCCTGTCTATCCTAGGAAGCTCTCTCCAGTTCCCACAATTCCTATAACTAACCAACCTGAGCAGCATGTTCACTCTCGCTTTTTCTTTCACATGTCTAACATGTTCTTTTACTGGGCACGATACACTTGGTATATCTTGTACAAGAACAAAATATTACTTTTATACTGTACATTCATCTCAATAAAAATGACTGATGAAAAATGATAAAAAAAATTAAAGACACTTTAAAAATGGTATCATTTAATGATAATTGCGTAAAACTGTATGGCCTTCATTCTTTACTTGAAAACACGGTAAATCAAAATGTATTCTTCCTGGTAAACACACACACAATCAAAAAGCAATGTAAGTAGATTTTGGCTACTTTTATTATTTTTCTATTCAACATTATTGCACTTAAGTGAATGCATTGAAGAAAAAAAAAGCACCACATTTTTTTTTTTCAAACCCAACCTTGGATAGTGAAAATATTTATGATGCTGTAAACGGGGAGTACATGACTTGCTCGGCGCTTCACAAACTGAAAAATGACCGTCGTGAATAAGCACTTTCTAGCTGCCTCGAGCCCTTTCTGATTGAATGGAGGCCCATGAACATTCATTATCATGACTGTTCAGGTGTCACGAATGTTGACCCACAATGCCCTCTAATTCTTTCAATGTTCACGGAAAGAACGCCACAGAGTAGGAATGCTCTAATTGGTTATCTGTCAAGAAACAAAATTACATTTTTGGCATTCGACACCGCGATACAACTATTTTCATTGATTGGGTTTACTCTTTAAAAGCAATACTGAATTAATAGATTAAAAAAAAAAAAAAAAAAGGTTCACACCTTGCTTAGAATATCTCTTTGAAAGCAAGCATTTTGCATATTTCACTTCCTGTGAAATTAGATGTATTCAGGCTTGCCTGATGTGATTTATACAGACTTCCTCGATCATTTGTCTGCTGTGTACAATATCATCCAATGCAAGTCAATTTATTTATCTTATCCGATCATGACATCTCAGAAAATGTCAGAATGAGTCGGGTTACATTTTATAAAGCTTACTCATTTGAGGCTATACAATGAAATGTACATTTTGCATTAGCATATAATGAGCCCCTGCATTTCTGTATTGTAGGTCTACATCTAAGTTCCTGTTATCTTTCTTGTCATAGTAAACCTGCATATTTAGGCTGCCCATTTTTGGAGAACAAATCTCTCTTTAGGCAGTGATATATTTCAGATAGGTGTTGCTCTGGAACAAATTTAATTCATGTTTACAGGTTTATTCACCAAAGCGAGAACTGTGTTGAGAGTGAATTCAAAGTAAATTTCAAATTTAAGGTCCAAGTAGTGAAACTTGAAGCAAACCAACTCTGAGAATTTTTCCAGTTTGGATATTTGGGCCATTCCATCTTTCATTTGAACAGGTACATTTATGGTTGTGAAGATCATATATTCCTGTTCCTCAAGGAGTCCTTCCCTATCCATACTATTGGACATCCTTCCTCAGCCAAATTTTTCCTCTCCAGTTATAGTATTGCTCCCAACTTTCCTATCTAGACATAATGTCCACCCCCATTTTCTTTCACTAGTCACATTGTGAGCCTCCTTTCCAGGAAAACTGGAAGCTTAATAAGGTGTGTAAGAGTCTCTGGAGCCTTTATTGTCACCAATAAGAATCGTATACATAATTTACGGTTGTTAAAACAATTATTTCTTTATCTATTTAATGACAACATTAGAGCTATATGTTCTGCTGGTCCACCAACTGGCATGCTCCATCCCTGAAAAAATATTTTCCTTTTCAAGATGTTGGGAGGAAGTGTGTTTTGCAGAATTTTAAAATATGGTAAACCTGTCAGTGGTCAGAGAACCATACATTTTTTTCCACGGTCAAGGAAATCCAAATTTTGTGTAGAGTTTCTTACACAAATGTTGCCAGGAGTTCCTTTTACTGATGTCCTTCTGATGTTAAAGGCTCAGTATATAAACCTGATGAAAGGGGAAAGCCTAGTCAGGATGCATGCAGTAGACCAAACTCCCTGTGCATTCCTTACGATGATTGGGTTCAGGACTGAATACCAGCTGTAAACTATCAATACTTATGGCACGAAATACTTACAGTCTAGAATATCAGTGTCGATAGAAGGTGTACGATTAGAGAAAATTTTATGAGAAGATGCCAACGTTCCGGAGCAGTTAAGTTGCCAGTCCAGTGTTCTAACATAACTATTTAAAAGAAAAAAATGAGGAACAAAAAAAAAAAATTAAAAGCATGTGAATGCGCACTGAACAAGCAATGTGCCAGTGCAATGTGGATTAATAAGCTAATAAGCTTTGTATACAAGTAGAAAATGTGGTTTGAGGTCTTTCACATTGCATGTGCTCTAGCAGGTAGATACATCACCAGGAAATTAATAGACATGAAAAAAATCTGATATCTATTCATACATCCAATTGAAAAAAAAAAAAAAAAGAATAAAACAGCTTGACTGTTACTTTAATGAGGTACAGTATGTTCTGCACACAGAGAGTAAAGGACGTCTTCCTTATTCATTTCCACAGAAAATAATACAATGCTCAGCAACCAGAACAAGGCAACAAGAAAAAAAATCAATGACATTTAATAAGACTAATTGATTGGCAGCGAAAAAAAAAAAAAAAAAAAAAAAAGATTCTGTTGTATGTTTTTTTATTGTGTGCAGAGGATTCAGTAAGCCGCATCTTGGTGGGGTTTATATTTATTTATTTTAACGATTATTTGTGTTCACTCTATTGTCCGTAACCTTTTGAGTGACAGCAGAAATTATCTGTGTTAAGATGTTTAAATCCCCTACAAGGAGTAGTGCTGGGGTTTTGGGGCTGTTAGTGGGCCCCTCCGCCCAACAATCTGATAAATTATCCAGTAAATGAAAGTCCAATACAAGAAAACAAATTCCAGGTTAAGTTTAGTCAGGAAATAAAATGGTAATCAATATCTGTCTTAATCCAATCAAATCAAAACCGCTCACCAACTAAGGTTTTAGGCATATTTGATGCAAACAGACTTGTACAGGCATCAGGAATTGGCCTCGGCTTTAGGTACAAGAACAGTGAAGCATCTGCCAAAATGTCTGTCTGTACAGCTGGTACAACAGAATCTTCTGGCACAGAGGAGCCCTGCATAGAAAGATCAAAGGACCAATCAAGTGATCATTCTCCCATCAATTCTCTGTAGTTATGCCAGTGCAATAATAATAACTTTTCACCTGAAATATTTGCCATTTAGATTTGCCGTTCTGTTCAGCGGCTCAAATAGTGGTAAACTTGTAATTTTAGAGAAAAAAATATGTTACTTGTATGTGAATCTCACTATATATATATATATATATATATATATATATACACACACACATATACACACACACACACACACATATATACATACATACATACACACACACACACACATTAAAAATATATATATTTTCACCTTACAAGTATGCCGATTGGTCTGATAAACTTCAAATATTGTTTCTAAAACAAAGTTGTCTGATGAAGTCTATACAATTGCTAGTTGTTCAAGTGATTTTGCTCCAAATGTTATTTCTTTCATGCGATTGTTAATTCTGTCTGATATATTGGCTACTGAATTGCTATGTTATTTAAAAAATAACAGAACAACTTTCACAATGCTCAAATATGCACACTTTGCAGTATAAAATTGAGCCCTGCATACAATGTAAATATGAATACCTAAAAGCAGAGTGCCTGTACTAAAACTTTAAGTTTAAAAACACAATCTTAATAAAAAGAAGTGACATTCGTGTGAACAAGCCAGTTTTCATTGCATCAGGCCACAAATATTTGATAGAGTTTATAAACTATATTTGTTCTTACCTAACAAACTAAATTTAGGCAAGAAATCGCTGAAATACATAGGAGACAGGTGGCTTCCTGTATTATTAAACGAGGGCCAGTAAGGTTCCATATGTCTGAATCAGTACAACCGGGAAGCTGGTAACAATTTCTGCTGTGTTTTTATACACTTTACAGTTTCAGTATGTAAGAGGGGGAGTGTGCAAATCATGTGGCCATAGGGGTAGATATGAAGGGCTGCACACATGCTGAACACTTATGTATCACTGCAAACTTCGTGTAACTGCAAGCACATTTAAACATGCACTCGTGTTGCACATTTCCTACTACTTGGGACCCTGGGGGCACAAACATAGGACAATGAAACAGGCTTTGTGATTGCGGATGTCCCTCTGAATTTATCAATGTTGGCAACTATGGGGGCCCGGGTTTCATGACAAGGTATCAAGAAATTCCCATTATATATAGGTAGTCATGAAAATGTCACAAGAAAGCAACATTTTAACAGCCAAGAAACAGTATATGGCTATCCAACAGATGCCATAGAAGTCTGATAACGCTTAAACATACAAACACTGACAGGAAATTAAGGGGGCTGCAGCCAAACAACAGCTGTTTGATTAAGCTGTATAGCCTAGAGACAGAGGATGCATTACATCCATGGAAATACAACATCTCACAAAAGTGAGTACACCCCTCATATTTCTGCAAATATTTTATTATATATTTTCATGTAACAACACTGAAGAAATGATACTCTGCTACAATGTAAAGTAGTCTCCTCAAAATAACAACATACAGCTATTAATGTCTAAACCAAAAGTGAGTACAACCCTTGGGCCCAATTAGCCATTTTCCATCCCCGGTGTCATGTGACTTGTTGGTGTTACAAGGTCTCAAGTGTGAATAGGGAGCAGGTGTGTTAAATTTGGGGTTATCGCTCTCACACACTCTCATACTGGTCACTGGAAGTTCAACAGAACTGTTAAAGAATCTGAAGGTAAAGGTGATGGCCAAGCATGTCTCCAGACCTAAACTCTATTGAGCAACTGTGGAGCATCCTCAAATGGAAGGAGGGGGAGAGCAAGATCTCTAACATCCACCAGCTCCGTAATGTCGTCATGGAGGAGTGGAAGAGGACCCCAGTGGCAACCTGTGAAGCTCTGGTGAACTCCATGCCCATGAAGGTTAAGGCAGTGCTGGAAAATAATGGTGGCCACACAAAATATTGACACTTTGGGCCCAGTTTGGACATTTCCACTTAGGGGTGTACTCACTTTTGTTGCCAAGGCTTAAACATTAACGGCTCTGTGTAAAATTTGTGTGCAAATTTACACTGTTATACAGGCTGTACACTTACTACTTTACATTGTAGCAGAGTGTCATTTCTTTAGTGTTGTCACATGAAAATATATAAAATATTTACAAAAATGTGAGGGGTGCACTCACTTTTGTGAGATACTGTATATGGCAATTGTATAGTACTTCTAATTTCAGGGCAAATCAACTTGTTTGAAACACAACAACAATCCCACATAGTACTAAGATTTTGCCTCCTCTCCAACATTTTTTTTTTTTTAGGTCTAGCTTATTTTACAGAAATATTCAAAGAAAAAAAAAAACTTTATAGATGAATACACACCAAAAAATGCCTTTCGACATTAGGAAGAATTAAAATGAAATTCTCCAGAAGGATAGACTCGGAGGTATACTGAACTCGATTTGCATTATCAATCATTTAAAAAAAAAAATCCATCCTTATAACGTTAAAAGGTTTAAAATGTATTTGTACGTATCTCTAGCTTCAAGAAAACAGGCTTCACTTCTAGCAGGTAGATTTAGCAAAATGTGCTACTTCAAACAAACAAAATAAATCTGTTATGGTAAAAACATGTATTGAAAATATTCTAAACTTTGCATGTAGGGACACCCCTTGCAAATATTCAGATGGGAGACGGCAGTGGAACATCTATGTTTTGATACAGCAGGACTCTGGCATTGTTACAGTCAAGCAGCACCTGGATTTCACACAATGGGTTGGCACATAGATAACGCTGCTTTGGAAAAGGATTAAAAAAAATAAAATAAAAAATTGTATATGGAATTAGTTGGCATTCCATTCATCAACTGTAAAGTTTGCTCAGTCACCTAAGATTCTGTACTGGAATGTTCTGAAATTCAGAAAGAAAAACACCTTCATTAAACAAACATCCCCTTTACAATAATTAAAAAACAAAGTAAATAATAATAAAAAATAAAAAGATTGGAATTAGGTGAATGCTGCATATTTTATATCAGTTTTTTATGTGACCAGTGATAAAATATTTTAAATTAACAGAAAACAAAATTCTCAATATAGTGGATAGAACATAGAAAATACTGCAGAGAATAGATTTAGGAAAATTAAAGGGGGAGCGGGGAGATTAAGAATCATTGATTAGCCATTTACAATGATCCCTTGATGAGAGTGACAGCACATACGATTTTTAAATCAATATGCTGTATTTGTTCATTGCACCAAGCGTTGAAAACTAGATACAACCTCATTTCTCTAATTGTTTTCTTCCAGGTTTTGAATGAGCAAATTGCAGCACATGGTTCATAAATGATAAAAGAGCCGTTAAAATGCATAAAAGAGCCGTTAAAATGCCTCTCAAACACTTTTTTAATAATGAATCGTGGTACACGTAATATATCTTGGATTTTCCCTTACTTTAACAAGCATGAAAAGGAAAGCCTATCCTAAATAAAGGTTGAACTAATGCTATTTACAGGCATGTTTTATTAGCATTCAAAACTTTAAATACACCTGCTTTTGTTTTTAACTATCATAGAATCAAGGAAGAAGCTTAATTCTCTCAGAGAGATACGGCCCCCCCTTAACCATTACTGATGAGACCTGCTTAGAGTGTCTTTAACATTTAACATAGGAAATTAGGATTAAAAGTGACCATTAAATTGTTCATCAGTTTCCAGTTCCTCTAAAATAACGCAGAAAACATTTTATAGTTATAACTAGGCAACGTCAAGAGCAGCTTTAGATTTTAAAGAGTTACTCCAACCACCATGACCACCTTTGCTTTTAAAGCTGGCACACTCTCACTCTATGGCGTTGCTTAATTTAGGAGAGCTAATGAAAGCTTCTAGCCTGACTTTTCAGAAAGCCAACAGGAGGTGGGGAGCTGTACCCAGTTGACCACAGGTAATAAGTCACACCGTTACTAAATGGTTGGATAACTTACATTGGGAAGTGCAACCAGGGCACTCTTGGTACCATAATCACTACAGTGGTATGTAGTGGTTATAGTGCTTGATCTGTTGATTTAGATCAGTAATTCCCAAACCAGTCCTCAAGGCACTGCTACCATTACCCAGTTTTATCTAAGGTGTTATTAGAGAAATAAAAAAAGACAACTGGGTAATCTCTTAATGATTGCTTTGGGAACCACTGCTTTAGATAAAACAGCACCTCCAAGGTAGTCAAAAGTCCCCAAAAGGTGCTTTATTAAATCATGTAACAAACTCATTGCATTCATTAAGACCAAACTGAACAAAATATGACTCAAATACAACAACAGTACAATAACCATCCAAAAACACAATTCAAAGCATTTCATTAAATGTGTTAAAAAGATGGCAAAATGCATCAGTTATCTCAGATGCAACTACATAGTAACCAAATAAGCTTTAACATCTTAAGAATCTCAATGTGGTCCACACATATAAAGGGGGATGGTGTTCTAGGATATGAGTCACTGTGAGACATTTGAATTATGTGCCAACCCCATTTCCCTCACCAGCCAGCTGGCATTACACATGTCCTCTGCCAAAGCCACACATTTCATCTCAACAAGTCATTGAGTGACCTCTCTCTCATCACATGAACACAGTTTCCTTGTCAAATTATAATAAACTTGGAGCCCGTAAAGCCTTTCTTGTAGAAGGACATGCCTTTCATAATATGCAAATGCCAGTATTGATTTTGTTCTGCCAAAAAGCTGAAATTATAGAAGTTTAAAGAGCAAAAACATAAAAAGGTGCGACACGGTCTATGTGATTCAAAGGTTCCTTTCTACCATACAAATTAAGAGAAACATAGCTACCTATCAAATATGAAGCAACATATCTCAATCTATAACTTTAAAATTACAGTATACATTGTGCAAGCAGACTTGATAGCAAATGTATCGATTTTATGATATAGCTATTTAAAAGACTTTGAGCCTCCCTTCTCCTGTAAATCATTCCACAGCTCTGATGTCTTCGGGTAGGATTGGAGTGGTGGGTAATGATGGTAGTGCAGTCTGTGCTGGAGAGGCAGCATTTAAAGAAACCCATAGTTACCCAGGCCACTTTATATGAATGAAGTGGTTTGGGAGCAGTGTCCCTGTTTTCTTAACCTTGCAATGTGTTTATTGTAGGGTTAAGTCCACCTTTAGTGACAGCCACTAGAGTAGCTTCCACTGCACTAATGGATTAAAACTCGGTCACGTGACACGGAAGCCCCATAGGAAAGGACTGAGTCAATGCTCTCCTATCGGGAATTTTAAATGTGTATAGCACTCAACTGCCGTAACCGTGCGACTGGGCCCGTACAGATCTGCAGGAAGTGCTGGGAGGAAGTGAGAGCCAGTTACGTCCTCCCAGTTGCAGACACCAAGCTGCACAAAAACTGAAGACAGAGTGTGGCATGACTGAGGCGCGAACAGCAGAACCAGACTCTATTTCTCCACAGCCTCAGCCAGCAGGAGCCTCCCCCTGCAACCAAAAGGTAGGGAACAGGAGGGTGGCTAAGGTTTTGTAAATGATGACCAGCATGTGTGTTTTTGTATATGTATGTGTATATCTGAATGTGTGTCAATGTATCTGAATGTGTATGTCAGTGTTTGTATCTGCATGTGTTTGTATCGGTGTCTGTGTATCTGCATGTGTGTCATTTTGTGTTTGTGTGTCTGTGTGTATCTCAGCATTGAAACTCCAAAAAAAAAAAAAATACGGCGCTGCATACACATATCAACATAAACACATAAAAGCACACTCCGACAAACATCAACACTACATACAAACACGCCTCTGTATTTTAACACCAACATTATATATAAACACACCCCTGCATTGAAAAACCAACACTACGCACAAATCTTGCACCAGGGCCCTCTCTACGTTAGTTTCACCCTCTCTACGTTAGTTTCACCGCTGATTAGCATATTGGTTTAAAAACTTGTATGCAGTTTAGCTAGCCTGCTGCATCACTCAAGCCAACAATACTTCCATGTTACATCATGTAAGAGCATAATAAATTGTTGCAGGTTACATCATGTGAGCTCACAATGAATTACTGTGCATTATTCTGTTGCAATGGAAGTGACTAGCACATACAGATAATTATTAACCATACATGTGGTGCAGTTTGCCTGCTATAGCATTTGAGGTTATTATTAATTCACAATGATGGAGCTACTTGGGCTTTGAGTTGTGCGTTCTTCTCAGCATTAATTCTAATAATCAAACCCTTTTTGTGCTTCTGAGCATTTAATCAAAGGTTTCAATAGTTTAATGAAAAAGAAAAAGAAAAACACAAAAAAAACTGGATAAGTCAACTTAGGTACAAGAAAGAAAATTTTTTTAAAATGAACAAAGAAGTGTGACTTGAAAAGAAAAGAAATATGACAAGTGAAACGCAGACGGAGTAATCAAGTGGAAGTACAGGATGTGGACAATCAGCAAACCTCCTATCGACGAAGCACACAAAATGTAAATTACACACGTTACAGTGACAATTTCAATGCAATATATTGGAAACAGGAATCATAAGTGATCGTGATATTAGAAGAAGAAAAAATATCTAAAAAATTACTCCTTCTGATGTTTATGATACTTGTGCAAACGTCAAAATTTGAGGAAAAGAGACACAAAGGAAAAAACAGAAAGATTACAGAAAAACAGAGAAATTGCTCCCAAACCAAGATTAAAGCACAGTCTAGAAGTAGCCCATATTTGCTTTCCAATGCTCGACCAAATGTACCATTTAGTTTTGCTGCCACATCCAGGTTAGCGAAATAGGACACAGTATGAGTATAAAGAAAAAACAAATTTCTTAGCATTTTTAAAATTGCTGTATTTAAAACAGCTACAACAGTATTGAGTGCTTAAATCATTAAACATATTAATGTAATCTGTGGATCCATATTTAGAATTATGGAAACAAATGCTTTGAATAAATATTTCTTTAAGGGATATACTCCAAATGACATAACTACCACAACAGTTTATTGTAGAGGTTATGATACAAAACAGTCTTTACAAACATATCTCTCCTATGCTCAATACAGTTTTTTGTAATGGGGTCTCTTCTCAAGTAGAAGAGAGCATTGTCTATTGTCTACAAGACAGCCATTAGAGACACTTCTGGGAGTTTACTGGACTGACAACCTTAAACGATGCTGCTCGTCCTCCAGAACATCCAGCATCAGTGAAAGCCCCTAGGAAAGCATTGAGGCAATGCATGCGTGATAGGTTTCCCTATCGGATTACATTATAAGAGGTATTGGAATCAGGAAAGTAATTACAATTTTTTTAAACCCTTTATAAAGCCAAAGGGGGAGACTGTGAGGAAGGGGGTCACCAGTGGGCACTATAGTGTTAGTAATACAACTTTGTATTCCTAATGCTATAGACTCCCTTTAACTCATGAGATGGGGTGATTAACAAGTCTCCATATTTTGTTTGACCACAACCTCTGATTCCAACATCAACACCACTATTCAATCAATTTCACACAAATTGGTGATCCTTCCCGTGTGTGCATTTGTAGTGTTTATCATCCCTTTATAGTTATGAGTTTTCCAATTTAACTTTCCAAATATTATAATACAGACTCTGATTTACAAACTATGGGTTTCTGCATTTAAAAAAAAAAAAAACATTAAAGTTTATTGACAAGCAGGTATTCACTTTTACAAAATAACAGATTGTACAGTATTTGCATAATGAAAAGAAAATTACAGTTTCTGCATTTCTTTAAAAAAAATAAATCATTTTTTAGAGGATGGAAAAGTAGACATTTCCAAACCATTGGAGTACAAAGAAAAGGTTTAGAAAATAGAGAATACAGGATCTTTACCTTGAATTTTGGGGGGCATATTTTAAGTTGCCAGTAGGATATCCTTGGAATAATTTTGCCATAGGTACAAATAATTCAAGCCAATTCGTATAATGAGAAGTAAAAAGGATCACGTACGAGTATGGGCAAGGCACTGATAAAGAAAACAGTTTACCAAACAAAATTACATCTCTGTACACTGAGGGTACGTACCTGTCAGATTGACTTTCCACTTGCCATTTATCAAAGTCTAAAGAGCTGTGTGCTTTTTTTGCAAGGTCATTTGTGTGTAAAGAAGCAAATCATGAAGCGTGTGTTACTGCCAAAGACATCATGGCCAGCTTGCACTGAAAAAAAGTAATTTGATAAGGAAGACATTCCCGATCTGGCTATAATGTCCCATGGCCACGATTAACATGTGGTAAAAAGTTTTCAAAATGTCAACAGTGCACTAATAGCATTTAAATTATGAAAATATATGCGTGCTCTTATTTATCTACGTATCCTCTTTTCTTTATGGGATAAGTCAAACTGGAGACAGCTGTACATGCGGTAGACTACATTTCTTATGATATATTCTGCAACCATAAAACATCAGCAGGAAAAAAATAAATAAATAAGACATTATAGCTGGAGCGGCATTTTTAGAGGGCGGAATATTGCCAACGATATGAGGATGTGCTGGTAGTCGATGTGCTTAATTGTCCACAAAAGGAATGTAAAATGGCAAACAAAACATTTGCCATTCCAAATAGTTAATAAAAAAAATATGTTTTATGGGATTTCTGACATTTATAACAAGACAAATGTGCAAGCAAAGAAAATAATAAAATTAAAAAAAAAAAAAAAACAACATATTAAAACATAAACATCATGTTGAAGCTCACGGTAAACCATATAAAACCTCAATACGGGGCATATTTGTTGGGATACAAACATAGCATTAACCATTACTGCCAAATAAAATAGAATGTGTTCATTGTCAGCAGTATTGGGCATGTGGTTTGCAAGCGGTCGCATGTCACACCTTTACATTAGTTCGAATACTAAAGATGATTGATAATCACACCAGTAGACTTTCCCATGCACAAAGCCGCATGACAGTACTATAAATGATCTTACATATCTGATGTAGTAGTCTTACATGTAAGTTTAGGGGTGTTTTTTGTTGATTTTCCTCAGAGTGCCCAGGTGAAGGGGCATTGCAGAAATAAACCAGGATTGCAGCACTCTGACTCTGAATTTCCAAGTTTTGATACTTGGTAGAAACAGGGAGCCTCCTTTACTCATAATGGTTAACCAATAAATGAAGTACAGGTGTCTATGCTTATTGGAGTGTTCCTTTAACGTTAAATTTATATTAAACAAAATTTAATTACTACACAAAATAATTTAATGTTTGTTAGTCTGTCCATCTGGACAGAGACAATGGATAGAGCTAGCTGTCAACGGTGGCACCCATAGCGGTACTGTAAATTTGCGTTATACATCAGAGCCAGCAGTTCACAATGTTTGTGGAAGCGTAATGCATGCATGCATTATTATGTTGTCCACCAGTTCAGAAAAATCATTTGGGCAGGATGAGTCTGGGACATTTAGCGATCTACCAAAAAAATTAAATATGAAAAAGTTCTTCCAGGTAATATAGTTCTCTGCTCCCTCACACAGCATGTATGATGCGATTTCCACAGGCCTCTTATGTTTTTGCAACTTACACTGTAAGGGAGCAGGGGAGAGATAGCCACACGAAACAAGACAAATCCAATAAGTGTGGTACAACAAAGCCCCTTTGGAACTCAAGGTACCCTGGTGCCTCTGTATCTCACACAACCTTTTGCCCTTGCATCCCACACAACAAAAATAAACAGATTTTTAGACTATTAGCTCATACATTTTTGGGGGACTTAGGAGGGAGCTTGGTGGGGTTTACCCAAAAAACTGATTCTGACTAATCCCTACTATTATTTTACACACAGGTACTGCACCATCCCATTTCCTGCAATAGACTAATAGACTAATAGTCATTGATGCAAATTCTTTGAATTGGGTCAATGTACAATTTAGCTTCCCCTATTCGCTACCAAGCTCAGCACAAATATCTACCCATTAATGTAATCTGATTCAGACAAGGAGCAGTTGTCACCCTGGCATGGCACCCCTTTTTTGGATGGCACTTTCTACGTGATGCAGATAGCGTCATATTCCCATGCACTTCCTCTCTCACAACATCAAAATTACCATAGTCAGCAGATCTAGAAACAAGAAAGATGTGCCTTAAAAAGGGACAACTAACAACGCTGTACAGGTACTAGGTGATGAACCATGTTCTGCTCATCTTCCTCTCTGTCCCTGAACCCTAGCATATGTTGTCAGAAAAATAAAAGCAATTAAAGGGAAATGTAGGCACCCAGACAACTTCTGCAAATCGAAATGGTCTGGGTGCACTGTCCCTTTTGCAT
>OW240924.1:59456297-59468797 GCA_933207985.1 Pelobates cultripes
GCCGTCTTATCATGAAAGTCAGTATAAAGGAATTTGACTAACCATGCCACATGATGAGGTTGAACCCAGGCACACTTTTTTGTTGTATCCTTCACAGTTATGAAATTTTATTCAATGACTTTACCTTTCCATGTCCTCGTTGAAATTGCCCTCTCTACCTACCCTACGGTTATGCCAGGACACCAGAAATGGCAGACTCATTTCTGAGATGCTTCCAGCTCCTAGGCCCCTTGCTGCTATTATCCAGATCCTCTACTGACCCAACTACACATTAATTTCTTTGTTCTGGATGTAAGCTAATGCATGAATAGTGTCACGACAGTGACCCCTTCACACAGATGGTAACCCAGAAATGGACGTATACCGGACCTTAGGGTGGCCGGACTTAACGTCAGAGAATAGTCAAAAGAAAAGTCAAGGATCAAGGGAGTACAGAAATCGGGATAAACGAGAAAGCCAAGCCAAAAGTCGGGGAGCCAGATAGGAGAATCGTCAGTACGGAAGCCAAGGGTCAAAATACCAGAAAAACAGATAACTAAGTATAAGAGCACCAGAGGAACAATCAAGAACCACACTAGGCCACTGAGGGGTGGACAGGGATGCCCTTTTATACTGATGTGTGTGTCACTTTAAAGCCACGCCCCCAAAAGGTCCGGGAGCGTGACCGCGTTTGAATTTCCGCGGCAAAACTATCATGACGTCGGCGCGCATGCGCCGCGTCACAAAACTGATTTCGCCACGAGCGGGCAGCGTCTGACAGGCTGCGCCACCTCCCAGAAGCAGCCGGGGGAACCGCCGTGCTGCGCGGGATCGGCGGACACAGGTAAGGTATCGTCACAAATAGTCTACGAGAACATTATTCTGACAAAACCTAAATGAAGTTTGGCCAATTTTGAGATTGTTTGTGTTATCATCAAATAAACACCAGTTACTAGAGGTTTATTTATGTTATTTGTAATTGAAAATATATCTTATCAATAACCCAAAATGTTCCCACCACATATAACCAACGTAATGCCAGGGGATGTGGCATGACTCTCAAAACGAACACAGAAATGATTGGCTTACAGAGGTCAATGGCATGCAGTATATCAGTATTCTATAAAGTCAGGTTAATTGCTCTGGGATATTCTATATTGCCAAACATAGGGCAGAGGTCTGGCTGGGCACCCTCTAGCAGAGGCATTGCGAGGCACTTGCTTTAGGGCAGCTCAGGTCTTGCACTTATCTGTTATGTATTCAAGGTATTATTGGTCACTCAATATTGTACGTATACAAAATTCTATCGAAAAAGTGTTAGATTCTATGCATTATTTAAAAAAAAAAAAAAAGCAAAAAACATTTTGATATTTTTAATTGAATCCGTTTAAACAAATGCATACCAACACACATCATATAAAATAACATGCTCATCTGCAATTTAAATCTTAATTTCAATGAATTCGATTTAAACTCCAAATATTTTCAGCAATAAATTGTGCTGAAAGTAAAGGTTCTTTTGGCAGAATAACACAGTAACACTTGTATCTAGTATGCTACAAACATCAATGTAAGAGCACCTTTTAGAGAAATCTGCAAGGGAACGAACAGTGACCTTATCAATTCTGACATGCTTTGGTGTAAGCGATCTTTTGCTGAAGAAGAAATTTAGAAATGGTGTATTTCAACTGAATATCAGGAGACTGCCATCAGGAAAGCGATCAGTCTTAATACTAAAAAGCAAGGCTTCAGGGGGTACTCACTGTTGCAGCATACTACATCCACTACAAAGATCCCAGAACAGCAGCACCAAAGGGATTATTTCACTACTTAGCAATAAATGTCTAAGGGTAGCATACCCATCAAGAATGAGTGATCTGTGCCTGTGTCAGCAACGCTATCTAAAGATGCAATATATTTGCAAACTTGTAGTCTTTTCTCTTGCAAACTTCCCCAATATCACACCATGGATGGTTGTGGTATCAAGCTGTGATTTTCTGAATTTCTGAAATGGTGCCTTGTTGCAGATTTTCTTAAAGCGACAGTAACCGCCTGGAGTCTTAAGAACAAACAATGTGTGGGCATACATAGATCCAATTGCTTACTTTAATGGAAATAAACAGGCAATATTTCGACTCGAACAGGAGCCTCTCTCAAGACACTGTGCCCAGACATTTTTTGTTATTTTGATTTGTTATTGGGGTTTTGTAGTCACCCTAGTCTGTGTGGCACCATGGTTTTAAAATCCTTTTTTTGTTGGCGAGTACCGGTCTTGTTATCAATACTGGATATTTCGTCTGGAGTTTTTGCATAATTTGCAAAGACCCTTGGCGGTGAAATTGCTCTTGGTAGGCTTAACTTACCTGAACATGTTACTCATGCGTGCCACCATCATCATCCTGGTGACGGTTTGGGGAAATGACAAGCTTGACAAAAGGTAGCTTCATATTTTGTGAAATGAAGGAAAGATAGAGAGGAAGTAGTCCCTATTGGCAGGGCCGGACCAGGAAAAGAATTCAGCCTGGGCATTTTTCAATAACAGTGGCCCTCTGAGAAGGGGGTGAAGCCAGAGAGGGTGTGTTTTGTCATCACTAATGACAAGCACGCCCTCTCTCAAAGTGAGCATGTTGGTTCAATGCGCAGAGCCCCGATGAAGAGCTCTAGCATGAGAAAAAGGCCCTGTATATGTTCTGCGCAGCACAAGCAAATTTAATAACATGCTTGCGCTGTGTTTGCTTTTAATCTTGTCGCTGGTGTCTCCATAAGTGGGATACCAGAGGACAAAAGGGCAAGGAAAGTGTATTGTGCATGTGTTTGGCGTCTGCTTGTGGGATTGCGTGTGTGTAGAGCGAGCTGATTGTGATCGGATAACAACGGCTCTGCATGGGCCGACAGAGGAGATCCTGTGATTTCCCCTGCCGGCCTTGGCCCACGACCATCGCGGCCCACCGGGCATTTGCGCGGTATGCCCGATGGCCAGTCCGGGCCTGCCTAGTAGTCTCATTATATTTTTGGACTGGGTTGGGATTTCAGTGAAATTCCAACGCCGTCAATCTGAGTATTTCATATAGATTCTATATTTATGAAATACTCATTTTGGAAGGGGGAGGAGTGACAGAGCCGCTTTAACATCATTTAATGTAGCAACGGAAATAGCACCCATGTACAAATATTAATTTCCACATGGATTAAATATTCAAGTACAGCTTATCTCAGCAACGTCACTGTGACCTAATATGATGTGGTAGGCAATTATACATTATTAACTTGATGTAGCAAGAAAACCGAACTTAAAGTGGATACATCGGTGTAACTACTGCTGGTGTAACTGGATTGGGGTCGGCACGCTCATAGGGCCCATCAATGGCAAAATGCTTTCAGGTGTTAAAGGGTTGCAACGCGTGACCTCAACAGCACAGGTAGGAAGTGAAAGTCGATCACTTCCTTACAGATAACACAGAGCCGTGTGGAAGGATAAGGCAGAGAAGAGGGGGCATAAAAGGAGCCTCTAACTCCCATCAGCCTAAGCCAACTGGACTCCAGGGAAACCATTCTCCCTAGGTGACTTAACATATGTAAATTTTGCGTGCGTGCGTATCTGCATGTGTGTCTGTGTGTGTGTGCCTGTATCTTCATGTCTGTACCTATGTACCTGTATGTGTGTCAGTGTTTTGAAGAAAACATTTTTAAAAATAAATGTTATTTTTAAAAATAAAGAATGGTAAGTTTATAATTCTGATCAAGCAGATGATAGATGGATATTTTTGAAGCTAGTAAACCACTATTATTCAACATAATACAAGAGATAATCAATGAACAAGGATCATTTTAAAAGTTTAAACTTAAAGGGTTACTCCAACCACCATGACCGCATCAGTATGTGCAGTGCATCCAGAGATATTTGTAATTGGTTGGGAGCTAGTTGAACCCCCAGCAGACGTGACATTGTCAGCCCCGAACTCTGTTCCTCCTTCCTAATATCAATTATGTGCATAGTTTACGTGCACAGCACGCTGCCTACAGATGTTAAAATGTTCCCCTCTCTTGCAGGCAGAGCGCTTGCAAAGGGAATCTAGCTCTCCCCTCCCACCCTGCCTGTGGGCGGTCCCTCTAGCCTCCCTCCATTGTTATTTTTTTTTTGTAAGAAAAAACAAAAAACCCTCTCTCGTCCAGTCATTGGCTCTCATTGCCCCTGTACCTTGGCGTAGAAGGCAGCAATGCAAGCTTTGCCCAGCAATGAATTCAAGTTAAGTAAAACCTTTTTTGCAGGTTTTACTGCATGCGTAGCGGGGGACCTCAAGCATAATCCCCAATAGGGCATTTTACACAGAAAAAGCACCCCACTCCAACGTGTTAAAGTTACCCTTTAATAGACCCCTTGATTCCTGAAACTTTACTTTCTCAAACAAAATATAAACTAAATGTATAATGTAGATAGGAGTGCGTCCAAACCGTTATTACCCCAAATAAATTCTAAAACTAAAACCTTTAACAAACAGAAGTGTGTTGAAGTTTCAGTTTGGTAATTTACTGCAGTCCTCCGTATTACAAACAACAGGACCAGACGCGTTACTCTAAATGAGAGTTCCAAAGAAAACAGGGTAAACAAAGGGATTAAAAACTCATTTTAAAACCAAGGTTTGTATTTGTCTAAGCTCACTTACTGATACATCTGTAAACAGTTGGCCGAGAAGCTGAACCCTGAACGTGAAATGGTAGCTAATAATAGAATGTACAAGACTTGAATAAAAAACACAACATGAGCAAGTATGTAATCCTTAGACAATACACAGGCTATTTGTAATATTAATCACAATTCACATATTAGTGATATTACACCTGACTACAGAGAGTTAATAAATCTCTTTAGCATAATGTTTGCATACCCCACTGAAATTGTACAGGAGGATACAGAATGTTGGGTTTACGGCTAGTAAGACAGCGTATTAACATGCATAGTCATATACACATTGACATATTTCAATACATGAGGAGGAATAAAAATCGGGATTGGTGGGCAGGTCATCAAAATGGCGACACCAGGGGGGCGGAGCCAGCGGCCATACTAAAAAGCATCTCCCTCGAGCTCAGAGCCAAACCACCAAAATTGAACATTTATCACGGGAAATCAATCACTCACCTGTACACTATGCTGCTACATACCTCGCTGAAGCCCTGGGGCACCGCAATAAGAAATATAAACCTGAGAGACCCTCTGCAACAGCCGACATTGGGGATCTCCTGAGGAGGCAGTAATCCACCGGAAGGCCTGAAATGGCACCAGTGTCGGACGGGCTTTCATCTAGTGATGAGCTCTCGACAGACGGGGGAAATATGACACCGGAGTACCTACCAAACCTGTGCCACTGAGGCCCACGTCCACAGCAAAGCCTCCAGTCACAGTGGACACTTTGCGGAGCCTCCTGGACGAGCTATGCCGGAACATAGCGACTGATATTGGGCAGTTCCGGGAGGAAATTAAAGGAGTATTGGCAAGCCTACACCGCAGAGAGCTGAACTCTGCAGACCATCCTTGGAGAAACAACTAACAACTCTACAGCGGTCCCAAATGCTGGCCCAGGAAAATATGGCGGCGATGGAAGATAAGAGGCGATGGAAAAATATTAAAATCAGAGAACTGCCTGACCCTGGAGCCTACAGAACTTCCACACCTAGTTCGCAGACTACTCACTGCACTATTCTCTGCCAGACAAGCTAAGGCGATGCCTCTGGATGGGTGGTACAGAATCCCCAAACCAAACACAGGCACCCAGGGCACTAGCAGGGATACAATTGTCCGTTTCCAGCAAAGTCGGGAACGACTGGCCTTCATGGCGGCCATCCGCAACAGGTCACCTTATCAATTTGAGGAACACTCCTTACCATTCTTCCCAAACCTGTCCAGAGCCACCCTGGAATGGCGACGCTCTCCGTGCCCTCTAACAAAGGAGCTCCTCGCCCACACAATACCATACCGCTGGGGAACGCCAAGAAGCCTAATCATCCAGAAGGACAATGGCGACCTGAAAGTCACTACCACTGACGAAATCCCTGACGCTATACGGGCCCTAGGGCTGTCCACGCAGGTAGCCACAGAGCTGACTCAGCCACCACCTTCAACATCAGCTTGCTGGGATCCCGCAAAGGTTCGTCCGATCGTTCCTGCGGCTCAGAGGGGAGATCCGTTGGCAGCTCTGGGATCCTGAACTGTCAGCAAATATGCAAAACTTTTTTATTATTTAAAAAAAACCTTAAGCAGTTTAAATGTTTTTTCAGTTACATTTCTAATTTACTTTAATTGTTTCTCACGTGTTCTCACATAATTTGCTCAATTCCCCGGGACGTGTTCATTTGAACACAGTTTATAGCTCTGACTCCTATCATTGTACATCACAGTCGGCAAATGCTTCACATTGACGCTGACCCAACATCCTCCCCCTCCCCCCCCAATCCTGACTACACACACTACTGACCATCCTGAGGGGGCCCTAGCCTCTACCAAATCATAGCAACCATACTTAAAGGAGCACTCTAGGCACCCAGACCACTTCGGCTTAATGAAGTGGTCTGGGTCCCAGGTCCAGCTAGGCTTAACACATTCTTTTATAAACATAGCAGTTTCAGAGAATGGGTTAAGCCTTCCCCCAATTCCTCTAGTGGCTGTCTCATTGACAGCCGCTAGAGGCGCTTGCGTGCTTCTCACTGTGAAAATCACAGCTCTTGCCGCGCGTGCGCATTCAGCCGCATGGGAGGAGAAGAGGAGGATCGGAGGAGGAGAGCTCCCCGCCCAGCGCTGGAAAAAGGTAAGTTTTTACCCCTTCCAGAGCCGGGCGGGAGGTGGACCCTGAGGGTGGGGTGAGTATGTTTTCCTGGCACTATAGTGGTCCTTTAAAGACCTTCATGGACGTGGAGGCATCTGGGTGCTTCCCACCTTTAAATGCACCGGTACTACCTTCCTCACATCACTAAGGGGGGACGGCATTCCTAGCGACTTCTCATTTCATTAGACATGCTGTCAGTCACTTCTAAACATACTCTGGTCTTATACTATGTCGGATAGCCTAGTTTCTCACCCTTATACATGTCTGGATAGCACTTGTTGAATATCTAACTTGTTTATGTCTAAATCAGACAGATTTGACTAGCTTGAAAACTCATTATTCTTAAAAAAAAAATAAATATGTGTGCAATAATCGCTTGTACCTCGACCTTGTTAAAATGTGTATTTTCCAATTCTTGTAATAGCTGTTGGGGCATTACAAGAGAGAGTGTTACATATATGCACCGCAAAAATAAAGAATTTAAAAAAATTTAAAAATAATAATTAAAAATATATGGCGACACCAGTAGAAGGTGCTTCACTGAAGATGCCTATAAAGGGGCATACCTGCCCACTGAAGGGGCATGTCAGCAGGGCCGCCATCAAATTTTGGGGCCCCTAACACAGCTCCGGGTGCCCGCATCCAAGCCCCACCTCCAAATCCAGCCCACAGGAACACACACCAATACTGAAACAGACACACACACACACATGCATAAGGAGATACAGATACACACACACACACACACACACACACATATATACATACAGACACACACACACTGACGTACATACATACTCGCATACTGACACACACATACAAACTGACACACACACACATAAGGATACATACATACACACACACATACTGACATACAGGCATACATACACACATAGATATATACATACATACGGATATATTTACATACTGACATATATACATACATACATACTGACATATTGACATATATACACACATACATACTGATATATAGAGATATACATACATACACACATACTGACATACACACACACACACACACACAGACAGGGGAGGGCTGGCAGCCTTAGGCCTGGGGGTCAAATCCAGTCAAGTGGCCCATTGCACCAAGAGGAGAGTAAAGACACATTTCCCATGTGATTGAAAGCGGGGGGGGGGGAGGAGAGAGGGGGCAGTCACCTAAACAGACACTCAATGACAGGCACACACACAAACTAAATGCTTGGGCTAAATGACAGGCACCTGTGGCAGTTTCGCCGCTCCACGTGTGGCCTGGGCAGCTGGGCACCCCAGGGCCGCCGGGCCTGTGACAACCGTCAAGGTTGTCACCCCCTGATGGCGGCCCTGCATGTCAGCCTGTGTCAAGCACGTTGTGCTAACAGACAGCCTCCCAGCCAGTCCTTTGCCTACAGGACCATGCGGGGAGTGCTCGCGAACACCAGGAAACTATAATCAGGATGGCAGGACAGGACCCTGTTGGCCTTCGGTTTGAAATTCACTTTGAGTTCCCGACTACTACGTAAATCATGAGATTCAGCAGGTCTCTTGCACATCTCCGTGCACCTCTCAAAACGTTGCACTCTGCTCCTGTCTACTGTATGCCACTGCATACCCTGTTGAACTTTACACTATGCCATGCCCATTATGTCATTGTACTTGATAGACCTGTACTCTTTACCACTACAGACAACAAATGTCAAATCATTAAAAACCAGACATCATATTCAAAGCAGGACTAAGAATAAAAAGCAGCCCAGTAAAAAAAAAATTGCAGACCATCTCTATCGAAGGCAAACAACAAAGGATAATAGCAGTTCGATATGAAAGCACAATGCATGATGTCAGAGCAGCCCATGACCTCACATATTGAATGTATCAAATTCCTTTGAGCACAGCACATAGTTCATCTGTTTGTCTGGAACCACTAACCGTGGCCCCAGCTCACAGAGGTGACCCTCAGGTACAGAAATATACCTGGAGCTCCCTGTTTTTTAGTGCTGCAATCAGAACAGTCTTTAATATTGATTGGAGCCTGTGCAAGAATTTACTTAGGCCCCCCCTGGATCTCACCCTCCCACTCCCTAGCATGCAATCACGCCCCAACACAACTCACAGGAATGTGCAGCATATCGATGTATTGCACCGCTCCACAGCAATACAACTCACAGTAATGTGCGATGTGAAATTACATCACAGATCACCTCAGCAACAAAATGCATAGGAAAGTGCAGCGTGTGAGTGTAACAAAAGCTCTACAGTAATTTAACTCACAGTAAGGTGCAGTTTGTGAGTGTATTACAGATCACCTCATCAATACAATGCACAGGAATGTGCAGTGTGTGAGTATATCTCAGAAAACATAGGAAAGCACTGTGAGGCTATTGCGCATGCGTGCAACTGTGCTGCACCAGTCAGCATCTCCTCATAGAGATGCATTTAATCAATGCATTTTTATGAGGAGTGTTAAGCATTAAAGGCATTTCATTCATGCAGGCAACCCATAATATTGGCTATGTATAAGCCAAAAGCGGCAGTTAGTAAATCAGGTGATAAATCAATCAGGAGTCCTGCACCATATACATTATACAAGACGGCTTTGTCATGTGCAGCCAATCAACATGATGAAATTATGTGTGTCCCAGAAAACATGTTTTCATAGCGGTAAATCTTAATTGGAGTGCCATCATTTCACTTGTTTATGAATTGCATTCACTCGGTATGGATTTTTTGAGAATAGTGCATGTGTGAAAAAGTGAGGCTTAGTTTGAATTTGTTGTTATGCAAGAGAAAAACTAAAACAAAGACTGCATTTGAACGGTAAATATAATTGCAAAACCCCCCCCCAATATTCAGACATCATTTTTAATATGTGCGGTAACCACTTCTTGATTGAAGGAGAGAAACAAATGGCTGCAATTCTGGGGTTAAAAAATAAAAACATTTTCTAGTTTGTTGCAAAATTGGAAAATGGTTCAAACTGGATTTATTGCCTTCTTTCAGATCAACAGCAAAAACAGATGTGAAGAAGGCTGAACTTGATCGACGCAAGTCTCTTTTGAGCCTATGTAACTATGTAATGGCTAACTGCAGACTTGGCCATTCATGTGACACTGCGGCCTAGGTCATGTACTGTTAAAAGTAAATAAAACATATCATCATTACATTTTTCTTATAGGTAACAAATTAAATGAATTTTGCACACAAAAGCAGAATCATCATAGTTAAATTGTGTATTCCGTTAGCAAACAACAGCTTGTATTTAAAAAGACAGGCAAGGAAGTATGACCTACGAAGAATCTGTGCTTGTTTGGAACGAATAATGTTCATGAAATGCTATACTTCCTTCAAGTACCCATTCCTAACAAAGCATGCTTTACATATTTACACATGTATATACTCAGGAAAAGAAGTACGGCTTCTCATCACCAAGGTTATATTCCTCAACTGGACAGTGACCCATAAGGAAGCTAAGGCATCGAGCAAAATCACTGCACCTGTCCCATACATATAGAATTTAATTCTTCAGTGAAGGCATTCAAAATAGCTTCCATATAAAGCCTGCCCTTGAAACCTGCCTGCTACGCCAGTCACAAAAGTACATTTAAATACCTGTAACTTCCTTTTGCAAAGTGGTCAAAAACAAAGAACAACTTTCAAATAACAACAGAGAGCAGCTATTGAGAGAAACAGACTATTTCATACAATCTCATTGTAAACTCTGCCTGGTCCTGAGTGCACATATCAAAGGCCATACAAGTACTTTTACTGGAAGAGGAAAATGTTGTTTTCCTCTTTGTTATCATACTGAAAAGCAACAAACATAAAGAGACAAGAACAAGTGAGTTCTAGTGAAATGTATGCATTTATTGTACTAGGAGCAGGACTCGAAATTACCACTTTCCCCGGCGAGCAGAAAATCACCTTTGGCGAGTGTGCCTTGGACCTTCTATAATTGCATTGGTGGGTAACTTAAAGGATCACTATAGGGTCAGGAACACAAACATGTATTCCTGACCCTATAGTGTTAAAACCACCATCTAGCTCCCCTGCCCTCTCCCTCCCCCTTTGCCCCTCTAAATATAGTAAACTCTTACCTTTATTTCAGTCTGCTGCTGCTGGATCTGCCCCTGATCTGTCTGCTTGGCTGACATCATCAGAAGTCTTGATCTGAGCCAATCACAATGTGTTCCAATTGGAAAGCATGAGATTGGCTGAACTTGTCAAGGAGGCAGATCAGGGACAGAGTCAGCACAATACAAACACAGCACTGGCCAATCAGCATCTCCTAATAAAAATACATTGAATCAATGCATCTCTATGAGGAAAGTTCAGTGTCTTCATGCAGAGGGTGGTGACACTGTGCAGCACTGCCATAGGAAGCACCTCTAGTAGCCATCTGAGGAAAGGCCAGTGGAGGTGTCCATAGGCTGTAACGTAAACACTGCCTTTTCTCTGAAAAGACAGTGTTTACTGCAAAAACCCTGAAGGGAATGATTATACTCACCAGAACACAAACAATTACCTGTAGTTGTTCGGGTGACTATAGTGTCCCTTTAAACCTGTCTACTCGAAATTTGGAGCCCTACTCAGAGTTTCTCTTTACGTAATGAAGGCTATATGTGAAAAGCAAAAAGAGGTGTAAAGCTGGTGCAGTTACGATGGAAACCAAAAGAAATCGGTTTGTAAGCTCTACTATTAGAACAATTACTTTGTAACCCGAAATGTATCTAAGAATTCAAACTGTGTTGATTCTTTATGAATAACAATACCATGGTCATATACTTCCCTTTAAAGATACCTCGAGCAAGCTTCTTTTAAACATGTGAAGATAAACTGCAAAAGCTAAATATTCAAAATGGTTCAGATGCCATGTATATACGTTAAGATTTTTAAACAAAACCTGGTAGAACAAGCGTTATCACATGCTCAAAATTATCTTTAATCAAGCAATCATATTAAGTGACAAAGTGAATTGTTATTTGACCATTTTATACTGCACCGCTAATATATGGGATTTACAGCCCACTCTTTGGAATTCATTGTGTGCTTTTCTCAATGAGCAAAGGTTGCTTGAAGCTTTGCCTTGGGCTCACTGAATCCAGAAAACCCTTGAGACTCACTGCTTGACCTACAGATTACACCAGTTGTAGACTAACATGTCAAAAAATAACATCAAGGAATAAGAAGGAAAACAAAGTATGCACCTACAAAAGCTTGAGTTACTAGTGGCTTTGAATTTGAATGAGCGAATAGCAGGGGAAGATGGCTAACTTAGCACCCCATATGGCTTTGGACTACAACTGAAATGTGCAATTGTCTGTGATACAAAGTTAGGATCACTGGTATAAAGTGATAGTTATCAATGTAGAAAGCATTCTGTTCCAAGAATACAACCATACTGATTCTGTACATTGTTTTCTCTAACAATTAATCATTCATTCTGACATATTATCAGAGGCAGAATGTCATTTTTAGGCATGGAAGTATTTTATATAAAGTCACATTTAATAATACATTGAGTTATAAAACCTCAGTGTCCTTTAGGGGTCAAATGCTAAATGATATGGTTTATAATCAGCTTATCATTATTTATATGGGCATCTTTCATCATATTAATACGTATTATCATTTAAATATATCAAATCACTGCAAGAACATCAAAATAGAATATCAAAATGACCAATGTAAAATACAGGCCCC
>OW240924.1:59473797-59488924 GCA_933207985.1 Pelobates cultripes
GTAATAGCACAAAAGTGAGAATTTTGGCATATTACAAAGATTGTTCTGCCAGAAATGTCATATTAATAATTGACCACTAGGGGTCACTGTACCTATGGATTACTTCAAGGCTGTTCACTTTATATATTCGCAAAGAAGTATCTGATGACTGTGTGAACGAAAATAGATACAGTCTATTATCAGAATGGTTGGCAAATCAAGTGAACGAAATGTAGCCTTTTTCCTGTCTAACAGTATAAACAGTGTCTGCTAATACTGACAGGGTGCAATAGCCGAATTGCTACCGTTGCATGCTCTGTTTCTGCTATATCAAGAGGGGCTAGAGTGCACATCGAATCAAACAGTGCATTCATACATACCCCTTAGCGAGAGCAATGTTATCGGTCTATTCAGTGCGCTTGTGATACCTGTAAAAGCTGCATATCAAAAAAATGTGTTTGATACAATAGGTTCTTAACGAGAGTTGATTTGCCGATATATGTCTGTTTCACTCCCGTATATGTTATTTAGCACACTGAGTAAATGGCTTTAACACTCTGTAGTTGTCAGATTTCACAAGCAACTAATAAGGAGTATATTGTAAGGCTAATATAGTTACCAAAGAAGGAAATCCATGGAATAAGAATAGTGCCTTCGTGGGCACTAGTTACAGTAAAGGAGTATGATAGTTAAAGATAGTAGTATAGAAAGAAATCAAGAATATCATATCTACTGAATAGTGATGTCGCGAACACGAAATTTTCGGTTTGCGAACGCGAACTTCCGCAAATGTTCGCGAACCGGGCGAACCGCCATAGACTTCAATGGGCAGGCGAATTTTAAAACACACAGGGACTCTTTCTGGCCACAATAGGGATGGAAAAGTTGTTTCAAGGGGACTAACACCTGGACTGTGGCATGCCGGAGGGGGATCCATGGCAAAACTCCCATGGAAAATTACACAGTTGATACAGAGTCTGGTTTTAATCCATAAAGGGCAGAAATCACCTAACATTCCTAAATCACAATGAATATGGATTGACACCTGACATATGACATATTGACACCTTGACATATGGATTGACACCGGTCCTCAGAGCCCCTGATGCACACGGACACAGAGCAGAATAGGGACTGGTCCCCCTACATAGGGTCACTTGGCAGATATGGCGTGGTCGTGGGAGGAGGAGGAGGATGACTTTCACCTCTTCCCCTGTTAGATTCCCGTTGTGCTGTGACATCACCCTTATACGCTGTGTAAAGCATACTTTTTAATTTATTTTGCAAATGCTGCATCCTTTCCGACTTGTAATTCGGTCACATTTCCGCCACTGTCTGCTTATACCGGGGGTCTAGTAGCGTGGACACCCAGCACAGGTCGTTCTCCTTCATCCTTTTTATACGAGGGTCCCTCAACAGGCACAACAGCATGAAAGACCCCATTTGCACAAGGTTGGATGCCGAGCTACTCATTTCCCATTCCTCCTCCTCACACAGAGCAGAATAGGGACTGTTCCCCCTACACTTGGCAGATATGGATTGACACCTGTCCTAAGGGTCCCTGATACACACTGACACAGAGCAGAATAGGGACTGTTCCCCCTACATCGGGTCACTTGGCAGATATGGATTGACACCTGTCCTAAGGATCCCTGATACACACTGACACAGAGCAGAATAGGGACTGTTCCCCCTACATAGGGTCACTTGGCAGATATGGATTGACACCTGTCCTCAGAGACCATGATACACACTGACACAGAGCAGAATAGAGACTGTTCCCCTACATAGGGTCACTTGGCAGATATGGATTGACACCTGTCCTCAGAGACCCTGATACACACTGACACAGAGCAGAATAGAGACTGTTCCTCCTACATAGGGTCACTTGGCAGATATAGATTGACACCTGTCCTCAGAGACCATGATACACACTGACACAGAGCAGAATAGAGACTGTTCCCCCTACATAGGGTCACTTGGCAGATATGGATTGACATCTGTCCTCAGAGACCCTGATACACACTGACACAGAGCAGAATAGAGACTGTTCCCCCTACATAGGGTCACTTGGCAGATATGGATTGACACCTGTCCTCAGAGACCATGATACACACTGACACAGAGCAGAATAGAGACTGTTCCCCCTACATAGGGTCACTTGGCAGATATGGATTGACACCTGTCCTCAGAGCCCCTGATACACACTGACACAGAGCAGAATAGGGACTGTTCCCCCTACATAGGGTCACTTGGCAGATATGGATTGACACCTGTCCTAAGGATCCCTGATACACACTGACACAGAGCAGAATAGGGACTGTTCCTCCTACATAGGGTCACTTGGCAGATATGGATTGACACCTGTCCTCAGAGACCATGATACACACTGACACAGAGCAGAATAGAGACTGTTCCCCCTACATAGGGTCACTTGGCAGATATGGATTGACATCTGTCCTCAGAGACCATGATACATACTGACACAGAGCAGAATAGAGACTGTTCCCCCTACATAGGGTCACTTGGCAGATATGGATTGACACCTGTCCTCAGAGCCCCTGATGCACACGGACACAGAGCAGAATAGGGACTGGTCCCCTACATAGGGTCACTTGGCAGATATGGATTGACACCTGTCCTCAGGGACCCTGATACACAATGGGGGGGACCTACTGATAGGAGTGGTGTACTATTCTTATCAGTTTAATACCTTTCGCATCTCCTATCAGTGGACGTGTATATGGCAGCCATTTTAGGAACCGCACACCTGGGACCTGAGCAAGGTCACCTCGTTCAACAGGCGACAACATTTGTCCCTGGAAACCTAGCCTGGAGATTCTGTACAATTTGTATGGATATGGCAGTGATTTCTGTAACAGGGAGATGGAAGAAGATGCTTGGTCGGCCCTCTTACTTCAAATTTGGGGCACTGCGCGGGAAATCTAATGTGCCACCAGATAGTGGTGTGTTTAGTATTGTTCTGATCAGTTTAATACCTTTCGTGTCTCCTATCAGTGGACGTGTATATGGCAGCCATTTTAGGAACCGCACACCTGGGACCCGAGCAAGGTCACCCAAATGGCAGGCGAAAGGATCTTAAACCGTACCAGAGGTGAGGTTGACTAAAGCTCAGTACTGCTATTTAAGCAGTATTTCGCCTGCCTTTGGCCGCAATAAGGCTGCACTGTATGGTCTCCAGCCGTCTGGCTAAGGTGAAGGGAAGAGATCCCTCAACTCATTAAGAATCAACACGGCTGGTGGGGCAGGGCCTGACTGGAAACATGGAAGGATGCATTTCAATCAAGGGGTTGTCCTGTGTTTAAAATACACGCCTGACACTCTGGGGGAATTAACCCCTTCCATTACATGGCATGCAAGTGGCTAATCTGCAAGTTTTATTAATCTATCCAGTTTATGTAATTTCATTCATTTCTTAACTGCATTTTTTTTTTTTTAATTTGACAATTTTTATTGTTTTCACATATTGTTCAAGGAGGGCCGGGTGATGGGGAGGGGGTACAGAAGAAAAGGTGGGGGAGGGGTAAGCATCACACAAGCATTTCCATATAGTAGTTACATCAAGCCGTTACATAGTTACACGTATTTCCTACTATGCCTTATTCTGGACGAGTAAGTCTATGCGGTACATATGTTCTTGGTTTTGGATTTATGATTGTAGATTTTAGATTTTGATGTTTGTGACCTCGTTGAGTCTAGTCCAGTATCCTCTATCTATCTATATACCCAGCCTTCCCTCTTTTCTTTCCCAGTTATTCTGTGTTTCAGGAGGGGTGTGGTAGGTATTCTTTATGTTGGGTGCTCCCGTCTCCACGTCTCCCACCTCTCCCAGGTAGCCAGTGTAATTTCATTTGGGGGCATACTGTATTGAATCGTTTCTCATAAATTTTTTGGTTGTCTATTTCTGCTAGTACTAATTCTATGGGCGGAGTAGCATGAGTTTTCCATGCCCTTGCGATTGCGCATTGGGCAGTGAGTAGGAGATGGTATACGAGTTTCTTTATAAAGGGAGGTGTCTTGGGGGGGGAGCACAAGCAAGAGGTACGTGCTTGGTTCGTATTGTGGTTCGTCGAGTGAGAGTTCCTTAAGTACCTTCTGGACGGCTTTCCAGAAAGGCTGTATCAGTGGGCAGTGCCACCAGACGTGTACCGTGGTACCAATATGTTTGGTGCATCTCCAGCATTCTGGTGAGCTGGATGGGTAGAGTTTGTGTAGCTTTTCGGGGACCAAGTACCACCTATATACCATCTTCATGTGCTGCTCTATGAGTGTTGCTGATTTTATCAGTTTTCTAGGGGAGGTCACTAGATCTTCCCATTGTTGGTTGGTTAGGTCTGTGCCCAGCTCCCTCCCCCATTGTATCGCCGGTGATGCTTCCGCTAGTGGGGTGTATTGTAGAATTTGTTTGTAACAGGATGATAATGGTCGGTATATCTTTGGGAGTCTACGCTTGATGCATATGTCTTCCCAAAGGGTGTGTATGTGTGGGCCTGGGTCCTGCTGTGTGCTATCTGGGTTGTGGTTATGGAGGAATGATGCTAGTTGTCTGTATGAAAAGTGCGAGGTATTCGGTTTTGTGACGAAATGCCTTTTGTCCCTGGATTGTTAGGTGACAAGCTGCCCTTTGCCCCCGGCTTTTGGAGGAGCCTGATTGCCAGCCTCCTTCCTCATGACTATGGCCCTGGGGTGTATTGCCATTTAAAAAGACTATTTGGGGCTTATTGGCTTCTAAAGACAGTTTCTTCCCATTGGAATCCATGGGAAGGTGTGTTTCTTCCCCTCCCCCGTTTCCTGTCTATTGTTCACCTAGATTGGGCGCTCAGATCCGAGCTATCTGGGGATAGGTTAAATGTGGGGGTTCTGTGTAATAAAATAAGAATTATGTATTTTTATGTACTTTTACGTATTTTTGCTGTTAGTGTTAAATGTAGATATTTTCTGTACCTGGAGATAATTGAGTTTACTGCAGTGCCTTAAGCCAATTATCTCCAGGATGGAGAGGAGGGATTTCATTGTGTATGTGAGAGTGTTATCATGTTAATTAGTGTTCCCATTGGTTTGTGTCCCTTTTGTCACAGTTTACCACCAGGTCCAGGGGGTGTGCCTCTGACCTGAAAACTTGTATATAAGCAGTAATAAACGCTCATTGGAGTCAGATCATCTTGTACCTTCATGAAGTTTCGGCTCATGTTTGGGGGATTGGAGAAACTACACTCTGGGGATTGCTATAATCACTATACTCCCCAGGGTATAATCACTAAGCTCTGCTAAGAGCTTGTTCCTGTTCCTGCTCTCTGGAATTCGGAGAGAGGTCGACCTGCTGGAAGCTGGACCCTGGTCCTGGGTCCAGAGTGGGTGGAGACGGCGAGACCCCAACCAAGCTGCGGCGGTTCGTGGGGTCTGCAGTGGTTATGGTGTCAGGCAGAGTGCTTGGAGTCCTCGGAAAGCACTAGGAGCATCCGTCGGCGGAAGGTACCCGGTCGGGGTGCCAGCGGTTCCGTTACAGTGGTGGCAGCGGTGGGATGGCGTCCTAGTGCGAGGAGAAGCAGCGCAGAGGCACCGGTAACATTTGGAATTACAATTTGAGGGCAACGCTAGTATTCGTACAGCGCCCCTGTTCACAGCAAACATGACCTATCGCTTTGAGGGCGATGCTTACAGGGAGGAGGTCAAGAGGCGGTTAACCAGATATGGCCCGAATCTTTCGAAAGAGGCGATTCTGGCAACCATGCGCAAGTTGGATGAGGAGAATCGAGCGGCATGGGAATTTGAGCTCCGATTGCGGAGATTGGGGCTGTGGCCAATTGATCTCTCTCCCCAGTGGCAGACAGCATCCCAGGGCGAGGAGATTGTCGGTCCCTCGTCCCTGCAACAACCATCATCACTGGGAGTCGAGACAGTCGGTCTGACTCCCCAGCGGCAGTGTGTTGACAAGGGAGAAGAGACAACCGGTCTCTCTCCCCAGCGGCAGTGTGTACCCCAGGGAGCTGAAGGTGTCGTCCTTCCTCCCCAGCGGCAGTATGTATCCCAGGGAGCTGAAGGTGCCGTCCTTCCTCCCCAGCGGCAGTATGTATTCCAGGGAGCTGAAGGTGCCATCCTTCCTCCACAGCGGCAGTGTGTATCCCAGGGAGCTGAAGGTGCCGTCCTTCCTCCCCAGCGGCAGTGTGTACCCCAGGGAGCAGAAGGTGCCGTCCTTCCTCCCCAGGGACAGTGTGTAACCAAGGGAGCTGAAGGTGCCGTCCTTCCTCCCCAACGGCAGTATGTATCCCAGGGAGCTGAAGGTGCCATCCTTCCTCCCCAGCAGCAGTGTGTATCCCAGGGAGCTGAAGGTGCCGTCCTTCCTCCCCAGCGGCAGTGTGTACCCCAGGGAGCAGAAGGTGCCGTCCTTCCTCCCCAGCGGCAGTGTGTATCCCAGGGAGCCGAAGGTGCCGTCCTTCCTTCCCAGTGGCAACTTACCCCACAAAGAGGAGACAGTAGTCTCCCAGAAGGTGCAGAGGAGACCGTGGTCTCTGCACCCGACTTACAGGGATGTTGGACAGCCTGTCCAGATCCCCAACTACCCTTGCAGGGACACCAGGAGGAGGGGGTAAGTACTATTTCCCCTCCCCAGCCATGGCCTAACCCAGCTGCCCCAGCCGAAGCGCTGGCATCGGGGCAGAGCGCAGTTGGCCTCTGCCCCCCAAGCACCCAAAGCGTGTTACCCAGTGACCTCAGAGGAATACCCAGGTGCAGTAAATGTGTGTTGTGGGTGGGCTACTCATGTACTTGTTCACTGTGGGTGGGTTTATCGACTAACTCAGGCACTGACCGACAGGTCAGGTACCTGGTTAGTCTCCCCCCCAAAGGGGAGATGTGTGACGAAATGCCTTTTGTCCCTGGATTGTTAGGTGACAAGCTGCCCTTTGCCCCCGGCTTTTGGAGGAGCCTGATTGCCAGCCTCCTTCCTCATGACTATGGCCCTGGGGTGTATTGCCATTTAAAAAGACTATTTGGGGCTTATTGGCTTCTAAAGACAGTTTCTTCCCATTGGAATCCATGGGAAGGTGTGTTTCTTCCCCTCCCCCGTTTCCTGTCTATTGTTCACCTAGATTGGGCGCTCAGATCCGAGCTATCTGGGGATAGGTTAAATGTGGGGGTTCTGTGTAATAAAATAAGAATTATGTATTTTTATGTACTTTTACGTATTTTTGCTGTTAGTGTTAAATGTAGATATTTTCTGTACCTGGAGATAATTGAGTTTACTGCAGTGCCTTAAGCCAATTATCTCCAGGATGGAGAGGAGGGATTTCATTGTGTATGTGAGAGTGTTATCATGTTAATTAGTGTTCCCATTGGTTTATGTCCCTTTTGTCACAGTTTACCACCAGGTCCAGGGGGTGTGCCTCTGACCTGAAAACTTGTATATAAGCAGTAATAAACGCTCATTGGAGTCAGATCATCTTGTACCTTCATGAAGTTTCGGCTCATGTTTGGGGGATTGGAGAAACTACACTCTGGGGATTGCTATAATCACTATACTCCCCAGGGTATAATCACTAAGCTCTGCTAAGAGCTTGTTCCTGTTCCTGCTCTCTGGAATTCGGAGAGAGGTCGACCTGCTGGAAGCTGGACCCTGGTCCTGGGTCCAGAGTGGGTGGAGACGGCGAGACCCCAACCAAGCTGCGGCGGTTCGTGGGGTCTGCAGTGGTTATGGTGTCAGGCAGAGTGCTTGGAGTCCTCGAAAAGCACTAGGAGCATCCGTCGGCGGAAGGTACCCGGTCGGGGTGCCAGCGGTTCCGTTACAGGTATGTTATATGTTTGTTGTGGTGTGTTGAAGTCTGTGAGCCTTTTCCCTGTGTGGGCCTGTGCTAAGGTCGTGACGCCTCTATCGTGCCATGGTGTTGCATGAAATGTAGGTATGCAGTATGTTAGTGCCTGTATTGGTGTGGCTTGTGAAACTTGGGAGTTCGAGCTAAGTTTGTTCCTGTGTGTGTCCCAGACCTGTAGGAGTAAGTTGATCTGCTCAGGGGGGTCTACCATTGGTGGTCTAATTGGTTTGGGGAGCCATATTACATGTGATAGTTCGTATGGTTCCATCAGGTGTCTTTCCAGTGTCACCCACTGTGGGGGTGGTTGATCTATCAGGTGTGATAATGCCGCTGCTAATATGGAAGCATGATAATAGGCTCGTATGTCTGGGACTGCCAGGCCGCCTGCCCTCTGCGGAGCTGCTAGCAGTTTCCTCGCTACTCGTGGTTTCTTGCATTCCCATATGAATGCGTTGGCATCTCTTTGGACTGTTTTAAAGTATGTTTGGGGGATCTTTATGGGCAACGTTCTGAAAATATATTGTAGCCTGCGGAGTATGGACATTTTCAGTGCTGTCACTCTTTCTGTCCACGTAAGGAACAAGTGCTCCCATTTTTTGAGGGTTGACTTGCACTCCTTCCAGACTCTAATATAATTCCCCGTTATCAAGTCTTTGTTCTATCTGGTGATGTGGAGCCCTAGGTATGTTATATAGTCTTTCCTCCATTCGAAGTCGTATTTGATGCGTAGCGATTCGGTTAAAGTGGAGGGAAGATTAATCCCCATGGCTTGTGTTTTCGAAGAGTTTAGGGAGTAGTACGATAGGTGACTGTATGTTCTTATTGCCTGCATTATGTGAGGTAATGAATCCTGGGGTTGTGTTACATAGAGTAAGACGTCATCTGCAAAGGCACTGATTTTGTATTCGATGTTCTTTACTGTAATACCCTTAATCTCGGGGTGGGCCCTGATGGTGCGAAGGAGGGGTTCCAGTGCCAACACATATAGGAGAGGGGAGAGTGGGCAACCTTGTCTCGTCCCATTAGAGACGGCAAAGGGGTTGGATTTGAATCCTGATTGGAGGACTTGTGCTGCCGGGGTGGAGTATAGAGCGAATATTTGATTTATCGTTGTTTGGGGGAGTCCGTACGCTCTTAGGGTTCTGTCTAGGAAGGTCCAGTTAAGGCGATCAAACGCTTTTTCCGCGTCCAGGGCTAGTAACAGTCCTCCTTTCCTATGTTTCCGTAGGCCCTCTAGTAGTAGAGTCAGTTTTCTAGTGTTATCTAATCCCTGTCTACCAGTCACGAACCCGGTCTGGTCATCCCCTATGAGATCGGGTAGCATGTCTTTGAGTCTGTTGGCTAGTATTTTAGCGTATATTTTGGCATCAGTATTGAGCAGTGAGATCGGGCGATAGTTTTGGCATTTATCTGGTGTCTTTCCTGGTTTGGGGAGTGTGACAATTGTGGCCAGTAGCATCTCCGGTGGTAGTGTTCCTGAGTTCGAGGCTGCATGATACACTCGTAGTAGGTGTGGGGCGAGTTCCTTGGCAAAGAGTTTATAGTAGGCATTAGTGAGGCCGTCTGCACCTGGGGATTTTCCATTGGGGAGGCCTGCTATTACCTTCAGGATTTCCTGAATTTCTATGGGTTTTGTCAGATTTGTTTTTTGTGTTTGAGATATTTGGGGGAGATTGGTTTGTCTCAGGTATTCTTCTATGTCCTCGGGGCTTGCCCTGTGTGTGGTGTCTAGTGTTTGTAGATTATATAGTTTGGAGTAGAATTCAGCAAATTCTTTGCTGATGTCCGCTGGTGTGTGGTGTATTTTGCCATCTGCCCCCGTGATTCTAGTAATTTTTGTGTTGGCATATCTGGCTCTCAGTCTATTGGCTAAGTATTTACTGGCTTTGCCTCCGTTGTGGTAGACATTGGCTTTTAATCTATAGAGTAAGGTTTTTGTTTTTTCTGCGTTTAGTTCATTTAGCCTCGAGTGCAGCTTTTTTAGTTGTGCTGCCAGTGCTGGGGAGGGTTGTTGTTTGTTTTGTTTGGTTACCAGTGCTATTTGTTTGTGACAGTCTAGGAGTGTGGTTTGGTGGTGCCGTTTCAGGAAGGATGCCCTTCTGATAAATACCCCTCTCATAACTGCCTTATGTGCTGACCATACTGTAGTATCTGAGACCCCCTGTCCTGCATTAGTTGTAAAATAGTTTTGGAGTGCTTCCCTACTCTCCCGCACAAAGGTTGAGTTCAGTAAAAGTGAGTCGTTCAGTCGCCACGTCCCCCTCCCCTTGAATTGGTAGGCGTCAAGGAGATCTAGGTACACCGGTCCATGGTCTGACCATGTTATTTCCCCTATTGTACATTTCTTGAGTTGTGCCAGGAGTGTCCTATCCAGGAAGATTGCGAGAGTGGCTGTCGTATCTAGTGTGGGCGACTGGATACTATTAAAATCCCCGCATAGGATTATATTGCCTTGTTTAATCCCGTCAATTTTGTTAAGCAGCATTCGCAGGTATTGTCCCTGTCGCTTGTTGGGGAAGTATGTGGCTATCAGCGTAAGTTGGATGCTGTTGAACTGGCCCACTAATATAATATATCTACCCTTCGGGTCTATACTCTTTTGGTGTATGGTAATTGCTACATCTTTGTGAATAAGGACTGTTACCCCCTTTGATTTAGTGGCGGCCTGGGAGTGGAACTGAGTGGGGTACACCTTTGTGTATATTGCCGGGGTGTGGTCGTCCCTAAAGTGTGTCTCCTGGATACATGCTATGTCGATCTGTTTTTTTGTGAGTGTGACGGAACGCTGGCACTCCGACTGAGTACCTCCACCAATCGATGCTCCTAGTGCTCGCTGAGGACTCCAAGCACTCCAACCGACACCATCAGCACTGCAGACCCCACTTCCAGCGATGCAACTGCGCCGGGGTCTCTGCTGTCTCCACCCACCCTGGACCCAAGGCCAGGATCCAGCTTCCAGTGGGTGAACCTCTCTTTCCCCAGAGAGCAGGAACAGGAACAGGAACAAGCTCTTAGCTGAACTTAGTGATCATACCCTGGGGAGTATAGTGATTATAGCAATCCCCAGAGTGTATTTCTCCAATCCCCCAAACATGAGCCAAGGCTTAATGCTGGAACAAGACTGATTTACTGGCACACAGAACTCACAATTTATGCAACACAAAACTCCTCCTCTGGGCCAGGCTAGATAATTGAGTTTCTACAATACACAAAGCTCAATTATCTGCTGGCCAGAAATAATACAGTTTCATAAAACACACAGGGACCCCAAAACATGCAATAACCCCATAAAAAGTATATCCTTGGAACCGGGGGATCTGGTTGAACCACATTTCCAAAATTCACCCAGATCCGTTCAGTACTTTGGAAAATACAGTTTAGTGTAGATTCTGCAGAACATATACAGGCTAAATGAAAAACAATCACTGTATAATGTGTCCCCTGCTGTATAGTCCAAAACCACCGCACGATGTCTCTGTGCACCAAATACTGGCGAAATGGCACCGTGTTGAAAAGTCCACACAGTGTCTGTGAGTTAAAATGGCCGCCATCAATTGTTCTCACCATGTGCTTCTGATACAGGAAATGGTGGCCACCCAGTAACTCCACAGTATGTCCCCAGATGGTTCTTAAAGGGCCAGCAGCAGCACAACACAAATCCATTATGCCCAAATCATGTCTTTAAAGAGCAATACATCCCAGGGGCCATAGTCACAGGGCAAGAGGCGGGCAAGCAGTCCTCTCCAGGCACAAGTGGCGAAGGGCACTTCGTCACACATCTTCCCTTTGGGGGGAAGACTAAACAGGTACCTGACCTTCTGCCGGTCTGTACCTAGATTAGTCGGGCAGCCCACCCACAAAGAAAAATATGCAGAGTAACCCCCCCACAATAAATGGTACTGGCCTGTAGGTTCAAGTTTGTAGTGGGACAGCGCAGCTCTCTCGGTCTCCCTGGTGCAGCTAGGCAAACTGCTGGTGTTGCTTGGGGGGCAGAGGCCAGCGGCGCTCTGCCCTGCTGCCAGCTCTTCCACTGGGGTAACCCGTGGTAAGTCAGGCTCTGATACAGGGGAAAAGGGGGGGCAGAGGCTAACAGAGCTCTGCCCAGATGCCAGCTCTTCTGCTGGGAGGGGGTCAGTGGGTATCGCAGGCTCATCCACTGCCCCCAGGACCCGGTTGGGATGTAGCTGGGGAGGGGAAGTTTCACTTACCTCCTCCTCCTGGCATCCCTGCGGAGTTGGTTGGGGATCTGGACCGCCCGTCCAGCCTCCCTGTAGGACTGGCACAGAGACCGCGGTCCCATCTGCGCCAGTGTGGGTAGGTTTGTCTTCCCCCTCTCCCGGTATCTCTGGCTGCTGTTGGAGGGGGAGGCTGGTTGCCAGGGCCGGACTGGGAATTAAAAGCAGCCCTGGAAAAAAAATATTTACCAGCCCCATAATGCATCGCGCCAGCATAGTGTGCAGATACAGAGTTAGAACAGATAAATTAAAATTAAAAAGTACTTCAACGTAAAAAGCGCACTCATAGGCTTCAAAATAAACAAAAGTGCAGATTTATTTTAAGCAGACGTGCCTTTGCATGTAATCAATGTTTCAGTCCAACTACCTTGACATATTAAGGAAAGCTTGTTAATGGGACTGAAATGGTGAATGTATGTAGGGCACAACTGTAAAAAAAAAATATTTTGAAGTCCTGTGGGTGTTCTCTTCACTTTAAATATGTTATTGTGCTGGAGTATGCACCTAGCAACAAGACTGGGCTCATTAATATCTGCTCATTACATATGGGGTACATATTAATGAAATTTCTCTGTGTATTATGCATTTATAAATGTACATTAATATGTGTAAATATAATAGAGATATAAAACTAATACACACATTAATATACATGTCATATACTAATGGCGGATCCTGAGCCTGAGAGGGGCACTTGTAGATTATTTAAAGAAATATTCCATGCACAATAACCACTACTCCTCTGTGTAGTGGTTATGGTGCCAGGAGCGTCGGCACCCCCTCCCAGAGTAAGTCGTCAAACCGTTTAAGAACAGTTTGACAACTTACCTGGAGTCTGCTGGGATATGGGGCTGTAGTAGGGTATAGGAGCAGTGGTGCAATGTGTGTGAAAGGTTCAGTGTGTGGGTGGGCAGTGTGTAAATGTGTATGGTGTGTGTGTGTGTGTGTAGTGTGTGAATGTGTATGGTGTGTGTGTAGGGCAGTGTGTGTATGGGGCTAGAGTTCACTCCTACTACTGGGACCACCAGGAAGTGGTGAGAGTGAACTCTAGCCCGTAGCTCCAGGGCTAGAGTTCACCCTCGTGAGAGCCAGAGCATTGCCCCAGGTCCTCTCTTCCTCCCCTGCCGACTGGCTGCACGGTGCCTGTGGAACGGGGAGGGAGATCGGCCGGCAGGGGAAAGCCTTGGGGGCTTTGTGATATATACTGCCCCTATGTGTGTCTCTTTATCTCCAGCCCCTCTGTGTGCCTTTTTGTCTCCCCCAGTCACTCTGTATGTTTCTTTCTCCCCCTCACTGCTCCTCTGTGTCAATGTATCCCCTCTCCTTCCCAGTCTCTCTCTTCCCCCTCTGCCTCTTTCTTCCCCTCCCCTTGTGTGTCTCTCTCTCATTTCTCCCTCTTTGTCTCTCTCTTCCCCCTCTGCCTCTTTCACCCCCTTTCCCTGTGTCTCTTCCTCCCCCCTTTCCCTGTGTCTCTCCCTCCTCCCCATCTCTCTCCCTCCCCCCTTTCCCTGTGTCTCTTAGGCCTGGGGGGCAAAACCAGTCAAGTGGCCCATTGCACCACCAAATCAGTTCACCGTCCATGCCCACCTTTTCCTGGTTTTATAACGGATATTGATGTTATGCTAATCAGTAGCTCTTTGCCATACCCGCTCCTTCACGGCTCCAGGCACTGCTTGTTGTGAGTGTGAGCCACTGTAAATTAAGGGCAGAGGGCACTTGCACTGCGGTAAAGATGGGGCTGGGCAGGAGGAGAGTGCAGTGCAATCAGTGCACTCCCCTCCTGTGGGTCACCAGTAGACTGGTGCACCTGCCCAGGATCAGAGCCGGTGCAAGGATTTTTGCCGCCCTAGACAAAATAAAAATTTGCTGCCCCCCCATGTGACATCACAATGCCCCACCCATATGAACTAACGCCAGTGCTGCACACAGTGTGTGTTTACATTAAAAAGCCTGCAGGGACCAGCTATAGACACCAGAACCACTTCATTAAGCCATAGTGTCCCTTTAATGTGAGGTACATTATAGATTAGTGTCACTAATAATATACTAGATTGCCTACTTACAAGCAGATGAGGATGATGATGGGCTGCAGTTTGGCTCCACTGGTCTGGTGTAGAACAGGATCTCTGGAGGCTGTTTGCAACTGTGGTCACAAAATTCAATGTTCTGGGAGAATTGGAAGCAGCTCCATTTTTTGGGGTCTGGGCCCCAGGGCCTGACGGTGAGTATGCCCATAAGGCCCACTCATAAGTTCCACCCACCCATGAGTTCGCTCACAGGGAGTGGAGTGTGTAGGGGATGTGTTATTGTAGAGGATCTAATATGTGTGCTTATGGTATGTAGTGTATAGGGTTACCAGTTTGTGCAGGTGATGTAGTGTGTTTGTGTGTAGTGGAAGCAGTGTGTATTTGTGTATAAGGGATGTATTATGTGTTTCTGGTTGTGTGTAAGGGATGCATTGTGTGAATCTGGGTTTGTATGCATAAGGGATGCAAGGTGTGTGTCTGTATGTGTGTGCATTGAGTGTAAGAGATGCATTGTGTTTCTGTGTGTATGTAAGAAAAGAAGTGTGTGTGTGTTTGCATGTGTGTGTACGGGTTTGCATTGTCTGTTTCTGTGTATGTGTGCAAAGGATGCATTGTCTTGTGTGTGTGTTGTGTGTGTGTGTGTGTAATGGATGCATTGTGTGTTTCTCTGTGTGTAAGGGAAGCATGTTGTGTTTCTGTGTATGTATAGGGATGCAGTGTGTGTGTGCGCGCGCGTAGTGTGAAAGAGCTCCCTGTCTTGGCCCCTGTCCTATAGAGCTGCCCCTTCTGTCCCGTAGAGCTCTCCCCTGCCCCTTAGTGGTCTCTCCTCTCCCCCACCCTCCCCTAGCGGTCTCTTCTCACACTCACCCACCATCCCTGTGCTCTTCTCATCCCCCCTCCACCCTCCCTGTGTTCTTCTCACTCCTCCCTCTATGTGTTCTCCTCACACCCCCTGTGTTCGTCTTACCCCCCTCCTCCCTGTGTTCTTCTTACTTCCCCCCTTGGTCGTCTTACTCCCCCACCTGTTCTTCTTACTCCCCCACCTGTTCTTCTTACC
>OW240924.1:59489024-59779030 GCA_933207985.1 Pelobates cultripes
TGTGTGTGTGTGTGTATATATATATATATATATATATATATATATATATATATATATATATATATATATATATATATATATAAATAAATTAACCCTCAGTGAGTATGCACCCCTCTTACATACACACACACACTACATCCAAATATATATATATATATATATATATATATACATACATATACATATACATATATACACACACACACACACACTACAGCACTACATACATTACGCTCCAGATACACGCTAGATCCCTTACCTTATATGCACTCTTAATCCTCTATACACACACACACACAGTCTCCTATACACACTCTGGGTCCTTTACACACACTGCACCACCTACACACACACTACATTCCTTGTCAGCAAACACATACAACATTCTCTAAACACACCCTCTCTACAACCCCTACACACACTACGTCACCTATACACACACACTACAGCCCGTATGCACACACTCGCTACATCCCCTATAACACTATGCCCCCTATACACACACTCTCTACAGCCCCTAGCCACACATATTACACCACAAACACAAATGAAATTGACCTATTTACACAATACCACACCACACTCTACACACACGCAATCCCACAAGCAGGCTCCAAACACATGCACCATACACTTTCCTGGCCCTTTTGTCCTCTGGTATCCCACTTGTTGAGACACCAGAGACAATTTAATAGCAAACATAGCGCAAGCATGTTATTAAATTTGATTGCGCTGCGCAGAACAAATACAGGGCCTTTTTCTAATGTCAGAGCTCTTCAGCGCAACTCTGCGCATTGAACCAACATGCTCACTTTGAGAGGAGGCGTGCTTGTCATTAGTGATGACAAAACACACCCTCTCTGGCCCCGCCCCCTTCTTAGGGGGCCGCTCTGATTGAAAAATGCCCGGGCCTAATTTTTTTACCAGTCCGGCCCTGATTGAGCTGCATTGTGAAGTCTGTGATTGGACAACCACATAAAGTCTGGCTGGGGATCTTCAACTTTTGCAAGCTGTTTGTAGATATCCATAGCTCAGAACATTTCCAATGGACAAATAGGTGAGTGGAGGTGTGGCCAGGGGTGGGGATGTTTGTATAAATTGTTATTAGTAAGTCACCTAAAATGTCTCCAAACTACAAAAATATAATTTAGAACAAGAACAATACATCTTATTTACACAGACTGATTTCTAGATACATTTATTGTAGTTTAAAGACAGACCCATTACTATTGTGTTCAATGTTTTTCCATGAGAAGCACTGGATGAGCAGAAAGAGCTCAATGTGCATGTGCATCAAGTTCCCAATGTTCCTCTATGAGTATCATTAAATTGGAGGAAACCATGTTCCTTGATGATGTTGTGTGAAGCAGAGACTCAAGCAGTGCCAAGGGAGTCTCAATGCTGGAAAAACAGAAGTAAAACCTTTATTTTTTACATGGAGGGCTCACTCTATTTAGGGACAAGGGCACTATAGCGTTAGGAATACAGGTTTGTATTCCTAACGCTAAAGTGTTCATTTATTCAGCAGCCCAAGGAAAAAGTATACAGGTGATGCTCAAAAAATTAGAATATTGTGCAAAAGTTCATTTATTTCAGTAATGCAACATAAAAGGGGAAACTAATATATGAGATTATATGCAAAGCAAGATAGTTCAAGCCGTGATTTGTCATAAGTGCGATGATTATGGCTTACAGCTCATGAAAACCCCAAATGCACAATCTCAGTAAATTAGAATATTACATGCAATCAATAAAACAAAGGAGTATACCTAGAACAATATCAGACCTCTGAAAAGTATAAGCATGCATATGGACTCAGTACTTGGTTTGGGCCCCTTTTGTAGCAATTACTGCCTCAATGCGGCGTGGCATGGAAGCTATCAGCCTGTGGCACTGCTGAGGTGTTATGGAAAACCAGGATGCTTCAATAGCGGCCTTCAGCTCTTCTGCATTGTTAGGTCTCATGTCTCATCTTTCTCTTGGCAATGCCCCATAGATTCTCTATGGGGTTCGGGTCAGGCGAGTTTGGTGGCCAATCAAGCACAGTAATCCCACGGTCATTGAACCAGGCTTTGGTGCTTTTGGCAGTATGGGCAGGTGCCAAGTCCTGCTGGAAAATGAAGTCAGCATCCCCATAAAGCTAGTCTGTGGAAGGAAGCATGAAGTGCTCCAAAATCTCCTGGTAGATGGCTGCGTTGACCCTGGACTTAATGAAGCACAGTGGACCAACACCAGCAGATGACATGGCTCCCCAAATCAACAGAGACTGTGGAAACTTCACACTGGACTTCAAGCATCTTGCAGTGTGTGCCTCTCCATTCAGACTCTGGGTCCTTGGTTTCCATAAGAGATGCAAAAGTTGCTCCCATCAGAAAAGAGGACTTTGGACCACTGAGCAACAGACTAGGTCTGTTTTTCTTTAGCCCAGGTAAGAAGCTTATGACGTTGGTTGTTGTTCAGGAGCGGCTTTACAAGAGGAATACGACATCTGAAGCCCATGTCCAGGATCCATCAGTGTGTGGTGGCTCTTGATGCATTGACTCCAGCCTCAGTACACTCCTTGTGAAAGTCCCCAACACTTTTGAATGTCCTTTTCCTGACAATCCTCTCCAGGCTGCGGTCATCCCTGCTGCTTGTGCACCTTTTTCTTCCACACAACGTTCTATTAATGTGCTTTGATACAGCACTTTGGGAACATCCAACTTCCTTCGCAATTACCTTTTGAGGCTTTCCCTCCTTATGGAGGGTGTCAATTATGGTTTTCTGCACAACTGTCGGGTCATCAGTCTTCCCCACGATTGTGATTCCTACTGAACCAGACTGAGTGACCATTTAAAAGTTCAGAAACCCTTTGCAGGTGTTATGGCTTACTTAGTTGATTAGAGTGGGACACTGTGAGCCTAGAATATTGCACCTTTTCACAATATTCTAATTTAATGAGATTGTGGATTTGGGGTTTTCATGAGCTGTAAGCCATAATCATCGCACTTATGCCAAATCATGGCTGGAACTATCTTGCTTTGCATGTAATGCGTCTATCTCATATATTAGTTTCCCCTTTTATGTTGCATTACTGAAATAAATGAACTTTTGCACGATATTCTAATTCTTCGAGTATCACCTGTACATTACTACAGTAAAGCATTGTTGAACTTTGGCTTTCGACTAGGTCCAGGTGACAGGTGAGGTCATTACCAACATTATCAGGTAGTAGGAAGCTGCAATTACAGGTCCAGCATGTCTTCCTGATCATACTGTATGTGTAATATAAAATAGAAAAGCCTGCAGGCCTCAACAAGATCATCACAAAGCGGAGATCCACAGCAACAGGAAAGAAAAGTCTTTTTAAATTCCAATAAATGCTAGAATTCCAGGTGCAAAGAAAAAAAATGGGTTTCTGAGAATCAGAGATCTGAAAAGACATCTTTTCCTGTGTTTTGTTAAAAACCAAAACCACAAAAAAAAAAACCTAAACACTGCCCATTACACATGATCTGAAAGAACACAAACACCATGAGTTGATAAAGATATCTGTCCAATTAAAATACCATTATGGTTTCCAGACCCAGTAATGCTTTCCTTAGTGATTAGTTTCTTTGTTGTTTGTCTACCTTTGGCTTGTCTTTGACTTATCATGATATTTGGCTTCCCAGACTTGTCCTGGTATTACACTTATCCAGATTTTCTATCCCCCACCAGCTTTGTAATACATTTATGCGGTTGTCTGGCGACCTTAAACCTTGGCTATCTCTGACAACACACTGCTCGGGGAGTAACCCTTTAACCCTTGAGTCAGGAACTAAATATGGATCCCCAGGTTCTCATGTTTACTACTTCTCGCCTCGTTACACTCATTGTGTCAAGCCATGCCATTCTAAAGGCCAGTACTATGGCTCTATCCTATATTTCTTATGCTTTGTTTCAGAATAGATTCTGCATCTTGACGATACCTTGTATCCTTGACAGACACCAAAAACAAACAAACAAACAAACAAACAAACAAACAAACAAGTATTGGATGACTTTTTGTTTGCTGTTTTTTTAGGGGGGGTTTGGGGTCTTCTGTACCTTCTCCTGAATTGCTCACCTCATTTCACTATATTACTTTCAGTTATGTTGAGGTATAGAGGCTTTTATTTCTTCAAACATATAGTAATTTTATCAAGCTAAGTAGGTGTGATGGGACCAATCTCGCCACTGTGCATTGGAGGAGCCTGGTTTCCCGCCTGCTGCCTTTAGATTATGGCCCCATGTTGAAACGCTTGATTTTCCCCTGCGAAGACATGAAAGCCGGGTCATTCGGTGCTGGCCCTGTTTGAGCGGTGATACCCCAGATAGCTATGCCATGGAGCCCATTTGTATAATGAAAGACTATGGGAAAGACTTTGGCTCCATGGCAATTGAACTGTATGTGTGTGCTCTGAGCGCCATTCAGTAATAATGTGCGCTCAGACCTGAGCTATCTGGGGATATGTTGAATGTACCGGTTTTATGCAATGGCTGCACAGTTATATATTTTTATGTGTTTTATTATCTTTTGCTGCCATGTGTTCATTGGAGTTTTGCCTCTGTCCTTGGAGATAATTGGATTACTTCCCAATTATCTCCAGGATAGAAGACTCTGTGGAACTGGTTTTGGGCAGAAAAGCCATGCTTCCTTTGGTCACAAAGGACTACAATCTATCTTTTGAACCACTGGACCAATTTGTATGATTTTGACGTATGTTTGTATTTGGAGTATGCTGATTCTGAAAATGTGAATGTGATGCATACTTTTAAAGTTATGAATAATGTTGAAAAACTGTATTTCTCTGCCGGTGATAATTACATTACCCATTGTGTAAGGTAATTGTATCACAGGCAGAGGGGAGGATTTTGTGTGGGAGTGTCTGAGTGTATTGTATGTGTTTATTGGTTGTGTTCCAAAACCCTGTGGGTGGTACTAATGTGTAAGAATGTGTACATAAGAACAATAAACCCACAGCTCTGTCTGTTCACTGCTTGACCCTCAACACTGAGCTTTGTCTCGTTCTTGGGGGGATTTACTGTATGCTGTTAGAGACTGATTGCCAGGAGTGTAAGCCGCTTGGGTGCTTTTCCTGTTCAGCTGCTAGCAGCTATTCGTGAGGTTCCAGTTCGGGAGTTTGGAGTGCTACTTGGTATCCTGTTCGGGAGTTTGGGGTTCTAAAGTAGCTGTGCCTGTGTCTCTGGAAGGGGAAGATCTACTAAACGGCTTTTAACCCCTTTTATGCCTGGGGGTGCCGTTACAATTGGTGGCAAGCGGCGGGATCGTTCCCACAGCCAGAAGGACAGCTACAGGAGACACCATTCCGTGGATTTACAAGTTGGGGGCAACGCATGTCCCAGTACAGCGACCTTAAAAGCAACAGAATGGAACCAGCAGTTTTATACGAGGGGGAGGACCTTGATGGCCGGGATGCATTAAGGAAAGGCATCTGGTACCAGGCCGTGGATAATGTACAATATCAGCGGGGTGAGAGTCTCTTCAGTGAAGAGCAGCAGTTGCAGAAGCAAGTGGCCCTGCGGATGCCCTTCCTGGGACAGCAGCCCCTGGAGGAATGGGTGAAGGAACTAGAGCACCGGGTATAGCAGGAGCTATGGCTGGAGGATGCCTACCAGGCTCTCTGGTGGTATATGGCACAGTATATACCCTGGACAGCCGAGCATGAAAAGCCAGAGGGAGAGTTGTTTGATGGTCCAGGCTTGTTATGGGAGTCCTTTGCAGAGCCTGACTTCGGGAGCCCTGCGCAGACCAGACTTCAGGACATTTTCTACAAGAGGGAGGCTAGGCATGACTGGGATGACCCCCATGAGGTAGAGCAAGACCTGGCTCACCTAGCAACCCTGGAGTGGGAACTGGAGCAGGACTACCGAGATCTTTTCCACTCCATTGGGAAGGCTCAGCAGGACAGCAAGGTGACAGACCCAGATCCAGACCCATTCAGATGGGAAGATATTGTGGAGATTTACTGGGAAGGACCCCAGGTGGCCGGTGGAGATGGGACCGTGGTCTCTCCACCGGTCCTGCAGGGAATTGGGAGCCCAGTCTCCATTCCCCAGCGGAAGGCTGAGTTACAGGGGGCAGAGAAAGTCGGTCCTGTCCCCCAGCGGCAAAGTGAATTGCAGGGAATTGGGAGCCCAGTCTCCATTTCCCAGTGGCAGTGTACCTTGCAGGGAGAGGAGAGCAGCGTCCTCCCTCCCCAGTGGCAGGGTGAGCTACAGGGATGCTGGGCGGTTGGCTCAGATCCCCAGCGGCAGTGTGATTTGCAGGGAATAGAGAGCAGGGTCTCCTTTCCCCAGCGGCAGTGTGAAATGCAGGGAGTGGAGAGCAGTGTCTCCACTCCCCAGCGGCAGTATCCCTTGCAGGGAGAGGAGAGCCCCGTCTCTCTTCCCCAGCGGCTGGAAGTATGTATGGGAGAGGAGCTTGTTACCCCCTCTCCCCAGCGGCAGCTTAACGTACCAGGGGGAGACAGTAAGCCCCACAACCGTGCAGATGGGACCGTGGTCTCTGCACTTACAGCACAGGGGGTAGGGATGGTCGGTCCTGCCCCCCAGCGACAGGGCTGTTTAGCCAAAGGGGAGACAGTCGGTCTCCCCTTCCAGCAGCGGAGCTGTGTATCTAAAGGGGAAACAGGCGGTCTCCCCCTGCAGCAGCAGAGCTGTGTATCTAAAGAGGAGACAGTCGGTCTCCCCCTCCAGCAACCAGGCTCCAATCAGACTACTTCCGTGGTAGTGCTGGCACCAGGGCAGAGTACCGCTGTACTCTGCCCACGCAGCAACCCACCAAGGAAACCTACCAGTCCCCCACACAGCCGTGGTGAGGCACCTGGACATGGACAAGTTTCTCCCTTACTCAGGTGTAGTAACCATTTATTGTGGGTGGGCTCTACTGCTGTTTCTGTTTTGTGGGTGGGCTGCTGGACTAACCAGGGCACTGACCGGCAGGAGGTCAGATACCCTGTTAGTCTGTTTGGAAAAGGGGAGAAATGTGACAAGACCAATCTCGCCACTGTGCATTGGAGGAGCCTGGTTGCCCGCCTGCTGCCTTTAAACTATGGCCCCATGTTGAAACGCTTAATTTTACCCTGCGAAGACACGAAAGCCGGGTCATTCGGTGCTGGCCCTGTTTGACCGGTGATACCCCAGATAGCTATGCCATGGAGCCCATTCGTATAATGCATACTTTTAAAGTTATGAATAATGTTAAAAAACTGTATTTCTCTGCCGGTGATAATTACATTACCCATTGTGTAAGGTAATTGTATCACAGGCAGAGGGGAGGAATTTGTGTGGGAGTGTCTAGGTGTATTGTACGTGGTTGTTTTCCCAAAACCCTGTGGGTGGTACTAATGTGTATATAAGAACAATAAACCCACAGCTCTTTCTGTTCCTGCTTGACCCTCAAAACGGAGCCTTGTCTCGTTCTTGGGGGGATTTATTGTATGCTGTTCCAGTTCGACTGCTAGGAGTGTAAACCTATTCGTATGGTTTTTCCTATTCGGCTGTTTACGGCATTCATATGGTTTCCTGTTAGGCGGATTGGTGTTCTGCAGTAGCTGTGCCTGTGTCTCTGGAAGGGAAGATCTTTTAACCCCTTTTTATGCCTGGGGTGCCGTTACAGTAGGATAAAAGGCTGAGTTGAGACATTTGGAATAAAACCATGACCCTGTCTAGAACAGGTTGTGCATATTATATAATAGAAAGGGGGGAAACTGGCAAATAGAAATTGCATTTTTGTCTTTAGACACGCTGACCTTGATATGGCAAAATAGGTTTACTTTTTTTTTTTTTGTTACGAAGCCAAAAGATGTTTTAGTGAAAGCAACAGTTATCCACATTAAGTATTCAACTGAAAGCAAAAAGAAGAAAGTCCATGGAGTTTCCAGGGGAAATGGTAAAAGACAATTAAGATTAAAAATTAGGGGTACAATAGACACAGGACTGCAGGCAATAAAAGTGAGGACCGCAGTCAAATGCAGCACTCAAAACACATATTAAAAATAGGAGAAGACAACATTTTTTTCCCAATTCAGGTTACATATATGAAGAATGTAAGACTACGAGCTTCTAAAAACTGGAACCATATCCACCATTATCATGAGTCCCAACAATCATGCCCTAAGTAATATGGAAATGTGTAGGAAGTGAAGGGATGCCAATCTCAAAAGAACATACCAGCCAGAAGAGAACTTCTAGCCAAAGACATGACTTCTGACCAGGGCCGGACTGGCCCACCGGGATACCGGGAAATTTCCCGGTGGGCCGCGGCACCTGGGGCTGCAAGGCCACATATGTGCCACCGGGTGGCCGGTCCGGTGGTACACTGGGAGGGGGCAGCTTCGCCGGTCCGGCGGCACTCCAGTCACTGGCTGCTGATGGAGGAGGAGCCTGGCTACCATGCTCCCTCGCGGTTCCTGTGCCGGGAATTGTGGGAACCGAACCGCGAGGGAGCATGGTAGACAGGCTACTCCTCCTTCAGCCATCAGCAGCCAGGGACTGGAGTGCCGCCGGACCGGCGAAGCTGCCACCCGGCCCGGCGGCTCCAGTCGGGAACACGGCCGGCCCCCGCCTTCTAAGGTAAATCTGGGGGAGAAATAGGAAAGGGGGAGGGAGGGAGGAGGAGGGAGAGGGAGAGACAGGCAGGCTGGAGGGGAGGGTGAGGGAGAGACACAGGGAAAGGGGGTAGGGAGGGAGAGGGGAGAGACACAGGGAAAGGGGGGAGGGAGGGAGAGGGGAGAGATACAGGGAAAGGAGGGAGGGAGAGAGATGGGGAGAGGGGAGAGACACAGGGAAAGGAGGGAGGGAGATGGGAGAGACACAGGGAACGGTGGAAGGGAGAGAGATGGGGAGGAGGGAGAGACACAGGAAAAGGGGGAGGAGAGAGATGGGAGTGAGGGGAGAGATACACACAGGGAAAGGGGGGGAGAGATGGGTTGGAGGGAGAGACAGGGAAAGGGGGAGGGAGAGAGATGGGGAGGAGGGAGAGACACAGGGAAAGGGGGTGAAAGAGGCAGAGGGGGAAGAGAGAGACAAAGAGGGAGAAATGAGAGAGACACACAAGGGGAGGGGAAGAAAGAGGCAGAGGGGGAAGAGAGAGACTGGGAAGGAGAGGGGAGACATTGACACAGAGGAGCAGTGAGGGGGAGAAAGAGAGGACCCGGGGCAACGCTCCGGCTCTCACGAGGGTGAACTCTAGCCCTGGAGCTACGGGCTAGAGTTCACTCTCACCACTTCCTGGTGGTCCCAGTAGTAGGAGTGAACTCTAGCCCCATACACACACCATACACATTTACACACTGCCCACACACACACTGCACCACTGCTCCTATACCCTACTACAGCCCCATATCCCAGCAGACTCCAGGTAAGTTGTCAAACTGTTCTTAAACGGTTTGACAACTTACTCTGGGAGGGGGTGCCGATGCTCCTGGCACCATAACCACTACACAGAGGAGTAGTGGTTATTGTGCATGGAATATTTCTTTAAATAATCTACAAGTGCCCCTCCCGGGCTCAGGCTCTGGATCCGTCACTGGTATATGACATATATATTAGTTATATATATATATATATATATATATATATCTATTATATTTACACATATTAATGTACATTTATATATGCATAATACACAGAGAAATTTCATTAATATGTACCATATGTAATGAGCAGATATTGGCCCAGTCTTGTTGCTAGGTGCATACTCCAGCACAATAACATATTTAAAGTGAAGAGCACACCCACAGGACTTCAAAATAAACATTTTTTTACAGTTGTGCCCTACATACATTCACCATTTCAGTCCCATTAACAAGCTTTCCTTAATATGTCAAGGTAGTTGGACTGAAACATTGATTACATGCAAAGGCACGTCTGCTTAAAATAAATCTGCACTTTTATTTATTTTGAAGCCTATGAGTGCGCTTTTTACGTTGAAGTACTTTTTAATTTTAAGTTATCTGTTCTAACTCTGTATCTGCACACTATGCTGGCGCGACGCATTATGGGGCTGGTAAATATTTTTTTTCCAGGGCTGCTTTTAATTCCCAGTCAGGCCCTGCTTCTGACTATATCCTAGTAAACTTCTTAAAGAGCACCTACTACTGAAAAACTACAGGATAACACTTTACAAAGAAAGGAAAAGGCATGCAACATAAACACTACAGTTTATGGTATACAATTTAGTCACTGCAAATAGTTGCGGTTTTAAAGGTTTTGAAAAGACATATGGCATCTAAAGCCCCCTCCATACTGCTAAGAATGTTAATTAACTTACACATTATTGGTCCAACCTTGGATGGAAATAATAGACTAGAAATACAGTGTTAAATGTCGGCAACACCAAGGCATGCCCCCAACAGTTCTGATTTTGGTGGGGAAGTCCTGATTTTCAGGACCTGTCCTACCATCCCAAAAGCATGACACCAGGAAACTGTGCATAAAAATGTTTTAGACTCATTAAATCATGTATTTTTGCCCTGCTCAAACATATATTTTTTACACTTGTCATATTTACTTTTTTGCCAGGAAAGGGGTTTGATCCCTGGTGGTCCGCTTGTGCTCTGAACCCTGGTGGTCTGATGTGGGTTTATAATACCAGCGAGTCCAGCAGTTGTCAATAACGAATCCTTGGTTATCCAGTGGGGAAGCACGCGGTCTGCAACTCCAGTGGGTGCAGATCAGCCTGTGCTTAGTAACAAAACAGAACGCTAGCTGGGAATCTCTATATGGCAATATAGTAAATGTATGGTTTTGCAAGGATAGGAGCATGAAGGTGCTGCCAGTTTATCAACTACACCCCTCCGCCCCCCCCCCACACACACACAATTAATACATTACAATAATTAAAGGGACACTATGGGCACACAGACTAAATCATCTCATTGAAATAGTCTGGGTGCAGTGCCTTCAATATAAAACAGTTGAGACATTGCAATAAAACCGTGACCCTGTCTTGAACATGTTCTGCATATTATATAATAGAAAGGGTGGAAACTGGCAAAAAGAATTTAGAACTCCCATTGAAAACCATGAATATGTACCACAGCAGTCAACGCAACCACCAACAGACTCCAGTCTAAAAAAAAAAAAAAAAAATGTAAAATGCCCTGTTGTTTTCCTCTTTCATACGGTTTGGATAACGGCACATTGCATCTGAATTATAGCATTAGACCAAAAGGTCATACATTAGTGTAGAAGCTTTGTGCATAGTTTATAATTTGTTTTCACCTTAAACGTCTACAGAACTGAAAATAACACCTTATACAGATTACCAATATACTGATCTCAAAAATGTAGCTTCCTGAGAAACAGCTCTGACAGCTAGTATGGAAAGTACTGAGACTTGTGATTAACACTGTATAAATACAGTAGGAGCTAAAAGGCACTGCAAATGCTGAAAAGAACAGCTTTTATTCTTAAAAAAGGGGGGAACGTACAAGACGTGAGAATTCAGCCATTGACGAAATCCTTTTTGTGCTATAATTTATTGCAATTTTGCATATTCACAATACTGTTATTTGAGTAGGTGTTCGTAACATGTTATATTATAATTCCTATGTCCACAATGCTGCTCTATGAGAAGTATTTGGACACAGTCAAACAAGTGTTGGTCAAAATGTGAGAGGGTTAGCTCAGCTGCAGATAGCAGATCTGTAACAAAGAAAAAGGTTGAATTTTAGGCAGTTAAAGAAACACTCAGATGTAGTTTTTTGTTTTTGTTTTTTCAGAATGACATGTATGTTTTTATTGCAGATTTCTTCATTGGGGTATAACCTCCAAAAACTACAGAATTTGCTAGCCTCCTCCTTTTCCCCCAACACAGACTCTCAGTCTGTGCCGGGGAAAAGACTAAAAGGCTTCTTATTTTGAACCTACAATCTGGTGAAAGCCAGGGAGTCCGCGGACAGGGGTGAAGTGGGCTCTGTAGGGCACATTTGTACTTTGAGGAGTAGGCAAGCGCACTCTAGCTCCATGGAGCTAACAATCAGGAAGAAAACTCACCAGCTGCCTGGTTGACAGCCAGGATGAGGGTTTTAAAATTAGTTATAAAAATGCCAATTTCAAAAAGAAATCAGCACTTTTATTATACTGCAATTAAGCAACCTAAAGTGTTTTATGTGTGTGGGGAGTCCCTTTAAGAAGGGAATGTTCAAGAATTAGACTTAGACCTTCCCTTTAGATACATGTGCTGGATACACTAATTATATTTATTTGTTAAATGATTTGGTCATCTCTAATTTGGTACCACAAATGTGACTGGAATCCAACTCTGCTGGCAAGTACATGAAGTGTCCTTTCCTCTCTCATTGTTGGGGAAGAAGATGACAGGGCAGACATTCAGACATGTAGTAATATGTTTACTATGCAATCAAACCTTCGTGAGGTCGCACTGTTCTTACTATATTTGTGCCTTCCGTTTCAAAAAAAAATTGTGATTCGTTAAAATTTTTGGGAGATAAGCAACTCTGCAAATACTATTTGAATGAATCATGGAACAGACATTAGACATGTTGTTTTGCTGGATTCGTAAGTCAGAGACCTGTCTGTGAAACCAACAAAACTAAAAAAATAAGCGTGACGTAAAAAAGTTATTAATAGTTAGGGTAAATCTACTAAATGCTGATTTTATTCACAGATTAAGTGAGAAGAGACCAGTGTAGGGCAAAAAAGGAGGGAGAGTATAAAAATGAGGTATATTATATTTTTAATAAATATGGATTTATTTTTAATGTTCCTCCTTTTTTGCCTTCTATTGATTACTATTTATCACTTGATCTGTGATACAAATGGTGCAAACATTTTTAGAAAATGTGAGTTTCTTTTTTTTTTTAATCTGGCTGAGCTGCCATGTTGGGTGAGATTTTACGGTACTGCTGCAGGTCTACATACATGCATGCGCACACAGCAATTGCAGCAGCAGACACGTTAGGTTGAGTAGCAGTTGGTTAAATAATACTAAAACCTAGCCTAACATGGCTGCTCAGCCAGATAAAAAAAGCAACATTTTCAAAAATCAATATACATCATTACGTAGTACTTGTTGCAGAAGTAAATGTATAGGGACACTATAGTCACCTAAACAACTTTATGTTAATTAAGCAGTTTTGGTGTATAGATCATGTCCCTGCATTCTCACTGCTCAATTCTCTGCCATTTAGGAGTTAAGTCACTCCTTGCATTGACTTGCACAGCCTTCCTCATCACTTCCTGAAAAATAACCTAAATATTCCAGGTTCCTGTATTGCACAATCTGTTTAATCTCAAATTTCTTATCTCCTGCTCTGTTTATAGCCTTCTAGACACTGCAGGACCCTCCTGTGTTTTATGAAAGTTTAATGTACAGAGCAGGAGATAAAAACTTGCTGAAGCGCTTAATGGGTGAGGAGTATCCAATGATAATGACTGCTTATAAAAAATAAAAAATAAAATACTGATTTCTGAAATTGTCAATTTTTTAAATAATTAAATACCACCCTGTCAGTCAAGTTCCTCTGAGCTAACAAAAGTGGCAGGGACACTCTGAGTGTTCCAGCCTTCCCCATTGTCAGACCAGCGCACAGTATGTTGCTTGTGCGCACACACAACAGGTGCACGCATGCATGGAGGGAGCTCTTTAAAGGCTTCTCAATGAGAAGTCTCTGATTGGCTATTTACTCACGAAGAGACTGAAAGTCACTTCTGTGGAAATTGGAAAAGGCTTGCATAGGCCGCAGTTCATAAAAACTGCAGCTTTTGCAAACTGTTTTAAGTACTATATACCACCAATGCATCAATTAATTCATTGGGGATGTATCTACTCAACAGTGATTTATATTTATTTTCCCAATATGCATTGTGGAGTGTTCCTTTAAGGTCTGGTTGAAATTGAAACCATTTTGTTTTTCATGCAGACGGTGTGAGCAGGGGAGCGGTGTCTAGGGCTGCATATACAGAAACAAAAAGTGATTCAACTCTAAATTGCAAAGAATGGAGCAGTGTGAATTCAGGGGCATTATCTATACACCAAAACTGCTTCTTTAAAGGGACACTATAGTCACAACAACAACTACAGCTTAATGTAGTTGTTCTGGTGTGTATAATCATTGCCTTCAGGCATTTTCATGCAAACACTGCCTTTTCATAGAAAAGGCAGTGTTTACATTGCCCATAGGGACATCGCCAAGTGGCCACTCCTCAGATGGCCACTGGAGATGCTTCCTAGGGCAGTGCTGCACAGTAGGCAGCACTGCCCTTCAGCGTCTCCACGTTCTGCATGGGGACATTGAATTTTAGTCATAGAGATGCATTGATTAAATGCATTGCTATAAAAAAGTGCTGATTGACCAAAACGCGTTTGGCCCTGCCCCCATTCCACCTTCTTACCAAGTTTAGCCAATCCAATGCTTTCCCTGTGGGAAAGCATTGGATTGGCTAGAAAGCTGCATTTCTGATGTCATCAAGGAGGCAGATCGGGGTCGGGGCCAGCACCGGTAGAAATAAGGTGAGTCTTTCCTTTTAAAGGGGGCTGAGGGGGGGCATGTGGGTTTGACACCATAGGCTCAGGAATACATGTTTGTGTTCCTGACCCTATAGTGTTCCTTTAAGCTAAAGCTGTTTTGAAGCCTATATAGTCACTTTAATGGCCATAGCAATGAAAACTCTGTCAAACTCCAGTGCATTTTTGAGGAGGTCCCATTAATCTCAAGGGATCTTCCATAGATGCAATTTTGCATTACTGAGAAGGCGCAATGAGCACAATGTTGACAACAATACTTTTTTCTTAATTTTTTTTTAGTGTTGGTGACAGCATTCTGGTTTTCCATTTTTTGTTTAATGTAAATTTTAAGAAGAAATAAAACACATACAAAATATGCTTCAGCAGATCACATCTGACATCAAACACATTATTATAGTTATTTTGGCAACTACATTTTTCAGAGTTAGGCAGTACAATTTCACTGGTTTCAAAATGCAGAAGATAACTGGCCATGTTAGTGTTGGGCTCAAACTGATCCAGAAGGAATATAATAAACATTTCAAAGTTATTAAACAAAATAAATTCCAACAAAACATAAAAATATTATGTGAATTCTTGAAGAAGATATTATATACACGACAATGCTAAGAGTAAAATAAAAAAGAGTTTGTTTTAAAGTAGCATTGTATTGTCTACTTGAACACTTAAACTGGAGCATTGCAAAAATATATATGATTGCACGCCTGCAAGTTAAAAAGTGCAAAATATAATATTAAAAACCCTGAAAGCTATTTGGAGCTCCTGATTCAGTTTAATCAACTAGTGTGTTAAAAGTGTGCAGGAGTGTATCATGGCACTTAAATAATACACCGGCCCCCATTTTACATACCATCAGTAACCTTCTCCCAGTCACAAACCATGTAATTTACAGCTACCCACCTTGTAACATTCAACCCACCCACTAAAGAACACATTTTCACAGACAAAGTTACATGTCTACCCTTAGTTACAATCACCCAACCCTACCATCATCCACCTACCATTTCACATAATCCCACCTAATTAATTAATCACTGACACCTACCAACCCATTCTGTCACATAGCTCCATTACTCAACAACCTATATTTAACTACTAACACAATCAATTCACTTACTCACACACCACCCATTCCCAACATGAATTACGCGCAAGCTCACATCCACACATTATATTCTTTAGGCTGGCTTAGGCTGTTTGAAACAGGAAATGTGTCTCACCAACATTTATTGTTACTAGGGACTACATTTCCCAAGATTTTTGAGGACTAGGTTTCCAACGATGCCCGTTACTGTAAAAGGGGTAGGACATTTTAAAAAAACATTTAGTGGAATATAATGCAGGAAACTCAAAAATGCTATAAAGAAAACAAATTCCTCCAAAAATGATTAACAATAAAAAAAAGTATTTGAAAGGGGTAGGACATTTAAAAGGATCAGTGGAATATAATGCAGGAAACTCAAAAATACTATACATAGAATGAATTACAAAAAAGAAAATGCTTAAATATTTTTTAAAAGTCCAATTACTTGTAAGAGTTCCATGGGTCAATATTACCTTTACAACAAAGGATTAGTAGACTTGCAAAACAGAATTCTTGCACAAACTATCAGAAATAACCAGAGCTTTCAGACTGGGAATTGGGCAACATCAAATAGGTGATAGCGAGAACAGAGGACTAATATGCCATTTACAGGACATGTCATAATTTTGTATTCTGTCAAGTACCCTTAGTATTGTTAGTAGTCACAACAAAACAGGAAAACATGCAGCGGAGCTTAAAAAGAGACAAAAAAAAAAAAAAAGTGTCTTGGTACAGGAAACAAAAAAGTTACATAAGCTTAATAAATAAAACAAACACATAAAAGTGCTGGTGTGCAGTGTCTTATAATCACTCTCTGTCCACATCTTATATATATAGAAGGCTTTATCAATAAGCACACGTGTATCAAACCAGAGTGCAATCTCAGTGTTTAAAAACCATTACAAAAGTGCAGTTGTGATGGTTAAAGGACCACTATAGTGCCAGGAAAACATACTCGTTTTCCTGGCACTATAGTGTCCTGAGGGTGCCCCCACCCGGCTCTGGAAGGGGGAATGGGGTAAAAACTTACCTTTTTCCAGCGCTGGGCGAGGTGCTCTCCTCCTCCGATCCTCCCCGTCGGCTGAATGCGCACGCACGGCAGGAGCTGCGCGCGCATTCAGCCGGTCACATAGGAAAGCATTCATAATGCTTTCCTATGGACGCTGGCGTGCTCTCACTGTGAAAATCACAGTGAGAAGCACACAAGCGCCTCTAGTGGCTGTCAATGAGACAGCTGCTAGAGGAAATAGGGGAAGGCTTAACCCAATTATAAACATAGCAGTTTCTCTGAAACTTCTATGTTTATGAAAAAATGGGTTAACCCTAGAAGGACCTGGCACCCAGACCACCTCATTAAGCTGAAGTGGTCTGGGTGCCTAGAGTGGTCCTTTAAATAAAGTGACATGTGCTTATACTTGCGAGACATCAATTCAAGTATCTAAGAAGAAAACAGAAACAGACAACTCCTAGTGCAATAGGGTACAAAAATTGTATATGAGAAAAATATTGCTCTTTAAAGTAGCTCACTCACAAAATCAGAGTGGTTAAAGCACCACTCGCAGCTATAGCGCTCAGGGAGGATCAGCCCCTGGTGTGCGTGGGATCCGTACGATACACAGATGACCAGGATGTCAAGTATGTACAAACTTTATTCCAATGTCACAATTAAAAACATATAATCTGTGCAGTGTTTTTAAACACTGAGATTGCACTTTGGTTTGGTACACGTGTGCTTATTGATAAAGCCATATAGATATATTATTTTGACGAAGAGTGATTATAAGACACTGCGCACCAGCACTTTTATGTGTTTGTTCTGTTTAAGCTTATTACCAAGATTTTCTTTGTTGGTTGCTGCATTTTTTTAAATTAATCTTACATTTTGCGCCAAGTTATTCACATATATATTGTTAATAAATAAAACACTGTGAAGAAGCGAAGAACATTAGGCAGTATCTTCACACACAGTGGCTACTGTATATTCTGTACTTTTATTAGCATACATAGTCTGCATGGTGTGAGTTTTAAGCATTTATTGGTTGACCACACGTCTAAAGTCTAGCAATGCCAGCGTCCTGGGACGTCTGCCTATAAGTGTATCCAACCACTACTGGATATCAACATTAGAAGTACCGCTGAGAGGCTAACATGAGATTCCCCACCTGCCCCCCCTCCCACCCCCGTATTTAACGTGGTAACCTCACACCCTCCAAGTAGCCACTTTTCTTGCCTTATTTAGACGAGCATGCTGCAGAGGCTATATTTGAAACCCAAGGTAAACAAGACCCTAGCGTTAGATGGAGTACAACAGCTGTCTGACATATATCATGCATTGAGTGAAACACCTTGGCTTCCGTTTTATGCAGAGTCTCCTAATTCCTGCCAAATATAAGTTGAAAATGACACTATGGGGGTCGTAAAAAAAAAAATAAATAAAAAAAATTAACCTGGTGGCAAAGGAAGAACAGATGCAATGTGTCGTACCTGCCTGCTAAACCAAGATCAGTGGGTGTGAAAATTTCCGTTGATATGACTATACTTCAGTTTGCTGGTCTACCGAAAGACTGGGATGAGGAACTAGTTCTCAATGTCCATGCACAGAGCATGATTTAACACTTTGTGTACCTCATGTGGTTAACGATATAGATGGTGGAGTATCAAACAGAGAAATACATCCATAGGGGTATAAATACACAAAAGTAAGTCCTGCGCTCAAACTCCCACTACTCCTGGGCGGCAGCAATGACCATAGTACACATCAGCCCCAGGTGGGCTTACATCTAATGGCCATTGGAGTGGAACTAAAAATCTCCATTTATAAAAATATGCATAGGGATTTGGTGTAGTGCGCAGGTAACTCTTTTTCTTTGATTTTTATTGTACTATGGTCATTGCTTCCGCCCCAGAGTAGTGGGAGTTTGAGCGCAAGTCTTATTTTTGTGTATTTGTAATTGCTTTTGTATTACACAGCCATGTTACAATGCTGCCGCCCATCCCATGTGTTGCCTATTAAGGGTTAATAAGTATGCAGTGGATTAAAAACATTTTTTTAAAAACCCTCTCTTTCTCAGAATTTTTTTTTTTTTTTTGGACTGATGCTGTAAGGCGCAATAAACACTCATTATTATTATCTACTAGGCAGATATGATATTCAATTTTAAAAGTCACGTGGATGCATTTTTTCAAGGGAAGGAGGGGAGGAGGATATTAACCTATAAAATACAAAAAAGGCAGAGAAACATAAAACCATGAATATCTATAGAACACAAACTAATTAGCTTTCAGGCGCCCATGGGGAACTGGAGTTATACTGCTGGGCGAAGGTGACTGGACAGAACGTGCCATATTAAAAATTCTTAATAAAACCACAACAGAAAGATGCCCGTTAAATTTGGATTTTTGGGCCTAAAACACAGATTGCTTTGTGATTGGCTGGGATGTACCACTGCTTAAAAGAAAAAGGAAAAAAAAATAGCATCACACATTTCAACAATTTCATTGATGACTGTTTTTACTGAGGAGGTGGGTTGTATGATTTCGGTTGCATGTATCCATATTTAGAATGTTGGACTTTCTTTTATAGAACACTTATATAAAGAGATTTAGTAACAGCCTATGGCTCCCAATTGCTCTAAAAAGGACCAAAGAGCCATGCAAGTGTGGTACAGATGTATTAGATTCTATAGCATAATTTTAAAAAAATGTGTACAAAATGATTACCTTACTTTGCGGGAAATGTCTTCATTGATGCAGATAAGAATAGCCTCCCCCTAACCCATGTCTTGTTGCTAAGGGCCCCTGCAAACTTTGAGCCACCCTGTGTTTACTGTAATTATAGTGTACAGATATACCATATGCGGTCTCTGATCTGTATGGGCTCCTTGTAGTTTGCAAGCAGTGTGGCACACTGCCATTGAAGTCTCTTGAAGGGGAACATACCCACCGGTGAAGTGGTTAATGGCATCTCACCCACGCATCTCCACAGTGATAGTTGACCTAGCTTTTTCATACAGCATCACTCCCCCTTAGTTCTGAGCAGTAGGGGTGTAATGCAGAGATCTTCCCTGTACACAAAAGTAGGCTGACACATCATGTCACATCAAACCTGTTCATTTGAGTTTCCATTTTGGAGACTACTTCATACACCATAGCATCAATCCTTAAAATGACAACTGCAACTGTGTACATCAGGGGTGGAAAAAAAAAAAAATTGATCCCCAGATGTGGTTCAACTACAACTCCCATGATGCTTTGTCATCCTCAAGGTTGGCAAGATATCATGGGTGTTGAAGTTCAATAATAGCTTAGCACCTGATATTTGGCCATCTCCAGACATATACACTTGCAACAACGTGTCTTTGCATTAACCCCTTGGAATTCCAAAGCCAGGTGACACTCAAGACACTGAAAGGGTTAAAAACACAGGATTTTATTACATTTTACACCAAAGAAAATTGAGGAGGGGGGGGGAAGAGAGAACACTACACTGTGGCAGTTAACTAGATTGCTACATCACTGCACAGAATCAAGGACTCATTATACAACCCTGCTGCTGATTGAAATGATGTGTTTGTTTGCTTGAATGCATTCCTCGCATATTGCAAATAATTAATCACTGGACTTCCCCAGCAACCAAACTACAGAGCCCGAATTCCAGCAAACCAGCACCTAAGCAGTTAATGCACACATCATTGGACATGTTAACAGCCATCCAGTGGCTGATACTTGACAGGTTAATGCAATTCTCTGCAACCCTATAGCAGGTTATGGGTTTAGGGGCACGCCTCTTGCCTGGGTAATTAATCTCACATTTTCTATTTCTTTAAAATAATAACAACAACAAAGTATTTAACCAGGAAAGGTACATTCAGATTGCTCTGGGAATAATAATAATAATCCCTCAAGCGTCATTCCCAACAGCCAGCACTTAAAAGGTTAAACATTCTGCCTGTTCCTACAACCAAAGCCCAGTGCGTTGCAAGCAGCCCTGGGTAATTCTAATCAAATAATTAACGCTAGATATGAGGGGAAAGACCTCATTAACCCCTTGGCAGCTGACATGGAAGCCACAGACGTGTGTTCAATACAGCTCTCTGGTAAAGAAGAGGTTAAAACATTCCACACAGAGGGATCCCCTTTCTGTATAGAGAGGGGGATTAAGTCATTCATTCAATTTCACCCTAAACTGCTCATCTCCCGTGTAATCATCAGCCAAATAATAATGTAGGTAATGAGTACAGATACAATCATTATATGTAACAATGTATCGGTATATAAATACATAGTGGTTTTGTAAATACATAATTGTATGTATCAAAGTAGCTTTAGAATGCATCTTGTTAAATAATACACATAGTGGATTTGTACATCCATAATAATGTAGCTTTAGAATGTTAGGTACACAGTGGGTTTACACAGATATACTATGTATCCAAGTGGCTGTAGAATGTATGATGTTATATAAATACATAATGGGCATTCGTGGAGCCTGCAGCCTCTAATGCACAATATGACCATGGATCATGCACGCACACACACTGTCTACGTATTTGGCTTGCTTTTCACTTACCCCCTTCTGCAATGCTATTTTGGCAGATGCTCTTTTTGGTGTTGTTCCCCAATCCAGATCCTCAGGGTTCTTGCATAGAGCCCATTGCATCTCCTGGTTAATCAGTGACTTGGTAGGGGGAGGGATCCTTTGCATGTCACTCCAAATTGCCTTACTTGCTAAAAATTCTCTCTTCTCCCTTTTGCAGCTGTCAGGGGGAGCAGGGAAGTGCATCTGAAGCTACAAACTAGGAGGCAGAGGAGCTGTGCTCATGGAAATTCAGTAGCATGCGGTATGTGTGGACAGGCTGGGAGGCACATGCAATGCTATATCCCTGCTGCTCTCATCTGCTTCAATGCATGCTCATTGCAAAGTACATGGTGATAATAAGCAAAGTCTTTAGTGTTGCAAAATATCTAGAGCACAGTTGCATAGCAGCCATGTTATGCAGACTTCCACCGGGGGAGCATCTAACAATTTTTACATGCTCTGTACAACTGGGATTCGTCAGGGAGTGTGTGTAAACTGCAACTTTTACATCACAACCTAGAGCTCTTCTGTGTGCAGTGAAAAAGACAACTGCATACAAATAGAACTGAGAATTCAGAAATTCTTCATGTAGCCATACAATTCGAATTCTGACACATATATTAGAATTTGATGTTCCTAGATGAGGGCATGAATTCTGTTGTACATGGATGCATCCATCACCATAAATTTAAGTTCATCGGTAATTCTAAAAGTCAGATCTGTGCTATTTGGGTTGTATTTCCAACTCTGGTATTTTCTAGCAGATGAATAAAAAAAAATCTGTGTTGTCCTTTCACGCATGTGCTTTGATCACTTAATGAAATGTCATTTCAGTTCTCATGCTATTCAGAATGTAGTCTTAGAGCTGTTTTTTTCCCTATCTGCCTGGTACTGATGACTTTTTTCTAGCTTTTTGAGATACAACTGGAGTATTGAAAGACACACTGTAGACACCATAACCACTTTAGCTGACTGAAGTGGTTATGGTGCTTGGAGTCCATGGGTTTACTTACTATTTAGCAGAGGTTCTCGGTTCCTGAAGTCCAACCTGCAATTATAAATGGTGGACACAAATCTATGCTTCACCTCATACCATATCTGAGAGAGCAATCAGTGATTGGATGAGCGATTGGGTCACTCGAGAACTCTTCGCCAATTGCTTATCCAATCCGTGGTGTCAATTAGTATGGAGCAAGGCACTGTCATTGTCATACTGTCATTTGAGGCCAGGCTTCAGACTGTCAGGGACTTACAATATCTACTTAATGGTAAGTAAACAGTTTGGTAGTGATGTGGAACCTGGCACATAACCAGTGTAATCTATTGAAGGGTTATGGTGTCTACAGTGTTCCCTTAAGAAGTCATTTTTTTGTGCCCCTGACTTGCCATTCCATTTACTTGCTCTTTTTGGGGCCACAATTTCAGTCTGAAATTGAATGTAAGGCAGACCCCAACACAGAAGCAAAAGTCCAGTGCAGCTAAGCTCAAGATTTTGGTGAATGGTGTCATGCTTTTCTAAGGTGATCGTCAGCCTGAAAGAAGTTGGCGTTGTTGACAGTGACAAATGTATTTTAGGTGTGTGGAGGTAAGAACCGGTCCTACCATTTTTCCCTAGACGGGCCTCCTCACCACACTATGGACTCCTTTCCGTCACGAGGCAGCCATAAGCTTTTACAACAACACCACCTATCTCTCCTCCCCCCATGTTTCCCAAGGTCAGGGGACTTACTCACAACCCAACTAATCACATTCAGACTCCTAAAACCCCCATTGGGTCTCTCTCTGTCAACATCACTCTGGCCGCCATTTATGGCCCCATTTGACTAGACAGACGCCATCCGAAAAAACCTTCACACTTTCCTGACCATGCCAGACCATGCCAGGGTAGCGTTTGCTTAGGGCAGTACGTTCGCACCAATCATAACTCAACATAGTAGGGGACCCACCGCAGCGCAACTTTAACCAGATCTCTTCATATATGACTCCCGTTGAGACAGGACTTTATCAGGTGCGTGCTGAACAGTCAAACCCAACTAGCCTAGGCCCCACAGATCAGTCTACAATAACACAAAGCTGAGACCACAAAACGCCTCACAAGTAGTGATGTCGCGAACCGTTCGCCACAAACCATTCACGGCGAACTCCGGTCAGCTGACACATCCCTGCCAATCTCCGGCAGACCCTCCCTCCCAGATCCTCCTACTTCCTGGACAGCATACATGTTGAAGGCAGCTTCAACATGGATGCTGTCCAGGAGGTGGGAGGGTCTGGGAGGGAGCGTCTGCCGGAGATTGGCAGGGATGTGTCAGCTGACCGCAGTTCGCCATGAACGGTTCGTGGCAAGTTCGCAAACGGTTCGCGACATCACTACTCACAAGACGCAATCCATCTGTCTTACACAACGCATAACCATACTTCTCTAATTTATTTTTACAAGGCTATTTATCTGTAATTACTCTGGCGAACCGCTACCGACTCACATACCTCAACTCAGTGGAGGGACCGACTGACTCAGACGCTCACCCACGGGTGCCTTCCACACACAAACTGGGCAATCGTTATATTGTTCTTGTTTCTCCTGATTACCAAAAATAAGTGCTATGTTCTTGACATCTCATACTATGCCTATACCTTTTGCTGATGTTTATGTCGTCTGAGAAATGTCAATGTATTCCTACCTGTTCAACTGTGCACTTAAAAAAAAAAATAAAGAATTAAAAAAATGAAAACATTGTTCAGGCATTTCAGTATGTGATGAATCAAGACATCAAGGAGGCCATTGCACATAGCTTAAAGAACATCATGGAAACCGGAACTGTGCAAAGCTTTCAATATCTCAAGGACCATGGTTTTAAAGAAAACATTTACGACAACACTAAATTGTTTAAGAAGACACAAATTTTCACATTTTTATTTTGAAAAGTTTAATTTTTTCATGATTTTCAGTTGATTACAATATAATTAATACAAATTGGCCAAAGTGGGTACACAGAGCACCTCCTGCCAAAACTGTCACACTTTTTAGAGTGAGTGAGCAGACCAACAACAAGTAATCTCCATGTTCCTCTGCTGCTCTTTTAAGGATGCTCCAGGTGTTGAGCAGCAGTGTGAATGATGGAAGGGATCAGGATGTACGACTGAACATCATTTCCCACTTTCTCTTCACTCACTCAGCATACAGTTTGCATTGGAGTCTGAAGGCAAACAGAGGAATATGAACAATATGGAACAATGTAAATGATGAGGGGTGGCAACGAATGTCCAATGCTTACATGGTCCCCCACCGTGGTGCCCTAAACGCTCCCTCAGCCCTGCCTCCGTAACATCCCTCCCCCTGCAATCTGGCGCAGTGACATCACAAAAGGTGGACTGGCCTGCAGAGAGAACTTGGTCTACGCACTGGATTAAACAGGAGTTGTTGTTTTTTGGACCATGCCAGCAAACATTACTCCAACCAAAGCACAATGTTTCCTTTTGTTTCGCAAACTATTTCAATGAAATAAACATTTATGAAGTTTGTTGCCGATGAATCCATAAATCACTTTAAATGTAGTTGTGGACATTCTCCCATTAAAACTTGGAAAACTTTGTAATACTGATGTTAACAGACCTCATTGCAAAAGGAAAAGAATATAGATGTAAATATTTCAATACATCCCACACAGAAGTAAGATATAAGACGTGATGTAATTGATCAGTTGGAATAGTAGAAAGAGTAACATTAAAGGGATTCTCTAGTGCCAGGAAAACAAACTCCTGGCACTGCAGAATTCTGGAGTGCCACCCTCCCTCCCACCCCCCATCCCACGTTAAAACCCCTTCAGTCACTTATCTTACCAGCGCTGATGTCCCTCATTGCTGGGTCAGGCTCCGCCCATGCTTCTTCTCCGCAGACGTCCACTGGCGGGGGAGACCTAATGCCCATTTGCGGCAATGGCTGTGCGCGCATTAGACCACCCCATAGGAAAGCATTATTCATTCAATGATTTTCCTATGGAGATTCCAGCGATGCTGGAGGTCCTCATGCATAGCGTGAGGATGTCCATTGTCGTTTAGATGACCAAAAGTCGTCTAAGTAGCCGGACGTATCTCTAGTGGCTGTCTGGTAGACAGCCACTAGAGGAGGACTTAACCCTGCAAGGTAATTATTGCAGTTTATAAAAACTGCAATAATTACACTTGCAGGGTTAAGGGTGATGGGAGTTGGCACCCAGACCACTTCAATGGGCTGAAGGGGGCTGGGTGCCAACAGTGTCCCTTTAAGATTTATTGTGTAGCTGCCGCAGGGCCCTTCCTGGCTGTGCTGGCACTGGTGGTAGTTCCTGCAGCATAACTGTCAGAGCTCATGTAGCCCCAACAAAGACATTAAGAATGTATCCAATAGCTCGCGAGGGAAGATGGAGACTAGACTTGTAGAGAGGCTAAGTATATCTATGTGGGTATCAGTGAGTGTGTATATTTATCTGTGTATGTGTGTGCATCTGGGTGGGTGTCAATGTGTTTGTGTGTATCTGTGTGGGCTTCAGTGTTTATCTCTTTAAATTAGTCTGTGTGGCATTGTAACTGCATTCAAATGCCAAACCTACACACAAACTCACCCCTGCATTCATACACTACACCAAAACACCCACCCGGCATTCAAAGGTTAATGCTACACATTTATACACCCCTTCATTGATGCACACACATAGTCCAAAAACCCCCAAAAAACTCAATTCTAACATACAGATACTGCCCACAAAATACAACTCCACAATGATAGGAAATGCCTTTCCAGCTGGCATAGCTTTGTGGGAGCTGTATTGCAGTTGAAGATCCAACTTTTGGGCACCTCTGTTCTATAGGGGGCCTCTCTATATAAGTTTTGTCTCTGCATGGCAGAGCCCTGGGAATCTCATGCAGGTATATAGTAAGATGAGGTTATGGCCACACACATATATGATATTGTTACACTGTTTACCTCCGTAAGTGTTTACCTGAATACCTGAACTTTGACTGTTGGTGGGACCCTCTAGAAACTGGGTACAATCCACAGTTTTGATTATGCTGGGAATGGGGGTCACCTTGTTCTGGATAAGGGAGAAGGCAGGTTGGCATACTCAATTGGTGTAAGCAGTTATGTCTTGGCAAGAAACAGTCACATGGAATGACTCTGTGTCACCTATAATGTCCCTGATGGCTTCTCCATTCAGCCTTTAGAAGAGCAGGAGATGGGGTGGTGGTGGTGGCGGGGGATTCAAAATAGGCTCCTTGGTGCAGTAGATGCAGATTCTCCTCATCTTCCTGCAGGGTCTGCAAAGCATCCTCAGCGTCAAGAATTTGACCCTCGTGACCTGACAGTGTTTCCAAGCTGTCATCACGATGGTCTGGTCCTCTCTTCACAGGTCCCTAACAAGTCTGAGTTAGAGTGCTTTTTAACAAGAATATATATGTATTGAATGCACTGTTTCACACTCCAAAAAAGTGGAGGGAATCATATTTACTGAGGGCTTTGCTACACTATTAGAAGAATTGCATAGCAAATTACTCAAAAAACTGCACAGAATGATTCTCTGGGAAATATGAGTCCATGTCAAATACAACTAATCCTAAATTACATAGTTCACACAATCCAATGTGAACAAAAGTCTGGAGCAACCGGCCTAGTCGCAGCCCTAAACTGCAGGCAACATACCGGAGACACTTCTCCCTTGTCGCTCACAAGATGGCGGCTGACTACCCACCTGAAATACAGAGCCTGTAATTAAGTCCAAGGCCCCCACACTGTACTACCGCTGATTCCCTGCTACACCTCGAACAAATCTTCCTGTGCTTCTGGGAGATACTGCGGGAGCAAACTCAGGCGGACCAGAAAGCGCACCAACAGATCCCAGAGACAGGTGAGCAAGGCTGCAAACAGTGGGGAGCGAGGGGGTCACCCTCGGGCACAACTACAGTACACGCACCCACCGGCAACCTTCCAGGACCACCCTGGGGCTGAAGGGAAACACTCATTCGCACCGGTGCCACTGCGGCCCTCAGAGGCCCGCCAACGGGCTCCAGCGGTCAACCTACGGAGGAAATCTGTTGACCGAGACAGTCACGTGCATGCAGCCCCGTGTCTATAGGACTCTCCACATTGTGCCCATAGGCAAATAATATAGACACGCGGACCCAACCAACCATGACTGCCACACTTAGGGCTTCAAATGTCCTTGTATTAATGCTCTGGACTACAGTGCAATGCAATGTTCAGCATAGCCTACTTTGCATCATAGTTTATTTCCTACCTAACCATAACTGTCATCGAACATGTCTTAGTAGATCAGAATTAAGCACCTTGTCCTAGCTCAATCACATACCTACAAGCCTAAACTGTTTTAGCCTGTCACACAGTCTGGTCTAATATGCCGTATCGACTTGGTAGTTTAGCATGTCACCATTTATATGCCTAGATACTCCTGCAATAATAAGCTATACTATAAGCTAGGTCTGGATATGCACACTCAACATGTACACTTTAACAGTTAATTGATTTATCTCTACATACGTTTACGCAAAAGTTCAGCATGTTTCTTATCGTTACGCATCTTTATTATAATATAAAATTGTGCACGTTCACTTGACTACCCCAATTGTAAAGCTTGATAAGATGCTAGAGAATTGCCGTTGGGGTACCTCTGGCTTGTATTTATCTATCATATGCACAGCAAAAATATAAAATAAAAAAAATTGAAGAAAATTAAAATAAAATTTGCTAACTTCAGTTTGTACAAGTCCAGAATACTTCCAGAATAGAGATAATTGTACTGGTTTCTAGGAAACTCCTGCTGCCATAAACTGATTTACTTAATTCCATCCACATGCGATACTTCTATGTGGTCCTGCTGGTAATCTAATGGAAGGAAGTAGTGAAATCAATTCGCTCTCGTCTCCTGATACCTTGCCTGTTCGTTTTCATAATAACTGAGGTTGTTAGAGTAGGAGTTGTCATATCCTACTGGCCGGAGGAATAGAGAAAGAAAGACTTGTGATAACATAGGCACAAATCTTTTGGAGCCCTTGCATTATATAATTGGGGATATTAGATTTCTGCATCAAATGATAGTGTTGGGTTAATTTTTTAAATAGAGTAGGTGAAAAAAGAAATACATATTCTAAATGTTTCCAGATTTTTCATCCTTGATTCCTAGTTGTCGTTAATGGATGATCCGCCAGTTGAATGTGCATTGAATAGTTTGTTGCTGAGCTATGACATGCTCCGTGACCAACGCTCCACATAAAAAAAGATTTCTTGAGAATTTATGTTGGTCTGGTCAAAGGCAGAGTGACCATTATCCAATATCTACACATAATGTGGAAGGTATGGCACCATGTTGCAGACTGTAAAATGTAAACTGTGACCCTGTGACCTTTTGGCAAGCATGCATATGTGCAGATGGCATACAACTAAATATGCACGCTTAACGCTGGAAAATCTTCAAACCAGGATATACGCGTGGCACAGCAACTTTGTGCACCTTATTGTATTTGTCCCATCATGGCTTTAAAGGCTTTTGATAGTAGCCCTGATTATGAATAAAACAAATTATTATGAATATTATTTATATAGCGCCAACAAATTCCACAGCGCTTTACAATGGGTGGACGAATAAACAAGTAATTGTAAGCAGACAAAGTGGATGCACAGGAAGGTAGGGGTTGAGGGCCCTGCTCAATGAGCTTACATGCTGGAGGAACAGTGAAGAACGGTGCAGCTCTAGAGAAGTCTTGAAGGCAAGCATAAGAAGTGGGGGTACGAACAGAGAACTAAACAATGTTCCATTAGTTCTGTCCTAGTACAGATTGTGGGTAACCGAAGAGTATATGTTCTCTTAGTTTCTGCTATAGCAGGCCCAACAAAACCTCTACCACCCTACACACTGTAGATGCCAGGCAAAGCAACTTCTTCTGTGATGATGTTAAAGGATAAATAAAGTTTAGTGGAACTAAGTGGCTTTGTCTAACACCATGGATTTTCCTATCCCACAAAGTTTAAGTGCATCCACCTCAGCACACATCCAAGAGGCACATTTCTCCTGCTTCCTTCCACTATGCTAGGAGAAGAAAGAATACCGGGTATCAGTCACTGTTGTGTTGCAACCTCAACAATTTCCTAAATTTGTCCACTAGAAAATATAGGGATCTTCAATTAATGTACTCATATCTTTGCATTAGCTACACTGATCTGTGTGCTAATTGGTGTAATTGCATAATATGGCCATTCATTTATTTTATATTATTTTCTCATTCAGCCAGTGTTTCTGTTATGTTGACTAGAAAACAATTACAAACGGAAGTTGAATGTTTTCGTCCCTCCTACACCTATCCTGAACAAACCTTGAAAGATAAATAAATAGAACTAAAAATGCTTCACACGGGCCTACGTCTACGGACTCAAAAAAAAGGGTAATGTACATGTAACTGGTCGCCATCTTATCTGACGTGGTTAATCTGTTTTTGAATGGTTAAACACTGAAGTTGTCCCTCTGGGCATCTCAGAGCATTGCCCTGTGTCTACTTCTTCTGGCACTGCAGTTGATCAGGTTGTTTGCCTTGGCAGATGGAAAAAGCAGCGAGGATCAGGTGCAGTGGTGGCTGGTGAGGTTTTAAGGTTGTGAGATGCCAGGCTCCTCTCCCAGAATTGTACTCTTCACTATACAGTACAGAGACACTCATGCAATACAGAATGCTGAACTGTATACAGAGATGCTCATACAATATAACAAGTTGGGCACAACATAAAGATAACCTATAAAATGCATAGAGCAAGTACAATACAGAGATAAACATACCACTTGCCTCTCTCTCCTGTAGACAATGTAACACCACACCCTGGTGCTATAAACTAATGAAAGTCCCTGGATAAAGTGACCAATAGCATGCCTCCCCTAATGGGCAACTGCCACTGCTGCCCGAATGGCAACTCAATGGGAATTCTAGAAATCTTTTCTTAAAGGACACTAGGCATGTGCAAAACCTGCTGAAACAGAGCAGATTTCGAATAGCCCCTTTATTTTGACATACCTAGATCATCAAGAAATCAGCCTCAAACAGCTACCAATGAGGGGGGAGTGACCCTGCACAACTGAAACCTATTACAGAATTAAAGAGAGACTAATTTTTCTCATATTTTTGGCCATCACCCACCCGTCCAGAAAATAGGATCTTAATATTTCTAAACTACTGCAGATAATTTATTCCCCCATAAAAATTAGTGTGGCTCTGCTCCAAGTGCCCCTATGGACGAGCCTCCACTGATCAGGTGGCATTCTCATCCTACCAATATATACTATCACAGGCAATGGGTGGCCAGTGATAGGCTGAGAACAGGAGTGTTGCTAGATGACAAAGACCAGGAACTTCAGCCCAAGTGTAAATTGTATTTCCCCTCCTAAAATCAGCCCTACAGTGGCCTAAATCCAGCCCTAAACCTTGATATGTTTTATAAATCACATAGTGACATAATTCAGAGCATTACATTAACCTAGTTTATAAACTCAATACCTGGTGTATTAACCTCATATAGTGCTATATTAACCACCGTACTAAATATATTAAAACCTGTCACCAACAGATGTGCTGCATTATTCATTCAAAATATGGTGTGTTAAAGTGGCATTGTGAGAAATTATATAGTTGAAGATATTATTTTGCTCTCAGTATTACAGGGGACTCGGGGCGAACAATGAAATGGTGCCTGTGAAGGACCGCCTGGCACCTCGACCGGGTCAATCACGGCTTCCTAGTACTTGCGAGTACCATAAGCACCGCACTGGAACACCATAACCACCGTAAACCCCACAAACCACTGCAGCTTGGCTGGGGTCTCACCGTCCCTTCTCACCCTGGACCAAACTCCTGGATCCAGCTCCCAGTGAGAAGACCTCTCCTCCAAGAGAGTGTAGCAGGTATAGCAGTGTAGCTCTTACAAGAGCTAGTGATTATAATCCAAGGGAGTATAAGAGTATAGCAAGCCCCAGAGAGAAAATAGCTCTCCAATCCCCCAAGCATGAGCCTAGACTTCATGAAGGGTAAAACAAATCTGTTTAATGGCAGCCACAACTGGCCTTATATGCAGGTGCCCATGCAAGGGGCACTCCCCCCTAGACCTTAGAGTAGACTACAGTAAAAACATATACACGATTAGGCTCTCAGGTCCAGAACACTCCCATACAAAATAGGTCAATCTCTCCCTTATGCCTGGGAGATAATTGAGTCAAGCACTGTATTGAACTCCATTCTCTCCAGACACAAAAAGCAAACATTTTTACAAAACCCCCAAAATGCGTTAAAATACACAAAATCCCCACAAAAGTTACACCCCCTGATAGCCCTGATCTGGGTGACCAACATATCCAAAAATCACCCAGATCAGTTCAGGAATTTCCTGGAAGTCATAATTTAACCGACAGCCCGCCTGCATGGTGCCATGCCCAAAACAGTTTCAGAGAATCAGGGCTTGCGGTCGGTGTAGTTCAGTAGTTTTAAAAAAACAAACTACCAAACAGAGTCAATACTTACCCTTGTTTGTGGGAACATTTCCACCAAACAGTGCCTTTCTGAGTGTTGTAGAACTGAACACAGGCGATGCTGGAAGTCCAGCGGTGTTCGGGAGTTTCTGTGTCCGTTTTCAGTTCCATGAGATTCATGCCCAAACACCAGTGCCTGCATTTGCGGGAACAAAATGGCCGCCACCTCATGGTCATCCATAGGAATTGCGGCCACCCAGATGAACACTTAGAACACTGTGGTGGAAATTTCTACAAAGTAGCAATTAGGCTTAACAAGCTCCAGGCTGGTCTCTGATTCGTGCGGCTGTTCGGTTCCCGAACCAAATATAAAATCCAACAAACCAAGTCTGTTCACATAGTTTTTTTAAATGGCCTATAGTCTTTTGGTAAGAGGCTTGCCAGCAGGCCCCTCCACGAACACGTGATGAGGCTCAGTTTGTTACAGTGCCCAAATTAGACCAGGTACGTGACTGCATCAATGGATTGTGATTCACAATATGTTGTCTTGATACTGAGTCCACAGAAGTGCTCTGCCCATGGTCTTACCTAAGAAGGACCTGTAAGATCTCCTGTACTCACCCTGGTGGTCCACTGATCTGCCGTCGCTCCCACGCTGTCAGAGGCTCCAGTCAGCCTCTCGGATGCCGGCTGCTGTGCTCCCGCCCCTTTTTATGACGCGGCACACGAGTGTCGGTGTCATGACATCACGGGCGCTCTAATCAATAGAGCTCATCACACTCGCACATTTTTGGGGCATGGTTAAGCTTTGTTATCGACTACTCTGTTTTCTGGTTTCCTTCCCTTGACCTTGGTTTGTTTTTGACGTTTCTTGTAGTTTTCTCTAGATTCCGGCCATTCTAAGAACCGGTTTAGGGACTTTCTGTTTCTACTGATGGGTTTTCACTCTGCTTGTTTGGGTTAATCGTTACAGGACCCACTTGACTTCCATTTTAACAAAAAACATCCCTAGTGTACACTTGTCATGCCAAAAGCATGAGTTGGTGTTTGATGTGTGTTTATATATGTTAAGAGTTGTTTTTTTGTAAACCTTGGGATGACATTTATTGTGGTCTTTGATCTTGCACCAGGCCTAGACCATAAAACATCTAGATAGCCATCACCAGAGCTGGACACAAGGAATTTCATAGAGTGGGCAATAGACTGCCAGACCAACCCCCTCTGATCCCCCCCCAGGGGTCTGCCCACTGAGAAACAACTAGTTTAGATATATGAGGGTGTTGGACTATCCAGGGAGGTCAGTTATTCATTTTTCTTTTTGTCAGTAACTTCTAGGAGATCTATACCATCTAAGACTCCCACAAGAATTCTATATGGGGTAAATATATGTAAGGAATTTCTTGTGTTTTCTCCTATTTTATTTTATGTACTGTTTTGCAATTTGTTATCTGTATGTCATTTATTTCTGTATTTTGTACTCAGCACTGTGAATCCTTTTTGTCAGATTAAATGTTTACTTAATCAGCTTGTGTCTCTGTTCTCTATGAGCTTCACTCTCCAGAGGAAAGCTCAGGTAAACACGTTACCAAAAAGGGGTTAACTATATATGTTTTATCAGTAAAAGTAGAACTGTGATACTATAATTCTCCTGTGTGTGGGGTAACCTAAGACGCCCGGGTTTAAAAGTCTTGGTGGTGGCAGTAGTACTAAGGGGGATAGTGTAGAAGGGATTGCAGGGGTTAATTGAGTGGTTGCTGGGACTAGCAACAGGTAACCAGGGGTCTGGTGTCATTAACCCTGTCACTTCCACACTCTCCCCACTGTCTCGGCTGGGCCTATAGCCCACGCACGTGACAAACTGGCGGCAGCTAGTGGGATATATTTAGAGATTTTTAGTGCTTGCTAGATTTTACCTGTAAAGGGGGTCTTAGCACTAAAAGAAATTGCATACTTGTTTTTGTGTAATTTCCAAAGACCAAGCTCAGTGCTGATTTAAAATACATACAAAGTGCAAAACAGTTCTCCCCTCCCATCTTTTGTTTTTCTTTCTCTATCCTATTTGTGAATATGGAGGCCTATCGCAAACAATCAAAAGAGGCCTTGGAATTGTTGTGCCAAGAAAAGAATTTACCAACTTTTGGCAAAAATAAGGCACAACTTATTGCTGACCTTGTGGAGGCTGACAGCCATATTTTCCAGCCAGAGACGGACACTGAAAGGGTTACCGAGCTCCCTACTACTGCAGGAGTGTTGCTTACTGAAATGCCTGGTGGTTGTACCCCTCAAAACATTAAGGACATTTGCTCAACTGATTTATTTCGGCAACTGATGGCTGCAAATCCTCAGGAGGCCCTGCATGTGATGATCCAACAGCAGGCTGCAGAAAGGGAATCTGCAGAGAGGCTAGCCGAAAGGGAGGCACAAAGGAGACATGAGCTGGAACTTGCTAAACTGCAATTTACCCTTCAGTCCTCACTGAACAGCAATGCATCAGAGTCCAGCACACGTAGGCTCCGTAAGGATGATTTTCCTTCCCTCGAAGAAGGGACAGATTTGGATGTATTTTTAAAAAGTTTTGAGAAAGTATGCAGGCAGCATCAACTACCCTCAGACCAGTGGGGCAGATATTTAACTCCACAACTGAAAGGGAAAGCCTTGGATGTGTTTGTGTCCCTTCCCCCAGAGACTGATAACAACTATGAGGCAATCAAATCTGCATTGCAAAAAACTTTTAACCTTACTCCTGAGTCTTACAGGAAAAAGTTTAGGAGTATGCAGCAATGCCCATCATCCAGCTGCATTCTATATATTGCACAATTAGAAACCACGTTCCGGCAATGGGTAACAGGAGTACAAGCTACTACCTATGAAGCCCTTAATGACTTAATGGTCCTGGAGCAGTTCTTGCAGACCCGGAGCCCTAATGTACGAGAGTGGATTTTGGAAAGAAAGCCAAAAAATGCTAGGGCTGCTGCAGAACTGGCAGATGACTATGCCGACATCCATGCACCCACATCCAGGCGTGGACTTGTGTCAGCTGCTACTTCGACCTGGAGAGAAGCTACAGTTCAAACACCACTTGTAAGATCTGCAGTGAGAACTTCACCGCCGACTGCCAGCGTAGCCGGGGCTATGTCAAGTGAGTCAGATGCCCGCCATTGTTTTCGATGCAACCAGATTGGTCATCTGAGCAGGACTTGCCCCACTAGGAATATGCCCTCACCAGTCCGTGGAGGGGCACCATCAGTATTGCTTGTGGGTGGGTCCGTGGGGAAACAAGAGGATAACCTGCAGAGTGTAATTGTGGGTGACCGAGTGACCATGGGACTGAGAGATTCTGGAGCTTCCTTCACCCTGGTGCGACCTGAAGTGGTGAATACGGAGGACATAATCCCTGGAAGAACCATGTCCATCAAAGGAATTGGGGGTGTATGCCCCGCTGTGCCCTTGGCACGTGTGTACCTTGATTGGGGTGCGGGCAAAGGTTTGCGGGAAGTGGGGATTTCAGAGGATATCCCTGTTAATGTTCTGTTGGGGAATGATTTGGGCAGGATGCTCTGTCACTATGCTCCAGCGGACACTGTTTGTGAGCCAGAAGGGCTGACTGCTCCACCTAAGGTATTGTGTGAAACTTTGGGAGACATTGTGAAGTGTGATTGCTGGGAGGGAGAGCAGGGTGTGGATAAATATCTACCTGTAACTGAACCAGTGATGTCTACCAAATGTGAGATAGGGGTGAGTAGTGATGTGCCTGTATAAAATACTGTGAGGCTGGGATGTCAGAGAGTAAGGGAGAGGAGGAAGGTGAGAGCCAGGGATGTGTACCATTAGTCGCAGTGGTAACAAGTCAACAGTGGGTCAGGGCTGCAGCAGGACAGTCTGAGGTGCTATGTGAGATTGTGAGAGGAGGGCCTGCCTTGGAGAAGAAATTATGTGAGTGTGTGCAAAATTCTGTATCTGATCAAGGGGGGTCAAATGTGTCCTGTGAAAATGTATGGGAAAAGCCTTCCAGCGAGAGGGGGCTGAATGAATATATGTGCCAATATGTGCCTGAAGCAGATGTATGTGATGTGGTGGGTGAAAATGTGAAGGGACAGCGAGGCTATGAGGGAGGGCAGAGGGTGTGTGAGCTTTACTCTGCGCCAGGCTTAGCCAGTTTCCAAAGTTCGGTATGTGTGATGACCTGGAGTGAAAGTGAGGGGCACGGACAGACTCAGCCTGTGGGTCCAGGAAGGATGGCTGCAGGGAAACATACTGTTGGAGGAACCAGGAACCTTGTCAGTTTATCACAACTCACGCATACACCTAAGCAACCTTCTGATTGTGAACCAAAGGTTCAGAGTCTGATAGTGCAACAAGCCCAGCAGACAGACCGCAAAATGAAAGAGATGATGGGTGTTGATACAGCCCATCTATCCTGGGAGTGTTCTCTGTCTGCTTTTTTGTGTGCTTACCGGGGAGTGCTGCGGAAATCCATTGGTTTCTTCCCCTTACAGCTACTACATGAGCGCAGTGGGTGTGGTTTAAGGGATGTTAGCAGAGATCGATGGGAAATTGAAACAGGCAAATCAGGCATGTTTGTTGAGGGGGTAGCTGTGGTATGGACTGATCACAACCTGCTGCAGGTGACAGGTAACACTGATAAACTGCTGCGTTGGAGCCCTATCCTCCAACAGTATAATTTCACTGTCCAACACAAAAAGGGCAGCTTGCATGGGAATGCAGATGGCCTGTCTCGGCAACTAGAGGGTTAATGGTAGACAGATAAATCAGCCTGTGGCTGCATTTTTCTGTCCACCATCTTAAGGGGGAGGTGTCATGCCAAAAGCATGAGTTGGTGTTTGATGTGTGTTTATATATGTTAAGAGTTGTTTTTTTGTAAACCTTGGGATGACATTTATTGTGGTCTTTGATCTTGCACCAGGCCTAGACCATAAAACATCTAGATAGCCATCACCAGAGCTGGACACAAGGAATTTCATAGAGTGGGCAATAGACTGCCAGACCAACCCCCTCTGATCCCCCCCCAGGGGTCTGCCCACTGAGAAACCACTAGTTTAGATATATGAGGGTGTTGGACTATCCAGGGAGGTCAGTTATTCCTTTTTCTTTTTGTCAGTAACTTCTAGGAGATCTATACCATCTAAGACTCCCACAAGAATTCTATATGGGGTAAATATATGTAAGGAATTTCTTGTGTTTTCTCCTATTTTATTTTATGTACTGTTTTGCAATTTGTTATCTGTATGTCATTTATTTCTGTATTTTGTACTCAGCACTGTGAATCCTTTTTGTCAGATTAAATGTTTACTTAATCAGCTTGTGTCTCTGTTCTCTATGAGCTTCACTCTCCAGAGGAAAGCTCAGGTAAACACGTTACCAAAAAGGGGTTAACTATATATGTTTTATCAGTAAAAGTAGAACTGTGATACTATAATTCTCCTGTGTGTGGGGTAACCTAAGACGCCCGGGTTTAAAAGTCTTGGTGGTGGCAGTAGTACTAAGGGGGATAGTGTAGAAGGGATTGCAGGGGTTAATTGAGTGGTTGCTGGGACTAGCAACAGGTAACCAGGGGTCTGGTGTTATTAACCCTGTCACTTCCACACTCTCCCCACTGTCTCGGCTGGGCCTATAGCCCACGCACGTGACAACACTCCTCCCCCCCCATGTACTGTGTGCATATTTCCCAGCACATACATTTTAGAATTTACTAAAGTTACGTAATTGCTTATATTTATTAATTTATTATTTATTCTACATCAACTGTGGATGAAAGGAAGGAGGGAGAAGGATCTAATAGCCCAACGTTGTACATTAAAACCTGCTGTGCTGTTTTTTGTTAGGTGACAGTTGTCGATTGAATTTGCATTCCAAGCCTTTGATAACATCTTTGGATGAATGATCATATAAAAATCTGTTTCCTCAAAAAAAATGTGTTGGTTCAAACAAATGCTCTTCTACAGAAATGTACTTCTTCCCTACTTACAGGTAAATGAAACATTTAACTTTCCAAGATTTTTTTTTATTGGGTGTCACGGTCTTTTTACCCAGAAATTTTGAAATATTGATCTGATGAATTTAGTAATTTGACAAATCTGTTGTAAAACTCTATTCAAATTGTTGGCCTATTACAGTGTAAACGCATGGAGACTAGTATAAATGACTCCCAAAAGGACAAGGGGGGAGGTCATTTACAAAGGATTTATTCCAATCCACTTTTTGTACTTCTTAATTTCCCTTAGGATGCAGTGTCTATTGAGATCCAAAATGCAAAGGGATCAGTGCTCAAACAAACAGTGTAATCCCATTCATCGTAATGCCACAGGCTAAGCGTGCATATTATGATTTTGCTCGACTTATTTTGTGCAATATTTATTTCACATTTTTCAAAACTATAATGTGTTGTTTTTTTCAGTTCCCTAGGCATTTATTTCTAACTTTTTTATTATAAAGAAATAAAGTCTTTGGAGTGATAGCCTTCACTTTGTAGATGAAACCCGCTGAGATGGAGGCCAAGACCCCCAAAACACATCAAGTCCATCAAATTCTGCCTTTCACACATTTCCGTTTCTGCTGTTGATCCAGAAAAAGGAGAAAAACACAAATTTGAAAGGATTTCAATATTTTACATAAAAATGGGGGAAAGAATCATTCTTGATTTCAAAATGGCAGACAGATTTCATCTTGAATGAACAAGCTGTTTCCACACAATTAAATATTATATTCTTTAACCCCTTAAGGACACATGACATGTGTGACATGTCATGATTTCCTTTTATTCCAGAAGTTTGCTCCTTAAGGGGTTAACATTCTATTTTTCCAAATAAGCACCCATAAATGCACATGATAGCGACGCCAGATTACCATATTTCCATGTTCCAACTATTGTCCCTAATGTTTGTATCCACACAGACACTGGGTAAGAAACCCTCACACTGATATGGTTATTCAAAGTAAAAATTTAAAATTTAAGGCCAATGAAGCCAAAATGGAAGCATAGCTGACAAATAATGTTTCTAGTTCAGCTAATTTAGTGAATAAACCCTGTATATAATAAAAAAAATTTTTTGTCAAAGCACAATTCGTACCCAAAGAATCCTTCTATCGTATCCACTAAATTAATATCTCTGTGTTGCTCGGAATATTCCTTAAAAAGATAATATATTCTTCACACACAACTATTAAAATGGCAGAAAACAGACACGATGATCTGCTAACATCTTTAGATATGCTATGTTGTTCTTGATACCTGTATCAAGATAATTAATACATATGTTATTTAAGTCAGCCACGAGATTCCAGATGTCTAACTTAACATCAGAGGACATTTCTCTCTTACCAGCTCAACCATTTGAGTGAAACCATGCCAAACTAATGTTCAAGTGTCTTCTTCTATGTAACAGCACAGCTTAAGTTAAATTTCCATGATATGACGTATTCATAGACACATACAAGGTTTATCTGGCCATATATTTTCATTTACATTGCTGAGTAAATTTGTACACTTGTTTGTTTATGGATAAATTCACACATTTCTCATTACTTGTTCTAATTGTTCTAACGAGTAGGCACAAAATCAATATGACCAAATAACATACTTAATGGCACCCCAAATTGTCCTAACAAGTGTGCAATGAATAAACAGAGTTGTGTGCTGTCCCACAGTCCACCTGCTCCTTCCCATATTCTCTTGACTGTGGTATAGATCCATCAATATAATAAGTTCTGATGAGGAATATCTGCTTAGTGGCACTCCATTTCTCTCACCCAGTGGCCACAGATGCAGACTAAAAATTCTAAGTATATGGGTATTTGTCAGGAATATTCTTTTAATAAAAAGCCAAATTGGGGCTGTAATTTGGACCAAAAAAAGGGAAATAAAACCAAACAACTCAAAATAAAAATAATTAAATAATGTAAAATAATAATATTTTTCTTCCGATGCTATAGCTTTTGTAATAATACGTTAATATTTACAATTACTATTCAACTTACCTTTCTGGAAATCAAAACTTGCGTTCTTGTTCATTTTTAAAAGAAGAACGTGCTTCCCTCTCTTCCTGTGCCTTTAAATCAGAGGAAATGGTTTCTCTGGGGATTAAAAATAGAGGTAATTATTAGAATCCAATTATATTGTATCAAAATGTAGCAGCAATTTGAAGCCACTGTACTAATTTGCCAGTTCTATTACGAGTTGCTTCACACCACATCATGATTTGATATATTAATGAAGACAATATGCTACTCATTAGTGCACAGCCAGATTGTCCTCAATTTTGCCATCTTTTTGGGGGATAATAAAGACGAAAATAGAATTTGTGATGGGCAAAGCAGATGCGGCTACTTCACAGTACAGAAGATCCAAAACATTTATTAAATCATATTGTCTAACATCTACACAATACAGATCTCAAGGCAAGTTAAATATAAAACATTCATATCTTCACAAGATCAACAGGGGTTTTCATATATTTTATATTTGATAATGTTAAATTGTGGATCATGTCTATAGGCAATCCTTCTTTGTAATTTCTTTGTGTGGAAGTTAAAGGGTACCTATCATGCTATTTAGAACATATGTTCTTTTAGAAGAGTATACAATTCTATCTATGCATTGTGCTAACAGATTTGCAAGCAGATGTATAGATTGGTAGAAAAAATATATTTAAAAATAAGTCTTTCTCTCACCTATCAATCAATTCTGCAGCAAACATTTACTGATAGAGAGCGCAGAAAAGACCTCCCACAGGCGGTCATTCTTTGTTTGGAAAGCCCATTGGTAGTGGTATGGTGGCTAACACTATCGTCTCTAGAGAGTATATGAACGGACATCACTCCGTTCAGACAACAGCATGTGGGCAGTGAAGTCTTTGTGTCGACGTTACAGAGTTGGTTTGTCCTACTTGGACAAAGATAGGTGAGGAGTCAGAGCTACACACAGCTACTCTATCTGAACCAAACATGTAGAAATCTGAGAAATCTTGGAAACTCGGAAGCTCCTGATAAAGTCTAACGAGGTCTTGGACAAGCCTCAGTCTTTTGAGGTAACATCATTCAAAACATTAATTGTACAAAATATGCAGTCAGTTAATTCAATAATTATTTATCCATACTCTCACGCAAACCTTATTAGCCATCCTTTCAAGCTTGACAATGGAACTATGTTTCTCAATAGTGGTATGGGAAACACAGAAAAGCACCAACTGCAACTTTGAAGAACAATCTCGCTGGACATTTAAGACTATGGCTGCAATGTCAAGAGGCAAAGGGTGGCTCTGGAAACTAGTGACGGCCTTACCTCAGAATATGCCAGCTGGTAACCGTTTTCCTTTTTCATAAGGCTTGTGCAGGTCCAGCAAAGGATGAGAACGTGCCTACCCATGGGAAATGGATAGCACTGAATAATAAATTGGATACCAGGTACTGCCTAGCAGAGCTGCTAAATAGTCAATTAATCCACCCATTCTAGTGTTGAACTCAATGGGGATCTGTGGTAAGCAGGCATTAGACAAGTCTCAACTGCATGCATTTATTAGATGTTCATTTGCCTATAACTATTCTTAATCAGTGCAAAGCCAAGATTATTATTATGTTATTATTTATATAGCGCCAACAAATTCCGCAGCGCTTTACAGCGGGTGGACGAACAAACATGTAGTTGTAACCAGACAAATTGGACACAGAGTAACAGAGGGGCTGAGGGCCCTACTCAATAAGCTTACCTGCTAGAGGGAGTGGGGTAAAGTGACACAAAAGGTATGGATAGTATTTGACTAATGACAGTTGCAAGAGAGGAATCAGTCGGGAGCTATTAACAGTTTAATTGATACACTTTTATGAAGAAGTGGGCTTTTAATAATTTTTTGAAGGAGTGGAGACTGGGTGAGCTTCTAATGGAGGAGGGAGGTCAGTTCCACATGAACGGTGCAGGCCTCAAGTCTTGAAGGCGAGCTTCAGAGGTGGGAGTACGGACAGAAGATAGATCTTCAGCAGAGCGTAAGGGCCTAGACGTCACATACTTGTGTATTAGTGAGGATAGATAGGTGGGAGCAGCATTATGTAGAGATTTGAAAGCAAGAACCAGAATTTTAAATTGAGCCCTATATCCTAGAGGAAGCCAATGTAGGGACTGACAGAAGGGTGAGGCATGGGAGGTGTGGAGGTGTGAACCTCTCTGCCATATTCATTATGGACTGTAACAGTTGGGAGTACGTAAGACCACTGAAAAGCAGATTACAGTAGTCAAGGCGAGAAAGGACAGTGGAATGGACCAGCACCTTAGTCGCATCTGGCGTTAAGTAGGGTCCTATGCGCACAATGTTTTTGAGATGTTTTGAGATGGAAGCATCAGGATTTGGCGATAGACTGAACATGAGGCTTGAAGGAGAGGTCGGAGTCAAAGAGAACACCTAGGCTGCAAACCTGCATGGTGGAGCTAATGGTAGCACCGTTAACTTGGAGGGAGACAGACACAGGAGTAACAACACTTGAGGGAGGAAAGACCAGAATTTCAGTTTTGGTCAAGTATAGTTTAAGGAAGTGGGCAGCCATCCAGTTAGAAACAGCAGAGAGGCAGTCAGAGACACTAGTCAAGAGGGACGGGGAGAGATCAGGAGAGGACAGGTAGATTTGCGTGTCATCCACACAGAAATGATATTGGAAGCCAAAGGAGCTAATGAGTTTATCAAGGGAGGCAGTATAGACTTCCCCCGCACACAAAATTACCTACATGTGGTATAGTCATCCACAAAATATAAACATGAAAGGTCAATGTGCCACCTGTGAAAATTAACATCTAGTTTTTAGTCAGTCTTTAATTACAAACGGAACATAATTTGGCTATATTAGAGGAGTTACAATTAACAATTAGTATTAGGGATGTTTCACAATTATTTATTCATCTGTCCTGAGCTCACCTCCCCACATCTCACTTCTCCTCCTGAAGATTATAGGAAATTTCAACTTCCATCAAAGTGGTGAAATTAATTAGTTAGGAGGATTAATAATGCAAATCAGGTCAAGATGCCTGTCTATATTATGGCAAGAACTTAGACAAATGACAGGTCCACAAAGATTTGTTTTTTTGTTATTTTTTTATTTCTAGCTAGTATTATAAAAAAAAGTCTGTCCTTGTAGTTATTAGCTCTCTGTAATGTACAAAGCAACATCAAGGCTGACTGTAGCTTGACCCTGCAAGCTCATATTGTGTGGAACAAGGATTTCGGTTTTCTTCAGCATCTGCTAACTATTTTGTTCTTTTAAAGAATTTAAGATGACGTTTTCAAAGAAGGGACGGGGTGAGATTCGTTCCTTGAGTAAGCTGGGTCTTTGCCATAATACTCACTTTGCCCATTGATTGAACACTCAAACTAACGGTGGTCACTGGAATTCCATTGCTCCCTGAGGAAGATAGAGCAATGCAGGACCTAGAACTTCTCTGTCTTGTTATCCAGAATAGGACAGTGATGACAAATTTGATTTTTAAATTTAAGGTCAAATAGCTGAACTGGAAACATTTTCTGTCACCTACGCCTTCAGTTTGGCTACTCTGAACTTACATTTGAAATTCCCTTTGAACTCTCTGTTTAGTAAATAACCCTGTTATATGTGTAACATAGGCGTATCTTTATACACGTAATAAGGTTGCAAAGGTCCTCAAACCAGTGATGGCTATCAGATGTTTCTATGGCACACAGCCAGCCTCAGGACAGGTTATACATAATCAGAAATACATTTTAGAAATTTTAGGGCTACAATATTAGCCATCACTGGGTTAGACTGAGCAGATTGGCAATATAAGGAAGAGACTGCATATGTGTGCATATTGTATAATAATGCAATAATTCAATACACCTGTTCTGAGGTGAGAGTATATTTAGATTTCCAAAATATAATTATACATAAACAATATGCTAAATAACCCTGCCTTGTTTTTTGTTGATTGCAAACATAAAACTTATTTTTTTGTTCCCCCATTCCTTATGGTTTAACTCAGGGGTCCTCAAACTCCACCTCCTCCCTCTCTTATTTGAACTGATAGCCAGAGAATCATGGAAGTTGTAGTTCAGCAACACCTGGGGGGCCGGAGTTTGAGGACCCCTGGTTAACTCAAGAACACCAAAGTCTGCCCAGTGCTTTTCAAATGTAAATCCAAGGGGGGTTTGAGAAAGTGGCTAAAACACATTTGATTTTGGCCCCCCCTTGTTTTGTTTTTCACATTACTATTTATTTATTTGCCTCCAGCTTTTAATAAATCAATTAAAAAAATACTATTCTCTGTGGTTAAGGTATTAGAAGCAGCATTTTATTTGCTACAAATTCCAGTCTTACTCTATGTATTCTGATATTTGGAGTAAGAGAGTGAAAAAAATCACCAATGCACCAACAGAGTATATTTCCAATATAACTATTTTAGCCTACAATGTGATCATTAATTTTGAATTCACACTTTACCAAACAACATTGTGTGAAAACCGTTCAGCTGGAGCTGGTACTATATTATTTATTGTACTAATATACGTAGATACCTATTTTTAGTGACTTATAGTTTAATAAATGTCCCTCTTTTCATATAATAAACTGCAGAGTAATAATAAATTACTTTACGATACACAATTCCCCTCATGTTTGCCATTATATCACTTTAAATGGCATCTCCTAAACTACAATATACCATATATTATTAAACATTATATAAATACACCTCACAAATTATTAAACAAAACATTATACATTTAGTTGATACAGTTTCTATTGAACTCACCCTGACTGTCTGCATTGCATCCACCTGACTCCAGTAATTAGTCAAAATAAATTCAAGTTGTGTTTTTTTATGTCAAATAACTTTATTGTTTCATCAGAGATAACAATTTTAAAGCACATTTGTATTGAATTATTTGAATTGTAACAGTATACTGCTTTGAAGTATTCCCTGAGACAGAAATATATGCCATTCTCTCTGTATCATGGTGGCAGGATTTTTGTGAAGTGGCAGGAATTCTAAGTGAACTTTGAATTTTAATATGGCTGACTGGGAGATGTTACCCAATTCAGCTACTGAGGCCAAACCAAATTGATTATTAAACCAATCAGAGCCTAAAACTTATCTAAATCATTATTTTAATTCAAAATTTAAATGGAGTATTATTCTGGTAATTGGACCTCTCAGAACCTCCAGAATAGGTTGCCTAAGGACATGTGGTTGTTACTAGCAATTGTATGTGTCAGAAGCGCTGAGCCATTGATTAATTAGTCCACCTGTGCTGGTATGACTGTGCAGCCATTTTGGGTCAGGTTCTACTGTTATCTGACTTACTGCTGCTCAGCGTAATATAACGTAACTTACCTGCTGCTGTGATTGCTCTGTGTAAACCTGCAGGAGCGGACAAGTTAATATGGCTGCTCAGCCACATAAAAATAAGTGAAATTTTCTAAAAAAAATAAATCTATATACTTTATTTAAAAAAAACAGACACTATTAAGTTTCATTAAATGTAATAAACTTAAAAAAAAAAAAAAAAAGTAAAAATTTGATGATAGTCATCCTTTAAGCCAGTCTGCTTCAAGATATCTTCAGGGCATTTAGGAATTCTCAGGGGTATCCTAACTTAGCAGGTTCCTCCTTATAAAAAAAAAATGTATGCTTTACGCCTACTGTGACATATTAAGTGCCCTGTGTGATGTATTATTTAATTGGGAACCATTGACACGTAAAACTAGAAATATGTGTGGTGAATGTAAAAAAAAAAATATCTATATATGTTTTTGGAAAAAGTGAACATTAATATAAAATTTAAACATGTCAGTATTTGGTTAATGAAATGGTGGGCTGTAATACATTTAAAATACCTGTTTACTTCTTAAGTAGTGTCACAGTCAAGGATATTAACTAAATGCCACATTTCAACAAAGTAAATACAAATGAAAAAAAATCAGTCTAAAATAGATGAGCTGTGAATGTGGAAGAAATTGGTGAATGGTTTGAAATCGTCTATCTAGCCTGAATCCGGCCATGTGGGTTTAATTTAGTAAAATTTTATTTTTGTATTGAGTAACCTTGCGTGTATATCTCTAGTTCAGGGGTAGGCAACCTTCGGCACTCCAAATGTTGTGGACTACATCCCCCCATAATGCTCTTACACCTATAATGCTGGCAAAGCATTATGGGAGATGTAGTCCAAAACTTCTGGAGTGCCGAAGGTTGCCTATGCCTGCTCTAGATTGTAATCAGATTTGAGCAGGGACATTTTAACCTCTAGTTCCTGTTTACTTTGCTTGTTATACCCGCGCTCATGTAAATTCTACTTGCAAACTATACAGTGCTGGGAATACATTGAAGCTGCAGAAATTATATCACTGTACATATATTGTTTTTGTTTTTTAAATTTAGTCTAGTCAAACTAAGCCAGATGGATCTGCCATTACATTTTTCACTTGCCTCTCCTATTTGCCCCTATTCCTAATATGTAATTAATATCATTATAATAACTGATATACAGTGGTGTTTGCTGAAGGTGAATTAGTTCCAGAGGGTAAAATTCCGAACTGTTGCTATTGGTATTTCTGATAAAAAAAAATAGCTAAAAGCCAATATGACTCCTTTGTGGGTTTATAGGTTACGCCACAGAATGTATTCATTAAAAGAGAACTGTGGAACATCCACACAATTCTATTCAAATAAAAATGGCAAACTAAGGCTAAATAGCTGATCACGAGACATTCTCCAACTCGACTCAGTCACAGCTTGGCTATTTTAGACTTAAAATTGTGATTCAGAGTTTAGTGAATAAACTCCAACAAGATCAAAGTATATTTGTCTCTTAATTAAGTGAGCGGTTAACGTCATATTTTGCTTATTTATTGGTATATTCTATATACACTAAAATCTCTCTGTTATAGCAACTGTGGGTATTAAATAAAACATTAAAAATACCCTACAATATGTGTGATGCTACATTTTCTTTAACATTTGTATCTGCTGCAGAGGGATTTAGATAGATTTGGGGACTGGGCACTCAAATGGCAGATTACGTTTAAAGTAGGCAAATGTAAAGGTGTGCACTTCAGGGTAAAGAATGCACAAGCAGACAGGACCGCCTCCTCACAGCACGTGACGTATGGCTGGACTAGACAAAGGGTGGGTCCCCTCTTGCAGACCTCGAAGCACCTGTCAATGATCCCTTTATCACTGACCCTGCATTACCTCCCAAGTGCTCGAAGCCAATCTAACACCAAGACGAACTACAGCCAAACTGCGCTAAACATCTAGATCCGAAAAGCGGTCATGGCTGGACGAGCTACCTGACACATATACAGTGTGTGTGTCTCGGTGATCCATGGGTCACAGACCCACAGGCCTAGACCCAAGTAGTATCCTGACCAGGCCATATATACAACACACAAAGATATGCTAGAGTTGCCAAATTTAGACCAATATACCCCACTGAACAGGACAGATATATGATGATAATAGGATACACAAATGTTACCGTATATACGCTTGGGCTATGAACCGAATAACCCGATGTACGCAGAAAATAGAATACACCACTGTTCTTAAATATTTTTCTTTGTATGGTTTGCTCTGCATGTTGCCACATTAACCTTATGACATGCACCCCCTTTCCCCCTTTTTTTTATCTTTTGTACCCCAACGTACGTTACGATATAAAAATCATAAATAAAGATTATATATATAAAAAAAAATTAAAAAAGAATGCACAAGCAACTTACACCCTAAACGGTAGTGAATTTCGGATAACCACACACGAGAAGGATTTGGGAATTGTTATAGACAACAAACTAGGCAGCAATATGTTATGTCAATCCACAGTGGCTAAGGCCAGTAAGATATGGTCACATATAAAAAGGGGCATTCATTCTCAGGATGAAAATATAATTTTGCCTCTTTAAAAAGACCACACCTTGAATATGCTGTGCAATTTAGGGCACCTGTTCTAAAGAAGGAAGTTATGGCACTAGAAAAAGTGCAGAGGCGTGCTACAAAATTAATACCAGGAACGGAACATTTTAGTTATAAAAAAAGATTAGCAAATTTAAACCTGTTTATTTATTTTTTTTAAAACAGCACCCTATATGGGATATGATGGCAATATACAAAAAACAGTATACATAAATATAGTATGTACAGCGCCAATACAAACCATTGTCTGGAAATCTATTCATAGACTGGACTATACATAGGACACGAGGTCATGCATTTAGACTGGAAGAAAGGAGATTTAGTCTGAGGCAAAGGAAAGGGTCTTTTACAGTAAGAATAAAAAGGATGTGAACATATCTGCCTGAAGAGATGGCTTTATCAGAGTCTGTACAAAAGTTTAAATAGCAACTGGATGAATACTTACAAAAACATAATATTCAGGGATATCATTTTTAATTTGTGGAGTAGTAGCTTTTTAATCAAAGGAGAGATCTGACTGCCATGAAGGATATTTTTCCTAGTTTGCTGCAAAAGCAAAAAAAAACCCCCCAAAAAACAGATTTGAGAATGGCTGAACTTGATGGACACATGTCTCTTTGCGGCTTTGTAACTATGTAATATATTAGTCATTTAGCAAATAAAATCATAATCCGGTTCAGTCTACACTGGAATGCACTGGAAAACAGAAATATTGGAATCTATTCAGTAAATCCCGAAATGGCAGCTGAAAGGCAGTATAATGCCATCCTGTAGTCATAGTTGGACTTTTTTAGCCCATTTGTTTATGTACAAAGAATACATTTTATTTGCACTGTGATTTGTCTGCGGAGCACTCCATACAACATGGCCTATTTGGCTATTCACAAACAACCGAACTGCAAATAAATTGGTTTGATTCCAATTTCCCCGATACAAATCAGTTGGATTGCACCCATTTAAGAAGTTAATGAGTCCTTACATAATAGAGGCAATACGTATCCTGGAATATCAAACACAGCCAAGAGACCAGATACATGTTCTCTCATCAATCATTCAGTTCCTCTCAATGTTTGTATAATTTTGGAGCCCAGTAGAAAATGGTGCAGAACTGTGCAGTGCAGTCAGGAATTTGTCACTTCGTGATTCACAAGACCTGGTTCCATTTAGACAGCCATCATCTTCTAGTGCAGAGATAGGCAACTTTCACTATTGCAGATCTTGTGGACTACATCCCCAATATTATGGCTCCAACCGCCATAATGCTGGCAAAGCATCATGGGAGATGTAGTCCAGGTGCAGGAAAAAGAGGTGCAAATTTCTATGTTTACATTTATTTTTTTCACACCTCACAAATGCATATTTGTTTGTTATAGAGGATGAGTAAAAATAATATTTAGAATCATGGAACGTGACACTTCCCCTTTAAGGCGAAAAAAAAAGAAAGAAAACGATAGTAGCGCTATTAATCCTGTTTACTAAGGTAACGCTAGAAACCACTGGAAGTCGAGAAAAATACTGTTATTTGGGTGAAAGAGATGAAAAGGATGAGGATATGGAAATAACAATTAGAACTGATGTAAAAGCCATGGGGGGGGGGTTGACATACCAGATGTAAACCAGCAGGTGCCTGTTGCTGAATTAGTTTGGGATCCAGACATTGTGAATCCCTTCTCTGGGGAACAGATACAAAAGAAGGAAGAAATAATGCATTGATTATTAAATGTGGGTTACAATGTAGATCGCTGTGTGCTTTAATGACAAACTGAGAGGCTTTTTTGTTTTGTTTTTTAAATTGCCTTTTCTCAAATAGCAAACATTCTCAGGAGTATAATATGATGTGAGCTCTTTGTTTAGTTATCAGGAGAAAAATATAAAAATATTGCATGGGTTAGGGTATTCCTAAGGTTCAATAATCCTTCCTATGCAAGTCATTCACATAACCCCACTCTTAATTATCAACTTCCACATTCAAATTTGTTATATTCTCTACATTTATTAACATATTTGTGACAATTTCCCAGGGCATAGGCAACCTTCGGCACTCCAGATGTTTTGGACTACATCTCCCTTGATTCCTTGCCAGCATTATGGAAAATGTAGTCCACAGCATCTGGAAGGCTAAAGTTTGCCTAACTCTGGTTGAAGTGTTCAAAGTTCAGATTGAGACAGTTCTTGTAATTCTGGTGCCCTGGGCAAACTGTGACTTCACTCCCTTCTTGTTTGTGCATTGTCTTCCTGTATATTTCGCTGTCAATTGTAAAGAAACAAATTAATGCAACAGATGGTTTAAAAAAACTTTCAAATAATGTTTTGCAAATATTTCAATTTACCCAATACTGCAGAGATAGCAAAATAAGGAATGTGCATATATTTGTACTGGTAAAACCATAGTAATATGAATACTTCTCTATTAAACACCCATGTTACGCCAGCATCCTCTCTGGCAGATGCTCCATGTGTGTACCCGTGTGGCGTCCTGCATTGTGTTCCTCGCGCCGCCATGCTGGGTCCTCTTCTGTGTGTCAGAGCCCTCGGGGGCTAAGCCGAGACCTTGGGGGAAGTAGTGGGTGAAAAGTAGGAGCTGCGATATGGGCTTAGAGCTCAATATGGGGATTCCACCCCCAGAAAGGGGGCATAAACGTATGCTAATATTCCTCCCAACTATTTAAATCCTGTCTACCCAAGGCTCACTGGTGAGTTTTGTGATTCCAAACACATGCAAGTCCTTATTGCCAGTTTGCTTATTCCGCCCTAGGCAAAAGAAAAATTGCCGCACCATTTGCTCCACCCACTCATGCAGACTGACCTACACTGACCCAGGCAGACTGACATACACTGACCCATGCAGACTGACGCACACGTACTGACACACGCAGACTGACGCACACAAACTGACCCATGCAGACTGAACCACATTCACCCATGCAGACTGACGCACAAACTGACCCATGTAGACTGACGCACATAACTGACGAAGACAGATTGACACACACACACTGATGAATGCAGACTGATGCGCGCACACACAGACCCATGTATATACACACATACACACAGACTCATGCAGACCCAACAGACATGTAAGTGCTAGTCAGCAGGCCGGCGACACGATTTGTAGAACTTCTCCAATATAGAGGGGCGACGAAACGAGCAGAGCAATAAAGAACCAGGGCTGCCGCCCCCCTTTGAGCAGCACCCTAGTTGGCCTATATGAAGCGCCGGCCCTGTGTATTGATCTTTAGCATGTTTCCATGTTTTAAATCTACGTTGCCTGGACCTCTTGCTTGCCTGACACCTTCCCTTTGGATTTCCCTAACATGTTTTGACACATTTGAGATGTAGAGACTCTATTCAAGTGAGTCAGTTCCATTTCTTTCTCTGCATATTAAGCCCATTTACCACAAACCATTTCAACCCATCATTTATTCTCTTCCCATCTCCTGTCACTGTGTGGTGGATTGAGTAAAATGCTGTGGTGGTTTTTTAATAGTCGAATACTAAAAATGGAACAATCCAAATGTCTTTTTACAGTATTACACACATTCAGCATACATGGAATGATTCTATTTAATGCCTCCTAGGTCACTCGAGGCTGGGGCATCTTTTCATGGGCCATCCCATCCCTGGCAATATGTGAGATTCTCAAAATGAGTTCCACGTTGTGTAAAGAAAGAAGCACAGAATTATGCGCCGAGCACTTGAGATTTCAAAGCTAAATAAGAATAAATAGCAATAGATCAGTTTTTCACTTGCTTATCTGCAATTTTAAATTGACAAATGATCTCTTTGAATGTTCATTCACTGTAACAAGTGCTTCTAATCGCACAGAAAGGAACTCACTACTCTACGCCACTACATTAAAGCAACGTAGTTCCCAATTCCATCCGGACTAGAGTCCTGGTTGCCGTAGTGCATCAGTACTTGTAACTTCGTAAATCCAGTCCCTATGGTTTTCATGAATCTTCCAGCCTCTAATTCACCTTGACGTGCCTCCAAAACATGCAGTAGATGACGCAGTTCCTTGAGCAGAGACTCCTTCTCATAGGCCATCCAGCAGTCTGCTATCTGTTGTTAACCTGTCTGAATTTAAACTGGAATAGTGGCCCCGTGAGACATTCCATGTATTAGAGGCTGACAGTTTGTTCCATTTATTAATTATCTGTTTAATTATGTAATTAATCTTGAGTGGTTTGCTGTGCCTTATGTTAACATGTTGGCATGGCGATTTGTATGTTAATGTATTGGAGATATTAACAATATATTTCTGATGCATAACTATTTTAGTTTAGTTTTTTTTCTTCTGAAATATCACATTTAAATATGGGACTTTTGAAAGACAATACATTTGTAACCGACAAAGTCTCATAATACTGTGGCTTCCAAGCTTTGATTATGCAGTAAACACTTCTAGCAAATAGGTGGTATATGTCTAGCAGATGACATTAAAACCATCTGGGCTTGGACTATCCTGGGGGAATATATTTTATTGTCTTTTCTGATTCAACCGAGGTAATGGGCTCTTCTATCAAGGCTGTTTGTGATGGGTTTATTACGGTATTGCTGACCTTTTCATAGTGACTTGACCCAACCGTTACTGGTGATTGGCTCCTAGTTTTTTATATTCATCTATGGGGTTTATTCATTAAACACCAAGTTGTCGTGAAATGAAAATCAAGTGGCGATATTTTGGCAAAAATAGATGATCTAAGAAAAATTCTCCAACACTGCTAAAGACACAGTTGAAATATTTTTGCCTAAATATTGCAATCTGGTGTTTATTGAATAAATCCCTATTTGTTTAATTTGAGCTAAATCTGAGAAGTGATATATGGACTCCAATATATGCCAGTTATGGCTATGTTGGTTGTAATGCATAAAGTGTCTCTCGTGTTTACATGGATTAATTTAAAAGGCAGCAGATAGTAAATAGACCTCTTTAGAAGACAGGTTTTTACCCAGAATGTACAGTATCTGTACTCTCATGTCGAGTTTTAAATAGAATGTACAATTTAAATGTACATAAAACAGTTAAATATGTAGTTTAATATTTAAACATCAGCTTCAGATCCCTGACATATCCACTTTTATGTGCGATCAGACAATGCTAATGACAGACCCAAGTATATGTAGCATAATTGAAAGCTAGCAAACCAACCTAGGAAATTATAAAGAGTAAAATCATGGTTATACTCTGAGTATAAATTAAGACTATAATTCTTTGTCTTGTGGGTTTAAAGACTGCATAGTGCACTGAGTTTTTATGCCAAATCTTTTAACAGAGAGTAATTTTAGAACTAGACTTTTGAATGAGAGTTGTATATAAGTACCTAACCACCCAAAAAGCTGCTCTTAAAGGAGGCAGTTTAAGCACCATAACCACTATAGCCCATTGTAGTGTTTATTGTGCTAGGACGCTGCAAGCACCATTTATCTAGTTCTGTGTCAAACTGTTTTCAAGCATTAGAAGCAATCCTGTGAGTGGGCCACAATGTCAGACTTCAGGCTGCCTAGCAGACCCAGTTTTGTGTAAAATTGCTTGAAAATAGTTTGACACGGAACCAGAGCATGGTACTCACACTGTGCACCATAACCACAATGTGCTGTAATAGTTATGGTGCTCAGAGTGTCCCTTTTACCGCAGCATGAATTTCCAGCAATGGTTTTACAGTAGAGACACTATTCCATGTGGAATTTCACTAACTAGTGCAAGAACAGAGTGCAATAGTGTGCTAACATCTAATATTTAAATAACATAAAAATACTTTCACCTCTGTATAAAACAAGATGGAACCATAACTGCTTAATCCCTTACCTCTCAACAATGTATACATATGTGCTATCTTTGCTTTGTTTTGCCTGTGGAGTCATACAAAATCTAATCATAACCCTCAGTGCTTGCCTTCCCAGAGTTCGTCTTAGCTGCGAAATTAGTTCTCTTCTTGAATTCCAATCAGTTTCTCTGCAGAGATGCAGACTGTAAATGGCAACACACATACCTCACTCTAAAGCTATCTAAATGGATAAACGTCATGGCTTCAAGCTAACAACCAAGAGGGGATGTGGAGGGAGAGCTCAGAGTAAACTGCCTGAATTCTCCATAACTGGGAATAGCAGCCTATACAGTGGTGTATCTTGGTTTTGTGCTACCCCAGGGAAGACAAAACTCAGACCCCCCCCCCACCCCCGCGCTCCACCCCCACTCAACCCTTCCCCCCTGCCCCACCTTCTAAATACACACACACACACACATTCATTGACAGATACGCATACAGTAGATAACAGACACACACACTAACAGACACACACAGTAAGACACACACACACTAACAGACACACACAGTCAGACACAAACACTAACAGACACACACACACTAACAGACACACAGTCAGACACTCACTCACATTAATACACTCCCTTTTTTTTTTTTATTTAACCCCTCCAGCCTCCTTACCTTTGGGAATGCTCAGGGCGGGGGGGGTTCTCCCATTCCCTGGAGGTCCAGTGGCTGCTTGGCTTCTGGCCGGTCGGTCGGGCGGCGCTGGCGAGGGAGCACTTCCCCCTGAGCTGTCTGCTCAGCTCCCTCGCGCGCCGCCCGCAGAGTGAGGCTGGGAGCCGGAATATGGCATCATATTCCGGCTCCCAGCCTCACTCTGCGGGCGGCGCGCTAGGGAGCTGAGCAAAGAGCTCAGCGGAAAGTGCTCCCTCGCATGCTAACAAGGCATTTGCCCTGGGAATTTGGGGGCTGCTTTTTTTGCCGCCCCCTGGAAAATGCCGCCCAAGGCAAATGCCTTGTTTGCCTCGTGGCTAAAACGTCCCTGAGCCTATACAATATATCGACTACTGTAATCCGCTTCTCAGTGGTCTTACGTGCTCCCAACTTGCACCGTTGCAGTCCATAATGAATGCCCCGGCGAGGCTCATCTTCCTGTCCGCCCGCACCACCCACGCCTCACCCTTCTGTCAGTCCCTACATTGGCTTCCTGTAATATATAGGGCTCAATTTAAAATTCTGGTTCTTGCTTTCAAATCTCTACATAATGCTGCTCCCACCTATCTATCCTCCCTAATACACAAGTATGTCCCATCTAGGCCCTTACGATCTGCTGAAGACTTACATCTATCTTCTGTCCGTACTCCCACCTCTGATGCTCGCCTTCAATACTTCTCAAGGGCTGCACCGTTCCTGTGGAACTCGCTTCCCTCCTCCGTTAGATGCTCACCCAGTCTCCACTCCTTCAAAAAATCATTAAAAACCCACTTCTTCATAAAAGCGTATCAATTAAACTGTTAATAGCTCCCGACTGATTCCTCTCTTGCAACTGTCACTAGTCTAATACTATCCTTACCTTTTGTGTCACTTTACCCCACTCCCTCTAGCATGTAAGCTCATTGAGCAGAGCCCTCTACCCCTCTATTCCTGTGTGTCCAACTTGTCTGGTTACAACTACATGTTTGTTCGTCCACGCACTGTAAAGCGCTGCAGAATTTGTTGGCGCTATGTAAATAATAACATAATAATAATTATTATTATATATATACAGTAATGTAACTGAGCATTCTGGTGGAATTTTTGCAAGCTGTATTCCTGACAAAGTCAGTTATTTCAAACACATACTCATATGTATTTGGCCATTTTATTTATTTTTGCCATACCTACAAAATATTTTTTTTTTTTTGTCAAGGCTAATATTTCAGATCTTGTCTGAACTGCTGCAAGATAAGGGATACCACTGAGTATCTAAAACCTTTTGTCCTCCGTATATGTCTGAAAAAGATGGCTAAACAATTAACAAATTAAAATGGCGTTAATATATATCATTTAAGGTACTTATGTTGACATTGCTGCGTTATCCTGTGTTTATCCCTTGTCTAAATTGAATGTTATGCTAACTTTGTTTTTAAAGAAAAAACAACCCAATGGTGAAGGGCTTAAGTGCTTTTAAAATGGCAATATGAATTTTCTGGTGAATTTAATGAAACAAGTGATATTATAAAATATCACGCAATGCATTGCTGTGATTCATTTTGTCTCAGCTTTGCAATGTGTGACAGTTCCTTTAATTAACTCAGCGTAATATCCAGGTATAGCAAGAATCCATCCTGCTAGTCCTGTGCTGAGATAACTATATATATTTTTTTTGCAGTTCACTTTATGAATCAAATGCATTTCAATCAAGCCAAATGCTTCCTAGCCATGTACGAACCGCATCTGCAGCGCAGAATCAATTAACAGTCTCTGGGTTAGCTACCTCTTACTCGAGCCCAGAGTACAAATGAAATACTGCAGTATATAAAGCTTCCTAGCGTGCTTCTACGGGAAACACACAAAGCTCCTAATTAGAAATAGTTTTGTTGCAGCTGTTCTTTGCTACATCAGCGAGGAAAATAATCCCAGTCCATTTAAAAGGGATATGTGCAGCTCCTCACACAACCAGTCACAACCCAACAATAAAAAAATGTGATGTTTTTGTAATGACACCCACTGACCTACGACACCACTAGTGACATCCATTCATGAGCCCAGTGGCAGAACGACCAGGGTTCGCAATAATCACTATGGCAACCGGACAAATCAATGGGGAGCCCAGGCCAGTCAGGCACCCACGCTTACAAAATCGTTATTGAAAATATTGCCATTTTTGGCAATATACTTAATAACTTTTAAGGTTTGCGAGGGAGCACTTGATAAGCACATCCTCATGATCCAAACACTGCTGCTGGGTTGCCATGGCAGGACTCACTGAATGAACTCCAACCGGAAGAAGTGTTTGCTATGGTTTGCACCCCAAGGAGAGGGAGATAACAAGCATCTCCACTTGACCACCAGAGATTCTGTTGATACCCACTGGACTACCAAGGATCCTACCAGTATGGATCTTGCAAGCACACACTGGATCACAAGTGATAAACTCCCTTACCTGCATTAAGATAAGCAGGAGGGGCGATAACAATAAAAAAAGGTCTTCCAATCACTCTTATTCAATCCGACATATACAATTTAATCCCACATACAATCACGCTCAGCCATCCTCCACACACAATTACACTCAGTCAACCCCCATGCATAATCACACGTTGCCAGTGGCCAATTACACTCTGACAGCGCCACACACTGTCACACTCAGGCACCCCACACACACAAGGCAAGGAGAACGCAAAGCAAGGGGGTTGAAGGAGAGGGGGCCTTAATTGATTCTTACACCAGAGCCCTGTGGTTTCTCGTTACAACCCTGAACATGCCCTAACATGCATCATAATGATAATGCATAAAACATGCATAATCACTTAATTATCTGACATTCTCCAATAGAAACCAAAAAATAAGAAAAAATCAATTTGCTGCTTGTAGTTACATAAAGTATCCAATAAAATCAATTAAAAAAATGCCATCCTTGCTCGGGATGACTAAAGACAATCTAAACTCCCTATCAAAGGAAAAAAACTCCATCAGAGCTTTTTTTATATTTAGACCGGGTTCCACAATGGTTGCCATCAGAACAGCCTCCGTGTATAGGGATAGAAAATTAACAAAGAGTTAAAGGTATTCCACTGGGGTGTTGTTTCAAGTGTATTCCACAAAGTCAGTGTGGTAGAACATCTCCAACTCAGCTATGCTTCCAGTTTAGCTACTGTTACGCTATTAAGTTTACTTTGGATTCCTGACAATTCTTACTCTAGTAAATAACACTGGCAGCATCACACAAAACAAAAAGTTAAAGGAACGCTTTAGTGCTGGCCTACCTATTTAGGTGAGCGCCTCCTTCTCCAGCGCAGCGCTGGTCTCAACGCGGCTGGCCCTGCCTCCATGGCTGAGATCATCAATCTTGACAATCTCAGCCAATCAGGTGCTTTCCCATAGAAAAGCATTATAAGGCTATTGTGCATGCGCAGCAAAATGCCAAGTTGCACACCAAACAGCATCTCCTTATAGAAAGTGTTCTTGTACAGCTGAATCAATGCAGCTCAATTTTTGTACTTATGGTTCCTAATAAAGGCTGATTGATAAGTCTCAGGTATCCACTACTTCTATTGGTGATTGCAAAAGTAATTTTGGGGGGGTTTCCAGCCTCTGGTTTAGTAGCACCAACCACAAGGGGAGTCCTGCTATTGGTATAGTATGACAACCAGGAGTGTAGTCCAGCTACTATTTAATGCAATCCACAGTATCTTGACATTGTTTAAGAGACACTATAGGCACCCAGACCACTTCAGCTCATTAAAGTGGTGTGGGTGCAGATTCCCAGTTCCTCTTAGTCCTGCAATGTAAATCATTGCTGTTTTACAGAAACTGCAATAATTACATTCCAGGACTAAGACTGCCTCTGGGGGCTGTCAATCAGGCACTTCCTGGTGTCTTGCCGACCCCTAATTGACTCTGAACGTCCTCACACTCTGCATGAGGACATCCAGCGTCAATAAAATCCCCATAGAAAAGCATTGAAGCAATACTTTCCAATGTGGAGGGTCTAATGCGCTCACGGTGCTCACAGTGCATGTGCATTAGCCCCCGTCGGATGACGCCGGAGGAGGTGGATTGTCGACACAACACCGAGGGAGATCAATGCTGGTGGTGAGGGTGGGGTGGTCAAAAGGGAACCATACTGTCAGGAATACAGATTTGTATTCCTAGCACTATGGAATCCCTTTAATGACATTCTTGATGGAAATACAACTTGTGGAGCATGGATGGAAATACCTTTTGGTATATTGTGCACAGACTAAGGATTTGGCTAGGAGGGAAAACCATCATTAGCCAGGACTGTTTTGTTGTGAACAAAGACTGGACTTAGTGGAACAATGGCTTAATTTTCCAAATGTCTGTATGTACTATGGCAGAGAAGTAATTATGTTTTTTATGAAAATGCTATTCTTATGGAATGTTGTAACTCGTACTTTGACAGTACTGGCCGTGTCTATAATATCTAATTACATTTCAGTTGAATATTTACGGCAGGATTGAAATATGTTTGAAAATCTTCTTCCTTTATTGTTTGTGAACTGTGCCTAAATCGGCTACATGACGAGAGGCTTACAATCTTTTTATTCTAAAGACTTTTATTCCAGTTCCATTCGAGATGAAAGGCAATTGAATGAAAGAAAGAATGAACTATTTTATTTTGTAGCATAGGAAAGCCAATTGATCTAGAGAGCTTTATTTTAAGTTACCTATACTTTAAAATTGAATAGAGGTAATTTCAGCTACACAAAATTGTCAAACCTTACTTAGCTGACACTGATCTCTTGTGTAAGGAACAGTAGCAGATATAATTTAAAAAAAAAAAAAACAATAATAATCCAAAATATCATAACCCAATCCCCCATATTACCCAGAACAAAAGTCACTCAGCGTATATACGCCTCTAGATTGTAAGATAGTTCAAGCAAGGTCCTCATCAGCCTATGGTTCCTGTAACATTTTCCTGTAACATTTTGTAATTGTCACATTTATGGTTAAATCTCCCTAATAATAATAATGATAATAATAATATATTGCCTGCAAAAAAGCATGGCACATTTCAATTGTGCTTATTTTTAGTGTAAGGTTTAGAAAACGATGGATTCCGTTGGATCCATTAGATTAGAGTCTTGGAATAAGCTAGTTATCCAAATGACATAAAAAAAATCTGCAATTATTTTGAGCCATTATATTATGGTTCATTTAATGTAGTGTTCACCAACTCTCATGGAAATTCTCCGAAAACACCAAAATTAAGAACAAAACTAAACACCTCAATTCCCAATGAACAGGCACAAGAACACTTTTTCCTTAATCTTCCCCCTTTCTTTTCTCTCTCTTTCCTTCTTTTCTTCTTTGCCATTTCATTATCTCCCTCGTATGTTTCATCTTTTTACTCAATGGTATTAGATACTTATTTATCTCTTTTTCATATTGAGTTTCTTAATCTGCTTTTGCCTCCTGTCCCCTTTCTAGATTAAAGTTACACTAAACACAAACAATTATTATTTTTTAGTTGATTGACAACATTCTATTTAATTCATTGTTTCTTTTCCAAAATGATTTAAAAAATCTTTTTTTTACAATTCCTCTCTTGAAAAGTAAAATTGCATGCTCACCTAAAATATTCTTTACACAAATCAGTTTCAGACACTGATCCCTACAAAATAATATTTTAATTTATCAAAGCTATAATAACTGAGTCATTACATTAAAAATGCTTCTTGAGATTACATAACATTGAGAGTTACAGGAAGAATAAGAGGCTGCTGAAACAGGTAGTTCTATTGGCTACTGGAATATCCATATTTGAGCCACTGCAAAAAAGACTGGATCTATGCATCCAAACAACTACATTAAAGGGACAATCTTAGTACCTAAACAACCTAAAGCAGTTTTGGTGTATAGATTCAGTGTCACTGCTCAATTATCTGCCATTTAGGAGTTAAAGGAACACTATAGGGTCAAGAACACAACCGTGATTTTTTTATTTTTTTGCTTAAAGGAGGAACAATCAAGTCCCAGGATTTTTAATATGTTATTATTTTTCCCCTATTTTTCCCCTAAATTTGAGAAATCTGTGCTGCTGAGCTTCCCTTTTAATTGGCATTTGTGACAAACAAGAGAAGATCATTGCACTTCTTTACATAAAAATTTGAAGGGCCTTTAACCCCTTAAGGACACATGACATGTGTGACATGTCATGATTCCCTTTTATTCCAGAAGTTTGGTCCTTAAGGGGTTAAGCAACTATACAGGCAAATATGATAAGATATCGTTGGTATGTTATGCTGTACAGATGTTTCTATGTGCAAGAGATGTCCTCTGGATTCTAGTCACTATATTGGCTTTACTGCTGTGAAAATGCAACTTAATTGCTTAATACAGAAATACACCTTAGTAAATAGCAATGTGTCACTGGAGAGAGATCCTAGAAAAAGAAGCAAAATCAGTTAGAAAATGTAAAAATGTATTAAACTGCCTTAATGGAGGATTTGTTTCTCTGTTTTCTAATTCCAGTGAAATTACCAGTTCTGCAGCATATGGGTCAACAAGTCTCATAACACAGCATCATTCTGCTTTATTGCATTACAAATTATGTCAATAATTCTCCTTTGTGGCTCCATCAAACAGGATTTGTGAAATGACTGTTGGAACAATAAAGTGTTCTGACTTATGGTAGACTGCAAACCATGAAGGGTCCGTGACCCTTGAGCGGTCATTTCTCGAGTGCGCAGGATAGCGAGGAATCATTTAATGCACAAGGCGTGATAGCCATTGTTAAGCGCTCTTAACCTCAGCAAGAGCAAAACACAGTCCAGACTTGTACAGCCATGAGTCATTTTTTGACTGTAAAAAATAGATATACCGGTAATTGCTAATGGTAGTGCTTTTGATGTGCTCTTGATTTCTGACATTATTTGATTCTTGGTGCTTTGATCTTCAGTGTGATTTTTAACATAAAGATCACTATTTAAGTCCAGGGCCAGATTTACACGTCAGATGCCTGTAGGCACAGAATTCGAATGCTCACCCTCCCAAACAAAAGGTAGATAAAATGAGTTTCAGTTATTAATCGGGTGTTGCAGGCAAAAAAATGTCTAAAAAAAACATATAATCAACAATGACAACTGCATATGTCTATATGTATGTACATATTTATGCTTGTAATGTATTCTGTGTAAATCTTTGTGTATAGTGAGTGTATGCAACTACGTAAATGTGTGCAGCGTTACATCTAATATTAGACATGGTTAGGATAAAAGGGGGTTAATGTTATAGAGGTGTTAATGTCAGAGTTAGATTACATTGGGTGTTTAGTGTTAAAAGGACTGAAAGCCTGGGAGAGGTTATTGTTGTGAGTTTAGGGTTAGGGTGAGGTTAAATTGAGTTTTGGGGTACATGGAGTGTGGGGTGTTAAACCTAGGATTAAGGTAAAAGTCGTTTTCAGTTTTAGGGTGTACATGCTTAATTTAGAAAGAGTTTGTTTAGATATTGGGAGGAGTTAGCTTTACAGTTAGAGGAAAATTGGTGTTTAGGTACAGGGTAGTGGAGTTTGAAGGATCATTTGCAAAGTACTCATTCTCTTATGTATTCTGTAGTCAGCCTCCTATGATTGATAGTAGAATAGAACAAACAGTTACACAGTGTGCATCACTCAATGCTGCCCTGCTCTTCCTGCAAGGCATTTCCTGTGTGTGAGGCTGTTATTGGACAGATGGGAAGTGATCCCATCCACTTCCTGTCCAGCCTCACACAGAGACACAGGAGGAGATGGGTTTAAATCCTCTGGTTTTTTTAAACTCTGATATCAAACATAGGAGGCTGACTGGACTGTAGGGGACATTGGCCAAGGCTCCTGGTACTTATCTACCCTCATCCTCCCACCTACGCTCCAAAAGAACGCATTATAAGTTCTGTAAATAGGCATCTCTACAGGACATGAAACTGTAGGAGCATATTCTGCCTAATGGGGAATCTCACCCTGTGTAAGCCATATTTTTCTTTTTCTTGTAGTCCCCAAAGTCACTTCTCTTAAACATCTCTGAATAGATGCTATCAATATTTTAAAGCGTTCAAATAAAAAATTATTTTTGCATACACATGAACGCACAAGGAATAGCTAACGTGAAAACAGAAAGTGAAAAAGAAACAAAACACTATACCTTATATTCTATTGAACGTATATTCTGTAACCGCTTGAAAAACTGGACATAAGTCTATTGTGTTACCAATACATAAGTTAAATTTAATTATGAGCTTGAGACAGAGGGTTTAATTAATATTACACACAATAGGGACACATCCATACATTTATTCTCTAAAGTATTTGGTTTGCTTATATATTACCTTTGAATTTTTTTCCGATATATACATTCTTATATGGGTATTATATACAGTATGCTTACTATTATTAGTACTGAATCTTGGTCTTATTTCCCCTCCATATATCTTTTTATATTTCCCCCTTATATCGAGGACTTTTTTATGTTTAAAATTGTGGTGAAATGCATATTGGAATGCACGAGAGTTGCGCATGCGCTCTCAACGAAATTTGACGGTGCGTACATACAAAAGGAGGCTTGAGACGCTCTGAACCCAGAAGTAATCAAGTAAATTCTAAATATGTGTGTCTAAACAACGGATTCTTCAGATTGGTCTATTGCCATGCAGAATGGTGCCAAAGAGGCCTTTTAAAAATTGAGGTTATCTACTTCAGGTATGCAGACGCTGGGAATCCCCTGACGAAGTCCAAGTATGGACGAAACGCGTAGGGCGAAAGAAGGACCTAGTGACAGTTTGTTTTATTATTTTATACACTGTTTTTAGCCTTATATTTGATCCTGTTATGAGAGAATCTGCAGCTATCCCTGTGGACAAATTGGATATTGATGGGCTTACCTTTCACTTCTATCGTGTAAGTGCAATAAATAACACGTTGTTAAATTTATTTACAATACTGCACTTTGTTCCTTTTTCTTTTATCTTCCTATATGTATACCTGGAGCAAAAGAAGATAGAAAAACTCCACCAAAACTATATGTTTTGCCTATATGTCATCTACCTTTGTGAGTGCAACTTATGGTTCCACTTTACTTGGTGTTCCCACTTACGTCACTATTGTAGTTTTTTGTATTTTATATTGCAGATGATTTAAGATGTATTTTATTGATAAATTGGCCTTGATTTAATATTTTTGGATGAGCTTTTTAAATTGTTTAATATTTCATGGCAAACATTTAAAATGATGGAATGTTATGACAAAATATTTGACTTTTGTAATATACTGATATTTCTTACTTATTTTTATACATGATATATTTGTTTGCTATTTCAATATATTTATAATTATTTGAAAAGTGTATCCAAAAATATGAAATCATTTGAAAAACTTATCTATTAATATTAAATCGAGTCCATGAACAGTTGCTCTGGCAGTGTTGTGTTAGATAGAACCAATATTTGAAGATGAAAGTAGAAAGATTTGGAGATCGTTGGTCATTAGCATTCAGGACATTGTGTAATTTATACATTTCCAAATTATAACAGTAACAAAAATAGTTGTGGTGTGCTAATAATATAGCGGATACCAAGTCATATAAAAATAAAAGTCTCCAAGTGAAAAAGTAAATTAAATTAAATACAAAAACCTTAATGTTTGAGTACCTTTTCTTGCTAACTGCAGATTTAAAAAAAATTACTTCAATACACAATACAATTTGTGTGGTCTAGTGCTAGCTATTTTGATTTTCATTCCCATTACAGCCTGGGATCTAGATGGTATTATTACAAAAGGAACTAATTTTATTAAAGTGACACTATAGTCACCAGAACAACTACAGCTTATTGAATTTGTTCTGGTGAGTAGAATCATTACCTTCAGGCTTCTTGCTGTAAAAACTGTCTTTTCAGAGAAAATGCAGTGTTTACATTTCAGCCTAGTGATAACTTCACTGGCCACTCCTCAGATGGCTGTTAGAGATCCTTCCTGGGTCATGGCTCCCTAAACTGCATCCAAACATTCAGTGTCTCCTCCCTCTGCATGCAGACTCTGAACTTTCCTCATAGAGATTCATTGATTCAATGAATCTCTATGAGGAGATGCTGATTGGCCAGGGCTGTGTTTGAATTGTGCTGGCTCTCCCCCTGATCTGCCTCTTTGTCAGTATCAGTCAATCCTATAGGGAAGCATTGTGATTGGATCAGGCCACCACTTCTGCTGATGTCAGCATGCCGTGGGCAGGTCAAAAGGAAACCGTGAAAAAGCCAGCAGCTTCAGGCTTGAATACAAGTAAGATTGTACTATATTTAGGGAGGCATGAGGGGGCTAAATGGTGGTTTTAACCCTATACGGTCAGGAATACATGTTTGTGTTCCTGACCCTATTGTGCTCCTTTAACCTTGAAAGTCCAAAGGGTAGAGTTGATTTTGCCAAGAATTGAACCTGTGAGACTACGATACCACTAGATCCACAGCCACTGAGTTATATGACCAACATACTACTGTTTGTAAATAGCACATTTAAGAGGGCTCCGGTGAGCCTCTATTTTATTTGTTTTTGCTACATTATGGGAACAGAACTGCACCATTGAACTTTGTCTGATAAAAGCAGGGTTTTTGTTTATAGGACATAGGAGACCGAGTTTACTTAGCTCTAATTATCTGGGGGTTTCCGGTAGTATTTCATAATGTATTCATGGTAACCGTTTATATGCTTGAGGTTTCCAGTGACAATGTGATGTTTGGCAGCAGAGTGTCTTGTATGGTTTGTGAAGCACTAATAAACATAATTGTCCTTGTATTATTAAACAGTACTTTAGCTGAAGTGCAGTTTTGACGCCGTTATTGCTGAGAAGAGCTGAAAATATTTACTCTGCAGGGACAGTGTCTAGTCTTCTTACACTGCTTTGCCTGTTGACTTATGGAATACTTAGATATTTACTTTAAGTCCGTGACTAGATGAAGAAGATGTTGAGCATTTAAAGGGACAATGTAAGTCGCATTACCACTACTGCTTCTTAAAGTGATTATGGTTCAGTGAGACTGTAGGTACAGTCTCTCCAGTTTTTGTCAAACTTTTTTCATGTTGACTGAAAAGTAATGAATCTTTCCCTGCACTCAACACCTCTGCTACTTCCAAATTGTACAGCCTTGGGTCACCAGAAGTGACCCATGATTTGTTTTATGTGTGTATGTTTGTATGTATGTATGTATGTATGTATTTATTTATTTTGTCAAACAATCCAGAAAACTGATTGACAAAAATCTGAGGGACTGTACCCAAAGACTATTTGCACCATCACCACTACCATAAGCTACAGTGGCCATGGGTCTTAGAATGTTCCTTTAAAGCTGCACTGTCACTTTTCAGATCTCCACGTTCTCTGCAAAGACCACCCCCAAAGTGGTATGTCCATTTACAAAGTGTCCCCAGAGAACAGGAGAAAGGGACTAACCCGAACTCCTTGCTCTTGGCCATCACCATCGTCTTTATCCTTCTTATCCTTGACTTCTGAAGGTCTTATCTGTCAGTAACCATCATCACTATAGTACAATTATAGACACATGTGAGTGGCAAAATCAGTTTTCTGCATGAGATAAAATAGTTTACGTTTTGTTCCATTTATATATCTTTTGATTGCATTGGTAATTACATTATTTAAAAATAAATAAAAAAATTGTAAATCAAGAATCTTTAGGAAAATGTAATGTGTGAGAGTGCTCCCTTAAGTCACATACTTATTTTTTTGTGATGACACCTTGCTAAGAATAAGATGAAATTAGAATTTAGCAATATACATTTCATGCAAAAAGCGGGGCAGAGCTAGCACTGGAGCTAACAAGGCATTCCATGGGTGAACTTCGGCTTCCAGCTTTCAAATAAGCCATTATTGTAGATTTTGTTTTGCCAACTTGGCCAGCTTTTCTATCCAACATGAAATTTGCCATTATGAGGAAGCAATATAAGAAGCTGTGAGCTCCAGAGATATTGGGGATTATATGCCCAAGGCTGGATTATATGGCCAGAGAGTGGCCATCTCCCCAGAGGGCTTCTCGTCTTCTGAGGGGTATGTATTTGATGCACCAGATGACTTCCGCTAGCCTCTTGTTCTTATTACCCATGCTCATAGAAACACAGAAACATAGAATGTGACGCCACATAAGAACCATTCGGCCCATACTGTCTGCCCGATTTTTTAAATACAAATACAAATTTCGGATAAGAAAGGCATTATTCCCTCCACGAAGGGAAATATTAACCCCTTAAGGATGGCGGGCGTTCTATGCCGTCCTTAAGGAACCGTCTCTAAACGCCGGAGGGCGGCATAGAACGCCCAAACTGTCCTTTCTACTTACCTGGTTAGCCGCGATCCCACGCCGGCGATCGCGGTATGGGGACTCACCTGAGATTGCCAAGGCATTGCCAGCAGGGGGAGTGCCTGTAATGACAGGTACTCCCCCTGCTGCCTGGAAATAAAATAAAATTAAATAATATATACTTAGATCATATATATATTTATTATATATATGATCTAAGTATATAATATATTTATATATACACATATACACGAATACACTTATATACACATACACTGTCTACGTGTATTTTAATATTAATATATAAATATATATTATCAAAATACACGTACAGTGATATTGATTAAATATATATATAATTTTCATCATATATATTTATATATAATATAAAAAATAAATCTGTAAATACGTTAAAATTTTTTATTAAAAAAGTAATAAAAAATTAAATAAAAAATATATATGTGTAAATTCGTTCTATCTGTATTTTAAAATTAATATATATATATTGATATCAAAATACATGTAGAACGAAATAATATATATATCTATATTCATAAGTATATACGTATATATCACTACAGCAGCAGGGATATGCTCAAAAACATTCATGCAGATTATCTGCAAATTTGAACAAGAACAATTAATAACAGTTAATGGAAACCTGGAGGAAGAAATTAATACAGTTAAACAGTTTCAAGATGATCCCAATTTTGCCTTCCTTGAATCCAGGTTGAAACAGAACCTGGATAAGTATCAGGAGACAATTAAATTAAGGAAACATCAAAAATTTATAAGGGATCTACAAGATTATGATACTGGGAATGTTTACAAATTATTTAATCGTAGAGTAAGACGTACTTCAGAAAATGTATTAACGTCTGATTATGATTCATCAGATACAGACTCGAGTAGCCAACAAAATGTCTCTGATCCCCAAACCCAGCCTTCCACCTCCACTAGTAATCCTAACCCCAAAGGGATTCTTAAAAAAGGGGTTAATTTTTTAGCCCTAGACCATCAGGAAGAATTCCCAAGCCAACGAACAAGATATCAAACTCGAACCCCAAGGGGAGGAAGAAGGGGAAGGGGAGGAGGGAGAAGGACACGATACTGAAGGAGAATCCATGTTCGACTCATTCCAAATCCCAGGTTGTGAATTTATCCCTGTGTACACTATCCCAAGCTCAAATTGAGGTTTTAGAACGGGGTCTCTCTTTTGTCCCCACACCCTCTTTTGATAGGTTTGAGTGGATCAAAGATTTGAACCTTTTTGTTCGAAAACTTGCTCTTTCTAAATTCCATTCTATACAAAATGAGAAAAAAGCAAGAGACTTAGGCCTTACATCTAAAGACTATCAATGCCTTACTACACTCTTGTCACTTCTAGAGGAAAATGACACTACTAGTGTCTTAAATCGTACAGACTTGAAACCGAAAAGTAGGTATACACCAAACTTTGCCGGCTTCCGAAATATTGAATTATTTTTGGAGGCAGCAAAAAATGAGATTGAAAAAATTAAGATCAAACCTTTTGACTACCATTCAAGTAATAACTTAAATAAAAAGGAGAGGCTTGCCTTAGAATCACTCAGGACTAATGCTAACATCACTATTAAACCAGCCGATAAGGGGGGTAACATAGTAATCCTTGATACAAGCAAATATATAGGGATGGTGGAACGTGTCCTAAATGACGATAAAACATATAGGACCTTGAAATCCGATCCTACTAATGATTATCTGGGAAAATACAAGGACATTCTGGATGAAGGCCGCAGTGGAGGGTTGCTGTCGGATGACGAGTATGAATTCATTTTCAATCGTCAACCTAGAATAGCAACCTTCTACTGCCTGCCGAAAATCCACAAAAATTTACAGGACCCCCCAGGACGACCCATCGTCTCTGGGATAGACAATCTTACGCAAAATGGTAGTCTGTATGTGGATAAAATTTTGAGACCCTTGGTAGAGACTTTGCCATCATACATAAGGGACACTAAGCAAGCTTTGAATCTACTTTCTAACCTTAAGCTATCTCCAAGTGCAAACCTCTGTAGTCTAGATGTTGAATCACTTTATTCATCTATCCCTCATAATAGGGGTTTGGAACATGTAAGATTCTTTCTAAACCAGAGGAAGCGTAGAGATGACCTTCATGCAGACTTTGTGGTATGCCTTTTAGAATTTATTCTATCACATAATTATTTTTTGTTTAACACCAAGTTTTATCACCAGGTGAGGGGCACTGCGATGGGGACGGCTTGTGCCCCTTCATATGCAAACCTTCACCTGGGATGGTGGGAAAAAGAAATTTTTTCCTCAGAGACCCTGAGAGACTACCTCCCCAAGATTTTATGGTGGGGACGCTATATCGACGACATCTTGTTGGTATGGCAGGGGTCCATACAGGAATTTACAAACTTGGTGGAATGCTTAAACCAGAATAATGAGAACCTTAGATTCACCTCGGAATTTGGTGGACGCACAATTAATTTTCTAGATATCACAATCTCCATCAATGAGGATGGGACATTCCAGTCTACTTTATATAGAAAACCAACTGCTACAAATTCCCTACTCCATTGGAAGAGCTATCATCCAAGGCCCCTTAAGGCGGGAATTCCGGTTGGCCAATATCTTCGCCTCCGGAGAAATTGTAGCGATGTATTGGATTTCAAAATAAAAGCAAACCAGCTTCGTCTATATTTCAAGGAGAAAGGCTACCCAAATCGCTGCCTCAAAAAAGCTTATAAGAGAGCACTTGAAATTGATAGGAAAGAACTTCTTAGTGACCACCCCAAGAATACATCTTTGGAAAATAAAGGCAACATTCGGATGATTGCCACATATGACACGGGATGGTCCGAAGTAAAAAATTGTTTAAATAGATTCTGGCCGATTCTCTTGAACGATCCACATTTGAAGGAAATTCTAGGTCCGTGTATCAACATTACGGCCAGAAGAGGACGTAACATTCGTGACCTATTAGTACCAAGTCATTTATCCACTAAACCGCAGCGAAGGGATACATGGTTGGGTAACCCTCCATGTGGGTCCTATGGCTGCGGTAGATGTGTAGCTTGCAAATTTATTTTGAAGGAATCTAAGGTAGTCTATGATAGTACTGGTCAAGTCTCTTTTAAGATTAAAAACTTTTTTAATTGTAGCACGAGGGGTCTGGTGTATCTCTTGTCCTGTTCATGTGGACAAAAATATGTAGGCAAGACCTTTAGAGCTTTCAAAGAAAGGATTATGGAACACGTAAGGTCCCCTAGGAATCGCCTTGAAACACCAATTTCAAGACACCTTAGAGAATCTCATGGGAACGATTCTAGTAACCTGAAATTCTGTGGTCTTGAATGGGTTAAGAGACATCCGAGGCGAGGGAACTATGATCGTTTACTAAGACAGAGAGAGTCTAGGTGGATTTATAGACTTAAGACACTACAACCTTTGGGTTTAAACGAGGGCTTCTCTTTCGCCCCATTTATTTGATCTGCCATTATATAGATATACACCTATATGTAGGCATGCCTCTATATATATATATATTTTCTACATGTGATATCGGGATCACAGCAATTTACTGAACTATAGATGTATAAGCATGTATCCTATTTGTATTGACTAAGTTCAGCTCCGTCTATATTATTCTAAGATTCGGTTTAACCCTTTGGGTACTGTCACTACCTGGACCTGCCTCTTTAAGATGTTACTATTTACTTGTATATATAGAAGTTTTTTATTATATATTTTTTTATTTTACTGTATTTATTTTTGTATTAATGTTCATCTCTAATTTATTCCTCCTCCGCTTACTCCTTAAACCCCATTTCTTTTGTCTTTCATATATATTTAGTATACTCATTCCCTTTTTGTCTTTTGACTATGGGAACACTATTATTTGCTATCTACTTTATTACCTGTTTATATGATGTTACCCTAGCTATAACTACAAGGGACTCGTATTTGTGAAAGACTTTACAAGATGATACTTTGTATCCGGCCGTTTTGGCCAAACGCTTGCGGAACAGCTGTTATAATATACACCGTTGCGGCTTTGTTCCCAATGCGGGGGTTTCTTGTGATGCCGGTGTGCTATGCGCCTGCGCTTTTTTCCGGCTGAATACCGATATTTGGCACATGCGCGTTTTGTCCCGTTCCGTATATACAAACACGGGACCGCCTACCGGCAAACTATGTAGGCGTAACGAAACAGGGGCTCAGCCTATTGGAGAGTCCCCTGTTTTGGCGCCAATTACAAATGTACATAAGGGAGGGGAGGAAGGAGGATCGTTTGCACACTATTACCCTTGACAAAGGCGGACGCTACCGCCGAAACGCGCGTTGGGTTTCTTTTTTGTTTGTGTGTATAGGGGGAGAGAAGATATGGACACTCACAGACTTTTGCACGTTCTTTACACCTAGTGAATTATAGTCCAGGGTCCCTTTAGACCTATTTAATTCTCTTTATTTCCTCCTTACTTTATTTTTCTCTCTTCACTGATATCTCACTATCCTTTCGATTTACTAACTTTTTAACTTGATATATGGAGTCACTATGGCTAGGCTATACCTGTAGATTAATACTAGGACCATGTGTTTTTATATCCTTATATCTATAGTTATTTAAACAGTGAAGAGTGAATTTATTGGCAACTTGAGGAACTAGAATGCACTTTTTGCTCCTGTGAGGCTCCTATGTGTAATCCTCTGGATACTGTTACTTATTTGTTGCAATTTGAAGTAGTTTTCTTTTTTCTTTTTACTACTTCGTTATTGTAATTTTGAAAAGTGGTATCGAGTTACACGGATTGGATACATACTTCTCAGGTTGCTCTTTTTTGTATCTCCTCATTTTTTTGCCAATACTAGTTTGGTGTATTATGACTTCACATATGAGATTTTTATGATCCTAATAAAACTTTATTATTTTTTGTAATACACGGTAGTGGACAAATACACTGCTCCAGACGGGGTACTAAGATTGAGGGGATTTGTTTCCTGTGTTTCAGGGATATTGTCTCCTCTTCTTTCTTTGTATAGCGTTTAATATAAGGGTGAGGCCCTTTCTAGTACCCCATAACCCATTTTTTGTGTACCCTTTTTGTTGGAAACTTTTCACCTAAAGGTGCACATTTTTCTCTCACTATATATATATATATATATACCTATATATAAATAAAAATAATTTAAATAAATTATATATATATATATTTATATACACACATATATATATATATAATAATTCTACATATATATTTATGTAATAATTTTACATAATTAGGTAATTTTATTAATTACAATTACAATTATAACTTTCCAAGACACCATAAAACCTGTACATGGAGGGTACTGTTTTACTCGGAAGACTTCGCTGAACACAAATATTAGTGTTTCAAAACAGTAACATGTATTACAACGACGATATTGTCAGTGAAAGTGACATGTTTTGCATTTTTCACACCCAAATGGCACTTACACGGACAATATAATTGTTGAGATACGTTGTACTCAGCGAAGTAAAACAGTACCCCTCATGTACAGGTTTTATGATGGTTTAAAAAAGTAGAGAGTCAAATATAAGGCTTGCGTTTCAGTTTTTTCACATTGAAATTCGCTTTATTGTTTCGTTGCCTTTGAGACCGTACAGTAGCCCAGGAATGAGAATTACCCCCATAATGGCATACCACTTGCAAAAGTAGACAACCCAAGGTATTGCAATTGGGGTATGTCCAGCCTTTTTTGGTAGCCACTTAGTCTCAAACACTGGCCAAAATTGATGTTCAAATTCGTTTTTTGCATTTTCAAATATTAACACTAACTTTGGCCAGTGTTTGTATATACCTATATATAAATAAAAATATGAATATATATATTCTACATATATATTTATGTAATATTTTTACATAATTAGGTATTTAATTAATTACAATTAGCGGGATTTGCCTGACAACCCATGCCAAAAGTATAGGGAATTTAATTTGCTAGTACTATATTTAACCCTATAACTTTCCAAGACACCATAAATCCTGTATATGGAGGGTACTGTTTTACTCAGGAGACTTCGCTTAACACAAATATTAGTGTTTCAAAACAGTAAAATGTATTACAACGATGATATCGGCAGTAAAAGTGACGTTTTTTGCATTTTTCACACACAAACAGCACTTACACGGACGATATTATTGCTGTGATACTTTATACTGTTTTGAAACACAAATATTTGTGTTCAGCGAAGTCTTCCGAGTACAACAGTAACCCTCATGTAAAGGTTTTATGGTGCCAGCCATACGCCAAATATAAGGCTTGTGTTTCATTTTTCATTATTGTTCGCTGGTATTGTTACGCTGCCTTTTGAGAAATCTTATGGTAGCCCAAGAATGAAAATTACTTTATGATGGTTATTAATTATTTAAGGGCCAGGTGCAGACAACCTAAGGTATTGCAATGGGTATAAATCCAGCCTATTTTAGTAGCTACTTAGTCACAAAACACTTGGCTAAAATTAAGTGTTTTTACTTTTTCACAAAACAAAATATTAACGGTAACTTCTTTGGGCTTGCGTGTTTTGCGAATCTCAAATGTAATACTTTTAAAGACTGGACATACCCTGTTTGCAAAATACTTTGGGTTGTCTACTATTGCAAATGGTATGCCATTATGGTGGTAAATTTCTATTCCCTGGGCTACTATATAAAAGTCCCAGCGCAATCTGTGGAATCCAATCTATGCAATTTCAATCTCAAAATGTAACGTATATATTTGACCCTGTAACTTCCCAAAACACCATAAAACCTGTACATAGGGGGTACTGTTTTACACGTGAGACTTTGCTGAATACAAATATGTGTATTTTATTGCAGTAAAAGCAAACAGTATTATGACATCGACAGTTAAAATGTCATGTAGAACTAAAACAATAAAAAAATTCTTATTTTTTTCATATTAAATTATGTTTCATAGCTAAATATTTGATATTAAATGAAAGCCCTGTTTCCCCTGAATAAAATGATATATAATAAGGGTGGGTGCATTTAATATGAAAGAGGTGAATTACGGTTGGACAGACATGTAGCGCAAGTTTGGCCATTTTTAAAGGACTTTTATTTGAGGACTTTTATCATCTCTTTTTTTATGTTTATTTTAAACTAATAAATTCTTGGCCATTTTAAAAGGACTTTTATTTGAGGACTTTTATCATCTTTGTTTTTATGTTTATTTTAAACTAATAAATTCACCATTTTCATTCAATACCTCATCCAAGTTCTTTTTGGAGCCTCCAAGGAATCCTCACAGGGGTAGTGCCATCCCCATTCAAATTGGCACAAAATCCACATACCTAGAGCTGGGATTCGTAGGCTCAGGACCAGGTGAGCACCCCATTTATTGAACACATATCTGTGTCATTTATCACCATAAGTCTACACATTGGTTTGCTTTCTTCTCTTCGTGTTCCCGAGAAATTCTTCAAGCCGAAGTAGGAGGGTGGTGCTACCATAACAGCACACAAGCCTTTATACGGAGCCAGTGTTTTTTATATACAGGCTCCTTGAAATGTAAGTGTAATATTCAACATGATATTATTATAATCACTGTGAAGCCATTTTTTAGTACCGTCTACACTATATTGTATTTTCTGTATTTTATTTTGACATGTACCCCATATTTTACCATTGAATGAGACTACGTTTTGGTAAGATGTATCTGTGTTTGAGCGCTCCACTTATAGGTGTAGGTCCTTGTCACTTACACCGCACCAATATCTACTAAATTTATTCAGTGGAATAGAGGATATTTCCACACTAGTGTATTGAGCTGCCTGTAAATCACTTTTTGACTCTTTTGATTGGTATTCATATGTTTACGTTTTGTTCACAACGTGTACATTTGGCTCAGTCCTTAAGGGGTTAAGAGAATTCTTATATTGTCATGTCTGTGTGCACCTACCATGTTTGTTATTGTTATCTACAAAATTTACACATTTTAGCACTCTTAGTGATATCTCAATTATGTTTCTGTATCTGCATATAATTAATAAAAAGATTTTTAAAATTGCACAAAGGATCTAACATCATTTTGGCAGCTGTTGTAGTATTAGTTATATATAGATGTATTGTACTTAAAAAGTTGTTTACATATACATTACATAGGAACCCAAACATGTCACTCAAAGGTTTTGCTCTGGCTTTAACACTGCCATGGTTTGGACCAGTATGAGGAAAACAGTTTCCTTGGTTACCATGATTTCCTTTGCCTGATCAATCGCCATGGCAGCATGTTTCCAACCCTCGACGGTTGTGGAGCTAGTGATACAGACTGTCTGATAGGGAAGCTAACCCCTTGGTTGATGGTGACAGACCAGGAACATTACATACATTAAAGAAACAGTTATCCGTAATTCTATTGTACAAAAAAGTATACCATGATTCAATAAAAGATGTTAAGATTACTAAAGTAAATTTAACAGGTAGAGAAAATTGAATGAAAAGTTTGTTAGAATCTCAGATGCAAGCTTGAAAAAAATGAGCCATTCTTAAACCCAATTGTATATATATTTACTAGGAAAGGTATTGTCAGGTTACCTGCGGACACTGTCTCCTTTACGGATGCTGTGCCTCATTTCAGCATTGTCCCCTCTTATACTGACGCAGTGCGTCATTCTGGCACTGTTCCATTCTCTTATTGATGCAGTGTCATTTTGTGTCAATTTTGATGCACGTTGCTGCACTCTCATGTCCTTTTATATGATTACACTCATGCAGTATTTTCAAGGGACAGCCTTGCCTACGTCATGAAAGGGACTCTGGCCAATAGCATTTTGGTTCTACAAATATATTCTCACTGTTCTGTTTTAACTGTGTTCTGTTGTGGTTTATGTTACCTGAGAGTGGGTTGTTTTCCTTGTGTTGCAATGTTGGCTCTGACCCAGGTCTGTTTGACAACAATGATTTTTGGAACTCTTTGACCTCGACTTGCCTTTTTGTTGTGTCTCCCTTCTGTACTCCTAAACCTCAGCCTGTTTTTGACTTTGTCTTACCTACTTGCAGGTGTATTTTCACCCTCCTGGATCTTTCGTTAAGCTTGACCACCCAAATGACAGGTAATGCATACCTATCCTGCTTTTCCTCTTTTGAGGTTCTGTTACATTGTCCCATTCTTGGGTTGGGGATACTGAACCCTGACAGGCCCTACCCACAATCTCTTCTTCTTCATTGATGTTCTCTTGGACGATTTTCAATTTTCCCAGCTAGATTACTTTGCATCTTCTCTAATTTGATATCGTGAGTTGGGCAGACACTTGAGGATTACTTTCATTTAAGTCAGTTTTAGAATGGCAAGACACATTGGGTACCACCTTCGTTCTCCAATAGTGTTAAATAATTTGATTAAATGCTACGGTTTAGTTTCAAATAAAATGATGTAAACTTATTATAAACTATTTTCTTGTTATTATACACCTGATCTACTCTCGCAAAATATCTACTCAGAATGATGGGTTTGGGTAGAAACGTTATTTAGATTGTTTTGCAGAATCAAAAGGCTTCAGTACCTACCCCCATTATAAGTCTTCCATTACTATTTGCCAGTTGCAATAATTTTGATATGATGAAATACTTGTTGGCTCGTTCATCCATTATCTTCTTTTAGAATTTACAATGTCTATAATCATAGTATTGCCTTAATGATGCTTATTTTTGTTCCTGTAATGCATTTAACTATTTGCTATTTTATAAAGTTAACAATGAGAACATAGGCAAACAACCATTGAAAACCAATATAGAGTAAAAGAATAAATATAAGAAAAAAATGCAAGGACTCACAGGGGAAATGCAAGGAGTTTCATGCTAATCCAACTTACCCAAACTAAATGCCAATATAACCAGACCAAGTGTCCCATATTTTATGGAATGAAGAAGTAGAGTTATGAACCATTGCATTCAATTCATCCATTAACATTTCATCCTTAATTTTTGATGTTACTATAGCCAGGAAGCGGTGTATCCCAAAGCTAGGCAGTCTTCAAGCCATACGTTCCGCCAGGGTAATCTGTTGAAAAGCATTTGTTGGTGAGAGGTGAGCCCTCAGAGATCCAAGGGCCCAGGTGTATAGGTCTATATGAAACTCAAGATAGCAGGTCCTATTAGGAAATCACCTTGGTTCATGTCCAACACATGATGATATAAGATTCTTGTTGTTTGCCACAATCATCAGTAAGGATCAGTAAGGATGCACACAAAGTTATACAGGAGTGGTATAGCATTAATATGCTTCTTAACACTTGTTCCTGTATTTAGACATGTATCGTTACCCCCAGAAGATGCCTTCCATATATCCTCCAAACCCTACTCTATAGTTTCTGATCACATTGCTTTATATACTTTTAGGTATACTGCTTGCATTTTATAATATTTTATTGATCTTATTATTATGTGTTTTAATATGTTTATGGTTCATTGAGGTGATAAATTTAGTACTGAAAAATAAAAGATATGAGCTAGACAACAGTCACCATTAAACGACAAGCTAAAAATCTTGAGATGAGATTCGCAAGTCATTTTCTCTTTAATTCTGGTTATTTCCATTGTGTCTTCATTCAGAGGTAACGATACTCCTCATAGAATGTTGTTATATTATGTAACGTTAAAGGATATCTGCCCATAGGCGACTATGTCTAGCAACGGATATGTTATAATAGACACTTATTCTACACTAACTATGTGATGTCATACTGATGGTTTGGTTGCATAACTGGAGTCAGTTATTGGATTAGGTGTACTGTCCCTTTTCTTTTTTGTTATTATTTTTTCCTTTTTGCATTGTTTTTTGTATGTTTTTCCTTGTTAATTGTGTGTTATATTTGTAAAACGGTATAAAAAATATTTAACATACTAAACATGCAATCTATAAATTGTTGCTGGATTAGAGTTTGTTTAATTTAAATAAATAAGCGGAGCTCTTTATCATGCGTTGATCGAGAATGCGGTAATAAAAAAATAAAAAAGCTACACTGAAAGACAGGAAAACAGAAGTAACAAAACATCTGTAACGTTCACCCGTTCAGTATTGTCATTAGGAAATAGACAAATTATTCCAATTCGCCAAGAGAATCCTACGACTGCTTGATTATAGCTTACAGAGTGCTATGGCGTAAAAGATTGTTACAAATAGGTCAGAAACTCCCTTAGGGTGAAGTGGAAATCTCAAGGTAGAGGGATGGGCATGTTCTTAAAGTCAGCTAAATGTTCCCAATGGTTTCAGTATTCTGAATATATATGCAAAACCTAATCTTTTAAACCTGTGTGTTATCAAGGGGTGTGACATTCACTCAGAGGTTAAATGCAATCTGTTAGCAATGATTGTATAATACAATTGAACTGAAGCTGCGGAGGACTGTAAGATAAGGACTGTTCAGATTTTTCGCTAAATGATTTTGCAATGGTAATCCCATGAGAAGAACCTTTGATTAACCTTAGAGAGACACGGTGAGGGCTTTACCACTGCAAAAATCTCAATATCCAATAGTATTTTCAAAATGAATTCATATGAACAAAGAAGCTGGGAGAGGCTTGTGTGTTAGCCAACACAGACTGCCATAGTTTCCTACCCATGGTGCTTATACGCTTAAAAGCGTCTACAATGGTTTAGGCTGAGCAGTGCAATGGGGCTACCTAACACGTAAACCCCCAAAATATGTGTGAATAGTATGAAAAAGTGCTCACGAAATGCGTGAGGATACCTTTCAAGTATGTATGCCTGTTTGGGCTATTTTTATACAAAGCAGAGAGTGCATTATGCTATTACTGCAGTTACTGCTTTTGAAATGTGGAATAAAAGTTAAGCCTTAACCTGGGACCCTGGAAGTTTCGGCATTGTATTTTTTCGGTTTACCTGTATATGGAACACCTGCCACGCCAAGCCTCGGACTAGGGTGACTGTAGGAGAGGTACTGAATTGAAGGAGAGGTGAGCGTACCTTTTTATAGAACTCATTGCTACTTTACAGGAGCAACAGGTCACATAGGCAAGGGGGATGAGTGAACCTTTGATAATTTTATCATATCTGGAAATAATGTGTGATGTTCATGACAAATATCGTATTCAGTTTGTGTCTGACTTCCGCCTGCTGCTTATGTGTAGTTGTGTTCCCTTTCTCACCCCAAATCTGTCCCACCTTTCATCTTCCTAAACCCTGTTGTAACTCCCCTAACAGGATTATCCAATATGTAGCTGTTAATGAAATACATTTCTCTTGATCCTCAGCCAATAATTGGTTTATCCCTGCTCTGTCTCATCCATAGTTTGCTGTGTCTCTTGGGGCTCTGCAGTGCTGAATTATATGGAGCAGATATAATACAGAGATAGGAGGAGAAAGGTTGCTTTGTAATGGACATCTTAACTTTGTTGGCTGTATCTCCGCGCTCAGATGTGACTTGTGATCTTTGTGATTATTCAGCAGAAGATGAAACTCTTGATTGTGTTATTGTTTTGTAAAATCTGTTAATTGCTGTTTTGGAGATCTGGTTAATGTGTGAACATTACAAACGCACACACGCAAGCAAATTGCTTCCTTTCAGCTTTACACAATATGAATCAAAATTGTGATTATTATTTATTTGGACTTAATTTTACTTGTTTGTCATTGTTGCTGTTTCACATTTTGAAGGAGGCGGGGAACATGTATCCATTACCCAAATGTAAATGGCGTTTTGTCAGTTTGGCTAAAAACTAAAATAAAGTGTTTAAAGGAACACTCTAGTGCAGGCTTCCCCAAACGCCGGCCCTCCAGATGTTACTGAACAACAACTCCCATGATTCTCAGCCTATCTATTTCATTCATATAAACATGGGAGTTGTAGTTCAGCAACAACTGGAGGGCCAGGGTTTGGGGAAGCCGGCTCTAGTGTTAGTACTCCTAAAGCTTTAGTGTCCCCCCTATATGTGTAGGTGACCAACCTCTTGCAGTGGTTTAAAAGGTCAAATAATCACTCAGCACCTATGGAGTCTCTTTAATATGTACATATCTAAATTCTCAAAATATAGTCTTATAACAAAATTAGTGCCAAAAATGCATTCTCAATACAGTGAGAAATGTCCGGAATTAAAAGTGAATTTAACGCTATAAATCTAAACGGAAAAACAGCTATGTTTCCAGTGCAGCCATTGTGACGTTAAATTTAAAATCCACTTTGAATTCCTAACAATTATCATTTTTATTGAATAACCCTGCTAGGGTATTAAACCGGCATCAGGCATCTCAGGTTTTCAGACACTGCATGTTTTCACTTCAATTATTTAAAAAAAAAAATATATACAAATATAATATGTAAGAAGCTTTAAATAATAATAATTATAATAATCACAGTTCTAATAAAAGCAAACGGGCCACAAGTCTGAACACAAATAACAAATACATTTAAATTATATGTCTGACTGGCACTACTGAAATATTTTATCCATCTCTCTCCAAAATCCCTTTTGAACCCAAATACAGGCCTAAAGACAGAAATATGTATTGCTTACCAACACCATACTGCAGTGGACCCCACTATATTTATAGACTAAATAAATAGGCTGACTGGCAAGTCTTATCTCCTTTTTTTCTTTTGTTTGTATTTCATTATGTGCTTATTTTTTGTTAGGCAGATTGTTAAATAAAAAATGGCATGGTATAATGTATAACTTGATGACATTTGATGTTATACAATCCACTTCTGTAATACTGATTATAAATATATATATATATTTTAAAGTTTGCCTGTATTGCCTGAATTTTATCAGATTCACTGCTCCCCTTGGTTACGTTTTACAAGTCACACAGGCCAAACACTAATGATGTGACATTTTCATGTGGACACTTATTCCATAGTTGTGGTGGAGCTTTGTAGGAGACAGCCCAATGGCGTGCATCCTATCTATAACATAGAATGGTAAAGAAAACGTTCAAGAACAACAGACAATCTATTTGTGTCGGACAGGTTGCACACGTTACAAGTGCCTTGTATCTTTATTTTTGGGATGGCCGAGCAATCTAAGGTGCTAGACTCGAGGGTAACCTGTTCTCTTAAAGGGGTGTTCTGGTTCCTGAATTGAAGTGTAAGTTCAGATCTCACTGCACACACACATTTTATATTCTTTCTTTGTTATTTTGTAGGTTAGCAAGCAATAACTATACCAGTGACTCTGATGATTAGTGATATGGGTGCTTCTCCCAAGTCATGAAAATTAATTAAAATCAGGATTTAAACTTAGCCTAAATTTTAAGGCTAAAGTAGCCGACCTGCAACCATAACTGACTTAGATCACAGGATAGAATAGCAGCACGCTATTATATTTTAAAGCTCTTCAAATCTTTTATAATGGGTTGTTAGAAAAGAGAGACATCCTTAAACACTTCTACAACTTACTTCATCAAGCAGCAGACTCGTTTCTTCCTTGAGTCATGGCAAGCGTTTCGTCAATTTCTAATTCTCTTACATCTACATTTTTTTTTCTGTGATACATTTATTAAAAGTATATTGATTCGAACTATATCAAAATTCATAGACTGCTTGGCTGTTGGATTGAAATTTGTTCTAGGAGCTCGGAATCATCCAAATGAATGTGATTTAGCCATTAAAAAAATTTACAAAATAAATTTGTGGTTTACAAAAAAGCTCCTCACAATAAGGATTTCGCACCTGAAAGTGTCTTGTGACTCTTGGCATTTTTTAAAAAGGACACAATTTCTGTTTTTGTCAACTAGGATCTGTTCTATGAGCTAAGAATCGTTATTTTAATGAGATGTAGGGGAATCCCACTGATAAAGACCTTACATTTGAAACTTTACGTTAAGTTTATCTGAGCTAGAAATTAAGGTAACCATTTAATTGACTATTAATACATTTTATTTAATAGTAAATGATATTGGTGAGTGACTTTACTGGAAATGCTTTGTGTTCTAACTTTGAATGATTGGCATTAAGCTACCGACTCAATGTATTCTAATGTTATAAGTTTGAATTGTATCTACCATGTTTAATAAATTAACACAGCAAAAAAAATATATAAAGGGTATTATTTTTTTTATTTTATTTTTTTACAATTGTTGTGCATTGATTGGTATGTACAACTAGTGACAGCATGATATACTTATTGTGTATAAACCCTTTCTGATAACAACAGTCTGTCTTTTGTGCTCTTTGAAGAGTTTCACTAATATTGAAAATATAAAATAATGCATCAGATGGACACTTCCTGCAGAGATCCACAAACATGGAACATATTTCTACATGCCTATGGGAATATGTCCCATTGTTACTATTCTTGAAGATGATCATTAATATATTGTATAATTCCCCTCGGTGGTTCTATGGAAAATGTGGGAACAATTATATATATAAATATATATAGTAGAGCATAATAAAAAGATAGCCTTTGTTTACACTATGTATAATCAATCATTTATATCCGGCCAATGCCAAAATAAAAAATGTGTAGATGACTCTCCACAACTGATCTTTAATGAGGCTTTTAATAATATCTCAGAATGTATTAATCAACTGTTTTATTAAACCATTGTTCATTTTGAAACATTTTCCATTTTCTAACAAGATGGCCGAAACTAACACGAAATAATGTCATTCTGACTCTTTTTGAATGTATCTTCCAAAAAAAACCACCCAAATTCAGAATTAAAGTTTGTATATGTGCCTAAATTCCATATACAATGAGTAGAGTTACTACATATCCTGAAAGTAAAATTTGTACAGAATATTAAACAGGACATACCCTGTTGCCAGGAAATAAATATGAGTGCCATACACAGAGATACATAAGACCATGTAGATTGGTTCCACTGTGGAAGCACCAGTACCCTACAGTCAATAATAGCACAGACAACTCTACATTTTAACGGTCACATTTACATTGAGACATTGAAGTTTTTTTTAAGAGGCACCATACACCAACATTTTGTTATGTTTTTTAAAAAAATATTGTTTATTTATGTTTTCAATTTCAAAGAGTGTTACAACGAAGGTTTTAGCGGTACATTTGACTTGATAAAGAATATACATGAACCAATGATAGAACTTTTTTACATTGGATAACAATTATTTGTAAGAAATTAGTGCTTATTAGTATACATATTAAGCATTTCACCTTCTGCGAACGTATTGTCCGGCTTTACTGTTGTTGTTGGAGTCCCATTTTTCCCAATTCATGCCCTCCATAGTGGTTCTATAATTGCTATCTGAGTAAGCGGAGGTTATGGAATATGTTGGGTGTTTTTTTATTCCTCTCTGATATTGTAACGATACCTTACCTTTACCCACCGAACCCGTGCAGCGCGATGGTCTCCCTTGCTGCTTCCGGGAGGCGGCACAGTCCATCTGACGCTGGACGCTCGCAGCATGCCGACGTCATCAGTCTATTGCCGGGAAAATTCAAACGTGGCCACGCTCCCGAACCTTTTGGGGGCGTGGCTTTAAAGTAAAAGACACCTCACTATAAAAGGGCGCCCCTGTCATTTCTTCAGCGCCCTAGTGTGGTTCTTCTGTGTTCCCTCTAGTGCTCTTGCGATTCATGACAGTTTTTTTCTGGTATTTTGACTCTTGGCTTTCCTTACTGACTCCTCTCCTCTCTGGTTCCCCGATCATTGGCTTGGTTATTTCTTGTGTATTCCGATTTCTGTACTCCCTCAAACTCTGGCTATTCCTTTGACTATTCTTTGACGTTGAGCCCGGCCACCCTAAGGTCCGGTATACGTCTCTTTCTGGGTTACTCTCTGCGTGAAGGGGTCACTGTCGTGACATTACACTAGGGCCATGGACCCTGCAGGTGTTAACCCTCATGGGCCGGTTCCTGATAACCGGTTTGAGGAGCTGGACCATCGCATGGACCAGTTCGCTGTGGCTGTTCAAACCTTGTTAGCCCATACTGCCCATCTCCAGCCGCAGGAGCATATCCCAGGTCATAGACCCCAGGAACCTCATATGGAAATGGTTGCAGGAGGTGCTTCTAACCACACTACATCCCCTCTTCGTTATGGGGGTGATCCCAAAGGATGCCGTGGTTTCCTAAACCAGGTCAGCATTAATTTTGAGCTTCATCCTAGAGCTTATCCTACCGATAGATCGAAGATTGGTTACATAATAACCTTGTTAGTTGATAGAGCATTAGTTTGGGCTAATCCTTTGTGGGAAAACGACAATCCCATAGTTTTCAACTATGCGGAGTTCATCGCGGCCTTTAGGAGAACTTTTGATCCCCCTGGGAGATGAACTAATGCCACCAAAACCCTATTACGAATGAGACAGGGGTCTCGTTCTCTGGTCGACTATGCCCTAGAATTCCGCACTCATGCTGCTGAGGTTAGATGGAATGAGCAGGCTTTTGTGGATGTGTTCATGAATGGACTTTCTGATAAGCTTTTAGATGAAGTGGCTACCAGAGATCTACCTAATGTGTTAGAAGAATTAATCACCTACTTAGCTCATATTGATGAATGTCTCCGGCATAGGCAAAACACCAGGGATAGACCTAGACGTGTGCCGGAATGCCTACCCTTAACCTCCCCTTCGTCTGAGGCAATCGCCGTCGCTCCCGCAGAACCAATGCAATAGGGAACCACACGGTTGTCTGAGACCGAGAGACTATATAGACGAAGGGAGGGACTTTGTATGTATTGTGGGAAGAGAGGGCATTCCCGCTTAACCTGTCCAAGCAGGCCGGAAAACCCCAGCACCTAAGCCCTCTAGGAGGACAGGCCTTGGGTGTGATGTGTATGTCCTCCTTCAATGACAAAAAAGATCTCAGGTTTCTTCTACCATTAATTATCGAATGGGAGGAAAAGAAAGTAACAACCATTGTGTTAATAGATTCTGGGGCAGCCGAGAATTTTGTTGATCGCAAATTCGGTCAGCGTCATGATCTCCCATTTCGGAAAGATCAACACCCTTGGCCATTGAGGCCATAGATGGTAGACCACTGTCAATCCCTTTTATTACTCAAGAAACTAATCCCTTAGTCTTGACTGTAGGTTCCTTGCATCAGGAAATTATAACTCTACAACAAATAACTTCTCCCACCTTTCCTGTTATACTTGGTTTTCCTTGGCTCACCAAGCACAATCCTTTAATAGACTGGGAGAGAAAAGAAATTGTAAAATGGGTTGATTTTTGTTTTAAAGAGTGTATTATTCAGGTCAAGCCTGTAGGTCTACTTAATGTCCATACTATGGAACCCTTAACCACCCAAATACCCAAACAATATTTGGATTTCAAGGCGGTCTTTGAACCAAGGGAGGCAGAAAAGTTACCACCCCATCGTTTATACGACTGTGCTATTGACTTGTTACCTGGTACAATGCCCCTTAGGAGTACCGCGTATCCCCTCTCTGTGGCTGAAAATAAAGTACATCACAGAGAACTTAAGAAAGGGTTTTATTACTAATTCTTCCCCCCCCCGCCCCCCCGGCTGGGGACGGTTTTTTCTTTGTCTCTAAAAAGGAGGGAGATTTGAGACCTTGTATCGACTATCAGGGGTTGAACAAAATAACCATACGAAACGCTTATCCTATACCTCTAATAACTGAGCTTTTCGACAGGTTGAAGGGAGCAACCATATTCACTAAGCTGGATTTACGGGGAGCGTACAATTTAGTTAGAATCAAGAAAGGACATGAGTGGAAGACTGCTTTCAATACTCGCTATGGCCACTACCAATACAGGGTTATGACCTTCGGCCTATGCAACGCCCCTGCAGTCTTCCAAGACTTGATAAACGATGTATTAAGAGATTATCTACAAATGTTTGTCATTGTTTATTTAGATGGTATACTAATCTACTCTAAAAGTATTAAGGAACACCATAGGCACGTCAGGTTGGTTCTATCCAAATTATTGAAGAACGGACTCTATTGTAAATTAGAAAAGTGCCTGTTTGACATGGAAAAGGTTAATTTCCTAGGTTATATAATTTCAGGTTTGGGTTTTCAAATGGAACCCAAAAAACTGGAAGCAATCTTAAACTGGCCCTTACCCGTTGGACTTAAGGCTATCCAACGTTTCCTGGGATTTGCTAATTATTACAGGTAATTCATCAAGGGATTTTCCTCTATTACCGCTCCTATTACCGCCATTACAAAAAAAAGTAGGAATCATATGAAGTGGAGTCTCGAAGCTAAGGAAGCTTTTGAGAAGTTAAAAATAGCTTTTTCTTCAGCACCCGTATTAAGACATCCCGATCCTTCATGTCCCTTCCTTTTAGAGGTAGATTCATTGGAGACTGGGGTAAGGGCTGTACTATCTCAGAGACCCTCAAATGATCAACCTCTACATCCCTGTGGTTTTTTTTCAAAGAAACTGACTGAAACGAAAAAAAAAGATATGATATAGGAGATAGGGAACTGTTAGCTATTATTTCAGCCCTCAAGGAATGGCGTCATCTATTAGAGGGGTCACCTGTACCGATCACCATTCTTACTGACCATAAAAACCTTTCCTATTTCGGAGAGGCTAAAAGAATGTCTGACAGACAGATTCGTTGGTCTTTGTTTTTAACACGCTTTAATTACATTGTGACATATAGACCCGGATCTAAGAATACTAAAGCTGATGCCCTACAACATGAACATCTATCTCCCCGCGTATAGCCACAGTTCATGCTACGATCTCTTCTGGTTTAATGAAGGAATTATCCACATTCCAGGATCAAATCTCTTTGACTATCCCTCGGGGAAAATTATACGTACCTATGGCATATAGAAGAAAAGTCTTGTCCTTGGTGCACGACTCCGAATTCGCCGGTCATCCCGGTATCCATAAGACTGAATCTTTACTTGAAAAACAATTCTGGTGGCCCTCATACAAGAAAGATGTTTGATAATTTGTTCTAGCCTGTAACATTTCCTGTAACTGTTCCTCTAATAAATCTCCTAAGAGTGGTCCATTAGGTCTCCTCATGCCGTTGCCTATTCCCGATAAGCCCTGGTCGAGTATCGCCATGGATTTCGTAGTGGACCCACCCCTTTCCAAGAATCACAGAGTGATACTGACTATAATAGACAGATTTTCAAAGATGACCCCTCTTGTCCCCTTAATTAAATTACCTTCTTCCTCCGAACTGGCCACTTTGTTTATAAGGGAAGTGGTTCGTTTGCACGGTATACCTGTGGATATAGTTTCCGACAGGGGTCCGCAATTTATTTCCAGGTTCTGGAGAGCATTTTGTAACCAATTGGGTATCAATCTTAATCTATCTTCTTCGTACCATCCCCAATCTAACGGGGTTACAGAAAGGATGAATCAATCACTTGAACAATACATTCGCTGCTTTACTTCCGATCATCAAGATGATTGGGTAGATTTACTTCCATGGACTGAACTTTGCCCACAATAACCTGATACACGAATCTACGCAACACAGTCCCTTTTATATCAATTATGGTTTTGACCCTATTACTCTTCCGAGTTCCTTTTCATCCACGGAAGTGCCAAGTGTTGACGGCACTATTAAAAATATGAAAGAAACTTGGTTAGGGGTTAAACATATTTTGATTCAGAAGGCAGAAACTCAAAAGTGTAAAGCAGATAGACAACGAAAAGCCGCTCCGACTTTTATGGTAGGGGACAGAGTATGGTTGAGTACTCGCAATATAAAATTAAAAGTCCCCTCTATGAAGTTCGCTCCACGTTTTATTGGTCCTTTCAAAATACTCAAAAGCATTAATCCGGTCTTTTATCGTTTGGGTTCACCGGCTTCTATGAAGATACCCAATTCCTTTCATGTTTCTCTCCTTAAACCTTTAATTTGTAATCGTTATAGTCGAATACCCACAAGACCTCCTACTACACTCGTAGAAGGCCAAAATACGAAGTGAAATCTATTTTGGACTCTCGTGTTTCTAGGGGTCGTCTCCAATATCTTTTAGACTAGAAAGGGTATGGTCCCGAGGAACGTTCATGGGTGTATGTACATGCTACTCGCCTGGTTCGTTCATTTGAAAAGCGTCGTTCTCGCAGGCCAAGTCCTCCCCACCCTTGGGGCGGTTCTCGAGGGGGGGTACTGTTAATACCTTACCTTTACCCACCGGACCTTGCAGCGCGGCGGTCTCTCTTGCTACTTCTGGGAGGCGGCACAGTCCATCTGACGCTGGCCGCTCGCAGCATGCCTCTTCTTATGACTATTGCCGCGAAAATTCAAACGTGGCCACGCTTCTGAACCTTTTGGGGGCGTGGCTTTAAAGTAAAAGACACCTCACTATAAAAGGGCGTCCCTGTAATTTCTTCAGCGCCCTAGTGTGGTTCTTGTGTGTTCCCTCTAGTGCTCTTGCAATTCTTGACTCTTGGCTTTCCTTACTGATTCCTCTCCTCTCTGGTTTCCCGATCATTGGCTTGATTATTTCTTGTGTATTCCTATTTCTGTACTCCCTCGACTTCTGGCTATTCCTTTGACTATTCTTTGACGTTGAGCCCGGCCACCCTAAGGTCCGGAGCGGTCTCTTTCTGGGTTACTCTCTGCGTGAAGGGGTCACTGTCATGACAGATATAGAATTATGAAACCATGCATACTATATACATTTATTGGCACATTGCTTGATTAATGAGAGTTGATGCCTTGCAAGTATCCCATATCTACGAACAGACATACCAAGGCTATCTGGCATACACTGTCATACACATGCCCTCAGTGACATGTGCACAGGGCCATTTCCCTCCCTCTTCTATAATTCTAAAGTGCTGCAGAAAATTCTCTCTCTTTATAAATGCTAATAATAACAGTAACAATAAGACTAGTTAGACTTAAGAGGATACTAAAGGTGACAGTTTAAAAGTGAATAGTTTGTTATGATCACAATACCATTGTACATGCTTATGACAAGAGTACTTCCCCTCACTCTCATGAACAAATGCTTTTCATTTAAGTGCAACTATTTTGGTGCGTTTTATAGACACAAAAAAAGGCACAATATAATTCTATATCATATGAACTCTAGAGCGACCACATTCCCAGTTATATCAGGAATGCTCATTGACGAAGCATACATCAGACGTGCATTTGATTAGACGAAGACTGCAAACTGCTTTCTGCATTAACGATTAACGTTCTGAAGAATACTCTTTTATTGAATGTATATTAGGATTTTCATTTTAAAAAGGAGAATAAAGTACCCCAAGAACATAGGGGTATTAACAATCAGTGCAAGCAGGTACAGCATGTTCAATAAGATCAAGATCTTACTAGAACATTATCCAGTAATTGTTCAGCTTGGAGTAAGAAAAGAATAATGGTTTTTAAGCATCCATGTTTAAAGAGGCACTGTCACTTTTGAGTTTTTCAAGTAGATAGAATCTTTATGAAAAACTCACATAGATACAGGCTTAAAGGGATTCTATAGTGTAAGGAATATAAAGTTGTATTTTGTAGCGGAGCCCTAGTCCTAACAGGGACTTTCCTCCACTGGATCACGAAGAGTAGAAATCAGGAACAAGAAAATGCCAAGTAAATAGCCCTGCACAGCAACTGGACGACACACAGTTCTGGGAGTACAACTGACTTTATTCTGCCACACACGGCTTTTATGCATTGCACCTAGCATTGGGGTTTCCAGATCAAGAACACAAGGGTTTCTTTCCCAAGAGCCTTTGTGTTTGAGAGACAATTGAGCTCAATTTAAGATAATTCAATTATCTCTTACATACAGAAACTTTCATACAATTTTAACATACCCCAAAAATACATGAAAGGAAGACAGGAACCCCACAAACATCATATTCACGAATAGCCCCGATCTGAGTGCACAACATATCCAAAAACAGTTCCAGAGGATTGGGCAGGATGGCCAGTCGGCTTTCAGGAGTGCCTATACAAACCTTCCCCCTGGCTGCTATAGACTAAATAATCCCCCTGTCCGGTAGATCATAGCTCCCGAACGTCATTCACCTAGATCAGTGATGGCGAACCTTTTTGAGCCTGAGTGCCCAAACCGCAATCCATGCCAACTTGTTTTCCGCAAAGTGCCAACACGGCAATTAAACCTGAATACTGAGGTTTAAGTTTAGAAAAAACTCGTACAGTTGTCCGAACTAATTAACAACTTTTGTTTTAAAAGAAGAACACAACAGAGAGTTCAGTGATACAAATTTTAAATAATGATATAAATAGATAAAATTAAGTTTACATTTATTAGTATCTCCAACAAATGCAATACATACACACAGACTGCTGAACACATTCACACACCAACTGTTAAATACATACACACACCGGCTGCTAAATACATACACACACACCGGCTACTAAATACACACACACACAGTCCGCTAAATACACACACACACACAGTCCGCTGAATACACATACAGACAGACTGCTGAATACACATACAGACAGACTGCTGAGTACATACACACAGTCTGCTAAATACACACACACAGTCTGTTGAATACATACACTGCTGAATACACACACACAGACTGCTGAGTACACACACAGACTGAAAAGTACATACACACAGACTGCTGAGTACATACACACAGTCTGCTGCATACATACACACAGACTGCTGAATACATATACACAGACTGCTGAATACATACACACACAGACTGCTGAATACACACACACATAGAGGGTGCTATGGGGTAAGGGTACTGTGTGGGTACGGGTGCTGTGCTGTGGTGGGAGGGTGATGTGTGGGGGGTAGGGGTGCTGTTTGTGGGGGTAGGGGTGCAGTACTGTGTGGGGGGGTAGGGATGCTGTGCTGTGTGGGGAGGTAGGGGTGCTGTGTTGTGTGTGGGGGTAGAGGTGCTGTGCTGTGTGGGGAGGTGTGCTGTTGTGTGGGGTGGAGGTGCTGTGCTGTATGTGGGGGTAGAGGTGCTGTGTGGGGGGGTAGAGATGCTGTACTGTATGTGGGGGTAGGAGTGCTGTATGTGGGGGGAGGGGTGCTGTGGGGGAGGGGTGATGTGGGTGGTAAGGGTGCTGAGCTGTGTGGAGGTAGGGGTGCTGTAGGTGGTAGGAGAACTGTGCAGTGTGGGGGGTAGGAGTACTGTGCTGTATGTGGAGGTAGGGGTGCTGTGGGTGGTAGTGGTGCTGTGGGTGGTAGGGGTGCTGTGCTGTGTCGGGGGTATGGGTGCTGTGCTGTGGGGATAGGAGTTCTGTGTGTGGGGGGTAGGGGTGCTGTGCTGTGGGGGGGTAGGGGTAAAAATACAAAAATTAATTCTATATCCTCCCCTCCCTTCCTCTTACCTTTGGTGAAGGAGGGGGGGGACACAGCCATCCCCGGTAGTCCGGTGGTGATAAGTATGTTTCTGGCAGCTAGGAAGCAGCTCTCCTGTCCTCCCGCGCGATGCTGTGTGGAGCGTTGCCATGGAAACACGCGGCAACGCTCTACACAGCATCGTGTGGGATGACAGGAGAGCTGCTTCCTAGAGCCCTTCCCCAGTCCTCCCAACATGGAAGCAGAGTAGGCGCCTGCCGTTTTGGGCAGGCAGGTGCCTACCCTGCAGACAGCCAGCGGCCCCCTCTCCCGGCGACCTATGGCCGCGTGCCAACAGAGAGGACCCGGCGTGCCACCTGTGGCACGCGTGCCATAGGTTCGCCATCACTGACCTAGATAGACGGGAAGTTGAACAGGCCGTGTTCGACCAGGTAACACTGCCTGCGTACAAAATGGACCACGTGCGGTCGGTTATACAAATGGCGGCCACCCAGGGAACGCACTCAAGCGAAGGTGTCAAGCTGTTACTTTATGGTTACAGCCAGGGGAGGTCGGTGTTTGCTGGGCCTTACAAGGGGACCACACACCAGTTATTCGGGAGATGAACAAAGGGGGTATGGACAACCAAACATAGGGGAACCGAGTCTGCTACACATTTCTTACACTATGGCTCCCTCTGGCCCACCTCCCTCCCGATTCCAGTGCTCCACATCCTCTGACATCATCTGACAGGGAGGCTAATGGGCATGCGCGGTGGATTTTTCTGACGCTGGATGACCTCATGCAGAGTGTGAGGACATCCAGCATCAGTTAGGTGACCAAACGTAGCTTAACCACGAGGATGTGCCTCTAGTGGCTGTCTGATTGACAGGCACGAGATTCAGTCTTTGTCTTGCAATGTAATCATTGCAGTTTCTCAAAAATTGCAATGACTTACATTGCAGGACTAAGGGGGACAGGGACAGTGCACACAGGCCACTTCTATGAGCTGAAGTGGTCTGAGTGTCTATAGTGTCTCTTTAAACAAATTTTTAGGAATTCAAAGAGTGTCATTTTAGGCTAAAATAGCTCAACTGGAAATATAGCAATGTTGGCAAATTTTTTCAGTTTGGCTATTTTGTTTGAAATTCAGGCTGCGATATGAATAGTGCAGAGGTACCGAGGTACCACATACAGTAGATCCTGGAGCACACTGGTGGCAAAGAGAAGTGACAAACAATAGGTCTGGATCTCAATTTGGGGACCAGGCACTTTGCTTCTCTTTCAATGGTCTAAAAATATTCAGGGGCTTTAAATCTTGAGTTCTCTGATCTTCAGTTTTAGTGTTTCATATACAAATAACTCCTAAATCATAAAATGTAATTTAAGGCATATTACAGTACTTGTACGATTTTTTTATTGTGTGGAACACTGTCCCTTTAGAAAACTACAGAACCGTGATGTATTTATTTAATCATACACATCAATGGTGTGCAGAATCCCAGTAAACATGTGAGATTAAGAAATACAATCTTGAAACAAATACACACAAGACAAATATAAATGCAAACACTGATACTGGTTTGCTTGCATTCATTTGAATTTCCACCTGATGCCCCCAGTCATCGATTAAACTGAACAACCCATATAATCAAGAGGTCAAGCAAATTCATTGGGTATGATATTTGTTATATAATGACAGAAGATGAACGGATGACTAAGTGGTTTAAATTATGATTCACTAAACCAGTTAATTATGGTTGAATGGATCCCACTTACACTGTATTCAGTCAGCAGCATAATTCTTTCTTGTCGTTCCAAATCTATTGCACATCATATTATAAATTATCCTGGTGTGATAAGAAAAACTCTTTTTGTTAAAATCACAGCAGGGAATTACTGTTTTACAGATTCCTATTTTCTTTGTGAAAACTTTACATGATTAGCAGAAATCAGAGCTATGACTAGATTTGTTTTTAGAGCAAAAAAGGTCTAGTTCTGCTCATCTCTAATCCAGTGGGTTTAATTAAACACAAGGAAATACATACGTAAAGTGCCTAGGTGTGTTTGTGCAAAATTATGATAAAACAGCTTCTCACCAAAGCTTATTGGTACAACGTCATGGCTGCCCCATATATCAATGTAGAGCCAAGGCATATATTTATATATTTTTATGGTAATACTAACCATGTGCCAGAAACAGACGTGGCAATTTTAGGATACCAGCGGACCTTCTTGAAGGTCTTACCAAAGTGTCGTTTTGCTCAGAAGCAGCACAGGAGACTGAGAAGCGCTTCTGGATTGGATGTGCACATGGCAGATGTGCCATGCATGGCCCTCGAGGTGCCTTTGCATGGCACTCAAGGCTGCCAGAGACAAACAAGCTCTGACCTGTCAAGAGTCCCAGTGAAACTTCAAATATTTGATAGTGCAACCCAAGTGGTGATTGCAAGTGGTGGGGGACAATCCTCTATTTACGCATTGCAGCACTTAGAGAAAGTGATCTCAGATCACTTCCTCCCAGCACTTGTGAACGGGAATCTGCACTGGAGTTGAGCAGCCCGCAGCAGCTATCGCAGGTCCTGCCCTTGACTTGTACCTGGCCAGCCTGGTCCCCACTGGACCCCAGGGAAGCCACTCGCACTACCAGGTATACACTATAGAATATTACATATTCTATATGTTCCTATTCATATACTTATTAAGGTATGGATGTCTAATAGGTTAAAAAGAACAGCTGCTAGTTTGCTGTACTCTGGAATGTGCTGTATTGGGAGATTGGGGAATATGGTCCTTATGTGTGGAGTTTCCTTATTTGGCCTGAGTTTAAATTAAAAGTTATGACATGATATTGCCTATAAAGAATTGAGGACAAAGAACCACGCTCACTTCTCCTACTCTTTGCTCTCCTCTCTGGGTGGGTCCTTGACTTGCTGATAGAAAGACGAATATCTCTCTCTCTCTGTAATGTCGTTGAGAAATACCATCTGTTAAGTATATAATTGTTTGCTTTTGAAGTAGAATAAATGCATATTTTTTATAAAGAAAGTCAGATTGCGAATTAATACTTTTGGTTAATATAGGCGTATATTAGCCTGAAGAGTCTTTAACCCAAGAAGATATAAATAAAATTTAAAAAATGATTTTCTCACCCCTCCTGGGTGGTATGTTTATTGCTCATTCTTGGGTCCTCTACCAGAGGCCTGGGAGTTTAAAGGTTCTGCGCAGTATCTTAGCTGTTCCCAGAATGGCACTCTTCTGGACAGCGAGCTGAGATGTCCCACCTGGAATCTGATCTCATGTTCCTTCTTCCTGATGTTATAGTCACTCGGTATTGCCACATCCACCATGACTGCAGTCTTTCATTCCTTGTCTACCACCACGATGTCTGGTAGGTTGGCCAGCATTTGCTTGTCTGTCTGGATCTTGAAGTCCCACAGGATCTTAACCCTGTCATTCTCAACTTTTCTTTGTGAAAACTTTACATGATTAGCAGAAATCAGGGCTATGACTAGATTTGTTTTTAGAGCAAAAAAGGTCTAGTTCTGCTCTTCTCTAACCCAGTGGGTTTAATTAAACACAAGGAAATACATACGTAACGTGCCTAGGTGTGTTTGCTTAGATATAAAGTATTTGTGCAATATTATGATAAAACAGCTTCTCACCAAAGCTCATTGGTACAACGTCATGGCTGCCCCATATATCAATATAGAGCCAAGGCATATATTTATATATTTTTATGGTGATACTTACCATGTGCCAGAAACAGACGTGGCAATTTTAAGATACCAGCAGGCCTTCTTGAAGGTCTTACCAAAGTGTAGTTTTGCTCAGAAGCAGCACAGGAGACTGAGAAGCGCTTCTGGATTGGATGTGCACATGGCAGATGTGCCATGCATGGCACTCGAGGTGCCTTTGCATGGCACTCAAGGCTGCCAGAGACAAACAAGCTCTTACCTGTCAAGAGTCACAGTGAAACTTCAAATATTTGATAGTGCAACCCAAGTGGTGATTGCAAGTGGTGGGGGACAATCCTCTATTTACGCATTGCAGCACTTAGAGGAAGTGATCTTAGATCACTTCCTCCCAGCACTTGTGAACGGGAATCTGCACTGGAGTTGAGCAGCCCACAGCAGCTATCGCAGGTCCTAACCTTGACTTGTACCTGGCCAGCCTGGTCCCCACTGGACCCCAGGGAAGCCACTCGCACTGCTAGGTACACACTATAGAATATTACATATTCTATATGTTCCTATTCATATACTTATTAAGGTATGGATGTCTAATAGGTTAAAAAGAACAGCTGCTTGTTTGCTGTACTGTGGAATGTGCTGTATTGGGAGATTGGGGAATATGTGGTATCTCCCATCTGGACTTAGGCAGGTCCAATCCATATTCCGTGCAGATGTTTTGGTACACAATCCCAGCAACGTGGTTGTGTCTCTGCATGTATGCTGTTCCTGCTAACATCTTGCATCTGGCTACTAGGTTCTGGACTGTCTCAGAGGCCTCTTTGCATAGTCTGCACCTTGTGTCTTGCCTGGTGTGGTAGACTCCAGCTTATATTGATCTGGTTCTGAGTGCCTGCTCCTGTATTGCTAGGATTAGTGCCTCAGTGCTGTCTTTCAGCCCTGCCTTTTCCAACCAATAGTAGGATTTTGCTATGTGAGCCACATCCACTATCACCCCATGGAGAGGTTTGTCTTGCCAAGGAACCTCCTTTTTTCTGCATCCTCGATCTGTGGAAGTCGCAGGCATTCCCTTAGCAGTTCATCTTTGGGAGCCATCTTCATGATGTACTTGTGGATGCTCTGTGTTTCATCCACGACTGTGGCCTTGACACTCATCAGGCCCCGACCTCCTTCCTTCTGGCAGGTGTACAGTCTGTGGGTGCTGGATTCGGGTGGAATCCTCCATTCATAGTTAGTAGTTTCCTGGTCTTGACATCCATGGTGACCAATTCTTCTCTTGGCCAGGTTATTATTCCAGCTGGGTATCTGATGACTGGTAGGGCATATATGTTGATGGCTTGGATCTTGTTCTTGCCATTGAGCTGGGACTTAAGAACTTGTCTGACCCTTTGGAGGTACTTGGATGTTGCTATCCTCCTTGCCTCTTCCTCATGGTTGCCATGCATTTGTGGTACCCCCAGGTACTTGTAGCTGTTCTATACATCTTCTATTTGGCCTTCTGGAACTTCAACTCCTTCTGTCCTGATCATCTTCCCTCTTTTTGCTATCATGCGCCCGCACTTCTCTAGCCCGAACAACATTCCAATGTCCTTGCTGTATATCCTAGTTAGGTGGATCAGTGAGTCAATCAGTGAGTCATTCTTGGCATATAGCTTGAGGTCATCCACGTAGAGTAGGTGGCTGATGGTAGCTCCACTCTTGAACCTGTATCCGTATCCACTCTTCTTGATGATCTAGCTGAGGGGGTTGAGGCCTATGCAGAACAGCATTGGGGATAGCGCATCACCTTGGTATATGCCACATTTAATGTTCACTTGAGTTATTGTCCTGGAATTGGCTTCTAGAGTTGTTTTCCACTTGCCCATCGAGTTCTTGATGAAGGCTCTTATTGTCTTGCTGACCTTGTAGAGAGCCAAGCATTCCAGTATCCATGTGTGTGACATTGTGTCATAGGCTTTCTTGTAGTCAATCCAGGCCGTACACAGATTGATCTGCTTGGCCTTAGAATCCCTTGTGACTGCTTGGTCTACCAGTAGTTAGTGTTTTGATCCTATGGTGTTGTTTCCAATCCCCTTCTGAGTATTGCTCATATATTGACTCATATGCTTTTGGCTCTTGGAGGCTATGATGCCTGATAGGAGCTTCCATGTCGTGGGGAGGCAGGTTATTGGTCGGTAGTTGGATGGTGCTGTTCCCTTGTGAGGGTCCTTCATGGCCAGTATTGTTCTGCCTTGGGTTAGCCAGTCAGGGTGGGAGCCTGTTGCTAGTAGCTGGTTCAGTTGTGCTGCTAGGCGTCCATGCCTAACATCTATATTCATAAATATATGTGACTTATTTCAAATCACCCTTGAAAAACAACATAAATCAAGATATTACACACATAGCTGCAGCACTGACAATCCACATAGACACACAACACCACAATTGCCTCTCACATGCAATACCACAAGCAGCCAGACACATACACAAACCACCAAAAATACAATGTGATACATAGCCCACATTCACAGGTATGATACAAAATATCACAAACTTCTTATGAAAATATGCAATATTTATAACTGCCCACATAAGCACAAATACAACGCTACAAAGCAACTGCAGCGCCCATACATAACACAAGCAGACTACTGCAACATACACATCTCCGTTTAAAAAAAAAAAAAAAATAGGACCAGCAAAGGGACATGAAGATCTTGTTTTGGCACAGTACTACTTAAAGGTTGCCTACCCCTGTTCTGGGGAGTAATATAAACACTACCTTTTCTCTGAAAAGGCAGTGTTTACATAAAAAAGAATGCAGGGACTCACTATAGATACCAGAACCACTACATTAAGCTGCAGCTACAGAGTCCCTTTAAATGTTATTGTCTTGCTTAATGTTTTTGTTTCTGTGGCATTCATGTGGAATCTGCAGACATTACATGTTATGTATAGATATATCCCTGCCCCCAGTGGCATACATACCAGGGTCGCAGGGGTCGCGGCTGCGACCGGGCCCGGCCCACCAGGGGGCCCGGCCGCCCCTGCGACCCAGTATGTACCCACAGGGCCAGCCTCTTCTCCTGGGGGGCCCAGGAGCCGGCCACCTCAGGGCCCCCCGAGGCTGGCCCTGCTGACCCCAGCGGGCGGGCGGGCTGGCTGTCTGGGTGGCCAGCGCGCGAGGGAGCACTTTCCCCTGTGTGCTTCCTCTTCCGCTCCCTCGCGCACCGCACTGATACCGGAGCCGGAAGATGACGTCATCTTCTGGCTCCGGCATCCCTACGCGGCGCGCGAGGGAGCTGAAGAGAAGGCACACAGGGGAAAGTGCTCCCTCGCGCGCCAGACAGACAGCCAGCCCACCCAGCAGCACCACCACTGGACCCCAGGGAATCCCCCCAGCACTCCAAAAGGTAAGGAGGCTGGGGGGATTCAATTTAAAAAAAATGTGTTAGTGTGTATGTATTAGTGTTAGTGTGTGTGTGTGTGTTAGTGTGTGTGTATTAGTGTTAGTGTGTGTGTGTGTTAGTGTGTGTGTTTTAGTGTGTGTGTTAGTGTGTCTGTTATTGGGTGTGTCTGATGTCTGTTAGTGAGTGTGTGTTTGTCAGTGAAAGTGTATGTTTTGTAAGTGACTGTGTAAGTATGTCTCTGTGTGTCTCTGTCAGTAAGTGTGTGTGTCTGTTAGCTAGTGTGTATGCGTCTGTTCGTGAGAGTGTATGTCTTCAGCATTTACCTTTCTCCAGCGCCGGACTTCCTTGGCGCTGGGGATCCCTCCGCCTCTCAGCTCCGAATGCACATGCATGGCAAGAGGCGTGCGCGCACATTTAAACCGCCCATAGGAAAGCATTACTCAATGCTTTCCTATGTACGTTCAGTGTCTTCTCACTGTGATTTTCACAGTGAGAATCGCGGAATCTCCTCTAGCGGCTGTCAATGAGACAGGCACCAGAGGCTGGATTAACCCTCAGTGAAACATAGCCGTTTCTCTGAAACAGCTATGTTTTCAGCTGCAGGGTTAAAACTAGAGGGACCTGGCACCCAGACCACTTCATTGAGCTGATGTGATCTGTGTGTCTGTAGCGGTCCTTTAGGTGTGTGTGCAGCATACCGCGGTTGCGGGGTCGCAGCCCTGCGACCAGGTGCCCGCCGCCATGTGTTGCGGCCTGACCCGCGCCAAGTAAGCGTGGGGAAGGAGGGAGCCCATGGATCAATTTTTGCACCGGGACCCATGGGTCATGTGTACGCCACTGCCTGCCACTACCAAGTATCAAAGAGGGCTATTCACTAAACATTGAGTTCATGTGAATTTCTAACTGATTTGGAAAATCTAAACTGATTATAAAAGTTATTAGCTTTGTGAAAATGATACCTGTGCCATCATTTTAGAAAGGATGTTACTGGTACGGTTTGAATATTTTAACACCTATTTTTCATCTTATTCTTTGTCTAAGAACAGCAGAAAAAGAGATATTTTTAAATAGAACAATGAGTCATAAAAGAAGAGAAAGGACGGATACTTTCATTGAACGTCCTTGGTTTTTTTTTACACAGATTAACTTGGACTGAATTTTTTGTGTCTATTGTCTTCTGTATTAAAGAAACACTCTTTTAAATGATCTTTTTTTAAAGTCTCCAAATCCTTGTATTCAGTACTTTATAAAAAATGGTATGAAGCGGCTTTTAAATAAGGATATGGAATTCTTTGCCTGAAGAGGTGGTTTTGTCAGAGTCTATACAGATGTTTAAATAGCAATTGGATACTTGCAAAAACATAACATACAGGGATATAATTTCTAATTAGTGGGGTAATAGCTGCTTGATCCAAGGAGACATCTGACTGCTATTTTGGGGTCAAGAAGGATTTTCTTTTCCTAGTTTGTTGCAAAATTGGAAGCGCTTTAGACTGGATATTTCTCCTTCTTTTGGATCAACAGCAAAAACATATGTGAGGAAGGCGGAACGTGATGGACGCAAGTCTCTTTTCAGCTATGCAACTATGTAAATGCTCCAGTTCTGGACCTATGGGACAGGGGCATTTGCAAAGTTCTACCAATCCAACGCCTGCCTCTTTGTAAGAGTCTGACACAGAAAATATTGATGCCGGGCGTAAAACAGATTAAATTATTGAAATAATTTTAGTCCAAAGCCCCTGTCTTAGTAACAGCCACTAGATGCACAGGGACTGCAAAAACTAAACAGTGACATTTCCCCAAAACAGCTCTCTTTCATCTGAAATGTTGCATGGCCAACATATGTGCCCCCGAAATTACATCATTAAGAAATGATTTTGATGATTAAATTGCCTTTTAAAAGCTACATTTATTAAACAGGGTCATAATAAAAATGTCAAATTGACATAGTATACAACGTGCAGCAACAACTTATTTTACATTTTACCCTCAGAGCTTTCCCAAGGAAACAAGACCACTTGGATTGTTTTACAACAGTGTGAGTGTCAAGCAACAGAATAGGTTTTCTGCTGTGTTTAGCCTTAGGCGGTAGAATGTATTGATGGATGGTGTTAGTCGCTGTATAAAGCAGTGTGTGAGTGACAGATGTGATAAAGCCAAAAGGACACAAGCTTATAGTTAGAAGTGGACAAAATCTGGAACAAAATCTGTAAACCTAGTACTCCCATGATGATTTGCTAGCAGTAAAGCATTTGGCTAGCAAAACATATAGAGAACATTTTATTAATTTTAAAGTGACACCAAGTCACACCAAGTCATGTTCCTCAAGACGGGTACACTTAAAAGCAGAAAGATTTTCAGTATGGAATTCTTAGATACATTTAACTTTTTATCCTTTTATTATTACTATTATTAATTACTAGATTTTGTGAGATGATGACATGCAGCTAGAAGACAGTAGTGTCCAAGTTATATATATAACTGTTGTCATCATGCTTATCTTCCTGAGTGACAGCTACTCCCACACCTCACCCCTTTACCCAGGGCCGATCCTGGGCGTCTAACATACAAACTGTTACAACATATATAAACTTCAGATTGGCACATACCTCTGGTATGAATGCAAGACTGTACAATAGTCTAGTCCAGTGGTTCCCAAACTTTTTAGGTTCAAGGCATCTGTAACAGAGCTCCCTGTAGCCCTGGCTGGGTACCTCCGTGAAGGACCGCTTCCTAGCTGGAACAGGGGATAAACTGCGGCATTTCTGCTCACAGTCACCGTGGCAGTGATTCGTAATTAGCCCTTTTCCCTCCCAGTAATCAGATGACACATAGTTCTGGGAGTACAAGATGGAATACCTTTAATCTGGTCAGATGGCCTGCCTTTTTACAATTCTCAACACAGTTTAGCATGCCCCTGACACAGAAAACAGGATAATCTCTCCCCTATGCCTGGGAGATAATTGAGCCAGGAACTGTACAAAACTCAATTATCTCCAGGCACAAAAAGCACACATTTGACAAACACCCCAAAGGTACCTTTAAAATACATTTAAAAAAAAACCTAAGTTACATCCCCTGATAGCCCCGATGTAGGTGACCAACATTTCCAAAACTCACCCAGATCGGTTCAGGGGTTTCCTGGAAGACTCAATTTGACCGACCGCACACAAGGCTCCTGCCCAAAACAGGGCTAGCGGTCGGTCTAGTTCCGTTGTTTAAAACAGAGCAAACTACAGAACATAGTCAATATTGTTAGCCTGGAGCTTGTTTCCCTTGCTCATGGGAACGTTTCCCCCGAACAGTGTCTTCCTAAGTGTTGTAGAACCGAAAGCAGGTGATGCTGGAAGTCCAGCGGTGTTCGGGAGTTTCTGTGTCTGTTTTCAGTTCCATGAACTTGACAAACAAACAACGCTGCCTGCGTTTGTGCGAACAAGATGGCCACCACCTTGTGGTCGTCCATAGGAAATGCGACCACCCAGACGAACACTGGGGTGGAAATTGCTACAAAGTAGCAATTAGGCTTAACAAGCTCCATGGTGGTCTCCGGTTCGTGCGGCTGTTTGGTTCCTGAACCATATAGTCCAAATACACGAGCAGAGACTTTTCAGTGTATATTACAGGGCCCATAGTCTGTGGGCATGAGGCTGGCAAGCAGGCTCCTCCCGGAGCTTGTGGCAAACTCACGTGAGAAGGGGAGTTTGTCATAGCGCCCTTAATATTTCAATATTTTTCCAAGGCACCCCAAGTCAAAATTTCTAGGTTGTATATCTGTACAGCGCTATGAAAGTTACTGGCGCTAATGTGCAATGTACCTTGTTGGTATTTGAAGAGGTGCTTGTATATAGTTTTAGTGTTTTAATATAGGGGTCTGTTTGTATTTGATTGCATGGGTGTGATTGAATGTTATGTTCACTTTTATATGCGGGTGTACATTTGTGTGAAGTGTTTGTATATTCTTTTGGAGTTTGAATATAAAAAACATACAATGACACACATATGCACATCCTGACACACAGATGTGTGCATGCCACAGACACACACTGACACAGAAGCACACTGACATATATACACACACACACACACATATGCACAACCTGACACACACAGATGGACACCCTGACACACAGCCAGACACATACACACACACACACACACACTCATACATACATACACACACATGTGATATTTTTAACAGCTCCAGCCACCCTCCTGTTAACTTCCCTTGTGTGTCCAGGAAGGTGGCTTGGAGTCCAGGTGCTGCTGGTTTGAGTGAGGGGTCTGGAGCTCTTCGTGCTCCTCTCCCTCAATGCATAACCCTAGGAGGAAGTGACAGGATGTCACTTCCTCCCAGCCGGCCGAAGTTACGGGTGCCCAGTTGCGGTCTTAGAGGATACCTCAATGCTATTGTTCAAAACATAGTAGAGGAAATTAAAGATTTGAGTCATTGTAAAGGTTCATTTTTATTTTTAACCAATAGATCTTTAAGCATTATGTGCATGAATATCATATTTGTCATGCATTACCTGTATCTTGAGCTGCAGCTGCTCAAGCACGCACATTTTGGGTTCCATTACCCCAAAACGTGACAATATTTAAAACTGATGACATCCCAGATAAAACAGAAATTAGCAGAAAAGCAGAGACAGCAAACAATTCTGAATGTATTGTTTGGTATTTGAATTCAATAGATTGATCGTGACTCCCTAAATTACAGTCTGCAACATTGCTTGTTTTTTAATTCCGTTAAACTCTTATTTGACTTTAGATTTCTTAATCATTTCTAATTGCAATATTAAATTATATTTCTTGGTGTACACTTTAGAATGGAGAATACCGCTCAAATTTTTCATCACATCTTTAATTTAACATCACTTTTAATTTGACTGGCTTCGCTGTGTTAATACTGACTTTTTAAAACCTTTATAATCTGTAATTGCAGTCAATGATGTTGTTCAGTTGCAATTTGGCATGCTGAAAATCTAAGCCACTTTCAATCAAAATATTTAAAAGTATATATATGATATGAAATAATATATTTTTAAAAGTTTTTCATAATGCAGGCCATTCCGACTAACAGAGAGTGCTAAATAATTCATTTATTCAATCATTGCAAATATGCATATCAAAATGCTAGTATGGATGAGCAGACAGCGGACCTAGAAGAGCATTGGATTATGGACCAAAAAAATAATGGGTTATTGGCTGAATGTATGTATGTGCTGCCATGGTAACAAAGTACGGTTTGAATTCTTTTTTTATTTTCACGATTACTTATTTAAAATCAGACAGCAAGAAACACTAAATAAATAAATAAATCACAACACAATACAAAAAGTTATAAGCATGTACTACTGTCCTATATATTGCTTTGCACGAGAGAGGTGGACAGATTTAGAAGATGAGAATAAGAAATAGAATAAGCAGAGAGGAAAGGAGGGAAAGAGATTTTGATTTCTTGGCTACACCGAAGGAAGAAATAGCTATTGCCAGAAAGGTGGGGAGGAAACTACTGAGACGCAAGAAAGCAAGAAAGATATTAGTGAAATAATCCACCTGTAAATATACAAAATCTATGCATATTAAGAGATGTAATATTAATTTAGGTCATGCATCAGAGGCTTATAGTGCATGTTGTAGGAACAAACTGTGTTTGTGTGCCTATATCCATGTAGTATTTGGCTACATAATAATCTAAAATCCCCATGGATTCCCTTAAATCTAATTTGTATACCCTGTCCTTTTACCACTAACATGATATTATTACAGAGCACAGTTTGATGGGTCTCATCCACACACCATACATCAATGCACCTTATACATTTAACAGGTTTTACTAGAGGTGCTCTCAATAAAAGTGAAAATATTAACTTAATGAAATGTTTCCCAAATACACTGAATAAACATATATTACAAAGATACAAAATGCATTCAATGTAAAATATTGAGATTTACTCACCTCTTCTTTATTCTAGTGATGCATTCTTCAAGCTTTATGGGTGTTACGCTTCACGTAACACCAACTTCCGGGCCGGCCTCCACTCATCCTAAAGAAAGTGATTTAACTCCTAAATGGCAGAGAATTGAGTAGTGATACTACAGGGGCATGTTCTATACACCAAAACTGCTTCACTAGAGGGATTCTTTAGTTCCAGGAAAACAACCCCGTTTTCCTGGCACTATAGATTTCTGAGGTGCCGCCCTCCCTTGCGCGCCCCCCCCCTCCTGCAGCGCTGAAGGGGTTAAAACCCCTTCAATCGCTTACCTGAATACAGCGCCGATGTCCCTCGGCACTGGGTCAGGCCCCGTCCACGCTTCTCCTCTGCTGTCGGCAGCGGGCGGGGAAGACATGATGCGCAATGGCCACTCTCGCATTAGGATTTCCCCATAAGAAAAGCAATATTCAGTGCTTTCCCATGGGGAAAAATCTGACCCTGTAGATCCTCATGCAGATTGTGAGGACAGGATAAAACAATGTGAAATCGGTGTAGCGCTATATACATACATATAATAGGATTGGGCCTAATAGAATAGTCAGGCTTCCAAATGAGGGTAATTCCAATATCTTATATAGTCCACCTAAAATAAGCAAAGAGAACTCTAATAGTGTAACACTGTAAATTAAACTGATAGTGAGAGTCAAATATAATAACAAACTCACATTCTTCTGAGCTTAATGCCAAGCTCAGGAATAAGTGCGTGTAGGTCCGTACAGGCGACCTTCCCCTTCTTCTTATCAGGTGTCTATCTCCAATCGTCTCTAGGGCTCAAGTAAAACAGATATATAGTGTAGAATGTCTGTGTATAATATTACTGCTTAAAGTATATAATATACTCACAAGAATGGAGCCTCTATATCGGCTCTGTCTCTGCGCATTGAATAAAATGTAGAACTTTTCCAAGCAGGAACCAGAAAAAAGCCCATATAATAATTAAAAAGTATATAAATAATTTATTACATTACAAGGGTGTAGAAAAACCCTCTATAGTAAAAAAACGCCAAAATCCAAAGCGCAAAAAAATATAAAATGAACAAATAAATAATAAATGGGCATAACAATAACATACACTTCTGTCCAGAACGCGTTTCACCGTAACTCCGACGGCTTCCTCAGCTGGATTCAATAGGTCTTCCTAAAGTGCAATGGTCCTGCTTATATAGTCTCCTTCTTCTGTTCTGTCATTTGAAAAAAGGCGCGATTGTTCGGTCCACGCCCGATCAGTATATGCGTTCCACGCCTCTGTTTACATCCGGATCACTTCCTCATATGACATCATCCCTCTCAATCATGTGATCGGGTATCATACACGGATACCATTTTACATATCGAGGTCAATGATAGGAAAGGAAATAATAGAGGGGAATAATAAGCTTGTGTAGTTACACAAAAACAATAATTAGATAAATAAATATTTCTTCGATCCAATGAAAATGTATCTTATATCTAATGAAAGTGTGTGAACAGAAAGTCTGTCACATTTCTCCTATTGCTACTAAAATATTGTCAGGGAGCTATTACAACGTTAATTGCATTCTCTTTATTTGTACTCACTTTATATTTCTGAAGTTAAACAGTAGCAAAAAACTTGTTACCTAAAATAACACAGCTAAATTAACATTGTATCGTGATGGTTTCTCTTTATGAATTACTGTCACTTTTCACTGAGTTAAACCCAGGAATTCTACAGTGGTAGGAGACTTGTTAAATATACTAACATAGATAAGTTAACACTGTGTCCTTATTTTCTCATTGTGAGGACGTCCAGCCACTAGAGGAGGAGTTAACCCTCAGAGGTACCTTTTGCAATTTCTGAGAAACTTTAATAATTACCACTGTAGGGTTAAAGGAATATGGGACATTGCAGCTAGACCACCTCAATGAGCTGAAGTGGTCTGGCTGCCTACAGTGTCCCTTTAAGCTAAAGTTGTTTTGGTGACTGTAGTGACCCTTTAATGTTTCATTTTTTTTTGTGAGTACCCACTTCTATATAAACAATAATGTACTATGTCCTCTAGTATCTTTTTTTGCTTTATAATTTCATCCCTTGTACAGCGCTACGGAATTTGCTGGCACGATATAAATAATAATTTAAATGCCTGTCAGAACTCTAGGTTGTCGTACGAAATGTAATTTATTTGTTAGTACAATGTCACATTGATCTTAGCCAAAAAAGTACATTTAAGATTACATATCAGAAACTGCTGCTTAGTAAATGCACATCATAGCAAACTCTAACGATTGGAATGTAGCATACCTGTACTGATTTAAGGTCTTGTTCGGTACGCAAAGAAACATCCTGTTTTGGCAGAAACAAGCCTTTAAAAACATTTTTTAGGTAACAAAGCTGGATGAACACACATAGTAACTGAGGAATACACTCTAGGGATCAGGTGTTCTGAGTAATTGCAATGCAACAAAGACAGCAAAAGCCTGTACATGTTTCGGAATTGGGATGTTTCTACTTAGAGTGCAGATGTCTGCTAACATTTTTTTTTTTTTTTTAAATGTTCTGCAATTTTTAACCTCTACACGACTAATGATATTTCATTCCAATCTGGTCCTTAAAACTCCTGTGCTACTATAGTTATTTTGCAGCAGCTGCATGAAGCCTATTACAACTAAATGAATGTAACGTTCTGTTTTGCTACAAAGTGCCGTTTGTGTGTGAAAAATGCAAAAAACGTCACTTTCACTGACAATATCATCGCTGTGATATGTTTTACTGTTTCGATACACTAATATTTGTGTTCAGCGAAGTCTCCCGAGTAAAACAGTACCTCCCATTTACAGGTTTTAGGGTGTCATAGAAAGTTACAGGGTTAAACACAGTGCTAGCAAATTAAATTCTCTGGACTTTTCGGCCTCGGTTGTCAGGCATGTCCCTCAAATTGCAATCAATAAAATTACTTAATTATGTAAAAATATTACATAAATATGCACATAGAATTTAAATATATATACATATTTATATATTTGAAGTATACGTGTATATTTATATAATTATTTATGTAATTATATATATATGGACATATGTATATTTCGTATTCTTTTTATTTATTTATACATAGATATATATATCATTTCATTCTAAGTGTATTTTTTTTTTAAATATAATTCTTTATTTTTGTTGTGCCTTGCGAGTACAACAGGTAAGAGAAGACAAGTCAAAGGATAGCATCAAAAAGTGTCAACATTTCTCCATAAATTGCGAAGGTTACCGCACAATTTTTTTTTTTTTGTATATATTCAAAGAGTACATGCTGCTTCTAGAACTGAATATCAGATAACGATATAGCATATAGCATATAGCATGGCATAAGTTGGTGCCTAAAGTAAAACAAAATGTATGATTACAATAGATGTTCATTTATAATGTCATATTTCCTAACATCCTATTCTTAGTATATGCGCATAGACAACAAGAAATGGATAGTAATAGTTGCTTACAGTTGGTTTTATCAAAACTGGTTAAACGTAAGGTATAGATAACATTCTACATGGTAATCACATAGGAGATGCATGTATGCGTGTCTAAGGTGGTAATTATGGTAGTAGCACAGGTTGATAAAACTTCATAGTTAGACGTCTTGACTTAAATCCTGTGTCTGCATAAAAATGAGAAAATAAGTAAAATGGAAAGTATAGCAGAGATCGGCCACTGGGAGTGTATACAGGTTGCCAGTGTTAGTTAAACCGTTAGGTGCGGCACTACTTGCACACAGGTGTGATATATAGTGGAGCTTATTCGGCTCGCCAGTAATGGCATAGAGCTGGGCTAAGCGTTTTGTGAGTTACGTCAGGTGATATAGATATGTAAAAAAAAAAGGGGAAACATGGGTTAGGAAAAAGGGCCTACGTGAGGTCCCCTGTTAAGCGCCAGTGGTGTAGTACCCCTGTGCCCCAAGGGGCCTTGTGCCATGCACGCGCAGCCGGGCATATCAGGACACCTTGAACTAAAATAATAAAGGGTGATAAGAAACAATTTAAATAATATTAAGAATATCACATAGGGGATGCAGACAGTACACAGGCTTTTCCCCCTCCCTCCTCGTTCAGTTATGGCAGTCCATAGTCTGGTAAAGGCAGACCCTGGCAGGCATCCTGCAATATGGTAGCTGTGGCTCCCAGAGGGTCTTTGGCCCCCTTCCAGATCCCCCTTCAATTCCATCCTTCCAGCAGAGTGGTATGTGGCGAAGTGGGCATGTGAGTATGTCGTCTTGTACCGCCATTCCCTGGCATATTATGATGGGTGTTGGCGTCCCTTCGGTCTGGTGGGTGGAGGGGGGATCGCCATCTTTGGCTGTAACTTAGGTTGCTGGACAACCCCCACCATTCGGGGGGGGGAGCGGGACCGGGCCATCACTTGCCGTCAGCTTCATGTCCCACAGGGCTATCAGGAGCAGCCACAGGCACATTTAGGAGCAGGTCGGCATGTTCCACCATTGCTGTTTATCAAGGCATCAGAGTGGAGCCCGAAAGGTAGGCCTGAGACGTCAGCAGGCTTGGTATTTCTGTGTTTTACAGGGCCCCATCCGGGATCTCCTGGTCTCTGGTGGGTTCCCACAGGTATAGGTAGCGATGGTTAGTGGTCTGCTGGGCACTTTTGGTAGTAAATCACCATCTTTAGAGAGCGGGGACCGGAGCTGAGGAAGATGGCTGCCGCTCCGCTCAGCGGCCCGGCCCCGCTCCCCTCTAAGTGTATTTTGATATAAATATATATATATATTAATATCAAAATACCGTTAGAATAAAATTACATATATATAATTTTTTTTAATTATTACAAATTATTTTTAATATTATTTATTTTTATTTACTTATTTTTATTTTATAATAATATATATATAGAATATATATAGTTATTATATATATTACATATATATATATATGTGTGTAATTTAATTATAAGTGTATTTTTATATTAATATATGTATATAGAAATATAAAAATACACATAGTTTGACATTATGTATATAAGATATATATATATATATATATACACATTTTACATATAGATATAATACATGTATATATATCTTATATATATATATATATACATATATATATTTTTTTAACACTTATTGCTTTTTAAAAAAAAATTATTTCTGATTTTCTACTTGCAGGGAGACTGCCTGTCAGCACAGACAGTCCCCCTGCAGGCAGATACACAGGCACCTATTGTGGCCATGTGATCGAGCGATCATGTGGCCGTGGGGAGACTGTCTGGGCAGACAGGCAGTCCCCCCAAACCAGGTGAAACGTTGATCGCCGCCGGGGGACCGAAGACAGTTATGATGGTACAGGACCGTCATCGGTCCTCAAGGGGATGTTTTGGATGATGGTCCTGAACCATCATCGGTCGTCAAGGGGTTAAAGGCTGGTTTGTTATGAAAGATTCATAGTCATTGGTTGTTAAAGTGGTAGAGTTTTTACATCGATTAAATTCTCTTATTCTGAGTAATATTTAAAAGTGTGCCCCTGGCCTGCTCTTCTTCCTTAGCTGCCCTCTTTGTATCCCTTAAATCTACTGTTATAATTGGCGCAGAATTCCAAGGCAGAAAGGTTACAGATAAGCCTTTTCATGCCTCCGTGTAAGGGAACTCTACAGTAGTATATGGTGAAGCCTTTACTCTTCAAAATTCAAACACAACATATAGACCTTTTAGATCACTACCTGCTGCTGAGTTATAAAGATTTTATAAGTGAAAGGTTCTCTCTTTAAAGCGGCACTGTCATGCCAAATCCAGTTGTTGTTTTTTAACCCCCCACCCCCGCATCCACTACATCTAACTGACCCCCTAGTCACCCCCAAATGCCCCTAAGCCCCCCACATTACTTATTTTTTTATCTTTATTTTCTGCCCCGATTCTATTCAGGGCGCCGCCATCTTTGTGTGGGTAGATGAAGTCCCTGTGGGACACGTCATCTGCCCACACTAGACAGACTGTGAGATTCCCGCACATGCCCAGTGAAACAACTGGACATGCGAACGGGAATTTCATCAATTCATTCATCAGACAGACGAATGAATGAATAGAAAAATCAGACGAACAAACTAACACTGTGTATCAGTGTTCATTTGTTTGTGCAGTTTATTACAAGGAGTGAGCTACCGGCACGCAGCTCCCTCCTTGTAAAATGTAAAGATAGAAGCGGCAGGGAGCAGTGCTCCCCACCACTTCATAAGCCCCCCAGGTCTCCCCTCACTCTATGGGGGTCAATATGACCCCCATACCCATAATAGCACAAGGGAGATTAAAATCATCCCAATGCCCCTACTCGCTATACCGCGAGTAAGGGCATGTCCACTAAACAGTGAGCAGCCTGTGGCTACTCACTGTAAAAAACAAAAAAAAACTATTGGCCCCCACCCCTAAACGACGGGTGGGGGTCCTAAAGTAAAATAAGGGGGGGAGACCTAGTGTCCCCCCCCAGCGCCCACCCCTGCGCGGTGGGTGGGGGTCTTAATGATAATGGGGGGGGGCTACTGTCAATTAATGCCAAAGTCAAATAACCAGAATAACCAGAATAACCAGAAAAAGGAACACGCTCTCGGACAACCACTAGGGAAACCACGACAGGGTAATGAGGGAAGATATTTTTAGGTTTAAATATCTGCTTTACTATTCTGATTGGCTGATATCGCTCTTTGACCCCAAAACGTGTGCGCGTTGTCAATCATGTGAGCGGACGTGGGGGTATATTTTGCCATGGATCTGAAGCGGCCAGCATCCATTAACATGCCGCAAGTGTCAGTAAAGCAGACGCACGGCCGCTGGGTGCAGAGACTGCAAGGTGAGGAAGAATATGTTACAGTATGTAGACAATGAACTTTCCCTACAGAGATGCATTGATTTGATGCATCTCTATTAGGAGATGCTGAATGGCCATCGTGACATTTAAACTCCGCCCCCAGCCCACGTCCTTGGCTGAGATAATCAGAATTGACATTCTCGGCCAATCCAATTCATTCCTATGAGAAAGCATTTTGATTGGCTGAGATCATCAATTCTGATGATGTCAGCCAAGGAGGGGGATCGGTGGCAGGGTCAGCACTGACAGACCTGTGTGGTGCTGGAGAAAAGGTGAGTTTGTTACTTATTTAAGGGAAGCAAGAGGGGTCAGGGACACTACATGTGTTTTTAACACTACAGGATCAGGGATACATGTTTGTGTTCCTGACCCTATAGTGTTCCTTTAACGTTCATAAAATTCATTGGATTCTGGAGACATTTATTCGCTACTCGATCCCCATTCACCTGTTATTATAATGTTTTTAGGTTTTATTGGCCTATAGCACATGATTTTTGTTATGTATCCTCTAAACCAGTGCTTCCCAAACCAGTTCTTAAGTACACCCTAACAGTCCAGAATTTAGGGATTACCCAGTTGTGTCTAAGGTGTTTTAGAAAGAAAAAAAAAAACACTTTAGACACAACAGGGTAATCCCTAAATCCCAGACTGTTAGGGAGTACTTGAGGGCTATGTTGGGAACCCCTGCTCTAAACTATTGGCATTATTTAACATGATTCACGGGATCGGTCAATGGACTATACATTGCTCTCGCACTTAAAACTTCCCAGCACTAAAAAAACAACACAAAAGAAAACATAAAAAACAAACTGGCCCTGAATAGGTTAACCCAACACCTCTTCCAAGTAATCAGGATTTCATTCTAATAATTTATTTTGGTTTGCCTCTTCGGATGAGTTTTTATTAAGAGGATTAATCTTACAAAAATCTTTGATGTAACCAATAATCCTCAACCAGGACTCCTAAAAAAAAGTATACTTAAAAAAAATAAATAAAATAATACCGGTAATAATACAAAAAAATCTTAATGTTTCATTTCAAGCTGACCTCCTCAAGTAGTATTGCAATATATTACATTCTCCTGTGTTTCTCTCTACAGGTAACCTGGTGTCTTTATAGTCCTTTGATCTGAAGCTGCAGGATTTCCCGTTAGATCTATCTGCTAATTAGGCGAAATACAACTCCTTCCTCAGGTAGATGTGAAATTTAAATTGCAATTATAAATTATGTTGGGTCAGTGGTGGCTGATTATTTTTTCATGTGTTATATTAAGGTGTAATTTTACTTTGCTGAAGATAATGGAAATTTGATTTATCTACATATATTTACGTTTTACATCTTTTTGGAAACATGGACAATTAAGAAAATCTGGCATGGATTTTTTTTCTCTTTTTGCAGAGTAAAGAGCATGCTACCTTATGGTATTCATCAGTGTGGTTTTGTTTTTAAATAAAAATAAAGTATTAACAAAAATAAACAAACTGGAATTACAGGAGCTGATAGCAGCACTATACTCTATTGAAAACTGAAATGTTTTGTTTGCCTTTGGTATGATTAAAGGAACACTCCAGTCACCATAACAACTACAGCCAACTGAAGTTGTTATGGAGCCTGGAGGCCTCCAGATGCACTGTTGCTTTAAGGGATTAAACCATTTAAAAAATTTTTTTAAAATAAATGCGGAGTTACTCATGGTCTTAGATCTAATAGCCAATCAGCGCCGCCCCTGCCTGACGGCACTCCGTGCTTCCTGTAATTCAGATTTAAAAGCCAGGTATCGCCTAGAGGACCTGGAGAATGGCGCTGGTGGCAACCTTTGGGGTTAAACCATTCAGGAACAGTTTAACCCCTTAAGGTAAGAGTGCGACCAGAGGCTGTTCTGACTCCATCACAACTTCATTTAACTCCTTCCTAACCGGGGACGTACTAGGTCTTCCAACAAAAACGTTCCTTGAGGACCTCGGACATACCTAGTATGTCCGCGGTATTCCTACTTACCGCTGTTCCCCCGGCGGCGATCGGTGTTCCTCTCTGTGAAAGTGACGTTTTGTGCACTTTTCACATACAAATGGCACTTTCACTGATGATATTGTTGTGATATGTTTTACTGTTTTGAAACACTAATATATGTTCTCAGCGAGTCTCCCGAGTCTGTGTAAAAAATAAAATAAAAAAAAGGCCCCTATATGAAGAATATCCAAACGGGGGTGGTCAGTACGAGTGGTTACCATCCACTCTGGGCATGAACCCTACTACTAATGTTTGAAACAAAAATTAGGGAAAATCTCTCTTGAGAAATCCCTCTTATTTATAAAGAGATAATTAGTTGAAAAATTAAACTTACAACATATAACCATAGACGAGGAGGAGGATAACTATATAAACAGTAGAAATTGGTAGTACCGTAGGTATGTATGTGATGGGTAAACCAACTGGGTTTATTGATTTTACCAACGTGTATTACCACGTTTATACATGACAATATCTACTGTTTAAATATATCATAATAATAATAATATCAAATTTATTTATAGTGAACTGGCTCAATGACTCACACTCAGACAACTCACCTGAAGGTTTGTTTTTTTGTTGTTGTTCTTGCGGTGGGAGGGGGATGCCTATGTTTAAGCTCATTTTTATGCTCTTTTTTATTTGGTGTCTACCGCACGACTTTCATGACCTATACCTTTACGGGGTAAACATCACTCACGGCATGGAGAAGCCCTCCACCCAACCCCCCCCACCCCCCGTTCATAATGGTCTTGACTTAATGCTGCCTGCTTATTTTCAATTTAGGGTTTTATTGGTTTAATTTTAATCTCACTTTTTGCCACCATAGTGATGCCATAATCATCCACTACCCTTACCTTATTTACTTTAGCTTTTAATTATTTGATTTGATAAGTACCAACTAGTAGCATCAACTTTACTGCATGTCTCACTTAAGCTGAATGCTTCCAGGTTTCACTTGATGTTTATCTCCACACCTGGCTACCCACACCTTATTAATCCACCCTCCTACAACCTGGAGGCATTACTTAGCCTCAAACGCTCTATCCCATTGGCAATGAGTGCAACACTTGACGTAATTTAGATGCCTTTCATGCAAATCCCTATCACCTTTAATCCCCAAAGAGGGCAAAGATTTGGAGCTGTGCGCCAGCTGTGGGCCCATCTCGTTATTAAACTGTGATTTGAAATTATTCGCAAAGATCTTGGCTACTAGAATGAACCCATACTTACCCAACCTCGTTAAGTCTGACCAGGTGGGTTTCATCCCCCACCAGGAAGCGACAGACAATATCACACGTGTCATCTCCCTGATACACCAAGCTCATATTACCGACGAGAGCCTTCTCTTGCTATCCATGGATGCATTTTGACGGAGAAGGCCTTTGATAGGGTGGGTTGGAATTTTCTTTTTCACACATTACGGATTCTTGGGCTAGGCCCACACATGCAGGCCTGCGTGACAGCCCTCTATGACAGCCTGCAGGATCTGCATTAACGGGGCCTACACCGAGCCTTTCCGCAACAGAAACTGCACAGGGCAGGGCTGCCCGCTGTTGCCGCTGCTGTTTGCCCTGGCCCTCAAGCCATTCCTGCAGGCAGTGCAACAAAACCCAGAGATACGGGGGATACGGGCAGGGAACGGAGAGCACAAAGAAGTGCAAGTTTTCTATCAATGCATTTCAGCAGGCTATGTATACTTTAAATAAAAAAATTTTTTTTTCCAATTATCTCATAGGTATGGAGAAAAAAATAAAACAACAACCAAAACATAATGCCAGTAAAACACACATTCATTTTGTCGGGTGACATATGAAGAGGGTGAAGGGATGACAGAAGGTAAAGGGGTATCAATAAAACATTTTATATAAATTATTATTATACAATGGTTCGATAAATGGAAGTTATAGGTGTAATTTAAAAGATTTTACAAAGACATAAAATAAGCTTAAAATGAATATGAACTTTTTAAAAGGCATGTGATATATAGGATACCATGCTAACGATGATAATCTCTAATCTTGCATTATGTCAATGCCTGATTTGCAGACGACGTTCAATAAATACATATATAGATGTATCTGATTTGTGGGGTTTTTTTGTCTTGATGTACCACAGCCTACCTAATTTCTACAAAACATGGGATCCCTGGATTGATCATTTCCATAGAACGCTCTGTTAAAGGTTCTTAGATAGGCACATCGTTCTACCTCTTCCTTGTACTCCTTCCTTATTCTGCCTTTCTAGCATCTCCTCCGGCTTTTCTTTTTTCTGTCATATGTTGGTTTTAATTTTTTCTGCTTGGATTTGTATTTTAACAGTGGGTGTGCATGCATGATTTATGGGTGGTTCAGAACATTTCATATTCTTCTATAATGTTCTGATTTTATCTTCCTATCTATGCCAACTCCTGAATAAATAAAAGATTATAAAAAAAAAAAAAAGATACATTTGAAAACTAACACTTTTTCTGCAAAATCCAAGGCGGAACAGCTTTTCCAGTGAACTAGTACCAAACCAGGAAGTGACAATCATAATGATCACTAAAATTCTTATAGCTCTGCTGATCTTATGTCACAAGCAGTGCTTTATAATCACTGCAGTGGGTTCTGGGAAATTAGGGTTTAACCAACACCTTTCCACAAGCACTTCCAATTACTAGAAAACAGTCAAAAATCATCTAAATCTGTATCGGAGGAAAAAAGAAAAGAAAGACTGTAGGTTAGGGTACAGGAATTCAGAAACAAAACTAGTATGTTTATCCTTCAAAAAAACTTAGGAAGGCTATTAAAAAACAAACAATCCGAGGGGGCGTGTCCTGGCGGCGGTACTGAGCGGTCGCATGTGCTGAGCGCTCCGCTCCGACGGCACCCACAGAGGAGTAATTTGGCTGCTAGCCACGAAAAAACGGGGCACCATATACCCCAACGATCATGTCGCAAAGCAAGGGGAAAAGGCAGGTGGAAAAAACAGACCGGAGTGCATTTTTTGCCGCACGGACACACCAGGGGAGACAGGCCTTGATGCAGGACGAGGGCCAAGATGGCGCCGAGGAGGCTGGTGAATCACTGCACACAGACACAGTGGCAGCTGGCCCCCTCACACAAGAGGTGATGCAGACAATGCTGGAACAAATGTCTGCAAGATTGGAGAATAGCTTCAAATCCACAATTGGAGCACTACATGATGACCTAAAAGAACTGGAGGTGAGAACTGCTGGGACTGAAAATAAAGTGGCAGAGCTAGAGGAGGCACGCAGGGGAATGGAAGAAGAAATGGCAGGGATACAAAACCGTATGCAGCAGTATGAGATAAAGCTGGCAGACATTGAGGACAGAGCTCGCCGCAACAACCTGCGAATTCGCGGAGTGAGCGAGGAGGTGGGACCGGCAGAGTTGGCAGCCTATCTGACAAATCTGCTGAAAGCGCTGGCGCCAGACATACCGCTAGACCTGCTGCTCATGGACAGATACCATCGAAACGCCAAACCCAGCTTTCTACCTCCAGACACCCCACGAGACATTCTCATCAGAATGCACTACTACCACGTGAAAGAATTAGTGCTACAAGCAAGCAGAGCAAAGAAGACGCTTCCAGAACCGCATGGGGGACTGTTAGTGTTTGCAGACGTATCAACATACACGTTGAAACGAAGGAGAGAATTTAGAGAAGTCACAGAACAGCTCCGACGCCACAAGCTTCCATATCGCTGGGGATACCCGGTGAAGATCCTGGTGTCCAGAGGAGGAAAAGTGTCAGCTATCAACACGCCAGAAGAAGGAGCCCTACTGCTACAAAGATGGGGTCTCACTGAACCAAACCTGCAACGAAGCCCAAAGAGGACGCAAAACGCCTCCAAAGACTGGAGAAAGTCCAAGAGGCTGACATAAAAGACTACACCACAACTAAATCAGATATACGAGCGTCCGCAGGAGCTGGTTGTGTGGCCGGTCCTGATAAATGGACCATGAAGTCAACTGGGGGTATCGTATACTTGTTATAACCTATGTTAAATGTTAATGTCACATCTAGACATGTTAGGCATATGTAGAAATTGAGGAGAGAAAAAAAAAAAAATTATATATATATATATATATATATATATATATATATATTTTAATTGTATGCGTTTATATACATGCATTTATACCTACGTGGGTATGAAGGACACACAATGCTTCACTGCACCATACAGGGGGCAATAATACCCGGCTATGCGCCAATACTCACAGACCAATTAGCAAGCCATAGAGTGGGTCGACTCGGGGTCCACACCCCACAGGAAGGAAGTTCGGACTTCCCCCTCCACAGGTACCAGGAGTACCTAGGCCGATAATGGCACACCTGTTTATTATGTATATGTTTTATATGTTTTCCCAGTTATTACCTTGTCCCACCCCCCACCCCGGTCTCGTGGAGACTTGTCGTCCCATGTCCAGCCCCCAATACCTACAGGGAGTCCACACAGCTGATCCAACACACTGGGCCGCAGTTCCTGCAAAGGTACCCCTGCCCACCTACCCATCCCTAACCCAGCGAGTGAAATATGCCCGATTCCTACCCTCACTTAAGGGAAGGTCGCTCGACTTGATGCTGCTGGGACGAGCGAACCCCCCGCACCGGTCTTTAATTCCACGGATGACCCTTATAAAAGCCATTGGGTATAAACCCCCATGAAAATTTTCTCTCTCAATGTAAGAGGGTTAAACCTACCGGTTAAGAGACACCAGCTATATAGAGAACTCAAGAAGACAGATGCGGACGTTATCTGTCTCCAAGAGACACACTACAGAACTGACAGTTATATCCCACCGACGACTTCGGACTACCCACACCAATACCACGCGACGTCCCCCACAAAGTCCAAAGGGACATCTATACTAATCTCTAAGCAAGTAGCATTTACTATGATCTCCGTAGAGGTAGACACCAATGGGAGATACATAATACTGAAATGCTCAATTAACAACATGATCTATACAATCACCAATATATACGCACCCAATACATTACAGGGAACGTTTCTGAGACAAGTGCTACAGAGAACTGAATCGATCCGCGAAGGAGTGTCAGTTATCTGTGGAGACTTTAATCATGTTTGGGACCCAAAACTGGACACTAACACTTCCCAACACAGCCCACGATATAAAATACTGCATAGACAGTGTAAAAAGCTACAGAAGATCCTCTCCCTACACCACTATTATGATACCTGGCGGATATCCCACGCTTCGGAACATACGTACACTCATTTCTCCCACGTACATAACACGTACTCGAGGATAGATGGGTTTCTCATACATGGCCAAAGCCTAAACCAAATCACAGACTGTGTCATAGGACAGATTACATGGTCGGACCACGCACCGGTTACACTGTCAGTAAGAGACCAATATGACTATAAACACCGCAGCCCATGGAGGCTGAATGCCTCCCTGCTGAATGATCCGTCATTCAAGAAAGAGGTAGAGGAGACTTTGACTAACTACTTCACTGAGAACGCTACCCCAGATATATCCCAGGGCACTCTATGGGCGGCACACAAATCTGTAGTCAGGGGTATCTTTATCAGGAGGGCGTCCTACTTACGCAGGAAATCCTCGGCCCAGACCACGCAATGGCAGAAGGAATTGTATCAATTAAACACACAAAACCAAATCTCCCCTTCTGCTGAGCTAAAATTACAAATCACCACTATTATAAACAAGCTACACCAAAAAGCAATAGAACAAACAGGATATAAGCTACAGAGGTTGAAAATTAATCAATACACGCAAGGGAACAAAGCTAGTAGACTATTAGCTAGGAGACTGCAAGAACGAAGGGCGAGCCAAAAAATTGCTTTTCTTATATCCCATACGGGAGAGAAGAAAATGATACCCAGAGACATATGCAATGAATTTGCCAACTATTACGCCGACTTGTACAACATCAACAAACATGACACCACATTCCAGCCCACGACGGAACGCATAAATAAGTACTTGGACACGATTGATCTCCCAAGAATCACGACCCAACAGGCGACCGATCTCATTAGACCCATCACAGAGGAAGAACTCCATACCATAATAAAACAGCTACCAAACGGCAAAGCCCCAGGCCCGGATGGGCTTGACAATACATACTACAAACAATTCCACCACATACTGACACCCCACCTGGTGCGCACATTCACAGAGGCGACAGCTGTACAGAAATTACCACCAGACACGCTGTTGGCCCACATCATAACGTTACAGAAACCAGGGAAGCCTCCCACCATCCCACAAAATTTCAGACCCATATCCCTGCTTAACACCGACGCGAAAATATTTGCCAAACTATTTGCGATGAGATTGAGCAATCTTCTACCTCAGATAATCCACAAAGACCAAGTTGGGTTTGTGTTAGGGAGACAGGGAGCGGACAACACACGCAAGGTCCTGAATATACTGCACAGTTTACCCAAATTACACAAGGGTGGAGGGATTGTCATCTCCCTAGATGCCGAAAAGGCATTCGACCGCCTGCACTGGGTGTTCCTGGAGGCAGTCCTGACAAAATTTGGAATACCAGGAGAATTTAGAGCAGCGGTCAAAGCGTTATATAGCGCTCCGACAGCCCAGATACTTAACGCAGGTTTTCTTTCTAACCCGTTTAGTATCTCAAATGGCACGAGACAGGGATGTCCCCTGTCTCCCTTGTTATACGTTCTGGCCTTAGAGCCACTGGCAATAAGGATTAGGCAACATGACTCTATCCACGGGGTACGGATTGGGGAAAAGTTTGGCCTCACAGGGAGATAAATACCTCTCCTGGCTGGGCAGGATGGCAGCATTTAAAATGTCTATCCTCCCCAAACTACAATATTTATTTCGAACTCTGCAAATCGATCTTCCAACCTCCTACTTAACCAAAACACAGGCGATACTTACTAAATTCGTATGGGCACGTAAACGAGTGAGAATAGCTGCCAAACACCTGTATAGACCCACTCACCAAGGGGGCCTAGCCCTACCAAATATCAAAATCTATTATCAGGCGTCGTTACTAGCCCCAGTGCTAGGGTTCCAATCCCCAACACAGGTCCCGCATTGGCTGGAAATAGAAAACCATTGGCTTCAAGGGACGGATCTCCGCAGCTTGTTGTGGGTACCTAAAACACTACGCTCCCACCAACCCAATATATTACCCACCACGAAAACATTACTGAGGACTTGGGACAGAACACACAAATCACTGCTCTCTGCGTCACCGTGGTCACCGGCAACACCTCTATCATGCCTACATGTAGCAAACAACACATTTGACCATAGGGAATGGACGAGGAGAGGCTGCACACATGTGAGGGACTTACTGGAAGCACAACAGATAATCTCATTCCCCATCATTAAGGAGAGATTCGAACTGCCCCCCAGATCGATATTCCCGTATCTTCAACTAAAATCCATGCTAGGGGCCCAAAAGTCCACAGTAGAGGGGGAGACCACACTCACGGAGTTTGAAAGGACTTGTTTAAACCCAAAGCAGAAGAGGGGCCTGATTTCCTTGTGCTATACACTCCTAAATGGAGGCGATCCCGTACACAAAGACAGATTTAGTGCAGCGTGGCAGGCAGACATTGGGAAGCACTTCGAGGCAACCCAATGGAGACGCGCCACCACGGCACACAAAGGAAGGACCACATGCACGTCACATCTAGAATTAATGCGCAAGGTATATTACAGGTGGTACATGGTGCCAGTAAAACTGGCAAAAATCTACCCAGGAACCTCAGCCAAGTGCTGGAGATGTGGGGAACCAGAAGGTTCGATGTACCACATATGGTGGACGTGTGAAACACTTAGACCTTATTGGGAGATGGTTGAAAGGTTACTTAATGAGATACTAGAGGATAATATTACACTCACCCCAGAAATGGGCCTACTGTTCATGAACATGGATAGATTCCAAGGCAGTGAGACAATTCTAGTCTTTCACATCCTAATAGCGACACTGACTCTTATAGCCAGAGAATGGAAGTCAGACAAGGCTGACGAAAATAGCCCTACCGAGACAGATCTCCACCAACTTACACTACGAACTCATAGCCAGGAAAAATTTGGGTAACAAGCGCAAGTTTGAGGAAGCGTACATTAGGTGGGAGGACAAAACCGCGCCCCAGGAGATAGGAGACAGAGACGGAGACTAGCCCACTGTCACAGACCCAGCCCGACACGTAGAATTTACATAGCAAGCGTACGAGAATCCCTCAAGACTGAGGGGAGTCCAGGGAATTGGACCCCCAGGGGAAGAGCGAGAACAGACAGGAATCACCGGACACACCAGAGAAGGGTAGGGAAATGATATGAATATGGCGAGTATAGAGTAGAGCAAAACCGGTAGGGAAAGAGGGCATATCACAGTCTTTCCCCTCCCTAACCCCCCACAGCCCACCTCCCCCCCCCTCAGGGAATGGCAAGCTAGTTCAAGGGCAAACTTCCAGAGAGTACAAGAGGTCGCTTCAGGGAAACCCAAACAGAGATGATTGATAGCGGGGCGACTGAGCAGGTCCCTAAGCAGAGGCAGGAGGACAAGGCGAATGCAGACAAAGGGCGGGCTAGTCCGCTGTGAAACAGAGAAATGTAGGCGAAGTTACATAGGAAGCTACGTAAGATGTTACATGTGATGTTGCATATGATGTTATACACGATGTTATGTACTATGTTAAACTGGAAGTCATGTAAAACGAGATTTGGGATGTTCCCTCCCCCCCCCCCCTTTCTTCCTTTTGTATCCCAAGTTTGCTTTTCGTATCCCAAGTTTGCTTCGTAAGTGAAAATAAAAATTGTCAAATTGAAAAATAAAAAAACCAATCCAATCCTGCATGGCTAAATGTTACATAACCTGCACAATACACATACGGTGTGAGTTCCTGACATTTATTTTCAATAAATCTGAATATTAGATCTAATTGAAAGTACTTTTTTTATTTTTATTTAAAGGACCATGATAGGCACCCAGACCACTTCAGCTCAATGAAGTCTTCTGGGTGCCAGGTCCCTCAAGTTTTAACCCTGCAGCTGAAAACATAGCAGTTTCAGAGAAACTGCTATGTTTACACTGAGGGTTAATCCAGCCTCTAGTGGCTGTCTCACTGACAGCCACTAGAGGCGCTTCCGCGAGACGCTGGACGTCCATAGGAAAGCATTGAGCAATGCTTTCATGTGGGCTGTTTGAATGCATGCGCATTCGGATCTGACGTCGGCAGGGGGTGGAGAGTTCCCCAGCACAGAGGGAGCCCGACGCTGGAGAAAGGTAAGTGCTGAAGGGCTTTTAACCCCTTCAGCCCAGCAGGAGGGGGCCCTGAGGATGGGGTGGGGGAGGGCCTAACGTCCCTGTAGTGCCAGGAAAACAAATTTGTTTTCCTGGCACTATAGTGCTCCTTTAAGTTCAATCTTAGTCCTATTTGGCCCATTATGTTGTATGATAAATAACAAAGTCCAAAGCAAGAACTGCAAGAACTGAATTTGGGAAATGCAAGGTAGAAACTGTTGATTTTGTAGGGGGCAATAATAATGATTTCACATTGAATGTTAATTGGTAAAAATACTGTGAGAGATCGTGATGGCACTAAATATAATCTGGTTAAATCCGCCGATAGCAGGTTTGATGTGCAGCATGATCCATGGTCTTAAATAATTCACCTCAGTACTAAGCCCTGAATAGCTGGACCTCTATTCTAAAAAAACCAGATGGCAGTTTCCTTTGGCAACTGCACAGATGTTTATATATTAAATAAGTAAAGATAATCCTCGAATTATAACTTGGTTTTGCACAAAATTAGCAGGTTTAAGATTTCCATAAAAAGAAAAAAAAATGAACAGACTTGATACTTTCTGTTACTCTCTGCAATTTCGAGATTAAAATTAGCCGTAAGACTGCAAACGCATTACAAAACTTGCACGTAACATCCAATGTACTACATAGGAAAAACAAATTTGCACAGCAGATTTTTTGGGAACATTGCAATGCAAGAGTGATTTAATGGGTCAGAAGGGAAATATGTGCAGCAATTTATATTATGACACAAATCCCACGTCTGCTTCATAGCTCTGGTGAATAAAATGAACTTTGCATCAGCATCTTCTGTGGAATAAACAAGAACAATTGCACATGTATTGCCTTGAAACGAAGACGGAGTAACAATGAGAATGCTGAAATAGAGGTGTGACGGACCGACTGGCAACCCAACCGGGTACCTCTGTCAATCGCTGCTTCCTAGTACTTGCGAGCACTGCACGGGAACACCATAACCACCGTAAACCCCACAAACCGCCGCAGCTTGGTTGGGGTCTAGCTGTCCTCCAGGATCCAGCCTCCGGTGGGTAGACCTCTCCTAGTCCAGAGAGCGAAGCAGGCTGCTCTTATAAGAGCAAGTGTTGTGATCCAAGGGAGTTTAGGGATTATAGCAATCCCAAGAGCGTGAATATAGCACTCCAATCCCCCAAACACGAGCCTAGACTTCATGAAGGGTAAAACTAATCTGAGTTTAATGGTAGCCACAACTGGCCTTTTAGGACAGTCCCCATGCAAGGGGCACTCTCCCCTGGACCTGAGAGCAAACCACAGTAGAAACAAATACACGTTTACATTGGCTTTCAGGTCCAGGACACTCCCATACAAAATAGGTCGATCCCTTCCCTATGCCTGGGAGATAATTGAGTCAAGAACTATGCTAAACTCAATTATCTCCAAACACAAAAAACACACATTTTTCAAACCCCCAAAATACCCAAACTACCCCACAAAAATGACACCCCTGATAGCCCTAATCTGGGTGACTAACATAACCAAAAATCCCCCAGATCAGTTCAGGGATTCAGGAATTTCCTGGACGTCTTATTTCTGACCGACCGCACGCATGGTCCCATGCCCAAAACAGTTCCATAGAATCGCGACTAAGTGCCGCAGGGGACTGACCGGGAACCGTGAAGTTTTTATGCCGAAAATAGTTCCAGGGCGATAGGAGATTGTGAGCAAGGACTTTCAGAATGCATAGTAAACAATCGGAGCCGACCTAGCAGCAGTCAAGGGAAGGCCAGGTATTACAGAATTCAGAAACAAAAAAACAAGGAAAATATGGATTTAAACAACAATATTAGAGTTCTAAGCAAGTGGAGAAGGACATTCATATGAAGTTAAAACACTGAAACCACACTCTGTGTTCAGAAGAAAGCGTCTTCCCAAAAGACAAAACAGCAGATTGTGCAGGATATGTTAGGAGACATGGCAACATGAAGTGTAAAGTTCTAGCACAGCCAGGTCTCTAAAATCGCTTATGTAGATAAGTATAAATATGTATACACTCTATTTCTGTAGAAAGTAACATAGTTATAGGGACACTCTGGGGAAAATATTAGTTTAATGCATTTAATATGGTTTGGCCTCATTACTATGCTGTATTTTTGCATTCTCAAACCTCTATAGCTTTTGCATAAAATAACTAAATGTTTAGAAGAATGCCCCTCCATAAGCCTGCCTCCTTAGCCACACCCCTTTACTTCAGAAAAAGACTTCCTTATCAAAGTCTTGTACACAGCTCAGCCACTAACAGTACTGAATAATTTGAACAAAAAAACAACCTGCAGTAAAAAGAAATGACTAACAGGGAGGCATATAGTAAGGATGTCAATATCTATATTTCTCTGACTGTGTGCAGCCAGGTTGTGATCTAAAAACCTCTTGCACAGTGCTATTGGGGCTGAAATTGTGTGCATTCTTTTGTTAATGAAGTATTTCTGGCAGGATATGCGTGGCGAAGGAGGCAGGCTTATGATGCAGAACTCTCCAAAACATTTTTTTTTTTTAATTCTTTATTTTTCAGTGCAAAGCATAAACATTACAGTATTCGACATATAGTGGGTGTTCGGCAGTTAGTGTGTAAGCAGGTTCGGAGTAGATTCTTGCACTATTTTACTTTTTATTAAAACATGGTTGTGGAAGCCTTGGCAGCTAGCGTGCCACCCTTATATTTTGGGTTGGTCGGGTGTAGTGTATCCTAGCTAGTGGGTGAGAATCAGTGTGCTGAGGTTGTCCGCTGGGGGTCCTGAAGCTGGAGCGTTCAGCTTGTGGGCTTGTGTGAAAGTGTGGTGTGTGGCATCGTCGGATACATGACATGTGGGTCGTGTTGGTGTGTGTCCCACCTGAGGGTGAGTTAGATTCGGGAGGTCAAGGGGTGTCCAGTCCCACACCATGTGTTGCGTTTGGTGGCTCCTTACCATGGGAGTAGCGGGGGGGTGTGAGTGAGAGAAGCAGGGATTGTCCCCAATTCTATGTGTGATTGGGTGTTAGCGGTCCCCGTTACGGGAGATGGAGCTATAGCTGTGTCCCCGACCTTAAGTGTTGTGCCTGAGTGTTTGCTTTACCCTGTTGCTTGTGTGGGTTAAACAAATGCAAAATTGTAGGAGTAGGATATGGGAGAGGAAGGGAAAAGAAGGGAGAAATGGGGGGAAACTGTCAGGGATCCGCGGGCGGCTAGGAGGGGAGGCTGCACGCCACTTGCAGCACTCACCCTCAGTCCATCGCCGCCCGCGGTCTCCCCTCTGCTTACCTGTCGGCGAGCGGCGTCTCCTCTGTGCCGCCTGCGTCCTCCACGCCCCCCGGCGGCAACATGTATAACGCTGCACGCTGGGAGGTCAATGAATTAAGTAAACGCCAGGGTCACGTGAGTGACCCGGCGTTAAAGAAACAGTACCACAATCACAGTGGGGGGTATAGATATCCCCCACGTGTGATTGTTAATTCTGATTGGAAGTTATCCAATCAGAATTAAACCAAGGGTATTTATACTCACCTTTCCTGTCTCTCAGTGCCCTGTTGTGGTCTTGTGATACCTGTAGCGTAGTGTTCTCGTCTTGCTCTCTGGTTACCGATTATTTGGCTCGTTATTCCGATTATCTGTCTTCTCCACTCCTTTGACCTTGGCTTGTTTCTCGTTCTCCCATTTTCTGGTTCCCTTTACTTGGCTTGTCTCCTGACTACTCTTAGCGTGCTTAGCCCGGCCACTCTAAGGTCCGGTACGGCACATTTTCTGTGATGTGTGTGTGTGTGCCAGCGTGTTGGGTTCCCTGAATCGTGACAGAAACAAATGGTTATACGTTATCCAAGTCGTGCTATTCATATAGTTCTGAGCATGCAGTCCCACGGTGAACTTAGGCCTGGCAGGCAGGGCGAGTGGGCCCCCGGCTGAAAAGCCGCCTCATGTCGGGTCGTCTTCGGGGGTTTGTGCCTGGTCCAGCCACCCTCGCAGTACTAGATCTCGGGACAAAGGCCGGGTCCCAGGGTGTTGAGATGGAGGCTCTCGGTCGTGTGTTGTCTGGTAAGTGTGCCAGGCCCAGGGCCGTCAGGAATGGTGCTGTGTTGTCCATCGAGGTGAGTGTGTGTACATAGCTATTTCTGGCCACTGTCAGGGACCCATTCACTCCCCACCTGTAGTTCATGTTGGCTGATCGGAGCTGGCTAGTCACCGGATGGAACGTTTTGCGCTACATGATGGTTGCTTTTGTGAGATCCTGATAAAACGTCAGGGAGGCTTCTTCAAATTGCAGGGGTGTTTTGCCCTTGAGCGCTGACATCATGAGTATTTTGTCGTGGGCTGTGGAGCACCGGAGAATGACGTCTCTGGGTACCGTGGTTGATGCTCCTGTAGGCCCTGGTAATCGGTAGATTCCCTCGATTGCCAGTTTTTTGGAAACCGCATGGGACCAGAAGGAGGCCAGCAGGTGTCTGACATGGTGTGGAAGCTCGCCTGCTGTGACTGCCATTGGGATGCCCCTTATCTTAATGTTGGTGCGGCCGTGGCGGGCTTCCATAGCCGTAATTTGTGCAGAGATGGCCCTTTGATGGGACCAGACTTGTTGGACCGAGTTCTGGAGCTCATTCATCTGTGCAAAACATTTTTTTGTGTGCAAAAACTATAACGATTTGAGCATGCAAAATCTATTAAATGCATTAAAGTTGTATTGGTGCCCAGAGTGTACCTTTAAGTTGTGTTTAACCTTGTCTGATTATTTTAAAATAACAAGCAGTACAATCAAGCAGGATTTATGAGAAGTCATCAACTTACACTGACGTGAGTTACAGAGATTTACACTCAGACCCTATCTTTATAATACACACTATCTAGAGTTACATCACATGGCTTCCTTTCTAGAACACCATGTACAGAAAATAACACTCTCTTACCCACTCTAATTAATCAATATCACTGCTCTGCATACTTGGCGAAGTGAAAAAAAGAGAATATACCATTTGCTACACCGTTTGGTATATCAGTCTTCAAAACACAGTCTTCAATGTATGACATTCTTTACACAATAATTTGCGAGTCAAATATTTGGGTTGCAGTCATTTCAAATGTAATTTGGAGTCAGACTCTAGGTCAACAGCATTTTTGTATTTTATTTATTTGTAAAAATCAGGGCTCAGGGCTCTGGGTCTGCAGGTCCCAAGGCTTCCTCCTGATCAACAGCCAGCTACAACTCCCTGGAACCCTTCCCAAGTTGTACCTTTTGTACTGTCAAACCACCTAAACCCACAACCTGAGACTTGATCTTGATATGAGCACTAATGATAGTCTGTGGTTCAACGTTTGTTTGTTTTTTTCTGTTTTCTTTCTATTATGTTTGACGTTCAAACATTTGAATGTCCCCTATCCAGAAGTATTGCAGTATCTGGTTCTGTATGATCCTTTGTTCTGATGCTAAGGGCCTAGTCCTTTATCGGTTAGTTGTGCTTAGCTCCATACCTACATGGCCCTCCCCAACCTTCACCCTGGTTAGGGGTAACTTATGTAGACAGCCTGACCAGGGGCGGACTGACAGGTCGGGCAGATCGGTCATGGACCGAGGGCCCGAGTCAGTCAGGGGGCCCGGCAGCACAGTCATGCTTCTGCTGTGGAGATCAGATCAGAGATCTCCACAGCAGAAGTAAGAAAGCGCTGTAAGAAGGTTGCAGGGGCCCATAATGACTCTAAGGGCCCCTGCAACCCATCAGTCTGCAAATACCCCTCCCTATTCAGTGAGAGACCTGGTAGCACACCTCTCACTGCCAGGTCTCCTCTCTCTCCCCCTGCTCCGTGCTCCATGCTCTGTGTGAGGATGGGAGGCGGGGCAGGAAGTGACATCACCACCTGCTTCCCTCTCACACGGAGCACACATACAGCGTGGATGGAGGGTGAGAAGGAGCCTGTCTGCCCCACTGCTGCTGGAGGAAGAAAAACATCACATTGTACAGGTAAGCAGGCCCATACACACACTGCCCCACACACATACACTGCCCACCCATATACACACACTGCCCACCCATATACACACACTGCCCACCTATATACACACACTGCCCACCTATATACACACACTGCCCACCTATATACACACACTGCCCACCTATATACACACACTACCCACCTATATACACACACTGCCCACCCATATACACACACTGCCCACCCATATACACACACTGCCCACCCATATACATACACTGCCCACCTATACATACACATATACACTGCCCACCTATATACATACACTGCCCACCCATATACACACACTGCCCACACACATATACACACACTGCCCACCTATATACACTACCCATACCTGCCCACATATACACACACTGCCCACCTATATACATACACCCATACACTGCCCCTACATACCCTTACATACATACACTGCCCCTTGCATATGCACCCACCACTGTACCACACACACCTACATACACTGCCCCCCACCATATACATATGTACCCATATACACACACTGCCCACACACATACCCATATGCATACACTGCCACCTATATACACTGCCCACCCATATACACACACTGCCCACCCATATATATACACTGCCCACCCATATACACACACTGCCCACTCATACATACACTGCCCACTCATACATACACTGCCCCCTCATACATACACTGCCCACCCATATACATACACTGCCCACCCATATACACACACTGCACACACACACACTGCCCCACACACACACTGCCCACCCATATATACACATACACTGCATACACCGCCCACCCATATATATACACACACACTGCCACCCATATATTCACACACTGCCCACCCATATATACACACTGCCCACCCATATATACACACACACTGCATACACTGCCCACACATATATACACACACACACACACATTGCCCCACACATACATACACTGCCCCCCATACACACACTGCCCCCACACACACCGTACACATACACACACACTGCCCCCACACTTACATTGCCCCCACACACTGCCCTCCCCATACACACATTGCCCCGACACACATACACTGCCCTGACACCATACACATTCACACACTGCCCCCCATACACATACACTGCCCACACACACACATATACACAGCCCCACATACACACACACATTGCCCCACACACCCTACACATTCACTCACTACACCCCCCCCACACACACACTGAACCTTTCACACACACTGCACCACTCACACACACCACTGCTCCTATGCCCTACTACAGCCTCATATCATAGCAGACCCCAGGTAAGTTGTCAAACTGTTTGACTACTTACTTTAAAATTATTTTTAACATTTACTTAGTCCTTAAAGGACCACTATAGGCACCCAGACCACTTCAGCTCAATGAAGTGGTCTGGGTGCCAGGTCCCTCTAGTTTTAACCCTGCAGCTGAAAACAAAGCAGTTTCAGAGAAACTGCTATGTTTCACTAAGGGTTAATCCAGCTTCTGTTGCTGTCTCACTGACAGCTGCTAGAGGTGCTTCCGCGATTCATACTGTGAATGCGTGCGCTGAATTCGAGAATGCGAGAATTCCCCAGAGCCGAGGGAGCCCGGCGCAGGAGAAAGGTAAGTGGTTGAAGTGGGAGGGGGGCACTATAGTGCTCCTTTAATATTTTGTCTTGAAGGGCCCTGGATCTAATTTTGTCCGGGGGCCCAGGAGGCTGTCAGTCCATCCCTGAGCCTGACTAACCTTATCTTTCTATTACCATAACTGACGCCACCTAGTTCTAGTCGCATAGCATCTTAAGGTTTATTTTGCCATACATGCTCCCCTTTTCACTCAGTAGATATTGGTATTGGTATTAGTTAATTCATGCACATAAGCCTGATACCGATTTTACTGTACTACTCTGCATACACGTTTGTGCACTTTGTCTATACATGTACTGTTAAGTATTTATATGAAAGAAATGTATAAATAAGTGTCAAAAAATAAATAAATCATACGCTACTTTAATTTGTACTGAACCCTGTATTTTTTTTTTTAAATCTATCTTGATGTTGAGAGAACTATGCGAAGCATACATCACAACTTATGAATATATAAGAAACCAGGCAATTTTGCCAATTAATTTGCTCACATTTGAGTAATGCCTTTTAATTGTTATATCAATGGCTAGCATATATACTTCTAAGATTCACATAAACTAAGAGGGCAATAGGATCCAAACTTCCTCATCTAATTTCTCATCCAAACTGGGATATCAAACTGGTGTAGGCTTTAGAACATCTACAAAATATTTGTGTCCAATTAAGGTCTTACATGCCATGAAGTGTCAATGGAGTCCATTAAATTTTGGCTAATTAGATTTTTAAAAAAATGTCAGGGACTAGCAGCCTAGTAAAGTCCTAAAGGGTTTATGAATATCACACATTCATTGACCTTTTTAATTCCGCACCCAATTCTCATCTCAAAAATATGCTTTTCTTTAAATGATTCAATGAAAAGTCAAAATAAAAAAATAAAAGCCTTTGACCTCTATATGTCTTCTGCTAGACTTTTCTGTCTATATATACACACTGCACTTCTCTGTGAGAACTGTTTTCTCACATTGTGACAACAATCCACACATCTCAATCTTTGAGGGATAGCAGTTCCTTTGAACACTTTTTTTGTACCTCTAGATAATGTTGCTCCTAATGTATTTGAAAGCATCTGCCACATCTAATCTTCCAACCGTTCCCTCTTAGTTTATAAAGGAAGAAAGGAAAGCCATAGAAAGCCATATGTGGGATGCTCCAAGGTCAAACAAGTCTCCTGGTCTATTCAACAGCAATAACATTCACTATAAATAATTTAGCTCTAGGTGCAAAGAAACTTAATTATAATGGGCAGTAAGTGACATAAAATAAGTAAATGGAACTTGTGATTAGCTAACCTTCTGAAGGATACCAAGTCAACCTCTAACTTGTAACTGGCATGTTGAGTTCAATCCTCTTAAGATTTGAAATGGCATACAAAATTAAACAACGTTGGTTGTACATAACCTTTGAAAATAGATAAGAAAAATATAACAATGCCAGGTTTACATTGCTTCTTCTTCAATTGCCACAATTGTGGTCTCCATATAAGCCCAATACGGGAATGACCTGTAACCATTACAGTAAATGGAGGACTAAAAGAAAATGAAATAAGAATATTCCGGTACCATATTAATGTAAGTGACATCCAATGTCAGTTCTAGTGCAATGGTAAAATTAATGCAGAGGCACAAAGACAAGTGAAATATTACTCAAATGGTCCTGGAGTAATTGTCGCAATTGTATCAGTGTGACATTGTCGGTTATGAAATAGACTGCAATGCAAAAGGAATTTATTGTCTGCTCTTAATTGAGATTTAATTGAGATATATACACACTATGTCATGTGTGTTGCCGTTAACTTATAATAGAACAAAATACTTTATACAGAACATCATTATAATGAAGATTTTTCCACATTGATAAAATGACTAATTGGAGAGTAATAGTGATGTTCCAGTCTGGAATGTGAAAATTGATAGGGTTACTGGTGACTATAAAGAATGAATGACATCCAACATCAGACCACAAATTAAAACGAGCACTTAAAAAAATTAAAATAAGAGACTTCAAAAAACAAACATGACGTAACACTGGCCTACTAAGACCACAGTAAGGTAATATTACAATACGTGCAGCAATGGACCTTGTACCCAAAGGTGGACTTCATCCAAGACCATCACACTTAATGGGACACTGTAAGCACTATAACTGCTTAATTTCACTGAGGTGGTTCTAGTGTGGGTTAGAGTGTCTTGAGTAGTCTGGCGTAGTCCTTCCCTTCAGTATAATAATGCTTTAATTTTAAATAATAGTCCCCAGTTGCCCATACCCTCTGTTCTGCTTGGACTAATGAAGTAGCATTAGCCTTATTGGAAGTGGGCAGCTTCCATTGCTAGAAGGAAGTGTATAATCATTGTTTTAGCCTCACCTCCAGTGTGAGCCAGGCTGTGGATGGTAAGGGTCCCTAATTTAGTATGAAACTGCTTAAAAATAGTTTAACATTGAATAGCGGGACAGTGGACTGCAGGCACTATAACAAGTGTAATTAGATTAAATTGTTATAGTGTCTACTTTGTCACTTTAAGTGTCTCAAAACAGTTTTTTTTTTTTTAAAACAAAGAGGTTGAAATCCCGAATTAACCATATACTGGAAATGGACAGTGAATGAAAACAAAATATTGCTTCCAGTCAATTCTGCTGAAAATACAGGGAAAAAAAACACAATTACATGTAGAAGCAAAGGATCTATATACAATGTAAATATATAATATAATTATTGATCTCTCAATAGTTATGCTGACATGGACTGAATCAAAATATGAAATCTTTGGTTTTCCAGGCAGGCGTCTTGCCAGTGTTGAGTAAGAAAAATAATGGTTCCTCACCGGAGGACATCAACTGTCAAACATGGTGGAAAAAGCATGGTGGTGTGGGAGTCTTTTGCTGGATCAAGAATCAGGTACTTGCAAAGTGTGAGTGGCAACCTGAACCAAAAACTCTACCATATAATTTGCAGAACCATACAAAATACCCTGGTATACCCTCAGTGGGTCATTGGTTCACCTTATTGCATGATGATAACCCAAAACATGTCTCCGGGCTATGCCAAAACTACCTTAGAAGAAAAGAACAATATGGTAGGCTTAAATCACAGAATGGTTCACACAGTCTCCTTACTTAATCCCAACCCAACCTGATGAGGATTTATTGGACAAAAGAATGGGAGCAAAGCAACCTACAAGTGCAATATAATTGCAAGAACTTCTGCAACAGTATTAGGAAGAACTTTCCAAACAGCATTTGATTTCCATTGTGGAAAGAATACCATAATTATGTTCACCAATCTGATCTGTAAACCGTGGCGAAATGGAGTCAAAAAATATGGATTACATTTTGTTCATTATAATGATCTCATGTTTTTTTTGCATATAGAATTGTTTTATGCTTTAAAGAACGAGGTACCAAACGGCATATATTTGCATAACAAAGGAAAAAATGTAGGAGTTCCAAAATTTTGACGAGAGAGAGACAAGTGTGAGAGTACACCAGTAATGCGCCTCGAAGAGTTTTCATCTACCAGGAGCTGAATAAGGAGATATGTCAACTTGTAAAACACAGGGATAAGTAATATATTATGTATCAGACTACAATATTCATAAACATGATGGAATTTAGTAACAATACCAAAAGAACATCTCTGACATTAGGGCACAAAGAAATTGTAAAAACAAGCCAACTCAGAAGAACAACATTAGTTACTGTAACTACTTGAACATGCATTATCTTGAAGTGCAAATTGCTCCATCTGCAATCCCCTCAGTAAAATACTTGGAAACAGAAGGACCAATTCAGCAATAACCACATTTTGCCTTTGCAGGCGTAAAAGAGCCTCTAAAATGCTATGCCCCATAAAATAGGATTATTTCTATATCCTTGTCATAACTGGCAAATGCAAGTGTCGTAAAAATATTTTTGTTAACATTTTTTTTTTTAGTGCGAATGCAAGTGTAAAATGAGCATACAGCAAACTGTTGCTAATTTCATGGTTTACAACACCTACATACATCAGATTGCCTACGGAAAAAAACAAGCAAACATAGAAAATCATAATGCAGACAGCACTACAACAAGCTAATTAGATACTATGATTGCAAGTTAGAGTTACAAAATGTAATTAGATATTTATGCAAACGTGAGAAATTGTTAAAGGGACACTCTTGGCGCCAACACAATTTATGTACCTGTAACTTTCTTCCCATTCAGAACTCTTTACCTCTACCCCCTTATCCACACCTCCCCGTTTAATGAAACATTTGATTGTTCTCAGTTTAAGTGTATGAAAACAGCTCAGCCAATAAAAACTCAGTCTCTCTAGCCAATTACACAGAGCCTCTCGTCTAGAAAAATTGTATACAGGTGGCCGGGAGTCCTGCAATCCCCATTTGTCCAGTATCACAATGGGACTATCTGCATTCCATGACTGACCGAGACAGACTCTCTGTTTCAACTGTAAGCTCGTTTGAGCAGGGTCCTCATCCATCTATTTTTAATTGTCTCATTTATTGTTAAATTCCCCCCTTTGATAATATTGAAAAGCACTGCAGATTAACTGCACTATATAAATACTAAAAAATAACAATAATGGGCCTACAGCCTGGCCCTACTAGCCTTGTGGACCATTCGTCAGGGTGTCATTTCTACCCTATTCGCCCTAGCACTCATAATGTAACACTTATTTTTCACCAGTTTTGTTCCCAATATGAATGCAGTCATGTATTATTTGTTGACTGCCTCTATAACTAATGGATTTACTATATACTGAGATGGACTAGACTTCATGTATGATTGATGTCTGAAGTTCAACAATTATACCTAGAGGCACTGGCTATTTTTACTAACCCGTGGGTTTAGTTTGTTTTTGTTATCTCCTAATACCCTCATTCTGTTTAAGGGTGAATAGGTGTTTGTCATGGTTAGCACTTTATTACCAATTGGTGGCTAACCATTTTTTTTTTTTCAACCAAAAGGTAATTTTTTTATTTTATATTATAAAATTCTCCTTCTGTCTGCATTTTAGTTCTCTTGCATAAAAATAAAAAAAAAGTTTTAAAATGTTGGAATAAGGAGAAAAGAGAAAGCGAAAGAAATGTCATTTGCTTGTGTTCACCACAAAACCTATACATTTTGACTATACATTGGATAATTCTATTTTACTTGGACTTACAGTATTTCCAGATATTTAGTATTAGAGGACCCCTTTGGAATCATGGTTAAAATGCCATAATTAACCATTTACAGATGACATACAAACAGCTGGTTTAAAAATTCCTATACACTGACGGAATATTTCTAGGTAAAAAAATATTAACTACGGACAGCTGTAGACTGATACTTACAAAATTCTCATTCAGTCTTATTGAGCAAATGTTCATTTTCATTTGACTTAATCCGTCATGGTTCTTGAACATGTAACAAAAGAATACATTAAGAATACATTTAACGCAGAGAAACCTTGGTGTTAAATACTGTGGTTTATGCTGGATGAGGGTGGATAAAGAATGCCAGCATGTTGTTGTTTTTTTAATTCATACATTGCCGACAGTTAAATCCCTCGCAGACGAAAAAAAACAAAAACACTAAAACCGTTGCTAAATTTGTTCTAAAAGCAGCACACAAAGAAGAGTGACTGATCAGTGATGTTTAGTATAGAAAAGGTTCCTTTCATCCTGCTGATTGCTTCGCTGTGTGACAATAGAATGGCAGACTAAAATGAAGGTCGAATATATGTATTTTGCAGGTTCATCCATTGGCCACATCTCTAAAAAATTAGTTGTACTCAAACAACGGAACACTTTGAAAAAGTCTAAATGTAGGTGAAACGCGTTAGTGCTTGTTATCTATTTTATACCTTACTTTGTTTTACTATTTGTCTCCTAATAAAACTATTTTTATACCATTTGGAGCTCTTTGACTTATATTTGAAGATTTTTTTATTTTTTTATTCTTTATTTGTGTTATTTTGCATTAATATGGGTAAGAAGGGAGGGGTTACAGAAAAGAGGATGGAGGGGAGTAAGGGTAGTCTGATGCAATTTACAAAGTTGGTGTTAGTACCATTGCAGGGTATTTTATCAGGCATAAGTTTACATAGGAGCATGCAGTGTTTCTTGGTGATAGTGATGTCATAATTGGTTACATTTTACAGATGAGGTCATTTTGCGTGGTTGGTTGTATCATACCAGTATATTGCAAAATTTTCACGAATTTCGGTATTCAGTCACTGCGTTGCTTGTATATAGATGACTGTGGCGATTGTTTGATGTTGTAGGTACCCTTGTGGGGATTGGTAGCCTGCATTGTTATTTGTTTGCATAGGTTGGTGTTTGCAACGGTGATTCGGTTGGGGTCGTTGCAAGGCGCGTCATTAGTCGTGGTGTTTCATGTCTTTTTTGCTCTTACTTGTGTTGCAGCCTTGCGTTTGGGTAGTGTAGGGTATCAGTGTTTCGTCGTCATGGAGGCTTTCAGTGTTCCCATGTCTGTCTAGGGCACTTCTGTATCCTGCTTTGTTGTTGTACGTGGGGGGTGGGTGGGGTATGGGTTTAGTGGGTTCGGGCATGGGTGACGGTCCACGGATTGCCCGGGGGCGCAGCACCCCCACCCCCCTGAGTGGGTTACGGGGTAGGCTGTATGCTACAAGGATGATTGTGTGCTGTGGTTGCTTATGTGGGTAGGTGTGTTGGTTTTCCAGGTTTTCTCAGGGGGTGTTGGTCTGTTTGTGTATAGGTTATACTATGGTATGGTTGTGTCTCCCTCCAGTCATGGGTCCCATATTTTGTGGTACTGTTTGGGTGAATCGTGTACTTGTGCTGTGAGTTTATCCATGTGTGAGCTGTCAGTTATTTTTCTCAAGATCATTTCTTGTGTCGGGCTATGGGTTGTGGACCATAGTTCTGCTATTGCCCTTCTTGTTGCCAGGGCTAAACGGGCTATTAATTTGTTTTTGGCTCTGGTGAATGTATCTATTGGCTTGGAGAGTAGAAGTGCCCAGGGGTCTGTGGGGCAGGGTTTGTACAGTATTTTGGCAATCAGCTGTGTGACGCTGTGCCAGAGAGGTTGGAGTTTTGGACACGTCCACTAGCAATGTAGGAACGTGCCCTTTTCCCCGCACAGTTTTCAGCAAGTGTTGGTCGGTATTTGGTGCATAGTGGCGAGGCATTGTGGTGTGAGATACCAGCGGAATAGCATCTTGTATGCCTGTTCCTTGTGCGTGGCACATATTGATATGGATGCTGTTGCTTCCCATATGTCTGAGCAGTCGGTGGCTTCCTCAGGGGGGCCTAGATCTGTTTCCCATGCTGCTATGTATGAGAGGGCCAGTTGTGTGTGGTGGTTGTCTAGTGTCATGTACATGTCAGAGATTTGCCCTTACCTTTTAGAATGCTTTGTGCAGTCATATTCGAAGCGAGTGAGTAGGGCTGTAACGGCTTGTCGTATGATCGGGGTTGCTGCGAAGCTGCGTAATTGTATGTATCGAAAGTGATCAAAGGTTGTGAGGGAGGATGAGTCTTTAATTTCTGAGAATTGTATGATGGTATCATTTTGGTAAAGGTGTCCTAGTCGTGATATGTCTCGTTGCTCGAAATGGGATGAGTCCTGGTGGGAATAGTTTGTTCCTCCAGATTGGGGTCATGGGGAAGAGGTAGGAGGATAGCTCAAATTTGTCTCTTAGCTTGTCCAAGAGGTCGAGTGCGTGTGTGATCGCGGGTGCGGTCGTAGGGGGTAAGGACCTGTGTGGTTTAGTTGTCCACATGTATAGGGACGGGTGATCCCCTCCAAATATCAGGTGTTCTAAGTCCACCCATGGTTTTTCCCCTGGTGGGACATGCCGCTGCTGAGTGATAATATACTAGATTAAGTAGTCCTAAGCCTCCACATTTCTTGGGCACATATAGAGTGCTCCTGCGTATTCTTGGCTTGTGGCCATTCCAGACAAATGTATCTATTGCTGATTGTAAGGTTTTGAAGTCTTGTTTGTGGATTGGAATTGTGAATGTTTGGAAGAGGTACAGGAATCTGGGAAGGAGGTTCATTTTGATGGGGGCGATGCGTCCCAGCCAGGAGATTCCTAAGGGTCTCCACTTTATCAGGTCCTCGTGGGCTCTCCTAAGTAGTGGAGTGTAGTTTCTTGCGTATAAGGTGTTCGTGTCTGCCGGTAGTTTGATACCTAGGTATCCTATTTCTGTATGGCAGATTCGCAGAGGGACTGTTTGTGTGATTCTGGTTAAGCTCTGGGGTTGTATTTGTATCGGTAGGAGCTCAGATTTAGTTAGGTTGATCTTATACCCCGAGAGTTCAGAGTATTCGCGTATGATGGTAAGAAGAGGGGTGAGTGAGCTTTCCGGATTGGTTAGTGTCAGGAGTATGTCATCGGCGTATGACAGGATTTTGAATGTTTCTCCTCGTACTGTGAATCCTTCTACCTCCCGGCTGGAGCGCACCGCCTGCAGCAAGGGTTCTAATGAAAGGGCGAAAAGTAGTGGTGATAATGGGCATCCCTGACGTGTGCTGTTTGATATGGGGAAATGCGGTGGGGCTATGTTTGGCAGGAGGAGTGCGCCTGTAGGGGAGTTCTATGTCGCATGCAGGAACGAGGTAAATTCATTGGGTAATCCTATGTGTGATAGGGTTCTATGTAGAAACAGCCATAGCAGGCGGTTGAAGGCCTTTTCTGCATCTAATGAAATTATGGCCGTAGGGATGTTTGTGGTTGGCCAGCCAAATGAGGTCTATGGCCCTCCGTGTGTTGTCCGCTGCTTGCCTATGGGGGATGAATCCCACCTGGTCTGGGTGGATGAGAGAGCCTAGGTATGGGCTTAGTCTATTAGCCATGACTTTGGTCATGATTTTGAGGTCTACATTGAGCAGCGAGATGGGTCTGTAGTGAGCGGGGTCGGTGTGGTCTTTTCCCGGTTTGGGGAGGAGGCAGACGTTTGCGTTAGTGAAGTCTGATGTGAGATTTTCCCCTCTGAGTGCGGCATAAAAGATTGCGCAGAGGTGTGTGAGGAGTAAGGGGCTAAATTCTTTGTAGTAGAGGGCAGTATATCCATCTGGTCCTGGGCTTTTGTTAGGTTTGAACGATCCTACTGCCTGTGCCATATCCTCTACTGTGACTTCTTGTCCTATTGTTCTTTTGGCCTCTTGGGACAGTTTGGGGAGTGTTGCATTTCGTAGAAAGGTGTCTATGCGTGTGATGAGGGACTCCCTTGTTTCTAGGGGTCGTCGGTCGTGGTTATAAAGGTCCGTATAGTAATCTTGAAAGACTTTACCTATACGGCGCGGGCAGTTGCTAAGGTTCCCTTCTTCTGTGCAGATTGAGGAGATCCGCCTGTTGTCGGTGCGTTTTTTGAGACGGCGAGCTAGCATGGTATCTGCCTTGTTCCCCTTTTCATTAAATTTTTGTTTAAGCCACATGAGTGCTTTAGTTGTGTCTGCCTGTGTGAGGGTTTTGAGGAGGTCCCTAGTTGCTATTAATTCCTTCAGTGTGGTGGGGTTAGGGCATTGTTTGTGCTCTGTCTCCAGGTGGCGCAGTCCCGTCATTGCTTCGGCTATCTGTCGTTGGGTTTGCTTTTTCTTATGTGTGGCTAGGCTAATGAGAGAGCCCCTGATGACCGCTTTATGTGCAGCCCATAGAGATATTGGTGTGGTTGCCGTGGGGTCGTTGAATTCAAAGTACTCTTTGATTGCTTTGGCTGTTTTGTCTCTGATTAGCTTGTCGTGTAGTAGCAATGGGTTTAGTCGCCAGGTCCAGTGTCTGTGTATTGCCGGTAGGTTTATGGTGATTGCTATCTCAGCATAGTCGGACCAGGCTATTAAGCCAATGTCTGACTTGGTGATTTGGGGTATTAGATTTGGGGAGATAAGAAAGTTATCTATGCATGAGTATGTTGCCGTGTGGGTTTGAGAAGAATGTGTAGTCTTTGGTTGATGGGTGTTGCGCTCTCCATATGTCAATTCGTTTTTGGGTTTAAAGAATTGGTCGAAGAAGCTGTAGTTCTGAGATATGCGGATGCGTGCGGGGTTGGGTTGTGTTCTGTCAATGGTTGGCGTCTGGACTGCATTGCAATCACCTCCTACTATTAGGCGTGTGGAGGAGCAAGTGTTAAGGTGCGTTGCTAATTGTTGCCAGAATGCTGCGTCTGGCGTTGTGGGTGCATATATGGAAGAGAAGGTGTATGCTACTGTACTGATTTTCCCTGTGATTGTGATATAGCGCCCCTGTGGGTCTTTTGTTTGGGTGATGTCCGTTAGGGGGCAGCTTGCAGAAATAACTATTGCTACTCCTTTAGTTTTGGAGTTTGGGGAGGAGGCAGTGAAACTATGTGGGTAGTATCTGTTGGTAAGGGGGAATGTGCGGCGTGTTGTGAAGTGAGTTTCTTGAATGAGAAGGATGTTGGCATGTTTGCGTGCCCACCTGAGGATGTTGTGTCTCTTGGTGGGGGAGTTTAGTCCTTTTGCATTGATTGACAGCAGCGTAGGGTTGCTGGCATCGCAGTATGTGTAGGGTGTGTTACCCTGTGGTGTGGGGCATGGACCTGTTTGGCCTGCGCACCTGGGCGGGCCCAGACCGTCGGGGTTTGGAGGGGAAAGGTGATAGGTGTCTCCATGGGGGGAGGAGGGGAGGGGATTGAGCTTGGTAAGGGGGAGAGGAGTAGGGGCGGAGTGGGTTGTCGGGTGTCAGGGATCCGCCAAGGGTGGCGGGTGAGTGGTGTGGTGAGCTACTGGGTTTATCTAATGGCCAGTAGGATGTGGGGCGGTACGTCCAACTGCTCCGTGGGTACGTCCTGGGGTCTTGGTCAGGGGTTGTGGGGGGTAATGGTCATCCGGTTAGAGCTACCAGCAGACATATCTTTAGTTTAACATTTCAACGACAACAATATAACATTTTGTAAACTCACTGGTGCGCGGACCACTGCCCCTGGTGTCGGTTGTAGGGGTTTTGGACCTTTTTGCTGATTGTGTGTCGTTGGGTTGGGGTACCCTTACAGATAGGGAGTGTTATGGAGAGGGTTAGTTTTGTGGTAGGTTCTTATGTGGACCGGAGGGTCAGCTCCGTGTGCCCGGTTCGGTGAGTACCAGTTTTGAGGTATTGCGTGTGGGTGCTCAGTTGGGGCAAGGTGGTCGGTTCAGCAAGTGTAAGAGGCTCCGTGGGGGAGTCATCTTGTCCCATCCTGCCCCCTCCCCCCTTCTGCTTTCCCAGTTGCGTCCAGGAGGACGTGGGTCAGATGTTTGTGGCAGTCACTGTGACTTAGTCCTTTGTGGGGTATCGGGTGGCTGGTAGTAGTGGGGTGACCTAATGGTCTGTTTTCGCTATTGGTAGTCAGTGAAACTAAGTATGGTTCCGGTACCGTAGTCTCATTTACCTAAAACACACGTTAATTAATATGCCCCGTCAATCGATCAGTTTCACTATCAGTAGGTGGTCAAAGTATAGTTCTGTTATCTTAGCCCCAGATATATGGAACACATATTAATCACTATAACTGGCAAGTTAAGCAATTTCGCTGTCGACCATTGGTCATAGTGTAGTTCGGGTATTTTAGCCCTTTATACATACAGCACACACTTAGTACTATAACCAACTTAATAAGTGTTAAAATGTTAAAATCAATAGAAACTGTGCTCATTAATGCAGTTATAGTTATGACATGTTAGTTCTTATCTGGACGTAGATATCGCTGCTGAAGATTTGGGTTTTCCATGTCAGTTCTCTTGTGTGTTATTTGGAGGTGGTTTATTGTACTGTCTGGCATATTAAGAAAGTCCGCTGTACAGTGGGGTCGTTGCTCCGTCTTGTGGGGTTAATGAGTGTTCTGTGGCTGATGGCTTTCCGTCGCTGGGTTGTTCATGGGAGCTCCCCTCTCTGAGGGTCTTCTGTCGGGTCCCTTCTGAGCTGTATCGGACCCAAGATCTATGGCGGGTAGGCCCAGGCGCTCCAGGAAGTCTGTCGTCTCAGAGATGCTATGTAGGCTGAATGTGCGATTATTTTTCCGCACCTGCAGTTTGAAGGGGTGTCCCCAGAAATAACGAATATGCCTTCTGGTGAGTTCTTGCGTGAGGGGTCGGAGTTCCCTTCGTTTGCGGAGAGTGCTCGGGGCGAGATCTTGGTAGAAATGTATTTGATGTCCCTCTATTCGGAGTGGTGTATGTCTTGCTGCTCACATGAGGTCCCCCTTAATGTGGTAGTAGTGCATTCGGATTATTATGTCTCTGGGCTCTGGGGTAGGAATCATTGGGTGTTGGAGCACTCAGGGCCCTGTGTCTAGCATGAGTTCTGCAGGTGTAGCTTCTGGAAGTAGGCCGCAGAATAATTTGCGGAGCGTCTGCGCTAGTGCCTCCACCTCCACCGACTCCGGTATGCCTCGGATCCTTATATTATTGCGACAGGACCTATTATTGAGGTCCTCCTGTGCTTCTTCTAGTTGGCGCACTTGCTCTTGTAGGGTGGCTATGGCACTGTCATATGCCGCGGACTTTGTAGATGTTTGGTCCTTGCGTCCTTCTAGCTCACTTGTTCTCCGCGTGAGATCATTCAGTCCCTCTGTAAGGGGTGAGAGGTGCTTGGTAAATTCCTCATGTTTATTCTTATTTCTTTTAGAAGGTGTTACAGGTCTTCTTTTGATAGGGGTTTTGAGGGGTCAGCGCGGCTGATGTCGCTAGCCGCCGAATCAGAATCCTCGTCGCGGCCATCTTCTCCACGTCTGGGTTGCCATCTTTGCGGGATCTGAATTTCGGAGCCACCTCCGTGCCTGGCTTCGATTTGCGTCCTCCCCTCATATCTTGGCGTTGGACTACCGGTACTGTGGATAGAGGTGACCAGTTTGGTGTAGGTGGGTTCGGGTTTCACTGCTGTTGTGCGCTGAATCTGTGCCTGCCGGGACGGAGCTCTAGCACAAAGCCGCCATCCGCACCGGAAGTCAGGCGCCGCCCCCCTATTTGAAGATTTTATCCAAAGGACTTACGCAGTGACATCCTTGGTGGGGATCATACCACCTACACCTATTAGGATTGAGCAATACCTATATTTGCTCTCCGCTTGTGAGTACATCTCTTTATATCCACTTTTATATAACGTAGGCACGTTACCACTACTTTCTGAATTATTGGTCATAATTTGTTAAGTGATCAAATGCATGCAGTTTTGTATTGTTGACTTTCTTCGTTCGATTTATATTTTTGGCTTGTTTTATTTCCAATGTTCTGGTAGAAACAGACATCTTTTTCTGGGTCAAGGCAAATGTTTGGCCTGCTACAATTCTTTTAGAATATCTTGCTTGCTTGCTTAGTAATAGATGGTGCTGAATTTGGTTACTTCAAGAAAGTGACCTTCACTATCCATTATCAAAGTCTGACTACTGAACATTAAACAAAAAAAATAAAGGAACCACACTCAAATCCACAAACCGGGTGTACTGAAGTAGGACCAGCAAATCCAACACACGTATAACAGAAAAAAAGAAAAAATCTTCAGGAACTCACAGAATTAAAGCCAAATGCAGATGTATGAGATCAGGAAGGAAAAGCAATGTTTCAACCTCCTGAAAGCAACTTTTCGACCTCCTGAGAGGTCTTTATCAAGCTGATCGAGACCACTCAGGAGGTCGTAAAGTTGCATTTCCTTTCTGATCCAATAAATCTGCCTGTGGTTTTAATTCTGTGAGTGCCTGAAGATTTTTCTTGTTTTTTAGTTACTTAACATGAACCAGCCAAATGTTCCTAGAAACCAATTTGTAAGAAGTGCAAAGATTTGTTTTTGTTTTGTTTGTACCTACAGATTCGTAATAACATTTTTATATTCGTAACTTTTCTCATGCAGCACACCGGTCTATGCATTTCTTTCTTTGCAAGTTGTAATTCCTAAATATAGAAATGATTTATTTAGATATTCCGTTTGGATCAATAAACCCCTTATCTGCACACACTTCTGGCACCCTCTTCCATTTACTGTGCACTCGTTTTCTTTGCCACCTGTTTTCTGCACCTGTCACATAGTTTAATGCAGGATTTTATCCTGGCATTTATTTTCATTTAATTTTTTATAGTTTTGTGGCCATCTATCTAAAAGAAGCTACAAGAGTATATATTATATGGTAAAATGTCAAAGTCACACAACATTTAACGACCACACAAAATAAACACACAAGCCACTGCTTCATATTTAAAACTACCTGTCACTATACTACTTGGAATAAAACTAAGACAGACTGTCATTCACAAAAAGCTCAAAGCAGACTGTGGATCTGGATTCCAGAAGGACATGTTAAAAAGACACTACAAGCACCAAAGCAACTTTAACTGAAAAAAGCAGTTGTAGTGTATAGATCATGCCTTTGAAGTTTTACTGCTCTACTCTCATTTAGGTGTGAAATCAGGTTTGTTTCTGATTATGCAGCCCTGTGCACACCTCCCCTGGCTGTGTGATACAACCTGCACCAAAACATTTTTTAAAATGGTTTTTACTTTCAATCACATGATCAGATGTAAAGGTTTTTATCTCCTGCTTTGTAAATTGAACTTTAATCACACATAGGATGTTCCTGCATGATATAGCAAGCTATTAACAGAGCAGGAGATAATAAATTATGCATTAAACCGAATATCCACTAAAGGAAGTATACACATTATATGACTCTTTACAGGAAGTGATTAGGAAGGTTGTGCAAGTCACAAGGAGGCGTGACTAGTGCTGCATAAACAAAGTGATTTAACTCCTAAATTGCAGATAATTGAGCAGTGAGACGGCAGGGACATGATCTATACACCAAAACTGCTTCTATAAGCTAAAGTTGTTTTGACGACTATAGTGTCCCTTTAATAAAGCAGTTTTGGTGTACAGACCATGTGCAGAGTGAGTAGTGCTGTTCCACTTACTCTCTGTAACAAAAATCTGCTTTTTATATGTATTAGATTTTGTATGTCATACAGAAAATGATGTGCTCCTAAGAGAGTGGTCATCTACTAATGAGCATAAAGTAGTGTAAGTAGAATTATTTATTGATATTTTCAGACGGGTTGCAATGTAGAAAAGGCTATGGTGCAGTTATTTTTTTAGGGCGAGTCCTTATGGTTTTCATCATACCATTTTTAAGCATTTTGACAAAATATAGGATTCCCCAGCAACCAAAACTCACTCCCGCGACTCACTGTGCAGCTTAATATTTGTACTGGTTAGCCAGGAACAGCTGTAAGTTGCAGTAGTTATGGTGTTCTAAGCATTTCCTTTATTTCACTCGGAATTTAATTATATATAATTAGCTTGTGTTATGTATTATATGTTACGATCTGCCTGACAACCCAGGCAGTCCCTATGCAGCCAATCTTGCTATTTGGCCGATCCGAGTTATGTGATTGTAGTGTAATTGTGATCACATGACTTGGGAACGACGGGTTGGCTGCAAGGGAAAGGTCTCTGTTGTCAGGCACCAACATTAGGATGTCATTATGCTCTAACGTTAACACCATGCCACTCAGGACGTAAAGACACGTCCCAACGTCAGCATCGGATTAACGACGTTCCAAATTGGCTCTAAGAATGTAAGGCCGTACCAAGATCACAGCCTTTCTTTCTTCTATAGAAACCTGTCAATTAATGATTATTCAGATACATGTTCACTCCAAGTAAAACATCAGCTATTAAAAAGAACTGCAAGTGGGGGGCAGAGCTAGAGCCCAATGGGATCAGTCGCATGCTCGCGGTTCTCCCGGCTTTTGAACCCCAAACGGCAATAAAAATGACTATACCAAGCTACTCACAAACCGACATACTGCTGGCAAAAGCATCCTCACCGATGGGGAGGAAAATAAAGAGGCCGCGACCATACCGCCCGCGGTTCACAGCGGACATAAGAGACCTGCTGCGGAGACCGCACGGCGGGCCAGACCCAACATGGCGGCCGACTTGACAACTTCACAGACAGCTCAGAAGACATCCCCCTCCATAACCCTGACAACCTGGGGTACAGGTGGCCATCTAAGCCTTCACAGCCGACCGCTAGCATCTCTCAACCAGTCACCACAAAGATACTTACCAATCTCATCATGGATCTTTGCCAGGATGTCAGGGGGTTCACCGCTCTCCTCACAGCAGTAGAGTGTACCTCTCAAACAAACAACACAGGTCCAAGATCTCTAGAAGCAAGTCAAAGACCTGACTGCTGCTCACACTACTCTCAGCCACCAACAAGCAGCTTTGGAGGACAAGAGGCGATGGAAGCATGTGAAAAATCGGGGCCTCTCTGAAGGAATAGCCCCAGCTAAACTGCCTCACCTCATCCGCAGGATATTTGCTGCCCTCCTTCCCACCAGGTAAGCCAAGGGAATACAACTTGACGGAATGTTCCGCCTGCCCAAGCCAGCAATGCCCTCAGGTACAGCTACCAGTGACCTCCTGGTAAAGTTCCAGAATGGGCAGGATAAAGCAGTCTTCTTGAGTGCCACAAAGAGAAAGAATCCATATCGGTTTGAAGACATGGACTTGTCCTTCTATACTGACCTCTCCCGAATGACCATGCTTTGGAGGAAATCCCTTCGACTGCCAACAGCAACACTTACAGCTAAGGAGTGAAGTATTAAGACACCGAACACAAAGTGGCAGACATCGCCGAGATGGACACTGTCCTAGCAGCCTTGGGCCTCGCAGGCCCACCTACCCCCACAACCTGGGATCCAGCTAAAGTAGTCCCATTCACCCCCGCTGCCCGAAGAGTACCTGGGAAGGAGATCACCTGACGCACCTGCTAATACGGTATGTTACTAGTATTTCTTAATATGTCTGGAATAGCCCAACGTTAAATTTTCCATGCATAACAAAAAACAGTTTTAAATGCCCCTCATACTGAGAAGTAACACTAAACCTAAGGCCAAACAAGGCAGAGACGGTGAAGATCCTGGGTCCATTTTTTTTTATAACCACCACCACCCCAGTTCCCATCATGCACACTCATTATCTTGGAGCTTTAGGTTACGCATTGGATTACTCTGCTCAATAGTAACACTCACTGTAGAAGTCAGTCACTAAGTACTCACCCCCGCCAAAAAGCTAATCACAGTAGCTTCCAACATGATTTAACATACTGAAGTTACCATAATAGTGCTCTGGGCCCCGCTCCAACGCAACAGGGTCTACCAACCAACTAGTTCTTGCACCCCTGTTAATCATACTCTTTAGTATACAACATTGGGCCTACGAGCCAACTTTACACTAGCTTGTTTTTGCATTTATTTATATTCTTCTCTCATTTTATAAAAAGTCCAGTTAAGTCAAATGACATGACAAAGTCTGACGATATATAATGCTTGTTACGGCTATTGTGGCCGCACAGGCTTGATTGTATTTTTATGCACAAGAAAAATAAAGAATTATATCAAAATAAAAAGAACAGCAAGTTAAAGAAAAATAAATATGCTACTCTCAAAAAGTCTGTGAATGTCAGTAGTAACAAAACATGCCACATCTTTACCAGGCATGTGCATGGGGAAAATTTTCGGTTCGGTTCGGCATTCCGAAATTCGGGACTTCGGCAACGGTATTAGGGAGTTATCTACCAAAAGGCTGAAAGCCCTAAATTGGTCTTTCAGCCAAATGTACTAATACTAAGTAAAAATGACATAGTATTAGTAAATTTTGCCCCTACTCGATATACCGTGAGTTGGGGCATGTCTATTAAACGTGAGCAGCCTGTTCCCGAGCTTTTAAACCAAAGGGGGAACCTATTGCCCCCCCCGGCCCCCACCTGAGCGGCGGGTGGGGGCCCTAAAGTAAAATAATGGGGGGGACATATTGTCCTCACCCCGGCCCCCACCCCTGAGCGGTGGGTGGGGGCCCTAAATACTAATAAGGGGGGGACCTAATGTCCTCCCCCCGGCCCCCACCCCTGAGCGGCGGGTGGGGGCCCTAAAGTAAAATGATGGGGGGGGGACCTATTGTCCTCCCCCTCGGCCCCTACCCCTGAGCGGTGGGTGGGGTCCTAAATACTAATAAGGGGGGGGCCTAATGTCCTCCCCCTTAGCCCCCACCCCTGAGTGGTGGGTGGGGGCCCTAAATTAGACAAGGGGGGGGACCTAATGTCCTCCCTCCTGTCCCCCACCCCTGAAGTGGGGGCCCTAAATTAGAATATGGGGAGGGGGACTAATGTCCTCCCCCCTGACCCCACCCCTGAGCGGTGGGTGGGGGCCCTAAATTAGAATATGGGGAACCTAATGTCCTCCCCCCTGGCCCCCACCCCTGAGTGGTGGGTGGGGCCCTAAATACTAATAAGGGGGGGACCTAATGTCCTCCCCCCTGCCCCCACCCCTGAGCGGCGGGTGGGGGCCCTAAATAAAAAAATTATCCCCCCTCCCCCAGGTCACTAGGGGTCCCCAAACACCTAGTCACCCCAAAAAACTAACCCCTACCTACCCCCCTCACCCTAAAAGTAATGAGGGGGGGACCATTAACTAAGTACCTGTAAAAAAAATGTTTTCTTTCTTCTAAAATCTTCTTTTTTCAGCCCTAAAAAAGACCAAATAAATCCATAATAACCGATGCACTTAAAAAATAAAAAAAAATAAAGCCTTACCCCGCCCTGCAATTAGGCTCAGAGCACTCTGATTGGTGGGTTTAAGCCATCCAATCAGAGTGCTCTGACAGGTAAATGAAGAGACTGACAGGAGCGTCTCTACATTTACCTGTCACAGCACTCTGATTGGTTGGTTTTAAATCCACCAATCAGAGTGCTCTGTGTCATTTTACACAGCGTGGGAAAGTTCTTTGGCATTTTCCCACGCTGTGTAATTTGACTCATAACTCTCTGATTGGTTACTTTCAATCCACCAGAGAGCTATGAGTCAAATTACACAGCGTAGGAAAATTCTAATGAACTTTCCCACGCTGTGTAAAATGACACAGAGCACTTTGATTGGTGGATTTCAAGCCAACCAGAGTGCTGTGACAAGTAAATGTAGAGACTTACCGGTCTGTCTCTTCATTTACCTGTCAGAGCACTCTGATTGGATGGCTTAAACCCACCAGAGTGCTCTGAGCCTAATTGCAGGGCGGGGCAAGGCTTTATAAGCCTTCCCCCGCCCTGCAGAGCTCAGTCTGCGCGGAGCCCTTTTAAGTGCGTCGGTTATTATGGATTTTTGGGGGGGGGGGGGCTTTTTTGGGGCTGACAAGAGAAGATTTTAGAAGAAAGAAAACATCAAATGGTAAGTTTTTTTTGTTTTTTTTTTTACAGGTACTTAGTTAATGGTCCCCCCTCATTATTCTTAGGGTTAGGGGGGTAGGTAGGGGTTAGTGTTTTTGGGGAGGAGGGTGACTAGAGGTTTGGGGACCCCTAGTCACCTGGGGAAGGGGGGGTTAATTTTTTATTTAGGGCACCCACCCGCCGCTCAGGGGTGGGTCCAGGGGGGAGGACATTAGGTCCCCCCCTTATTAGTATTTAGGGCCCCCACCCACCGCTCAGGGGTGGGGGCCAGGGGGGAGGACATTAGGTCCCCCCTTATTCTAATTTAGGGCCCCCACCCACCGCTCAGGGGTGGGGGCCAGGGGGGAGGACATTACCATTAGGTCCCCCTCCCTTTATTCTGATTTAGGGCCTCCTGTTTTTTTTTGTTTTTGTTTTTAACAGTGAGCCGAATGGTTCTTACCTGCCGTCACATTCTATGTTTCTGTGTTTCTCTCTCTCAAGCCCTGGTCTGTGTCTTTTGCCCCTTCCACAGCCCCTCTGTGCAGTATTAATTTTGGCATCAAATTTCAATTGAGTTTTAGTCATAATCTCTTGACTAAAAAGCCATTTTAGTTTTCGTCGTATTTTAGTCATCTGAATTGTTTTAGTTTTAGTCGACTAAATCTCAAAACATTTTAGTCAACAAAAATTTGACTAAAATTGTGATTCAGATGGTCTCAAAAAGAGAATATGCGGTTGGACCAATGCTCCTCCTTGCTACGTATGCGCACCAGCCTTCCAAAGCTTTCCGATGGGAAAAAAATTGGATTGGGTGAGATCATCCAGATTGGGCAGAGATTCCCCAAAGAGACCAGCACTTCAAGGGAGAAATGGTAAACTACCTTTTTTTTTTTACCCTTTGCAGCAGGGACCTGGTCACCTGAACAATGGCTAGGGCACTATAGCGTTAGGAATATATATTTATGTTCCTTTAAGATGTTTATTATAAGCTTATCTAAATATATTCATATTTTGAAAACTTGAAAAAAAATATTTTTTTGTTTTTCTACATACCCCCACCTGCAAACTGTATTCTGCATGTAATGTATTATTTTTTTTAAATTCTTTATTTTTGTAGTGCGCTTTGATTACAAGCAGGCGTGATATGCCACAATAGCAATATCCAGCCTTTCACAAGAGACAATAGTGGCACATTGCAATACAGCACTTTTTTTTTTTTTTTTAAAGAATAATCATGTTGCGGCATAAACAAAACAGGCTTTATAAGATAGGTATAACATTGCTTAATCAATTAGCGTTACTTGAGAGTATTAATCATGCTTGAACAACAGATGAACTGGATTAAGTTCCCACTGGGACTGCAATCAGAGTCTTTGAGACATGTAGAGCTTGTGATAAGGGATGAAATAAAATAAAATAAACATGAAAAGATTAGAAGACAACCGGTTAGCGTAAACAACATAAGACATAATATAATATAATATAAAATGGCGGTTTCTCCGGCCTCGTGGCTCTCTCTTGTTGTGGACAGACCACTCAATTCTATCATTCAGAGCTTCATCCAATTCCCATAGTCGGACGGCCTAAGGAGCAGGCAGAGATCTTACTTGGGGGGCCGCTGGGGCGGCATAGAGTGAGGGTATCCACCCAGAACTGGGCCCATTGTGTGGTTACCTGACGGCTCAAAGTAACCAGGTCCTTCCCATATGGGTTATAGTGATGGGTCCCCATCCGATGAACAGTAGGCAGTCGCTGGTGTAGCGGTGTTGATCCCTAGTTGGCTTTTGGCCTGGGTAACTAGAAAGGTGGAATAACAGGCGCTTGCTTGCCTTCGGTGTCTGGAGGGGGCCCGCTCACTCCACGTGATTCAGCTTGTTGAACAGCAGTCTCTTGTTGGGAAGCTGAAGCTGCTGCACGTGCTTCCAATTTTGCCCATTGGGCAACATGGATTCCAGTTTCTCCAGGGAAAGCTCAACAGAAACGCCCACCATTTCTGGGAGGGGGAGGGGGGTTGGACTGAGGCAGTTCTTTTCAGCAACCAGGAGAGCGGGGAATTCGGCCGCCTTTCCCTCCACCCGGTCACTTGCAGGCTGCAATTTGTCTCTGCGGGCTCCCTGCGTCTTAGCGGCTTGAATGTGGAGTCAGTATGATCAGCAACTTGTCCCCAGGTAGGGTTACAAGTATGGGTACCAGGATTCAGAATAGAAACAGGGGTATTATCCTGAACATTTTTGGCTTGCGCAGGAGCTCACACGGCATGCGACTGCTCAGCTCAATGTTCAAGCTCTGCCAGAATGTATTTTTTGTAATTATGATTTTTATAAAATTTTCAACCATAGCAAGACAAAAAGAGAGATAGCATAATCAAGTCTCCTTGTGGAGATTAACAGTAAGTGGAAATTCAAGAACAGGTTGGGGTTTTTTGCCTCCAAATACAGAACCTTACTTTGTGGATTGTGCTCATGATGTGAACCAAATAATAAAAAAATAAAAAAACCAGATTTACAAATTTATATACAATGCATATTCTATTGTAATGCTTGCGCAACTAGAGAGAGTACTCACTGCATAGCTTTCTCTCCTGCAGCATTCCTGAAGAGTCAAGTACACCGATTAGCTGCTTCGATATTAACAAAATAAAAATACAGTTCACTAGGTGTCTTCTGCATTGCACCTGAAAATAAACAGCATACAGTTGGAACCATAACTACTGTAAAATATTAATAAAATTACTATGTGCTTTTGAGTTATAAAAATAAAGAAATCCCATGAAAAATCATAAATAGGGTTATTTCTATAACTAAAGACAAAATAGGCTATTTCGAAGGAAATTCAACCTTGCAAAAACCATAACAAAGCACTATATATAAAAATATAACTATATAGAAGATACACATTACAATGCATAAGTAAAATGTAATACTAGTTTTTTTTTTACTTTTATAACCTATGATTTTCCCATCATAAAAAAAAATACAAATACTGCAGTCTTTATAATAAATTGTAAAATTGTTTATTATAATTTTCTTTTTTACATTAAATATATATATAGTTTATTTTCCCACAATTGTCTTGTTAGGCTTCCATACAGGCATTTCTTCCATACAGCTGTGTTTACACAACAGATTTAATATTCTGTTTTGCAACAATCATTTATCGCCGTGTGAAAAAGTACATCAAATGTAGAAGTGCAGAAAAACAAAACAAAAAAATAATTAAAAAAACAAACAAACCATAAACCCATCTAAGAAAACAATCAGAAAATCAAAATCATGGTTAACAGTTCATCAAGGCTCTCCCGGCAAAAGGAAAAATCTAATATTAGTAATCAGTGAAGCATGTTCACTCGCTCCATAGATCAGCCGGGGTGTCAATACGGGCCTGTGAAATTATGGTTCCTGGATGAATGGAAGTTGAACACCATTGGAGGTGATATTTCCATCCATCATTCCCAAATGGTGAATTAGCAATAAATATCTTGCTGTACGCAGTGTATGTTGCTTTTCCTTCACTGGTAGACCATGCTAGGCATTTTTGGAGAGTTCAGTTTCCCTCTGTTGATCCTGAAAGGATTTTGAGTCTTCCCAAGGACGAGGGCCACGGATATTCTTCCAGTCTTCAAATTTAGTTTCCTTAATTTTCTGCAGGGGACACATGAAAGGAAGGCTAATGTCAGAATATTAAATATAGAGAGACTAGTGGATATGTTTACATATGATGTATTACAGCACTTTAAATTTAATAAATGATCATCGAGCAGTGTGCACATCCAGGTCATTGACTCAAGTGTTCTTCACACTATTTGACTGTGTGATGTATATGCATTGCATGCAGCAACTTAATCACACAGTCTGCTCCACTAAACCACTAACAGGCACCCCTTTTGCACTTAATATAGATTCCTAACTGGAATAACAAATAAATACAGCGTCCAACAAAACGCACAGTGCTCCCAGGTCTGTAAGTGCCCTTATTGGATTTAACAGGAATCAACATTTATACAGCTAATATGGAGTCTGGGAGACAGGCTGTGTTAAACAAATTATCCTACAAATAGACCTTTGGCTTTATTTAATGTTCTGGGGGGGCTGTATATTATGTTGGAGCCAGCCTGTATGGGTGCTTTAAGTCTGGCTGGAGTCTGTGCAACTGTTTATCCACAGCATCTGGATACGGTGAATCTACTAGCACTTACACCATCTGCTGTGGCAAAACAAATTTTAATAGGGCAATGGCTGTGATCTTTGTCTCTTGCATTCTGCTTCTTCTAAAAAGTAACGGTCTGAATGTAAAATATGCTATACATGCATTAAACATCAGACAGGCCAAGTGAATGAAAATGATGGTTCCAGCACACGCACAACTCCCCTGACCCCCCTCCCCCACCCCTGACCCCCCAGTGGTGTCCAGGAGATATTGGACACTGTTATTAATCCGACTTACCCCAGATCTGCTACACACGGCACTCCATATATTTGCCTGAATCAGTACCCCAGACCTCAGTGGCACTATCCTGCTTTACACACCTATAGTTGAATAGGTGACAACCAGGGTATAATGGCCTCCTCAGGCCTTTAAGCGACACTGGGTCACTGGCTACTGCTGTCATGGCCACCTCTGGAACACTATGAAAGGCCTATCGGCGCTTGCGGCTCACAAGCAAGCAGTTATACCTTTCTTTTCGTACACTTTATACCACTTTCATGGCTACATTACACTATCAGTGGCTCTGGCATACATTGTAAATCCCCAGCCTTCTCATTACATACACACGACATTGCCCTTGTTGCTTAAAATGTATTATATATAAAAAGTGCTGTATCATCATAATGCTGAACAACTGTTAAGAAATTCTGTATACTACACATGCTGTTGGGGCATTGTAGACCAATATGTTATGATTTCATGCACAATAAAATAAAAAAGGAAAAAAAAATATGGGAATTGTAGTACAAAACAGTGGTTGTGCCAGATTTTTAACACCCTCCCATTCAATGCCATGACGTAGATTCGGAAAATACATTGAGCATACTTTTTTTTTTTTTTTTAAGGGGAGCTGCATTCAGGACCACTCTGCTCATTACAAATAAAAGAACAGTCACTCGAGACTAGATCATGTCTGTTTGTGTTTTATACATTTCATCACCCATGTTATATCCATGCTGGCCTTTTTAAGGTACAATTTCATGTGCGTATTTGGAATTTAAATTTACAACTACTAACCACCATTGTGTATTTAGCAAATATTTGCTTTTTTAATTTAGATACAGATTCATGCATACGAGGTGCATCAAACAATGACACCAAAACACCTACTGGATTATTCACTAAAGTATGAACTTTCTCCGTAAGACTTTCACCCAGTCTCCACTAGTTCAAAAATTCTTTGAAAACACACTTCTTCAGGAAAGCATATCAATTAAACGGTTAGCGGGTTTTCATTCCCCTCCCCCCCCCCACCCCCCCATGACTCCTCTCCTGCAACTGTCAAAAATAACTTACTAAGTTCCCAGTGAATACTTTTCTAGCAACCTATTTCATTACCCCTACTTATACCCTTTGTGTCACTATACCCCACTCCCTCTAGCATGTAAGCTCATTGAGCAGGGCCATCAACCCCTCTGTTCCTGTGCGTCCATTTGTCTGGTTACAATAACATGTCTGTTAGTCCACCCATTGTACAGCGCTATGGAATCTGATGGCGCTATAGAAATAATATAATAATAATAACTGCTGGGAATTCAAACTGAAAGTTTATGCTAAAATAGCCGAAATGGAAAAATGTGACTTCTATTTGGCTATTTTGGCCTAACATGTAAAGGGTACACTTTGAATTCCTGATAATTCACACTTTAGTGAATAAGGCCCACTGGTAAAATATGAAAAGCTACTTTAGAGTAAAGAACCAGATGTTGTACAGAGTTTCAGACTTAAGATATACACAAAGGTTTACATTGTACATAGAGGAAGTATAGAATACAGAATAAATCTAACATATACACACACACAAAATATTCACGGACTACATCCACATTGTCTATACAAATGTATATATGCCAGACACGGGTTTACATCACTATGGTGCTGAAACTTCCTTTAAACACAGGAAGCTTATGAAAAGTCAGTGGGAATTTGAACAAACTTTTCCATGAATACTAAATATAGAGTAATGCATGCCTATAAAAATACGCCAATTATATTGGAATGAGACTATAAAGAAGGGACTTTGGAACTTTCTCAGCATGAACCTGTAGCTGTCAGTCCTATCTGAATGATCTAAGTTTAAAAGCGGGAATCAAACAATGATGGACCCCTTCCTTGCCCATTGTGCTTAGAGGTTTATCAACTGTAGCTTACAGATAAAGCCTAACCGATTACCTAAGGATACTATTAGGAAACAAGCTATATCATTTTTCCATAGACAATGCTGATACAGATTGTTGGTCGGCTTTCAGGATGATTGCTGATGATTGGTGCTGATATTATGTACATGTAAAGTTTTGAAAAAGCAGCACAATTTGAACAAAAATCATTAACTAAACTAAACATGCTGATGGCAATTCCACTCAAATCACTAATTTATCACTGAGATCCCCACATGTACAGTGCTGCTACTGATAGGACTGTGAAGTTGTATCATAGGGAGATACATGCATTTAAACAGAGATGCTCTGGTGTGCGAGAGAGAGATTAGTTGGTGTGCAGGGGTCTGTGGGAGATAAGGTGGTATGTGTGGGTAGATGCCTGCAGTATGCACAAGGGGAGAGATGCCTGCAGTGTGCGCAGTGGGAGAGATGCCTGGCTTGCATGCGGTGGAGATGCTCTGCCATGCAAGGGAGAGATAAGTGTGCAGAGGTCTGGGGGAAGATGAGGTGGTGTGTCGCGTGGAGATTCCTGGTGCGCGTAGGGGGAGATGAGCTGGTGTGCACGGTTGGAGTGAGAGGATAGAGTGTTAAAGCTGGGACAACACACTCCCATATTGCCACATTCGACCCTCCAAGGCTGGCTTGAAACATTTTGGGATAGTCATATTCTTCATTCCACACTGGTAACTCACTCTTTCACCTCACTGCCTTGAGCTGCACCTCCCACTCGAGTGCTCACAGCAGGGAGGAATGACATGAGGTCACCATTGACAGGAGTGACACTTCAGACCAATTCAGATTATAAGAAAAAAATTTGAATATTGGTTCTAATAACAGACCAAATCGATAATCGGTCGAACCTTGGATAATATATACATACATGGGACAAATTATATTAATTAATTTTGAGTGAGATTTGAGAATTGTCGGTAACTTACAGCTGTTTTGTGGGTAGATGGTGGGGGCTTTATTTTGGCATCAATTTAAGGTTGTAAAAGGGAGGTATTGGCAAAATTCGGACAGAAAAATAGTGTATTTTTTCCCAAAATTTGGAGTAAAAAATATAAAACAACAAACAAACCTTTACTTATTTTATGTACCCTTTTCGTAGCTGTGTGTCATGCTATCTATGATGTTTAGTTCCCATCCCATCATAGTTATCTAAATGGCATCTTTCATGTGCTGTCTTTTACAAATATACATCACACATTGGAAAATATTACAAAGATTAAGCTGAACTCTGAGGTTATTCCTTTCATGTTTCAATTGTTCATGTTTTGTTTGACTGATTTAAAAACACTATATTTAAGATCTCAGTACTTTAATTCAAACTGATACAACCACTCAGTGACATGTACACCCTCTCAGATATACATAAATACACACTCACTGATTTGATCAGTTTGATTTGAAACACACTATCACTCAGACAAAACTAACAGACACATGCACATACTAACAGACACTCACAGACATACACTTATAGACACACACACACTAACAGAGAAATCCCCGTATACACACACACATTCACTGACAGACATTCACTGGCAGACACACATACTTACTCACAGACATACACACATACTAAAAGACAGACAGACATACACTGACAGACACACATACTCACAGACATACACTGACAGACACACATACTCACAGACATACACTGACTGACACACATACACTGACAGACAAACACTGAAACACACCCTGATAGTGACACACTCACATACATTGCCTCACACACTCACAAATTGTTATTTAAAAAAAATAAAATCCACCCAGCCTCCCTACCTTTGGGAGAGCTGGAGTGGATTCTTTACCTGGGGGTCCTGAGGAGCTGATGTCCCTGGGATCCAGTGTAGGTGCTGGGCTGTATGGCCGGCTGTGCAGACTCCTGTGCTCCTCAGTGGGCAGGCAGGCGTCTGGTCAATGTTGGCGGCGAGGGAGCTGTGATCTTCCTGCTCAGCTCCCTCGCACGCCTATAGTGCTGCCGGGAGTCGTAATTACGTCATATTATGGCTCCCGGCATCACTATAGGCACGCGAGGGAGCTGAGGAGTAAGAGCTCAGAGTACAGCGCTCCCTCACCGCCCGTCCGTAATATTGGCAGCTGCCCGCCTCGGGGGGGCCTCCTTCGCCCCCATGAAAGAGGCTGACAAGGCATTTGCCAGGGCGCATGAGGGGCGGGGATTTTTGCTGCCCTCCTGAAAGTACCACCCAAGGCAAATGTCTTGTCAGCCTCGCGTAAGGTACAGCCCTGATTCCACGGTCAACTGTAAGTAATATTATTGGAATGTGGACATGTATAGGAACAGCAGCCATCCAGCCACAAAATCCCAGAGTTAGGTCACCGAGTGCTGAGGAACGTGGTGCATAAAAGTCGCCAATACTCTGCTGAAGAGTTCCAAACTTCCACTGGCATTAATATTATTACAAAACCATGTGACAGGAGCTTCATCAATTGGGTTTCAATGGCCGAGAAGCTGCATGCCAGCCTCACATCACCTAGTACAGTGCCAAAAAGACTGAATCGTTGTATTGTGTTTGGTCTCACCAAAATCTTTTTAGTAACCAGCTAGATGCTCTCAGAGAAACTTCAACTTCGAGACCAGAGCCAGCACAATGCTGATGGGACCCACAATGTTAAAACTATAGTCCATGACTGGTTTCTGGTCACTGAGTCTTTTGAATCAAAGCCCATGCTTTGGTTTTAAAAAAATATGTTTTTTAAAACAGTGTTCATTGCGAAGGGTATCTGCAGAAATGCAGTTTGAAATCTGCTGTCTGTCTGTGCTCATTTGCATATCAAGCCAAGAACATGATTTCGTGAGTTTCTATTCCCTAGAAGGACCCCTCAAAGTCCAGCTTGAGGTATGCATGTGATGCATTACTGTATTTTTTTTTTGTTTTTTTTTTGCACCGTGGGGAGATGTATGGTGATTTTTATGGTACATGGCTCAAATATATATATATAGATAGATAGATAGATCAATAAACATAAGACTTTATAAGAGTGTCTGCTTGATACTAAGGTGCTCATTACAAGTGAAAAAAAATGTTATCTGTATAATGATAGGGTGCCCTATGAGGGTATGTACAGCCCTTTTGTCATGTAATCCCCATGGAAACAATATGAAATAGATCATTGTGACTCAGGGCCACAAAGTGTTATATTCCATTAGAGTTCAGACACTTGAAGAATATTATGCAAATCATAGCTCAAGGGCAGCTTCTGTAAAGACATGAATGTGACAAACATTTATGCAGGAGATTAAAAAAGGATATATATCAATTTAAAAAAATAAATATTAATCTCCTATAAAAGCCTTGTTTCTGTTACACTACACCTCTCATTAGGCTCAGCCTGCTATAGACACTTGTTAAAATATATCTAAATTACGATACAACCACAGCTGGTGAGCCTCAGACAGACATGCTTCAGGCAAATTGATGTTGCAAATTTGAAATAATAGGGCTGAAAAAGATGGTAAAATTCACTAAGCTGACGAAAGGTTTCATAAACTAACCAGTGAGAAGACGTGTACTGCCGACAGAGTTTATGCCAAAATATAACAGTTATTTTTCAAGTCGGTTACCAACTCAGTTTAATAAAGAGACTTACCTAGGTTTACTCTAGAAAAGCGACAAGGTTTTTCACTTATACTTACATCTCCCCCTTTGATAATATTGTAAAGCGCTACGGAATATGCTGTTGCTATATAAATACCAGTAATAATAATAATAATAATGCAAACTTTTCTGAATTCAAAGTAAATGTAAAGTTGATGTAAAAATAGCCAACTTGGAAAACCCAAATAGCTATTTCAGCCTAAAATGTGAAACTTTCTTTACATTTCCGACAATTTAAATTTTAGTGAACGAGCCCGTAAGCCAATATGTGTCTTGCCTCTAGGTTAACGTTTCCTGAACACTTATCGACTACTAAAGACAAGCAAGCACTATACTTACTCATCATTTTCAGTAACGTGATATGTATATATCGAAGGTGTTGGATTTTGCAATGCAATACAATAGATAACTCTAGAATTTTAAATGAAAATACATCACCTAAGCAACACAATCTTTAAAATCTCTCTGCAGAATTCACATGCCCCCAGCTAACCTCTCTATTTTTCCGTACATCTTAGCTGTTTTATGAGGTCAGAAGGACACATACAAACACATACACTAATGCTCACTAACAATTAGGGATACAGTCTATCCAAACGCGTGCCGGACTGAAAAGTCAGACTCTAATATGTGGACTTCGTAATCCTTCACTGTGATTGAAAACTGAGTGGATAAGGTCAAATCATCGGCTACGTTTCAAAGCAATAAATACATAATAGTCTTCAGAGTGCAACAAGATGCTTGGCTTTTGTGGGTGCTTGAGATTTTAAGTGGTGAAGGAAATAATTAACCTGCTGACAAAACTCTGACTGCTGTTTGCCTCTGTTGAAAATGCTTGGCACACAATACACAACTGAAGCTAGCTCTTCACACTCCAAAATAAGGGAGCAATTTGTTGTGAATTAATAAGAGGAAACCTAGTTTCCGGTGGCATTTTGTCATACCTTGTGTCCTGCGCCGTCCCGGTCCCGCCGTCCGTCCTCTCCTGCCGGGCTGTGCAGATCTCTGGCTGGCGTCAGGCGTGCGTGCGTCTGGGAGGGCGTCCGAGGACGTGCGCACACGCGGTAGCCGACAGGGGTGACGTGACCTTAGCATTTAAAGTGATAGTACTGAACTTTTGGCTCTGTCTATTCGCTTCCCTGTACCTCTATATCCCTGACCTTGGCGTGTCTGACTATTCTTATATCTTATTCCTACGTTAAGTCCGGACACTTTAAGGTCCGGTAATAAGTCTGCCTGTGCTTGCCTTTATTGTTCTCTGGTTTGCGTGTTGGGGAGTATTAACCTTGACATTACAACAGGGCCATGGACCCTGCAAACCTGGGACAACAAATGGCAGCATATGAAAATAGAATAGATGGGTTAGACCATAGAATGGATCAGTTTGCCCAAGCCTTGCAAACTATCCTCACTAGAACTGCGTGTCTTCAACCAGAGGCAGAGGACAGTAGTTCTCAAGGTGCTGTCTCTCTACCCTCTGCGACTCATTCCACTCTATCCATTCACCTAACTCCCCCTCTTCGTTATTCCGGGGAACCATCGTTATTCTGGGGATTATTGAACCAGGTGGGAGTACATTTTGAAGTAGCTCCTGATTCATTCCATGATAGGTCCAAGATAGCGTTCATTATGAACCTATTAGAGGGCAGAGCCCTGTCTTGGATAAATCCCTTGTGGGAGAATGATGATATGATTGTTTTCCATCTTGAACTGTTCCTCAGGACTTTTCGTAATGTGTTCAATCCCCCAGGCAGAAAGAGACTAGCAGCCAGAGCACTGTTAAAAATCAAACAAGGATCTAGCTCAGTGGCCGACTATGCTATTGAATTTCGTACCTCGGCCTCTGAGCTGACTTGGAATAACAGTGCTCTGACAGCTGTGTTTTTTGAGGGTCTTATTGAGTCCTTACAGGATGAAGTGGCAGCTAGGGATTTACCAGAACTCCTAGAAGACCTTATACAATACATGTCGGACATTGATATAAGGGTTAGACAGAAGCATCTTCATTTAGATAGACAAAGGAGGGCTATAGGAAGAACAGCTCCTCGTTCAATGATAACCGGATTACCCGCTTTACCAGCCCCTGAATCTGATTCTGAACCTATGCAACATGCTAAGTTTTACTAAAAGCAGGGACACCTATATGTCAGTTTTAGTGATCCCATATTTTGTAATTGGTTCATGTAAAGGGGACGAGTCACTCCTCTGGAAATTACACTATTGCATAAAACACTGAAAAAAAACACCTATGACTTGCGTTAACCTTTTTGTATGTGATGCAAAGTTTTGTATTAAACATATTCTAAAGATTTAAGAAACAACATCACTAACCTGTTTAGTGTAAAGCATGCACTATAGAATAAGTAAAACATTTTCCCTTCTCCTCTCTGTATGCTTTCTCTATACTGACTGCAAGGCGAAAAAATGACACACAACAATGATTAACAAGCAGCTAATATGGAGGCACTCATTTGCAGACTAGATTGTTGATAAAGTGTTGATTTCTACATTTAATTGTATGTAAAAAAAGAAAAGAAAGAACGAAAAGTACTTTTAAGTACATAAGTAAATATAATATTAACAATTCTAGAAAGTGACAGTTTCCCTTTAATATCCTGCCAAATCACAATTGCCCTCTGAGTAAGCCTTGCAGCAAATATATCCCCAGTGAATCTCCCAAAAGATGCCCCATTAGGGTAATGAAGGTTGTCCATTGAGAGATATTACTAGGAACGACAAAACACAGGAGAACATTGGAAGAATAAAACTGCAATTGCAAACCTGATGGCATTAGAAAATCTTTTTTTTTTTTTTGCCACAGGTAAAAAAAAAGCCTTTTACGATTAAAAATGGAAACTGGAGGACATGTTCAAAGCTGTAAAAAGCAGACAAAGGCACCTGTTCCCAATGGGCTAAAACACAATACCTGAAAAGGGGCCTTAGAACAAAATAATAAAATGAAACAACAGACAGCTTGTTCTGAAATGAACTTGACGAATACTAGCAGGGCTGATATAAAAATACAAATGAACCAAAAATTCATCTTAACGAAACCATCATTCAGCAAACAGGAATGGAAACCCGCTCCAGTTGAAAAGAAGGTCGAAAGGATATAAGGAATCGCAGAAGATGCATGAAACAAGGTTCCGAGTGGATTAAACATAGCACACGGATTCAAGGAACTGTAGACGTGCAGATAATTAAAATATGTTTTGAGTTTATGATGTTTCAGAAATTAGATTAACTCTCAAGAGAGAGAAAAGTGAATTTTCAATATAAACCAATTTGTACACATCTGGTTAAGTGTAGCACTGAAAACATTCGAGGGACTGATTTCAAAGCTCTCCACATGTTTCCATACATGTGACTCTGGCTCCATGCTTGCTGATGTGCCCCATAGTTATAAATCAAGTTATGATGGGTTCTGCTTATTAACATGGTAAGTCTGAGGCTCAGTGCTCTGCTATTGTATTAGCTTGCCTCCTATTGTGTTCAGTCTCTGTGGGCACCACAATACCTCTACATATACGCATAGTTCTGAGTTTCGTTTAGCACCCTCTGCTATCAAATCTATGTTGAGTACAAATAAAGCGGCATCCTATTAACAGGGTTTTGAGTGGCTATTACTGTGTATTTAACAGCCATCATTTTTTTTTAATCACTTAGTTCCACTCCATGGATGCTCACATAATTTTATTTTTGTGAGTGTTCTTCTCATTGATAAAAATTATCATTTTGACATGGCTTTCCTTTTTGTTCATGGTCATTTCTATTATTCTCAATATTTTCTGGTTCCTGTGTTTATATAATCCAAGATACCTGCTGCTGATCCAGACTGGCCCTTGATTCTAGTTTTGAATCCTCTAACTCATATTCCCAGTATAAATCCTTACTGTGTTTGCCCTAAGATAGGTTCTCACAAAGTCACTCTTCCTCTGTATTAACATGATTTCGGTGTGAGTGAAATTTTTGTAAATAAGACTGCCTGGTCTTCTACATGGTGTACGAGAATGTAGATTTGGACTGGAAATACAAAAAACACTTACGCAAAATCCTACTTAAAGTTTCTTCAATAACCTGCAAATCAAGGTGTAACAAGCATTATTTACAGTTTGTGAATAGGAGTATACCTTCCAAGAAAAAATAAAATAAAATATATAATAACAATAATAAAAAATAAATATATATATATATATATTCCAAGTGAAATAAAGGAATGCTTCAAACACCATAACTTACAGTTGTTTCTGGCCGACCAGTACAAATATTAAACTGCACATTTAGACGAGGGAGTTGGCTTAGACTGTTGGGGAATCCTATATTTTTGTCAAATTGCTTAAAAATGATATGATGAAAACCAGAACCAAATGCACCATAGCCTTTCTACACAGCAGCCAGTCTGAAAATACCAATAAATCATTTACACAACTGTATGCTCATTAGTAGCTAGCCACTCTCCTAAGAGCACAGAATTTTCTGTATGACATACATTATCTAATACACATAAAAAGGCAGATTTCTTGTTACGCCGAGTAAGTAGAACAGCACTTTTTAAAAACAAGTATAAATGTCCTACTTTGCCTCATGCCTTGGGTGACAATCCGTACAACTTGTTTTACATGTTCTGAGCCCAGAAACAAAATCATCTTCATTAGTTTCCGTACAGCTGATAGAAAGAGCGATGATAGCCAAGACAAATGGTGTCTCATAAGAGTATGTTTGTGTGTTAAGAATGCAAAAAAGCGGAATTTTAAAACCAAGCAGAGTTCTCATAAACACTATGAATGCAGATATAAACGTACAAAAAAAATAATTAAAGAAAATAAAAAACCGTTGCCATAAGCGTAAGTAAATACCATGTTTTCTCGATTACAAGATAAGGTTTTTTCAGTAAAAAACTTCTGAAAAAACGACCGTCTTATAATCAAAGTTGTTTTTTTTAATCAGACCTCAGATCAGCCCCATTGACAGTGGTGGAACTACCGCCAGTGCAGCCGGCCTGCGTGCTTAGGTTGTCAATGCACTTTAGGGCCACCCGATAAGAATTGCTAAACAGGGGCCTGGTCACAATAGATTGCTTTAGTCTGGCTAGAAGTAGTCTGTGCACGTGTTGCTCTGCTCTGTGGGTCGCCATGCAGGGATCATAATGTGTGTGTTCCGAGGGGTCCACCAAAATATCGCTGCCCGAGCTGCAGGGTCAGATAGTAAGTGGAAACTGTTACTATTAGACTTCCAGGTTTTCATAGAGTATTGATAGTAATAGCAGTCAGGAGGGTACATTGTATGAATTGCTTACTCAGTAACAAAGTTATTTAACTACAGCACGTAATACCAAGTTTACTGGTTCACACTTTTTTTTTTTTTAAAGATTTTAACAATATTTTCTTTTCTTTTGTAGCTGCTCTGTTTCTTGCTGTAAGAAACAAAAGGTAATTGCTTTATTTTCTAATTTTGATATTTATGTCAAAATGTGTGCATTTGTGTGTATATTCAGGCCTTTGCTTTTTTTTTCTCTCAACAAGATCAATATCATAATCAAGCAAAGACCGTACCTACACATACAGAATGTATTATGTCCGTAAACTGTCCAAGGCTTTACCTTTTCCGTTCTACCATTACATAAACTGTTATTGCAAGTGTATAAACTATGTACAGTGCTTGCTCTTCCACACGTACATATTCAAATGTATGTCTCCAGACTGTATAATGGAAAAGCTCCACCATGCACAGGGCATCTATATTCTGCTACCATCCGGGCTGTCTAAACTTAACCCCCTGATTCTCTCTCAACTACAAATCCGATGCATGTATACATTATTGCAAAGTAAGGCAATTAAAAACCAGTGAAAGATTTTTCTCATGCTACTAGTATATCAAATCAATAAATTGTAATGCAACAATTACTGGAAGTCTTAAAAATTCAAACACTTGTTTAGTATTCTTAGAAAACTAAAATGTCAAGGTCAAGACCAATCTTCAAAATGCTAAGTACAGATCAGAAACGGTTGAATAGAAACGAAAATGACAAAGTATGTTACCAAGCTGCAGAGTGGTCATAAGAGGTGGAATAACATGATTGAGTAGTCAAAAATAGCCAAGGTATTGGGAGCCAGTGGAACTCACAGTGGATAAACAAGCTGGGTCAGGTATTTTAGAAATAAAGATGAACGCATAGCAAGGCAGGTCAGGGATAACAAGTCTCAGGAACTTTATCAAAAGCAATAAATCCACAGTAAAAAAAATAAAGAATAAGTCATGAGCGCGCTGTGAGGTCAGAAACCACAAAAAGGCAGTGATTTGGGGCTGTAAAAAAAACAGCAATTAGAGGTTATTGGGATCTGCCTACAAAGTGAAATACATTGGGAGCGGGCAGTGTGCAGATACCGACCAAAGGACTCTGACCGAAAAAAAGCAACACACACAATAAGTCAGCAGTCATTGTCTTTTGGATAGGTTCAGTGGGATATGCAATGATTTAGGTTCTTTCTAACACAAGATGAGGTAAAGCCAGCTTGAGAATGAATGGGGATCCACCAAAGGGCAAGCGACTTGAGCTGTTGTGAATTATCAGTATTCTTTTGCACCCTGTTTTTTTTTTTAGCTCTTACTACGGTAAAAGGGTAATCCAGACATGGACACCTTACTCCCTGTGCCTAGAGGGGTATTAGCTACACCTTACTGATGAGACCCAAGAAGGCCGAAACAATTGTCTGGGTTTTGAGGTGTCTCTTGGAGATCCAGTCTGCATTTTTTATTTGTCCACCCTTTTGTGGTTTTGGTCTTCTCTGTAATGGCACAAGACAGGCTAAAACCAACCTGAGAACTAAGCAGGGACCCACCAGACAGCAAGCTATTTGAGCTATTTCCATTATCAGTATTCTCTTGCACCTTGTTTTTTTGTTGTTGTTGTTTTTTCATGATCGTACTCATGTCATCTCGAATACGTCTTTTTGATGAAATGTAAAAGATGATGACCGTAAAAGTGTTTGAAATTTAGATCTTCAGATCTGGAGTTGCATACATCAGTTTCAGGCCTACCAGTGCTAATAGGTACAATATTTCAAGAAACGCTCCGGCACCAACACAACTTAAGTGTATTTGTTTGTGTGCTCTGGACTCACATTCATGCTGTATTTTATCTCTTTAATTCTGCTAAATAAAAAAATATAAAATTCCTATGCCACATGTCCCCATGTAAACAAGGTATTTACATGGAGTGCTAGGAACACGCACATACCCATAGATGGTCCTATTGGCAGACTTTATCACTGCTCTCAGAACCAAGGGATACACACTCAAGAAGACCCATCTCATTACTGTATAGATTAGATATGACCTAAAACGGTCTTTGCCATCTAGAACCTATGTGGGTCCCTGAACCATTATAGCAAATGATGGGTCATGTTGATCCCTGAGTTCAAAATGGCGTTCTCCAAGACTTTAATCATGCTTTTAGCAATGCTTCTCTAAGGTCTACCTTATAAAAAAAAAAACACAATATTACACAACATGTGGGTGCAAAAACGAAAACAAGAGCAATAATCCCGTCTCATACAAGCGTTACGCTTTTTCCATTATCTCGATGTCATGGACTGAAATACATTTAATTATTTCCTTCATAGCCACACATAAACTGCAGGATGTCCTAGGATATCAATGGAATTTATGCGTATTAATTAAAAGGAAATTAAACCTAAAATAAGTACAGGATAATTAGGTTCAGAAGGCTTGCATTATTTTTCTTATGATTAGTCTTTGATGTATGCAGCTCCAGATCTGAAGATATATATTATTTAAGCATATAAATAAACACATAGTTATCTACGGAAATGGATGCTTTTTGCTGTGGATGTTTTGTATGTGCTTTGATGTGTTGTAACACTAAAATTAAACTGACACATCTAACCAGGTGAAACAAAAAACTCTTGACATGTCATTTTACATCGTGATAAGATGACTGTAACATTATGCATCTTACAGGTATTTCGGTGGTTCCAAAAATTTGGCTTATACTGTATGTTTAAAAAAAAAAATTTTAAATCACTTGCCGGGAATTGATATCAAAATTATTTCTAAAAATGATTCACTTAAATAAATTTAAAAAATCACTTGCTCTCTACTTAATCCTTGGCATGGCTATAAATGAATCCCCAGCTTCTACATGTCTAAAAATGGGCGATGAATCATGTGCTATGAACCACATTTCCAAAAAAAAAGTGCATTTCAAGTACAAAGCAGTCTACTTTCTCCTGCGATTTTTTATTTTTATTTTTTTCTTGAAAGGAATGCATTGCATGTGATATTGTTCTGTTTCCTCGCAAGCAGACTACTCTTCACAGCGATGACAGAGAAAGAAAAGCAGATAAGGTACTTTATCCATTATCTCTTCTTAACAGCGAAGAGATTTTCTTTTTTTTCTAAACAGGCTAGTGTCATCACCACAATACCCCATTATCAATGCAAACTAGCTAAGCTAGAACAATCATGCAAAGAAACACTACGGAGTTCAATCTAAAATACAACAAATTCAAGTAAATTTCTGTTCAATTGTCAGTATCCGAGCCATCTCCATTTTAAAGATAGCTGATGATGACAGCTATAAGGGGACAAAAAAGGGGGGGGGAAGGGATGCCTAACTATTACATGTGGAATCAGAGCTATGTTCTGATCGGCTTGTTCATTAGCTTATTTAAATCCAACAACCTAGTCAGTGATCAGAAAGGGCACAATGCCATATCATGTAGTAGTTTTCTGCATGTTGAAGCATACCGGTCTTTTTAAAGGCACATTCCGGGCACTGTAACAACTTTTTTCTGAAAGTGGAAATTAATCAGTAAGCTGTGGTCTGGGAGCTGCTAACAGAATGAGAGTCAGTAGTTCCCCATTCACAAAATGGCTCGATAAATGTGCGCATTTTTCTCTAGCTGTTTTGTGGGCGGAAGCGGATAGGCTGAGAACATAAGATGACAATTTCGACCTATCAGTGGCTCCCAGTTCAAGCTTTGATCTGTGCAGAAATAGCTGAGCTGAGCAATTGGGCGCCAGATTCAACACATGATGTTTTACCCAGCTTAATGTAGTTGTTCTGGTGAGTATAATCATTGTATGCATGCATTTTCATGCAAATACTGCATTTTCAGAGAAAAAGCAGTGTTTACATTGCCTCTAGGGACACCTACAAGTAGCGACTCCTCCGATGGCCACTGAAGGTGCTTCCTGGGGAGGTGCTGCACAGTAGGCAGCACTGCCGTTCAGCGTCTCCATGCTCTGCATGGGGACGCTGAATTTTCCTCATAGAGATGCATTGATTCAATGCATCTCTATGAGGAGGTGCTGATTGGACAAAGCAATGTTTGGCCCTGCCCCTTGCCGATTTTAGCCAATCGGGAAAGCATTGGATTGGTTAAAAATCGTCAATTCTGATGTCACCAAGGGGGCAGGACCGGCGCAGCAATTGAAATATGGTGAGTTTTATTAACTTTTGAGGGGGCAAGCACCTAAATGGTGGGTTTTGCACTATAGGGTCAGGAATACATGTTTGTGTTCCTGACCCTATAGTGTTCCTTTAAGCCCAACGTGCCAATGACACTCAGCGGGGATCTCTAGCATTAGAATCATAATCAAATGTCACGTAAAAGGCACATTCAGATTACTCTTGGGTCTTCCTTGGAAATTCTCCACAAACTTGGATTGATGTCAGTGGAAACTGAACATGAAAAATATTGGCGCTTCTTCCAAATTTAGAAGCCAATCTAGCTTTTAACTAAACCGCATAAATGAAAACAAGATAAAAAGGGAAAAGAAAAAAAACCCTCTGATTACAAAGAAATTAAACAGAGTCAATACAAATCAGCAAAAGGATGTAGTATGCCAAAATGACAGAGTCAAAGTAATTTCAGATATGTACAAAACAGAGAGTTGGCAAATATTGTACAACATCAAAATGAGATTACAAGGTTTAAAGGAATACAAATTGAGACCACATGTGAATGATTGTACGAGAATGTGACACAGAAGCTTTGATAATAGCAGGATATACAAAATTATAGGTCAGAACATTCTAAACTGTGGGCATTAGTTTCTCCAGCTGCAAAGATGAAAAATGTCTAAAGTTCAGAACATTTAAAGCAAACACTACAAGTTTAGATGAATCAAATAGTCAAATAGCCCTTGGATCTACAATAATGGTAGCTTCATCCGAAAAGTAAAGGTGTGTTGGTGGCTATGCACAAATGCCGTTTTTCAAGATTTCAATCATTTACATACAATATTAGATTAATCCAAACTGACCGTCCTACATCAAACTAATTTTATTATGAGTTTAGTAGGGAACACATTCATCCTTAATATAGGAAGGGGAAAATGTGTTTTTGACTATGTCACCAGAAATCCTTACACTGGCCTTGGTTTTATTTACAAAAAAGACAAGAAAGAGCAGGACTACAGGGGAACTCCATAACACTTTACTACTCCCAGTTTCTCATTCGGTGTTAAAACGACTATAGCTACTCATGAACAGACTATGGAATACAAAAAAAAAGAATGAAATATAGTGCACATGAACACATTAGATACGAAAGAGATTGTGATATTTAGTGGTCGGAACAAGAGATGAAAGGTGGGATTTCGTAATTTTCCCAAGGGACAGGGAAGGCAGGAGATAAATGACAATTCCTGGAAATACTGGCAACATTAAAATCACATTAACAAACAGAAATGGACAAAATTAATAAATTGTTTACGGAGCGTTTTGTTTCTTATTTACAAAACCTAGATATACAGCTGCCGGCTTTAAAAAAGTAAAAATTCACCTGGTGTTAGCTTTAACTCACAGTAAAACATTACAAGTGCTCCCCTTAGTGAAATCCAGAAAAATGATTGTGCAACATTTCAAGATAAACATGATCCACCACCTTAAGTGCATAAAAATAAACCAAAAAAAGTTTTAAAAATATGTTACCAAAACATGATACACCTGCATTTTGCAATAAACCAGCGGAGGTTCGTCCCCACCAGTTTTTACGTGGGGGATAAAAAATATTTGCAGTAGTTTTAAGATTATTTAGCCCCTTAAGGACCAAACTTCTGGAATAAAAGGGAATCATGACATGTCACACGTCATGTGTCCTTAAGGGGTTAAATGAAGGGGATGGTTGTAAGCCAAGAAAAATATGGGGAAAAACCTATTTATTCTGAAATAGGTTTGAGTTATGAATTTATTCAAAATGCTAAAGTCTAAATATATACGACAGTACAAACAATTTTAGAATCCAACATAAGTGGATGTTTGATATCGCATATATAAACACTGACCTGAGATTTGATCTCTCAAGAATGATGAGAGAAAAAGAAAATTCAGAGGCTTTAAGAACTTGCACACCAACTCTTTTAAGCAGCACTGTTACTTTAACAATTTGTATGAAGGCAGAGCTTTATTAAAAACCTGTATAGAACATATTAGGATTTCACTGCAATAAAAAAATAAAAAAATAGGAAAAAATGAAAAGCTATCATAAGCCAAATTATGGATAAATATATCAACTCCTGCATCATGTCCTGCCATTTTCCATTAGACGGTATCCAGGAAGAGGAAGTAGCACCTGGTAAAAGTTCTTAAATGTGGGTATACGTATTAAGAAAACAGGACAAGGAGTGGAATATAGTGTAGTATGTCTCTTTGTTCATAGGAGTAAACAGAATAAATGCACTTACAGTATGCAGACTTAATAGTTAGCTACAAAATAATACACCTGGGCGGTACAATCCCTGCCTATGGATATGTGGTCAGTATCTTGATCCAATGGGGGTTACTCCGAGCAGGCCCCAAAGAAAAGGTAGAATAGTTCAGGGTAGAGGATCAACGGCTTCCCCCAACTTAACTGTGTCCATGGACTGCTGTGACAATCGGCTCCAATAACGCTCAATGTGGCAAACCAGATATTATCAGGCTACAGGTTTGTTAATTTCAGGTATATATGGCAGAATTTACTTAGTGAATTAATCAATTTACTGACTTGTATCGCTCAATAACAAGCTTTCCCAGAGGAGCACCAGCTGCATGCAAGTTGTCTCAGTCAGGAGTTATTTCCTGCCACCAGCAAGACCATCAAAACCACTTTTAATGTATAACAATGGCCAACAAATTGTGAGAGACACACACTTTGTAATATGAAATATATATTTAGATCAGGCCCGGACTGGCCATCGGGCATACCGGGCAAATGCCCGGTGGGCCGCGATGGCCGTGGGGCCGAGGCCGGCAGGGAGATCACAGGATCTCCCCTGCCGGCCCCTGCAGGGCCAGCGCTATCCGAGCGCCGGCCCTACTGTGCGCCTCCATGGGCCTGTGGGGAGATCAAAGATCTCCCTCACCGGCCCACAGGCAGGGAGATGCGGCCGCCGGCTGGGGAGGGAGGACCGGCGGAGCTGTAACAAGCAGCTCCGCCGGGTCCTCTCGCGGGATTCTGAGCGTTGCCGCGGTTACCATAGCAACGCTCAGATCTCGCGAGAGTGAACTCTAACCCGCAGGTTAGAGTTCACTCTCACCACTGGACCACCAGGGAAGGCAGCATGGCTCCCCACCCCCCAGGCAGAACGGATCTCCTCCTCCCCCCCCCTCCCAGGATAAAGGTAAGAAGGAAGGGGGGGATATAATATTTTTTTTTTTATTAATAAAAAAATATATATTTAAATTTAAATTTAAAATACATTCACTCAGACACACACACACAGCGCACCCCCAGACACAGCACCGAAACTCACACTGCACCCCCAGACACACACTGCACCCACAGACACACACAGCACCCCCAGACACACACAGCACCCCCAAACACACACAGCACACTCCCACACATATACAGCACACATATATATATATATATAAAATAACCCTCAGTGAGTTAACAGACAAAGAAAATTAGAAACCTAGAATGTGACAGCAGATAAAAACACCCTCACACACAGCACCCCTCTTACATACACACACTGCGCCCCTCACACATACCATAAGTCCAAATATATATATATTTATATATATATATACACACACACACACTACAGCACCCCTCACACTGCACCACTACACACATTATGCTCCAGATACACACTAGATCCCTTACCCTATATGCACTCTTAATCCTCTACACACACACACACACTGGGTCCTTTACACAGTAGATCTCCTACACACACACACTACATTCCTTGTCAGCAAACACATACAACATTCTCTAAACACACCCTCTCTGCAACGCCTACACACACACTACGTCACCTATACACACACACTTCAGCCCCTATGCACACACTCGCTGCATCCCCTATAAAACTATGCCCCCTATACACACACTCTCTACATCCCCTTGCCACACATATTACACCACAAACACAAATGAAATTGACCTATTTACACAATACCACACCACACTCTACACACACGCAATCCCACAAGCAGGCTCCAAACATATGCACCATACACTTTCCTGGCCCTTTTGTCCTCTGGTATCCCACTTGTGGAGACACCAGAGACAATTTAAAAGCAAACACAGCGCAAGCATGTTATTAAATTTGCTTGCGCTGCGCAGAACAAATTCAGGGCCTTTTTCTAATGCCAGAGCTCTTCAGCATGGCTCTGGGCAATGAACCAACATGCTCACTGCTCCAGCACAAAATCTTAATTGTACAGCTATTTTGGAAGATTACACCACAAACGTTGACTCCAGCTGCCCTGCCGGTGATCCTAAACCGAAGCGTGTTCTGATGTCCTCGGGTGTCCACGCTACCGGAGGCCTGGGGGCTGGCTTGGCGGCCTAGGGGACCCAGGAGAGTGGAGAAGCGGCCGTTCTCCGCCCTGGACACGCGCTGCCAATTAATGACCTGTTCCCGCCCCCCTTTGGACTGGTGGAGGTGATCCTGGTCTACTTTTAGGAGGCTTCCTTGTTACTCTAAGGGGCGCACGGCATACCCGTGATACAAGCAACAGGCACTCAAGCGTACCCCAAGGTGGCGGATGCCACATGTGCGCCTGGCCCATACAGAGGTGTATTGGATGTCCTGCACCATTTGGAGGGGCTAATCGAGTCCTTTCGGGCAAGGCTTAAGGCACACCTGCGACCCACTACAACTAGGGACCTGACAGCTGCTATAAGTCCGCTACTGGGCAAAAGGAGAACAGTCAGTGTCACACCAGGACTTGAATGGCGCACAGAAGCAGATCGAGACACAAGGTGAAGCCGGCAGTACACGCTGGAACTTGGGTCCACCTGCTGATCACACAGAACTTACCTGAATGCCAAACATTACCACTTGAGTGAGCTATCCATCTGGGACTCCTATGATGAGTCTACATTCGGCCACCGCAAGGCATAGGCTGATTTCACACCCAAGCCAGGGTCTACCTACCTTAAAAAAAACAAATCCTGGCTCCTAAATTCCAAGGATATTTGTCAAGCCCTGCTGTAGGCTTTTGAAGTAGAGTAGACATGGAGAAGCCCATGATAAGAATCAAGATGGAGATTTTCTTCTGGGTTACTAATCACATAATTAATTCTTAAAGGTTGATTTCTACTCTACATAATGCGTCTGCAGTCACTCTATTATCTTCAATAACTACCTCAATTAATCACCTGCAGACTGAGCCAGGGGTGGCTTTAAATCTTTTAATTGTTTTTCATTTTTTCTCGTGCACCTTATAAATAAAACCTTTTGCTTGAACTAAAACATTAAAACATTAAGAGGACACCTAATGTTCAATGGAAATTGACTTTACGTTATAATCAAAAGATGAAAATTAAACATTTATCTGCGAATGTGGTAACTGATTCAGTAGTCGCAGAAGATTTCATATTGATTCATATCGGTGTTGAAGTCACACAAAGGTGAACAGAAGAACACAGGAGCATTCTCCATGTGGTTACATTTTTAAAAGGTCTCCAAATAAGGTACAGCGTCATTAATGAGGAATCAGGAAAGCTTATGGCCTCCCAGAGTAACCTCTACCTTACATACCTGTCTCTTGCTCTCTCTACCCTCTCCTCCAGCTCTGCTTCACTCCCTCCCTATTTGATTGATATTTCCTGTCCTACCGTGTCTTATACCCCACCTCCTATAGACTGTAAGCTCATTTGAGCAGGGTCCTCTTCAACCTATCGTTCCTGTAAGTTTTCTTGTAATTGTCCTATTTATAGTCAAATCCCCCCTCTCATAATCTCATAATATTGTAAAGCTCTACGGAATATGTTGGTGCTATATAAATGGCAATAATAATAATTATAATGAACATTCTAGGCCTTCTAAATAGAGGGATAACCCCTACTAAGATACAAGAAAGAAAAAAAGGAATACATTCTAGAAATAGCAGTTACGAAGAATTTAAAACACAACTTTCAACATGTTAAAATGGAAAATCGTAATAAAAAACAAAAACAAAACACTGCTAAAAAGTAGTGGCTAGGAAAAAGAAATTGCTACAAATAGAATACAAAGTTTAAGTTACTATTTTGTATCTATAGCACACATGTATCTAGAGATCTTTTTTACTAATAGTTACTGCTGCACTTCTTTGAATGTCTTCAGCGTAGGTGCCCTCGAAGGCACAGTGTATATTTTTTTTTATAATTAGTATATGGGAAGACTTTGGATAATATTAATAAGGTGTTTTCCTTTCTTTCACTCTTAACGTTAGAAAATTAACCTGACAATTCTGTGATAAGCACAGCTACTCTACTACGGGAGCTATCCACTTGAATTTACTTTAGAATTTAGTGTGCTATAGATACAAAGTATTGTTTACTATTTGAACAATTTCTTTTCCCTAGCTGCTACTTTTTAGCAATGTGTTTGGTTTTTATGTTTGTTTGTTTTTTAAATTATGATTTATATTTTAACACGAAGAAATAAAAGTTATGTTTTAGTTTCTTGGCAACAACTATTTCTAGGATATATTGCCTTAAATGCATATCTTTGAGTGGGTACATGTACATTGTTTGTAGGTATATATAATGCCTCTTTCTGAGCATGTGTATATTGGAGGGAGGGTTGGAGGTAACTTTGCGAGCATGTGTTTGTTAGAGGGGCTCTTTAATACACGCACATACGATTCACTATCTACTGCAGTGAAGCTCAAACACACTGTACATGGAAGTTGAATTCCTATCACCCAACAACCAGGACATTTAGTTTTAGTTCTGGACAACGGGAAGGCAAGGCTTTTTTTTTTAACTTGAAAGGGACACTATAGTCACCAAAACAACTTTAGTTTAATGAAGCAGTTTTAGTGTATAGATCATAACCCTGCACTCTCACCACTCAATTTTCTGGAATTTAGGAGTTGAATCCCTTTTGTTTTTGTCCATGCAGCCCTAACCACTCACACTCCATGCATGAAAGGAAAATGGAAAAATAGTTTCAATTTCAATTAGATGTAACTTACTTAAAATGTTCTAATTGGCTGCTCTCTAAAGAGAACTTTAATCATACACAGGAGGCTTCTGTGGGGTCTAGCTAACTATCGACAGCGCAGAGGATAATACATTTTAAATTAAATAGAATTTGTAATGAAGGAAGCATAAACATTAGCTGACTCTTTACAGGAAGTGTTTATGAAGGCTGTGCAAGTCACATGCAGGGAGGTGTGACTAGGGTGCAAAGTGATTTAACTCCTAAATGCCAGAGAATTGAGGAGTGACACTGCAGGGAAATTATCTATACACCAAAACTGCTTTAATAAGCTAAAGTTATTTTGGTGACTACAGTGTCCCTTTAACCATGCTGGGTAGGGAACATGAGGTCTGTCCGTTTAGTTTTAAATCTGCAAATGCAAACATTGCTGTTCTGCAGGAAATGCAATGTTTACATTGCAGGGATTAAATGTGTCTAGTGGCTGTCACACAGACAGTCACTAAGGGCCCTTTTGGCTATATCAATCAGACCATCTGATTGGCGTGGCACAGCATTCTGCTGCACATGTGCACTTGCCTACCAGTGATTTACTATGGAAAAGCACTGAATTGGCCAAGATCATCAGCCATGAAGGAGGGACTAGTCGAAAATAGAGCACCACATAATGGGAGAAAAGGGCGTGTGTGTGGTAAGCTAAGTAGCGAATAGATACTATAGCATCACATTCACTATCGAGAGTGAATAGTCGTCTTTGTATCATTCAGAAATATGTTGCATTCCACACACTGTTGCTATTTTAGTCTAGTGTATTTTTTTTCGTGGAATGTGAATACTTAGATGGATATCTGACATCACTAGTGATTATAGAGTCGGAATGAAATGTTAATCAGCATTATCTTTGGCACAAAGGAGGAAGGGCACATACTGAGATAAACATCATGCACTCAAGGAAATATGGTACTGCATCTGTTCTGTGTCTTCTGGTATTGGTTCATCTTTTGGATTGAAGCAACATTGAATTGGAATAATTAACATGCCATTTTGTTCAACAGCTTTGTATCAGTTGTCATGAGGCTCTAATATAACAAAAATATTAAGAAAAACAAAAATCAATGTTCATGACTAAATGTTACAATGCAATTAAATATACTTCTAATGTGAACTTAGAAAAAAAATCTAACTCTAGCATAATTCCCGCTTGGAGAAACGTTGAAACATACCAAGATATGAGATATGACACGGTCTTTCTTTCATTTGTACTATTAAATGTGCATCTTAAAGTGCAACTTTTATGACAAAAATGCTACAAAAAAATAAAAAAATAAAATAAAAAGGATTAGTAGAAAAATAACTTTTCCATCCTGCTCAAAACTTAATTTTTTTTTTTTTATTCTTTATTTTGGTTGTGCAGGTAGGTACATTTTAACATTAAACGCTGTGCATATATGTTAAATAGGATTGACAGTGGCATGGGAAGTTGCACTTTTTTATAATTACGTATTTAAGCTTCACGTAACATGTGATGTTCAAAGATAACGTTAAATATGCATATAACTGAAGAATGTATTACAAGAGTATTATATGTTTTAAGTAGGCAAGATTCCTAAAATATAGCGCAGATAAGCGAGGTTTGTAGACTTAGTCAGATTGTATTTAGCTATATATCAGAGAATTTATAATGTTGAAAACATGTTAGACTGTAATGTTAAACTACAATGTTAAACTGGTGAGCTGTAAACCACCCGGTAAACACGTTAATAGAGGTGAGATATCTCCCAACCGTACATGCTGGTAGCCTGGCTGTTATCAGGTTAAATTATGTAATGACATGTAATTAGCCAGCATAGCTGTATCTGTACAATTGAGTAATAAAACGAAAAGGGAAGAACAAAAAATAAAAATAATACTGCTTCTCTCTGCAGCAAGCTGGTGTCGGCCTAGAATCACCCGCACAAGCCAGCAGCATGCATAAGGGCTAATACTCGTGATCGTCAAGTGGGGCAGTTAATGTCCAGAGTGTAGTGGCTGCTTATGAGTACTTCTTAGCGATCACGCTGTCCCAGGGTAGGTCTGATCCTCAGCCTATTCCCAGTCTGGGCGAGTGCAGCAGGTCTGTGCTGAGGTGCTGAAAAATTTAGGTGCAGTCCGGTGGGTCCGCGTATTCTTTTGCTTGTGTGCGCTGTGGTAGGTTTCCCTTCCATCACCAGGCATGGATGTATGCCAGTGTTTGGGGTCCAGGGTTTCGGGACTGCCTGGGAGCTAAGCCTGCTCCCTGCCGGGATCAGCTCTTCATTAATAGAGAATCAGTGGTTTCTATGACTAAATGTTTTATTAAGATTTCTAATAAAAACTTTGAGTTTGACAAATGCTGTTAATAGCACACATTTTGGTTTTTTCACCTACGGTTTCAGCTAATGTAATAAATGAAACCTATTGTAATTGTGAAAGTCATAATACTGTTAGCTTTTACTGTAATACATATTTGTGTTCAGCAATGTCTCAACAGCCCCCCCATGTATTGGTTTTATGGAGGTTTGGAAACTCGCAGCGTCAATTATGGGGCTTCCTCTTTTCAGTTTATACACATCAACTGCACACCAAATGCAACATAATGATAATATTGTTTCTATCCATAAAAAAAATCATATAGTATATATTTGGTATTAATATCTGAAGTGCTTGTATATTGGCTTAAATGCCCTGTATTTTACTCCGGAACTTTACAACAGTCCTCCCTACAACAGGTAACAGACAGTCTGGTCTTGATATAATTATTTTTAATAAGCTTTCCAAATAGTCACAATCTATTAGAGAAAAAGAAAAAAAAATACTTTTCAAGTGATCTACCTACCTACATAAGCCAGCTTTAAGGTCTACCATATTTGTTTGAATTTTTATTTTTTATAAAATAATTTGAAAAGTTTGCCTAACAGATTGTAATCATTTTACCAGTTGATTCCAAAATAATTAAATGAAGGCCTCTGTCTGGTTATTGAGAGGACTGATACTCCCAGAAGTGTCCTCATTCTTGCAATGCATTTAAAGTGAACATGTCATCACCCTTCCCTTCTCTCCCCCAGATTCTTATTAAAGAATATGAAGTTTCATCTATACATTGAAAAAAATTGAAAAACATATTAAAAATATGAAATAAATATTTTAGCCAATAGAACATATTCTTTTAAACCAGGATTAGTATGAAATGCTACACAATTAGGTTAAAGCAAGCTTTTAAGATTGTGTCACACATAAATATGATAGAAAAAGTTGCATTTATCCATACAATAAAAAAGCAAGGGTTGCCTTTTACATCAAAGTAATAAAATGCGTATAAAAAGTTGGGTACTACAAATGATCTCCTGTGGGATAAGGTGTTATTTTTAGTTTAAGGGTGTGTTTAAAAGTAATTGTGTAATTGCACACAATTTTTGGGATAAAACCACTTGTTACTGTTTGGATACGGCAAGGGCTTGTCTCATGTCTCATCTTTATTGTGGTAGAAAATGTATGCTATTTAGACAGATGACATGTTAATATAGACTACAACATTATACTTAGATTTCACAAAGCAAAATAAAATATATAAATTTAGCATTGGTTTGGTGTCATGTTGAATTGCACCAATGCGTTTGCCAGGATTCCTGTCTGTATTTGATGTGGTTGTGAAATTAGGTGGCCCTGTCCATTTTAGTAATGGCTAGCAGACTTTGCAAATAGAATGTGGACCCCCGAAAGCAAAGGTTTGGCAGATAAATGTATCAGAACAAGATAATTCCGTGACGGCAGTGCAGTAACTACAGAGGACAGACCCAGTTACGACCTGCACATAGCATAGGTGTGTAACAAACTGTATGTGGCAGATTTGGTTTTCTGGCCAAGGGCTCTCTAAAGCTTCTCTAGCTGAATAAGATCTAATATGAGCTTGTAGCAAGAGTTCTGGCATCAAACAATAGCAAGTGATTCAAGAAGACATGCATTGTGAAAAAGGGGGAGGGGAGTACGAAGAAAGGGGTGCTATTGAGTTGAAAAACATTGTGCTGTTTGTAGTTAAATAAATATTACTCTGAGCTAACAAAAGTCTGATGGGGTGGGTTACAAATTATTTTGTTTTTAACATTCTTTATTTTATCAGTGCAAGGTATAACAGACAGGCATTTGGTGACATTCCACAGGAATGTATACAAGAATGTATAGGCATAGTGAGGTTGAGAGATGTCAAAACACTGCACTTTTTATAATAAGAAACTAAATGAGAAAACTTGTCAGGGAAGAGAGAATAGAATAAATCAACAGGCTGCTCTAACGGACAATGTGATTGAGTGTTAATACCAATGGGTTGAAAACAGTGAGAGGTAGATCATGAGGCAAATAAAATTAAAGCATAAAGCACACATTTTAACCCCTTAAGGACACGTGACAGAAATATTACGTCATGATTCCATGTTATTCCAGAAGTTGTGTCCTTAAGGGGTTAAGCAAAACTTTCAGCAATAGAAGTTAGAGCATATCATGTGTTGAGGTGTCGCTGTGATAGAAGACACTATGCCACAAGCAGGGCAAATTTTGCCATTCAGTGTCTCGTCAGGAACGCTATGTGACCCCTCCACCTAACTACTGTGCCGAATCTGCCTGGTAACATACTTCATTAGGTGGGGTATGTCTTCTGTCTTGGTTTCCCCGCGACTACAGCTCCGAGCCTTGGTGGGGGCTAATGCCCCATGTCCATTGATCTGTCTTCTCATAGAGGCTGGATATCACTCCATTCAGACCCCCGGCCAAGAAGAAGAGTGGGGAGCTGGGTTAGCGTTGGAGCGGCAGGAGGAGTGAGTGCCTGACGGGCATCGGACCCTGAAGGAGGGTGGTGGTCTGCCACGGTTGCTTGCTGTAGCATGTCTGTTAGCTTAGCAGGCTTGCTAGGAGTGCTGCCGATGCAGCACCAGAACACCTGGCAGAGTGCTTCGAACTTTGCCTTAAATTGCTCTCTCTATTCCCGGCTTCCAGAGCCTGCTCACTTGGTGAGATGTATGTGCGGCGGCCATCTTGACTCCGCCATGCCATCTTCAACGGAACTCTATTTAAGGCCGGTGGAGATGTTAGCATCCTCAGTGGGGACTGGGATAGCCCACACTGGTCCAGGGGGTGGGGGAGGTCAGCAACAAGCTGTGATGTGGTACTGCCCCCAGCCCAGGAGATCGTCCGCTTCCCCTAGCTGTAGGACAGGCACCCCCAGTAGGCCGCAGAGACGGACGAGGTGAGTATGTATAGAGATTTGGTGTGATCCGGGTGTTTGTCAGCGTAGTTTGCCTAGTTGTCGATCTGCATTTAGCATCGGGCACCAGTGGCCAAGGTTTCAGGCTGTGTAAGCTGATTTTAGGCCAAAATCAGCAGGAGCTAACAAGTGGCAAGTCCAGCCATCTTGGGTGTCAGCCGCCCCCCCCCCCCCAAAGCATAATCATTTTGATGAAATTTGGTCAGTCTGCAGAGATAGGTTTTGAATTACTTGACATATAATCCTCATACCAGATTGAACATTTTCTACTGCAAAAAACGTAGACAGAAGAAAAACCATGGACTGATCAGTGCGTACACAGCCAAACGCTGTAGCATTAGTAGCATTTAATTGTAGGATCGATTGACTCTGTTCTGGAGGATGAGCCTGTAGTGGCGGTCAGGAAGACAGCCGCTTGAGGTGTATTTAACCCTGCAATGTAAATACTGTGGTTTCTACAAAAAGGGAAATGTTTTACCTTGCAGGATTAAATCTACGCGGGCCACTGAATTGAAGTGGTCTGGGTGACTTTAATGTTTAAAGAAAATCTATGGACTGGTTCCATGTCAAAAATTTGATTTTAACCTCATAATTTAGATAAGAATATGCAATACATATCTCTTGCCAACATAGTAAAAAAAGCCTGATTATCAAATAAATTCACCATATCTGGCAAAGAGAAAGAAGGGAGATAAACAATTATCAAACCCCTCTTTTTTATCCTGGAATCAGTGATGCAAATCTTGATTTGATTTACTGCCTGGGGATTGTGAGGTCTACGCAGCATTTCACTAGATGAGCATCAAGAGATCTTACTGACTGCTTCTGAGTTCACAGATTACACTGAACCTAATCGCATCTCTCACTGTGCATGTTTGTCCTTGGGCACCTGCATTAAAAGGGAAATTTGAGGTCCAAAAATGCAATTATCGGTCTATTCATGAAAATTCTTACAAAATAAATAATTATGAAAACAATATTATATTTAAAAAAAATTTAAAAAAGATCCACCCCTTTTTTGCCTAACACTTACTTCCCTGTTAGTGCTAGGTATTGTCCAAGCCAACGTTTTTCATAGAAGCTTTGAGGACAAATCTTTAGTTCAAAGCTTCTCACAGAGATGGGTGGTTTTAGAGATATTTAGCAACTCACATAAACAAACTGAGTTATGGTTGTATTAGTTCAAGTGCCATTTTCTAAGTATTAATTTTAATGAGTCTATTAATCTGATTATAAAAAAACCAAAACACTGGATCAGGTTGATTGGAGTTATATTCTACATAAGCGGTTTAGAAAGTGGTTGCCTTCCTATTCCCAGTACATAATATGTGTCTATTAAATAACTCTAGCCTCAAACAGAATCTCACTATCTCAAGATCCATAGCTACCCCAGTTTATTAGTATTGCCAAATTACTGCCGCCTTAAAGGAACAAAGATTATGAGCCTCGTTTAAGATGTCTCTCGTGGATGTTCAGCAGTGGGCAGCAGTGTAAACACTGCATTTTCTCAGCTGACCTGCAGGGACATGTTAAAAGCCCCAAATCTGCTACATTAAGCAGTAATGGTTCTGGTGACTATAGTACCCCTTTAATCCAATAATCCTCACATTGGGGCTCTGCATGTCTTATAAGTGGTTCATGTAGTGCAAAATTACCAACCTCTTAAAGCGACTCTGTAAATTTATGGTCCCCACCTTAGGGATCACTTTTACTAACAACAGCACAAATAAATCCGCTTTATAAATAAAAAAATAAAGATTAAAAAGATAAAATAGAGGCAGACTTAGGTAAGGTCGCATTCCATAACAAAGTGGGGGATGCGCAAACCCAGTCAGCTGGACATACAGAGAACAGCTATCAACATTACCTTCAGCCATTTTCGTTTTAAATCAGTGCTGTCCCACTGAACAAGGGTATGATGGTCTCCATTTGAAGGCTCCCCCTCTCACATTTGGCCCTAAGGTACACTGAAATTGCTGATCTTCCAAACCTATGATGGACACAGTGAGCCTGGGCTCTCTGTTGAAACCTAGTCCTCAGTAAATGGACACTTTGCCAACTAAATACAGAATGTGGTGGCGATGATAAACATTGTAAAGGTTACCGTGGTTCCAGATAGATGTAGCTTTGATTTTATTTTCAAACCTAGGCTTCTTAAATAGAATAAAGAGTTACTCATAGCTATGTGAGACGAGTGGTGGTGTTTCTGTCCCTCTGGTCTAGCAAATTCATAAAGCTAGACAGAGACTATTTGAGAAAAGTTAAACTAGCATCTGATTTCAGAATCTAGAGAATAATTAATTAGCATTCTAGGAGAATCATATACCTCAGCAACTGTAGAACATCACAGTACTTTAGCTTGTCATCCACACAAGTCACAAACAAAATGCTGGTTATCTTACAAAACCCCCACTAATTAGCACTGTATGATTGATTAGTGCCAGTAAGCTCATGCTGTTTGGTCAACATGGCGCTAGCAAACCGAATAAGCAGCACATCACTGTTGGCGCTCACTGCATTTCCCAGTAATGAGAGTGAAGAAGTCAGTGGATGGGCTTAACTTTATAATGTTCCTTCCTCCTTAGTACACTAATCAGTACTACAGAGGGGTCCAACATCTGAGTAGCTACCAGAGGGGGTGTTCAGTTGGCGGGGTGATGTTTTACGATAATGAACATTTCAGTCTGTAATTTGTACAGATCACAACTTAGAATGCTGGCTATATTTATAAATCCCTCTGTACACAGATCAACTAAACACCTCTTCCACAGCCCGTTGAAGCAATTATTATAGTAATATTTTGAATCAACAACAAAAAAACTGATGTGAGAAAGGCTTAACTTGATGGACACATGTCTCTTTTCAGCCTATGTAGCTATGTACTATTGCACAAGAAAAAAAAATATATATATTTTTTTCTATTTTATGATGTATATTTAATAAAAAATATCGACTGGATATCACTTTATCATTTTTTTTTTAATTTCTCATTATTTGGCTCTTCATTTGTCATTTCACTAATATGTGACAAAATTAAGAACCGATTACCAAAATTGAAGCTGTTGAGAAAAGAGGGTTTTTTTTTGTATTTAATTAACACCGCGGTCTTTTTTCGAAGATTCCGACCGCGGTAATACAGTGCATTTGCCTTTGCCCTTTCTTTGGTGTCATCTGGGGGTCTCTCTTTTTTCGGTTACCCCTTTTTTGGATTTTATTTCTACCTCTGGTGGGGGCCCACACTGAGGTTAGGTACTATTTATTTATTCAAACAATAAAAATAGGTGCGCTGTATCTTTAAATGTTAAAAAGTGCAAATGTGCAATAATATGTGCAAATATTTTGTGCAAAAACACAGAGTGTGTATATAATCACATACAATGTGACATAAGTGCAAAATGCAAATGTGATAGTGTAAAAATTCAATATCCAAAACAAATAACTTACAAGGGAAATATATGTCTCCTTAAATTCTCCAAATCACATAAGAACATATGTAAAAAGGGATAAAAAATGGAGAAACATAGTATAATATTGTTTTACATAAATATAAAAACCAGCAAATATAATTAGGAATATCACTCACAAAAGGAGAGCAGTAAAAGCCTGCTCTAACTGATCCAGCTTTAAATCCAAAAACCAGGACTTCAATGTTGGTGTAAATAGGCAGGACACCAGCTTCCAAAATTAAAAACAGCTTTATTGAAAATAAGTAGAATCCACACTCTCAGTTTCCATATAGCAGCCAAATAACCTTTTGCCAGTACTGTATAGTATATATCTACCAGTCCCTGGTGACTTTCGGTATTGTAGGCTTCACTTCCTGGAACTCGGAGTTTCGTCCGGTCACGTGATGGCGTGATGACGTAATCGACGTGATGACGCGTTTCGCCCAATCGGCTTCCTCAGATCACATCCTGATGTAGCTAGTCCTGCCTTTTAAAGCCCATACTTATTTATATTTTGTATGTTTATTTGTTTTATATTACTTACTATACTTTATATTACTTACTTACTATATTTTTATTTAATATTTTGCTGTATTTGTTTTCCTTTGCACATTATCCATATTACTGAGGCTCTTGTATATTTTAGATATATTCTAAGCCAATTATATATAGCAACTTTGTTGCATATGGATACTGTGCTCAGTATTTATTTTATGTTTTTATACTTTGTTGTTACTTTGTGTGTTTTTAGGGTATAACCAATAGGGAGATTGTGAAACAGCCTTTAAATTATTGTAATTTATTTTTGGATGTTTATTAAAAGATTTATATCTATATATTTAATTTCTTAGTTTGAGATTTTTTGGGAGCGCACACACCTTATGTTTATTGTGAGTTAATAACTCAATTTAGTCGCTTGTTGGTGTTTTGATGCTGCTCCCTTTCTAATTTTAATTGTATTCATTCTTGATTAACTATAATACAATTGTACCAATCTTTTTATATTTGAGCTGTTGAGAAAACACTTTTTGACAGAAACTCATTAAGCAGTTTAGCCACTAACATTTGCTTGCTATATTTCTAGCAGTATTACGGCAGCTTTGCTCTTACTGGCACCATTGACCTGAGAGTAAATATCCCTGAGAGTCTCACTATACAGTCACTGGTTTAATGCATATCATGGCAACACAGTTTTAAAAAAATACATATAATGGATAATTGATAAAAGACCCCCCAAAAAAAGAACCCACGACAAATTATACAGAGCTAAAATGAAATACTGCCAAAATGTGTATTATTGCCTGGCTTCTATCCTACTTTTATCAGTGAGAGCAATTGTGTTCCTAAATAAAGCCCAGATAAACATGCAAAAGTCTGTTTAGCCAATGCAAATGAAAGCAGGGTGAATTAAAAATGTAAGCTTCATGTATTCTTGTATAAGCTCTGGGACGTAAATGCAGAAGAACACTCAATGCGTGCAGGGCCGGACTGGGAATGAAAAGCAGCCCTTGAAAAAAATTCTATACCAGCCCTATAATGCACCGTGCCAGCATAGTGTGCGGATATGGAAGCGGGGAAAACAACAAAAACTGAAAACTATCACTCGAACATGAAAGAAAGCACTTATAGGGCTTCAAAAGAAACAAGAGAGCAGATTTATTGTAAGCAGACGTGCATATAATCCATGTTTCAGTCCGACTACCTTGATATATTAAGGAAAGTTTCGTAATTGGGCTGAAATTGTGAATGTGTGTTATTGCACAGCAGTGAAAAAATGACGTTGTCTTGCTCATTTTGAAGTAACAAGAGTGTGCCCTTCACTTTGGCTGACAACTGGATGATCTCAGTCAACGCCAATTTAATTTCCATAGGAAAGCATTGGGAGGCTATTGCGCATGTGTGGCAAAACGCTGCGCTTCATCGCACCAATCAGCATCTCCTCACAGAGATGGGTGGCCTGGGATATGGGTGGCCTTTACATTGCATTCTGCTGATCACAGAACAGATTTATTGAGAAAAACTGCAGCACGATCAAGTTTTTATTCAGATGAGAAAGTGGTAAACTGACTGTCCTGGGATATTTTGTCTATATTTAGGAAGACACTGACACACCCAGCTGCCCTACTCTGTGGCATGAAAGAGAAGACCTGTCTGTTGCAAAAAAAAGTAAAAGTTAAAAAAAAAAATAATAATAAATAAATGAAACAAATAAAATGTTTACCTCATACTCTGATTCCAGAGAAACTGGGTTCTTGTTGATTATTTTTTCCAAGGTTGGGTCAATCTGCAGGAAAAAATAAAACAAATTATATTTACAAGGCTATATTTTCAGAATGTTGGGTCAATATTTAATTCAACCCTTAATTTCAGAGTCCATTTCTAAAATCTATAATTTGTCTGAGTCAAGAGGAATATTTAAAACGTATTTAAATGGCAACAATGTGAAAGGTCTCTTACATTCCAAAGAAGATATCTTTTTCTGAATATAAAATGGTACAAAATCACAAGCTCTAAAACATTTCCATCTACTGTGATCTCAGAAAACACCAGCACCCAAAGGTTTACAACAATATATGCAATTTGTATTTAGCAGCTAAATTGTTCAAGGTAACAAAGTTATCTGTGATGTGTTAAAAAAAAACAAAAAACAGTTACAAGCTAAAGCTTTCATGCAGCTCTAAAATAAAGAAAGCATGCACATACATAAGGCGTGCCTGTGTTTATGTGAATTTGTGTATAAGATTAGCGCGTATGAATGCACGGTTGTATTTGTGTGAAGTGTGTGAATGTAGTAGTGTATTTGTGTCAATACAACAATGTATTTGTGTGTAGTGTGTCAGTACAGAAATGTGTATAAGGAGTAATAACACACTCCAACCAGATGTCTATTCACACAGATTGGCAAGGAGCCCTCTTCTCACTCCCGTATAGGTTAGTGCACAGAAAGTGCACGCACACACATCAACAATCACATTAACCCTAAAATCCCCTGTGTACCTCCAATAACATTAACCCCATAACCCACTACCACCAATCACATTAACCATATTGCCCCCAATCCCATAATTCCAACCCCTGAGCTCCAATCAAACACCCCTGATCATACTATAAGCCAACAGGACCAGGATCATATGCCTTCCAAAGCCCTGATTGGGTGTCCCTCAGTGTGCCAGGCTGCGCAAAGGCACCAGCATTTCCTCCCTCCCTTGACTCCTGCAGTGCTGGTGAGTTGAATCTTGACTCTCATTGAAAGAGATGCAGGGAGAGTCACTCTTTGTGTGCCTTTACTAAGTCACAGCAAAAATGTACCGCTGGGCCAGCTCTGTGGCAGCAATATAGAGCAAGCAGACCGTGGTGGAGATATACATCAAAACTAGTGAAAGTTAAATGTACTTGGAGTTGGGAAGTAGGGAGGACAAATTGCAATTTAGTTTTTTAATTTGACATTTTGTTTTAAATCAAATCTTATTTTTCTCCCCAACAAATTCAAATTGCTTGTGAAATGCACATCCTCAAGAGAGTACAGGCATACCCCGCTTTTAAGTACACAATGGGACCAGAGCATGTATGTAAAACGAAAATGTATTTAAAGTGAAGCAATACCTTTTATCACTTCCCAATGCATGTACCGCATTGCAATAGTCATTTACAGGCATAAATGATAGTGCAACTGCAGATTTACAGTGAGGTGTGAAAAGTTCTTGCCCCAAAGACACTGAACTGAGCTGAGCTGTTCCAGGCGAGAATAGAACCTTCCATTTCCTCTTTACTCGTGGACAGAAGAGGCACGGGAATGTCTGTACTTGCGAGTGTACTTAAAGTGAGTGTATGTAAAGTGGGGTATGCCTGTAGTTGTGTTTTTAAGATTTCCCAAAAAGTGAGACAAGAAATACATTGCATTCAAAATGTTATTGTTTATTTTAAAATGTCATAGTAAAAGAAACATTAATTGTACAAGTGTAGCAAACTTAGCAAACATTAACTTTGTATACCCTATATGTACTTGGGACTAGAGGATAAATGTACAAAAAATGGAATGCTAAACTATGGTTGGGGCTCGTTAGGGGAAAACATAAATAAATAAATTAGATCATTTACTCATAGTTCCATTAAACTTTGTTAAGAGTCGCATTAACGGGTCCCTGTCATACTACCCAAGACATATGCTCTTTTCAAAAACCATCAAATTTCATCTATACATTATGCCAGTTGACTTGCCAGCAAATGAATACGTTGGGAGAAAAACCTATTTAAAAGACCTTTAAAAATAGGTCTTTCTGCCACCGAGAATTCAATTCTTTGGCATATCGAAGACTTGACTAACAAGGGAGAGCAGAAAAAGACCTAACACAGGCAGGTCTTCTGCTCTCAGCTCTCTATTCATAAGTTCAATCCACTTACTAACATCCTCTGCTTCATAATATTTCAAACTTGTTCTCAGTGTCACAATGAACTTTCAACCTGAACAGAATCCCCTAGAGCTCTTTTTCACAATATTTCCAGTTTGCCCTAAATACTTTCCCACTGGCATTAGGTTTTTTTGTTTTTTTTTTACAAAATACACGAACATAAGTTACATACTGTGCATGTCGATGAAGAACTTCATAAGGATTAAGTCCCATGTGTAGTGGAGTCCCAGTTAAGAACATAATCTACATTCACCTAATGGACGACCTAACGGCCAGGGTGAGGAGAACCCAAAAGACCTTTCAAAGAATATGGGAACCTTGGGAAAGCTGCCCCCTGGGAACATAGCAGGTGCGGGACACGCGCCTTTCCTCTCCCCTCCCCCCCGGCCTTGCTCCCTCGCTCTTTCTCTTCTTACGTTTCCTATTCATCCTTTCTCTGTATATCTCCAGTCTCTCCCAATATCTCCTGGAGTAAGCTGTTAATACTCGATAACTACAACAAAACCCGATAACTCTGCTCTTGGGATAATAGAGACCGCTTCCGGGCCCCTGGACCCCATGTGTCTGTAGGTCCATGGGGTTGGGTTCTAGCAAGTACCTAAGCAACAAGCAGAGAACTTTGTTGGGCGTGTGGACGGACGGAAGGCCTACCAACTCTGGTAACAAACTACTCTAGAAAGAGACAGGAATAGGGTAATAAAACGATTATAGACAGCACCTAAAAATTGCCTAGAGCCAGAGGTGTGAGATGTACATACTCCTTTACTTTTGTTACTATTGTGTTTAAATAATAATAAAAATCAACATTCACTTGGGATCGATGACCAGAGAGCTAGACATAAGTATATACCACCCTGTGATGTCATATGTCATCTATGCTATTTAAAGACGATGTTTAATGGCAACCAACAAAATGTTAATATTCACATTGTACTCAACTATATGGTTAAATACTTTGAGCATGTCAATTTATTATGTCAATGCTAAATAAAGAATAAAAAAAAACAAAAAACATAATCTACTAAATTATATGTTGGTTCTATTTCCTCTTATATGTCAGAAGGAGCAGGCAACCACCTTGTCAGAAACTGTAGATGAAGTCCATACTACTCTCTGCATTTTTATCTACTATTTATTAGCCTTCTTAGTTTAATTACAACTGTATCAGCTTATTACAATTATAATTTATTTTTAAATATAAATATAAAAAATAATTTAAAAAAAATTGAATTACTTAAATCACATTAGTTTAAATCAAACAACCTTGAATGTACTCATTCTTGGTAAACAGATACACCAAATGTCCCGATATAAATGGGATAGCCCAAATTTTAGGGTCCTGTCAGGTCATCCCGAATTTTATTACCGGCACTGTCTGAGCATGTATTAGGCCTTTCTGCTTGTTAAATCATCAGTGGCTATTCCCAAAAGGCTTCCTGGTTGGGGGTGCGACAACTTATGACACAGTTAGCACCTGCTGATCAGATATGAAAGCGACTTTTACGTTATTCCTATTATACTTATAGGAAAAATGTATCCCTGTATTTTTATCAAATCTTTGGGGCCTTCACAGTGGGCTGCGCATGTCTCAGTGCTCCTAGACAAATGCCAAGGATGTGGTGACATGACAGATATTGTGGGTGTGATACCCACAGTTGTTTTACCAATTATGCATTGTTAATGTGGTAACTCTGCAGTGCCCTCTGTTGATCGCATGGAAATGTGTCAATTTACATAATGGTGGTATGCAAATAAGTGCAACCAAATAAGCAATTATATGTACATATGTTTACTCTTTCTTGTGTCCAAAAGTGTTATTTGTATTATATACTCGGTTTAATAATTATGATTGCTTGTTCTTCAAGGTTATGTATATTTGGGTTTGAATTCTTTTCACCACATGTTTAAGGAAAAGTCAGTAGGGGCTAGTCCTGAATGTAAATAAAGTTCTAGGTGGTGGTTCTTTTGAGGGCTGTGTATCCTGTCAGGTTTATTCAGGGACATTAGTAGCAGAATTTTCAGACATGGCTGCATTATTAACTGTTACCAGGGACCCTTGAGGGGGAAGTCTTCCCCAGGGTTTGGTGCCTCTTCCTTAGGAGAGTTGCAGCAGCTTCCTTGAATCTACCAGCACTGAGCTAATCACTTGGCCCGTGAGTGCCTATGTAAAGGCAGTGTCCACAGCCACCGAGGCAGAGGGCTCGATATCTGCCTTCTAGGGACTATCTCCATTGTGTAGACTGGCGAGTACCTACCCAGGTTTCCAGGCCGCACAGATGGGACAATACCTGCTCCAATGGGCAGACAGTTCTGTGCCAATACAGGCCCTGGTCACAACCCGACCAACACCCTTTTAGCCTCACTTCATAGAGATTCCCCTACTGAGACTAGCATCTTGGGGGAGATATAGTTGCTTACTTGACCCTGGTCTCGGCGACGATCCCTTCAGGACAATACACCTGGAGAAGAGGCTGCTCCAAAAGTCTGTATTGTCATAGTGGGATGCATGGAAATATGTGCAGTGTACTGCACTCACGGGAGCATAGAAATATGTGCAGTGTTCTGTATCCATCATACATCAATGTCAACAGCAGAACTATAATAGAATTTCTTATTATAAAATGCTACCTATACATTACTCGGCCATATTGCTAGCACAATGTATATACTAAATATTATGAATATTATGTTTAATATATAGTGCCACAATGTTAAATGTGCTTTACAGGCGTAACGTAAAAACAAAATATTAGGGTAATCTAACAATAGCTGTCATTAAGGGAGGGAAGAGAATAAGAGATTGCAGGTCTATAATCATTAGCATGCATGCTACACTTATTAAATGAGATATATAAAGAATACACACTGACCAGTATAAACTTGCTAATTGTAATGCTGCCTATAAATGATTGTAGATTTAATGTGCAGTTACCAAGTTACAACTATGCATTTCAGTTTGCAGTCTCCTGCTTGTCATATTAGAAACAATGCGTGTTGAGCTTGCTGAAATGTGGAATATATCTAAATATAGATTAATGTTGCAATGCTAAAATGAGTGTTTAGAGACATTAAAGAAACATAATGCACACTGACAGTAAGCCATACGTTACCACGATTAATGCTGGGCTACACAATTGGAAAACACCACAACTTTCAAAGCCAAATATTTACACAATTAGTACAAATTGCATTTTCACTGCCAGATGGTCTTTGTTAAATGAATATTAGCTAAAATGATACAATGTTGAAAAAGGCTGGAGCCGCCTGCTTAGTGGATTAAAATATACGAAAGAAAATACGTAATTTTCTAAAAGATCTTTGCTGTTCTTATTCTTCACGCTTGCCATGCTCCCTCTCTGCCCAATTTTGTCATTTTGGATGTGACCTAAATCGCTGTGTGGCAGTATGGAACACCAACTGTGATCCAATTATGGGTTTCTCAATCACACACAGATATAACAAACTAGAGAATTTCATTCAGAAGTTAATTTTCCAGAGATTGTTAAAGTACCACTTCTTTTTGCTAGCCTATAGGTCAACTCTTGGGCAAATAAGACACTTGAATAATTAGAATCATCAGGCGATTGCCATGGCATTGCACTGTTTTCAAATATGGGGTGTCATTACTTTGTCAGAGACATGAATAAGTGACAAGTAAATAAGCTCTCAATTCTCCACATCCAAAAGAACATTACTCTGGGCTTTTGTGGTATATGGACAAATATTCATTTTGTGGTATATGGACAAATGATGTAAAATGACCATGGTGTCTAGTGGTATTGTATGATACCCACTTTTAATCTCTTGACTCATTCAAGTGCATGTGATACATCATTTGAAATCCAGCCTTCATTCTGCCCATATAGAGCTTCCAATTAAATTGCTGGTGGCTACATGGCACAATACATCTGGCTACATATCAACCAGAATGTCCCAGACTAGACAACAAAAAAGAAGTCCACTGAGCTTTTAATTTGTATTGTATATTAATCTCTCAGAGTAACAACAAGCCGCACCATCGGAGATGGTTGATACAACAATCAACACTAAAATGTAGTCTGTTGAATGCACCAGTTTTCCTTTTGGATGACAATGGATAGCACTCAGTTGTGGAGTTTGTCATCAGAGAGGCAGGTGGTGCCCGCCTCTCTCCTGGGGACACCGGCTGGGGCCACGGCTCGTAGCCCATAAAGGAGCCCTGGTCGGTGGACTCTTGGGGGTGCTTGTGGGCGGGGCCCCCGGAAAGAAAGAGAGACACCGAGCTTCCCGTCTCCTATTTTAGACGAAGCAGCGAGGCAGATTTAACGGTGTGGCTTAGGCTTACGACCCAAACAATTCCGATATATCTCAGCAATGCAATTCTGTGATGTGATGTCATATTTTGAAAGTTATTTGTTGTTTTTCTTGTTTGACTTTTTCAAACCAGTGTTCAAAATACCTTTATTAACAATATTAAAATATCCACTGGGATATTATAATATTGTTAATAAAGGTATTTTGGACACTTTTATACCGTGAGTGTGCCATTTTACTCTTTATCATTATTTTATACTTTCTCTTCTCTACTGCCTGGCATCCGATTTTATTTGATCCAGTGAGGACTACTCTAAAAAATCCAAGGTGCGGATTATACTACTCAAGCGCTATCCATTGAACAGTTCGCCTGCTCAACCAAATGTGAGTACAAATTTATATTTCTATACTCCTGATGTTTTAAAATACAGTGAGCACTATTGTTGTTCCTTTTTATTATTTTTTTATGGTCTTCATATCATTGAGACAACTATCAACTTCCCATGTATCCTATAAGTGTGGATTGTATCACTGTACGCCATCCATACTAGACCTGTTTAAAGCTCCAAAAAAAAAAAAAAAAGTGAGTAGGACCATATACACTTTTTATCATACACCATTTTCTGGGATATTACACTATTGGTCTCTCTTTTTTATATCCGAATTCCAAGAATTCTTCCGACCTTGACTTCCCAGTGAAAGAAAACTCTTTGAAAAACATCACAGTTGTTTCTTCTGCAAGTTTATATTTGTATTCTTTTGGAATCTATACTGGATATTTCTATATTAATTTCCTTTGTTTTTTTATATTTCCATCATTCTGTTTTACATATTTACTATATCCTGTTGAATCAGTTTTCCGTGTTGCCTACCTGTATCAGAGTCATATTGATTTGGAGCAACTTTCTTTCCCTATCCTTTTTACTATTGTATTTTGTGTGTAGGGCCAAGAGGGAGATTCTACATTCTAAGGTGTGCTGCCTACCTATTCAATATTTTAATTTTTTTTTTGGTTTGGTTGAACAGCGCTGATCCATTTGTCTGTATTTTCTGCCTTGTATAATGATATCCTGCAACTTCTGTCATTGCAAAAGTAAGGTATTAAAAAAAAATAATAATAATAATAAAAAGTCCAATGTTTTCACAATGCAAAATACAACAGGCAAACACTAGCTTCACAATATAGTGCAAGTTTCAAACATACAGCCCGCAGATTGGATTCGGCCTCGCAGACTCCTAGATTGTACAACAGAACTGACACTTGAAGTTGCCATGAAGATCAGGAGAACTATGGTTCCCTTCCCTCCGTGGTGTTTTGAAAAAATATGAATATTTTACTGCTGTGGAGTCCTCCGATAAAACTAGAACTGCTGAACATTACTGTGAGTAATACATACTGTGCACATTCCTGTGAGTATGATTGATGTGGTATTGTATTGTAAATTGATCTACACTGTACATCAGAGAGTATTTTTTGCTCTAGAGCTCTATGATATTCCCATTTACATTACACACTGGAGTTCCGCCAAAACAAGTATAAACACTGCAGATCACTGTGAGTTTTACTACCGTTGCACTCTGTGATAAACACATATAGCATGTAATAATACCAAAGTATTTAATCAGGGAAGATTCAAGTAGCTTTTTAATAGTTTTCAAGTTCGTCCTGGAGTCTAGACGATTGTATTACTCCCACTTAATGGTTCTCGGAAGCCCAAATGGTCAAGACATCAGAAATCATATTTATGGCTGCAGCTGCAGTCATGTGAGTTATCTAATCTGAAGATTTATAGAATAAACACCTATCAGGTACGTACATCTTTCTCAATTACAATATACAAGTTACATTTTAAAACATCTCCCTGAAGCTACACATCAGAATGGACCTTGGAAACAGTGAGATCGAAAAGCTGCAGCATATATTTCAATTCTAGGCATAAAAACATAGTGGAGGTAGCTTATGTCCTGTACCAGCATGCCTCAATCAGCATGAAGTTTTTTGTGCACTTATCCATATTTTTCGTATTATTGGCACTAATAAATAGACATTACATAAAGCAGAGCATTTAAACTGGCTGACGTGACATTTTTCATAATCAGCATGTTGTGCGACTAGACCCCACAAATTAACATAAAGGTTCTTCTATCTTATCTGTATTTTCAGAAGCAGTTCTTCTATCTTATCCGTTCTCACATGCTTCCTTCATGCATATTCACAAAAGACACAAAAAAGTGATTATGCTGCCACCTTTGCACGTAATATATTAGCACCGTAGCCAACAGCAGCTTATTGCAGCGGCTATGGTGCAATGAGGCTACTAGTGAAGGTCTTCTGGTTTTTGTTCTTCAGTCAGAGGTGATGTGGCGGCACAAAACGGGCTTGTGTGATTTGAAGCACAAGTATAAACTAGCTTTCAGCCTAGTTGTAAGCACATAATGAGAGCTTGTGCCATCCAAAAATTTGTATGACTATTGGGGGGTGAAATTCGTCACTTCGAGACAAAGGCTTGGCACTCGTAGGCTTCTTGCACCATAATCACTACAATAAGCTGTAGTAATTAAGTGTTCCTTTATAAATTATAGAAATATATGGTTTATCATGTGCAAAGTTTTTTTAGGTGACAATAAAATATTAAAATTGTACATAAGTAAAATCTTTATGGAGATTTCGGAGACTCAAAACTAAAATGCAGCGACCCCTATCTCAACATATTCCTGAAGCGTCTTCCATGTGCACTCCCTACAAAAGCTATATTTAAAGGGACACTATAGTCAACAGTGCAACTACAAGTATTCCTGACCCTATAGTGTTAACACTACTCTCTAGCCCCCCCAGGGCCCCTCATGCCTAATTAATATATTGAAAATCTTACTGTATTCAAGCCAGAAACTGTAACTCTGCATGCTGTTTGCATAAAAAAAAAAAAAACAGTCTGCTGACATCATCAGATGTTGTAGCCTGATCCAATCACAATGCTTCCCCATAGGATTAGCTGAGACTGACAAAGAGGCAGATCAGGGGCAGAGCCAGCATGATTCAAACACAGCCCTGGCCAATCAGCATCTCCTCATAGAGATGAAATGAATCAATGAATCTTTATGAGGAAAGTTCAGTGTCTGCATGCAGAGGGAGGAGATACTGAATCACAGGATACTCGTGCACAGCAGATCTGAGTGGATGGAGGCATATTATGCTTCCATCAACTCCGAAGTCCCTCTGGTTCACTGTGAGTGACTGCAACTGGAGGTGTTCCTAGCTTTCAATGTAAACACTGTATTTTTTCAGAAATTACAGTATTTACATGAGAAAGGCTGCAGGGAGCTGTAGTTCTCACCTGAACAAGCTCATTAAGCTGAAGTTGTTCAGGTGACTATAGTGTCCATTTAAAGTGGCATTATCATTCATAGAAACACTTATTTTTTCCTCCCAAATAAAAAACCCCACCACCCCCAGTTAACATGCCAATTTGTATGGTCACACAGTCACCTAAGGCTCTCTCTCCTCACCACCTCCAATTTTCCGTTCAGGTCCAACTTATTGCCTAACTACCGGAGCACAGAATGGTACATATAAAAAAGGTAAAAGTAAACAAAAAAAAAAAAAACTTCCAAGGCTCATTAAAATCTCATATTAAGGAGGGGAAGGACACGAAACGTACAAAACAAATACAACCCCAATATACACGAGCTGGTAGTCACGAGACAAACTAGAACTCAGGGCTGCAGACAAAAGGCCAGAGCGCACAAACACTAACTCATTTTCGCAAGATGGGCCTTCACTGCAGTTTATGGCAACAGGGATAAATACGCAAACACAGGCATCTCAGAAGAAAACAGTGTATTATTAACATATGTCACCCACAGTGCACTCCCCAAATAAGGAAGTCGTCAGTTAAATATAAAGTGTGGAATGTACATCTATGGTACCCGTAAGAGCTAAAGTTCACGGACAAGGGCCGTGACACATCACACGCAAGGATACATGACATTAGTGCTACACTGCTTAAAACCGCTGACTCAACGACTGGATCCCATACCCAGAGCACCTAAGACCACACCCCCGCAGGGGAGTGCCTAAAACACATCAGTAAATGTCGCATACCTAACGGCAAAATGTGCGAGACGCACCTTAATGAAAACACCCATTAACGAGCCACACTAGCACCATTTAATGAGTTGATAGCTGAATACATGTTACTAACTGCCACCCCTAATTGCCACTACATACCTGACAACAACGCCCTAACAACGCAGTACCAAGCAAGCTCACCACCTTCTGCATGTCTAGCTTTGCAAGGCTTATGAATATCTAATATTTGTCATTGCGTGTTTATTTTGACTTCTACGCCTCTGCGCAGGCAACTATGTGTTACTCTGAGCTGACTGGAATATGTCGGCCTCACATTATGTACACTTTCAATATGCACGCCTCTGCGTAGGCAACTATATGCATTAATAATACCAAGTTCAACACCCGTGTTTATATTGATGACAATAAACATATTTAAAACTTTAAAAAAAATAAAAATCTCATATTAAACAAACTAAAGGGTGCAGCCAATAGTCATCACTGCTTTGCGGGTTTTGTGCCATTCTAGCACTTAATCATACGATCAAACTAAGTAGTAGTACCCTTTCAGAGAAGTGTTCCATCTTTATTTATTTTTTTGTGTTTGATGCCCTCTTAATACAGATCATTTTCACTACTTCTCAATCATATATTGTCACAAAAGTTCAATGTCTTTTAAAATAAATGGAATTAATATAATGGATGGTTGAACAAGTTAACATTCTAGCAAGAGTTTTTTCTAACGATTCTAAGGAATTTTCATCATAGAAATAATTTTCATTGTGACACTGTAGCAACCACATTATTCATTGTTAGTAAAGATAGAAGGGCCTCTGACTGAATAAAAGATCCACCAGCTCAGATATTTGCTTGTATTTCAATTATCAAGTCTCCTTCTTGAAATGATTTTATCTTTATTTAGTCCCTGGTGTTTGTTTTGACATATTTAAATATTGGCTGATAAAACAATCTGCTGTTTCGCCACATTGAATTATGCACAGAGCCCTGCATAATAACATATTACTTATTAGTTTACAAAGAATCCCAAGGAATATTTCCAGGTACTGATTGCGAAAATACAATATTTCCACTGTAGAATGTGCTAAATTCTTTTCATGGATGATTTTAAAATAGCAGGAGGTAGAATGCATTGGAGCCAAACAAAATTTAATTGTGTACCCTCAGGTTAGGAATGCATTAAATTAATGATAAATTAAAAAATATAAGTAAGTCCTGAAAAGAGATTTATTTAAACTATTATTTATGGTGATCAGGTTTCTAAACATCTTCCATTTCTGTACATCCAACTTGTCTTGGTGGGACAAACTGTTTTTTTTTTTTTATCCACTTACCAAAAATGGTGGAAAGAGGTACCCTGACCGAGTCTGCACACAGATCGTAACTGCGCGGGTGCATGCTGTGCAAATCCCTAGCTTACCTGTCAAACAGTCAGCTTGCGTTGGGCAAGTATAGTATGTGGCTCGGGCGAATGCTGTGTAAAGTCTCATTCACAAAAGTAAATGGTGCTGTAAACAGACGGATAGCACCTATTTCTCATGCCGGCTCCCTAACAGTTGCTGACTTCCATTTTCAGCAACTCCATTTTCGAGTGTGCATGGTTATTTGCATTTCTGGGACAAAACAGTAAGTTTTCACATACTGGGCATGACTATGGCCACTTCAACTAAGGAAAATATGTTAGAATGTATGGTACTGCGTGTAAGTGCATAATGTAATGGGCCAATTGTTTGCAATGTACAGCTTTATTTTAATAGACAAATATGCTACAACATTACTGTGTTACACAAACAGACAGCTATCGGAGTAGAATGGCAACACTGTGTCTCTAATAGAAGCATGGAGGCTGTCTATGCATGATGGTAGCAGTCAGATTCAAAATAAAATAAAATAAAAAAATAAAACACACCTTTACTTAAAATGTAGGCACAAGTGACAAAAATTAGGAGACAGGCAAAATTTTAACAAGTGACTTTGCCATACCCTCATACATCAAATTATTTTAAAGTGCCAACAAATTCTGCAGTGCTGTAAAATGGGTGGACTAACAAACATGTATTTGTAACCAGATGAGCTGCGCGCACAGGAACAGAGAGGTTGAGGGGTCCTGCTCGATGAGCTTACATGCCAGAGGGAGTAGGGTATAGTGACACAAAAGGTAAGGGTATGTGAGAAAAGTAGGTAAAGTAAGAGGTAGGAAGTGAGTTTTCAATGATTTTTGAAGGAATGGAGACTGAGTGGAAGTTTAACAGAGAAAAGAGAGGTCTGAAAGGTGAGCATCAGAAGTGGGAGTACGAATAGATAACAGATGTAGGTCTTCAGCAAAAGCATAGGGGCCTGGACAGGACATACTTGTGTTTTAGGGAGGATAGGTAGGTTGGAGCAGCAGAGATTTGTAAGCAAGCACCAGAATCTTAAATTGAGCCCTATATCTTACGGGTAGCCAATGTAGGGACTGACAGAAGGTGGAGGAGTGGGAGATGCGGGCGGACAGGAAGATGAGCCTCGCTGCAGTATTCATTATAGACTGTAACAGGGCAAGTTGGGAATATGTGAGACCACTGAGAAGCAGATTGGAGTAGTCAAGGAGAGAGAGGATAGCTGCATGGAACAGCACCCTAGCTGCATCCAGCGTTAAATAGGGGCAAATGGTTTTTAAGATGGAAGCAGCAGCATTTGGTGATCGACTAGACATGAGGGGTGAAGGAGAGGTCGCAGTGAAAGAGAAAACCTAGGCATCGAGCTTGCAAGGTAGAGCTGATGGTAGCACCATTGACATGGAGCGAGACAGATGCAGGAATAGCAAAACTTAAGGGAGGAGTGACCAGAAATTCTGTTTTGGTCAGGTTAAGTTTAAGGAAGTGAGCAGCCAGCCAGTTAGAAATAGCAGAGAGGCAGTCAGAGACACAATTCAAGAGGGACAGTGAGAGATTGGAAAATGTCAGATAGATTTGCATGTCATTCAGGGAGGCAGTATAGATCGAAAAGAATAAAGGACCAAGAACAGAGCCTTGGGGAACACTAACAGAGAGGGGTTGGGGAAAAGATGCAGAGCCAGAGAAAGAAACACTGAAAGAGCATTGGGAGAGGCAGGAAGAACACCAGGAGAGAGCAGTATCTCGTAGACCGAGATTACGGAGGATGAGAAGAAACTGTTGATGATCAACAGTGTCAAAAGCAGTAGAAAGGTCAAGGAGAATTAGGATAGAATAGGGACCACGAGATTTTGCAGCGAATAAATCATTGGATACTCTAGAAAGAGCTGTTTTGGCAGAGTGATGAGTGTGGAATTCAGACTGAAGCGGGTCAAGCAAAGAGTTGGATTCAAGGAAGTCAGTCAGTCTTGAGTACACAACCGATTCAAGAATCTTGGAAGCAAACGGTAGTATGGAGATAGGGTGGTAGTTGGATAGATTACCGTATATGAATGTATATTTTAATTTACATGTAATTCTGTGCAGAAGTCACAACTTATTTTGTGAGATCAACAAGTTTGTTATTTTTTTGTCAGATCCAATGTTTCTGATAGAGAAGCATTGAGGACATTTGGCAATTGCAGTGTTTTACCATTTCAAGGTTTTCTAAGAGAAGCATTACTGGCATTTGGTTTCATCATGTTATGTATGATAATAAAAAATGTAAATATCTTTGAAAACTAAATATATTTAAGGGGCACTCTGTGTATCATAACAACTTCATCATTATGTCTACCAGTAGTTCCTCACTGAGAAAAGATAGTGAAAAATGTATGTTTTTTCACTCTCTTTTCTCAATGGGTAGCTGCTGATAGTCAACTGATGCTCTCTGTCCATCAATGGTGGCAGGTAAAACGCTTCCGGATTAAAGACTCAGGTATCAAATGTAAGTTCAGGGGCAGAGTAATCGGGCCTCCTTGCGACATACCAATTTCATTCTGACGAAGTTGTTATGATGCCTTGGGTAGTCTTTTAAGAGGAAGTGGTTATATGTCTGAGAGCCACTAGAGCAGTGGTGGCGAACCTATGGCACGCGTGCCACAGGTGGCACGCCGCGCCCCCTCTGTGGGCACGCGGCCATAGGTCGCCGTGCACTCCGCCGGCGCATCCATAAGGCGGCACAAGTGGCCGCCTTAGGGCTCACCGGCCCGGTGGGCGCAAAGCCGGAGTGACCGGCAGGAGGTGAGCGCATAGCGCTCCCTCCTGCCAGGCACTCTGTGTAGCGTGGCCGAGCGCACCGCGGTTTCCTGAACCCGGGCGGACGGAAACGAAGTGCTCACACAGAGAGCACTTCCTGTCCGCCGGGTACAGGAAACTGAGCTCCGCGGCACTCGGCCACGCTACAAGGTAGGAGACTGAGGGAGAGATTGGGGAGGGGGGGAAGGAGACTGAGGGAGAGATGGGGAGGGGGGGAAGGAGACTGAGGGGGGGAGAAGGAGACTGAGGGAGGGGGAGAAGGAGACTGAGAGGAGAGATGGGGAGGGGGGAAGGAGACTGAGGAGAGATGGGGAGGGGGCAAGGAGACTGAGGAGAGATGGGAGGGGGGGGAAGAAGACTGGGGAAGGAGACTGAGGGAGAGTTGGGGGAGGGGGGAAGGAGTCTGAGGGGGGAGAAGGAGACTGAGGAGGGGAGAAGGAGACTGAGGGAGAGATGGGGGAGGGAGAAGGAGACTGAGGGAGAGATGGGGAGGGAGACCGAGGAGAGATGGGGGGGAGGGAGACTGAGGGAGAGATGGGGAGGGAGAAGGAGACTGAGGGAAAGATGGGGAGGGAGAAGGAGACCAGGGAGAGATGGGGGGAGAGACTGAGGGAGAGGAAGGAGACCGGGAGAGATGGGGAAGGAGACTGGGGGGAGGGAGAAGGAGACTGAGGGAGAGATGGGGAGGGAGAAGGAGACTGAGGGAGAGATGGGGAGGGAGAAGGAGACCGCGGAGAGATGGGGGTAGGGGAGGAGACATGGAGAGATGGGGGAGGGAGGAGGAGACCGCGGAGAGATGGGGGAGGGAGGAGGAGACTGCGGGAGAGATGGGGGGAGTGAGAAGGAGACTGAGGGAGAGATGGGGGGAGGGAGAAGGAGACTGAGGGAGAGATGGGGGGAGAAAACTGAGGGAGGGATGGGGGAAAAGAAAACAGAGGGGGGAGAGGGGGGACGACATACACACAGCACCCCTGCCCTACACATATCACCCCACAAAAAGACACACACACACACACATCACCCCCCCCACACACCACCCCCCACACACAAACACACCACCCCACACACACATCACTCCACACACAAACACATACACTGTACCCCTCAATGCAGTGTGTGTACACTCAGCAGTCTGTCTGTGTGTGTACACTCAGCAGTCTGTCTGTGTGTGTACACTCAGCAGTCTGTCTGTGTGTGTGTGTGTGTATTTAGCAGTCTGTCTGTGTGTGTGTGTGTATTTAGCAGTCTGTGTGTGTGTGTATTTAGCAGTCTGTGTGTGTATTCAGCAGACTGTGTACTCAACAGTCTGCTAAATACAGACACACTGCTAAGTACACAGACAGACTGTTAAATACACATACAGACAGACTGCCGAGCACACACACAAACTGCTTAATACACACACAGAGATGTTAATTAGTTCGGACAACTGTATGAGTTGTTTTTTCTAAACTTAAACCTCAGTATTCAGGTTTAAATGCCGTTTTGGCACTTTGAGGGAAAAAAATTGGCATGTATTACGGTTTGGGCACTCGGGCTCAAAAAGGTTCGCCATCACTGCACTAGAGACATGTTCTCTGGCAAATGAAAACATTGGTGTTTCTTGGATGTTTTACATTGTTTACATTGCCTAAGATCTATGCATCAAAGCTGCTACGTTAATATGTAGTGGTTTTGGTGCTTAGAGTGTTTCCTCAAACCAAGCACCAAAACCACTACTGCTCACTGTAGTTGCTGTGGTGCCAGGAGTATCATGGTTACCCTCCTCCCGCCATTTTAAATAGTGAAACCATTTTAGAAAAGGTTGATTTTTTACCTTGGGTCCACTGGGCTCCATTCCCTGAGTTCACTACTGACAACAGAGAGCTGGAAGTTCTTTTACAGAAAATTGTGTTAGCTCTCCTAAATCAATTCATCCACTGCGTGGGTTAGCTCAGGAGAGCCCATGTAAGTTCCAGCCTAGGAATTTCAAGCTCTTTGGAGTTAGTAGTTGAGGTACAGAGAAGCCCAGCATACTCCAGGTAAGTACTTACAATGGAGGAGAACCAGGGCACTCCTATCACCATAACCGCTACAGCAAGTGGAGGTGGTTATGGTGCTTGCAGTGTTCTTTTAAGCCAGTCTCTCACACCTAATTAACCACATTCACACATAACTAGCTACATACTGACATTAGTGATGTCCCGAACGGTTCGCCGCTGACTCATCATTGAGTAAACTTTGACCCTGTACCTCACAGTCAGCAGACACATTCCAGCCAATCAGCAGCAGACCCTCCCTCCCAGACCCTCCCACCTCCTGGACAGCATCCATTTTGAAGCTGCATTCTTAGTGAGCTGCCCAGGAGGTGGGAGGGTCTGGGAGAGAGGGTCTGCTGCTGATTGGCTGGAATGTGTCTGCTGACTGTGAGGTACAGGGTCAAAGTTTACTCAATGATGAGTCCGCGGCGAACCGTTCGGCGAATCACTACCTGACATGCATGAATACACTGTCCAGGTGGAAATCACTGGTCTTTATTACTGTTTCAAGTGCACGTATGGCGTGCTTGCAATGGATTTATGAATAGACATTTAAAAGCAGACAAATCGCCCAGCCCTCAGAAGCTTTTAGCCACTCCCGGCCTGAAAGTTCACAGATTATTGGTATCGGCTTGAAAAAAATCAATATCAGTCGATCCCTAGCCTTGAGCGCGGTACAAAGACACCTTGAGTGCCGTGCATGGCACACGTGCCATGGGTTGCCTACCCCTGGCGTAGGCTGTCGGCAGTGGAGGGGATACAAGAATGGGACTCTACGCTCCTTTAAATTTTATTTCAGCCATTCATGTTTGAAGTAACTTGGATTTGAGAAAAAAAAACAGATAAATCCGTTGCCATTTGAAAAAAACTGAGTACAGCAATCCAATACCAAGTTCTAAGTCCTCAATAGTCAACAATAAAAGAGTTGCAACATCTTCAATTGTAAAGTGACAAAGACATTCACAGGTTTACGCTAGATGATGGAATTAAAATGTCCCTATAAAATTGGTGTTGCAGCTCTCATTATGGTTTCTGTATGTGAAAAAGACTGTCAGAGACATACTGCTCATCTCTCAAGAAGGGTTCAACAAACATATATACCATTGTAAACTTTTCCACACAAGATGAGTGCATGAGAAAACAAGACTGTTAGAACAAGGAAGGCTAATTCAAATCTTAGTTGTGATGAAGAGGTATTCAATTTTTTACATGAACTAGTTGCTCATGCAAAAACTGTCCTGGACTGAACATCTGTTACACTGTGTTCTTCATTTCAGGATAGGTATGTACTATGGATAGTGTCTAGTGAAGCAGAGTAAAAGACTGTCTTCAACAGAATGCTCAGCAGTGATACCTATTTGGTATTACTTGTATCAGAAGGCTGTTCAAAAAGGATATGGTCAATAAATCATACATTTGTCATTCATGAAGCAAAAGCGTCCCTTTAAGGGGTTCTCTAGGCAATTAAATGGCTTTTTGATTCTACTCATTATGTAATTCAAATTTCATGTTGGTAAAACAGAAAACAGCAGCATCAAAGCTAAAAAAGGATTATTGCATAAACCAATAAATATAAAGCTTGGTCCAACAGTAATGAGCCCACTGCATCTCATCTGACACTTGCTAAATTCTTATTTTTTTACTAAACCTTCCGATCCTTCAATATTCTATGCGCATGAGTGAACAGAGAGAAAGGTAGAACATTGCCACCGTCTGGAGAAATGTGATACAATTCATACACAAATTTGAAAGAGTAGTTCTAACCTGGGAGTAGTTTAAATAATAATACACATCTCTACCTTTACCTATATAGAACAAAAGCATTAATACTCACATGTACTTATTCTAATAAATATATAGCCTGTTGCCGTTCTTTAATACTGCAATTAAACCATATTTTAGTTGGATGAAAGAAGAGGAGGTTTTGCGCACACAGTGGATAAATGGTAGTAAAATCTGTAATATATAATATAATGATTGTGCTTATTCATCTTTTATTTTAATAAAGTATTTATTTTACAATTTATTTTGGTTCCTGATTTTATCCAGACGGATTTTGACTTCTGTTCCTGGGGGACCATCTCAATCACGGCATCGATTCTGGAGTATTCTACACGCTATTATAGTAGAGAGCCGACTTATATGGCTCTCTAGATTGTGAGTGCTCCAAGTTACTTTTACATTTTATACTGGTTATATGCATATTGCCCTATGATAGTCTTTTATATATTACAGATTTTACTACCATTTATCCACTGTGTGCGCAAAACCTCCTCTTCTTTTATCCAACTGTATTTATGTAAATGATGACTAAAACACTGGTTTGGTTTTAGACACACTGGGATATATTGTTTATATTTATATATATTTATATCTATATACTGTTTAGCGCCACTTACCCATTTTTTGTGTTTTGTATAAACTATATTTTAGTGCTGTTGAATTTGCTGGTTTAGTATAAATACCAGAAGTACTACTACTAATATTAAAATCAAAGAGTGTATGTTTTTAGCTACACCATTATTTTTTTATTAAAGGATCACTAATGGCACCCAGACCACGTCATATTAATGAAACCGTCTTGGTGGATCTTTGGTTTTAACCCTACAATATAAAGCATTGCCATTTAGTAGATACGACAAAGTTATGATTGCAGGTTTAACTAACACACCTCTACAGGCTGTCATTGAGATGAACACTAGAGGCGCTTCTGCGTTGAAAACCGAGTCAAACTCGGTTCTCAACTAAATGCTGCTTATAGATAGCATTTGAATGGCGCAGCGTGGAGATTTGCTGCGCATGTACAATAGCCTCCCTTCACCCTATCTGCACAGACACCTGTGCATCAACATACACTAGACTGCTCCAGATCTGGTTCATTAATTGGACCACCATCCTCATTTCCATATTATTCCACACCTGGTATAGCGGTCTGTGACAGGCCAATATCCCCACTTTCTGCCATGTGAAAGTTAACATAGCAGTTTGTTGCTCCAGAGGCCTCTCCTTTTTCTGGGTATAAGCTTTATCAAATGTCCCCCCTTGTTTAAAGTCTGCTGTTAAAATGTAATGCTAATGGTTTGTAACATTCTGTAGATACAAGATCAGCTGCGCATTCCAGGGGATACATATACTTCTACTACTATTCTTGGATGCAGGCTACTAGAATCCACAGTAGCTGTACAACTTTTATAAATACACAACCCTTTCACCTAATATGCAATGCTATTGTGGTGGAATCTCGGTAAAAATAAATTTAGTAGGCCGAGATTACCACGTGGCATGTGTACGTGCATATGCTGACGTATCGATCAGTTGGTTGCACGAGGCAAGATACGATCAGTAGTGTACGGAGCATGTGCAAGAATACAGGATGTAGTATTCCCCTCCTCCATTGTGCTGGACAAGCCATGCGGTCAAGCAGGAAGTTAATTCTTATTTGTAATGATTGGTCAAGAGAATGTGCGGGTGGAGCTTAATATGGGAGGAGTTATGTGCCTATATAGGGAGCCTGCACTATTGTTCAGGGCTCAGAACTTGCTGTATTTTTGGTGACATTAGTCCCTCTGAGTCCCGATCGGTGATCCAATAAAGAATCTCTTCCTTCCTGAAGAAACCTGTGTCCATCCCTCTGTGCTTTGCTTCCGTCAGTTTCTCCGGTATCACTATCTCTCTACAAAACCTTTATTAAAATGATTCTTTAAGAAAAAATTTTAAAAAAATTGATCTTTAAAGAACAATTCTCACCCAAACCTTAAGAATTCGCTTAATTATGCGGAGCAGAAAAGTATTTCTCAATAAGTATGATACAGGTGATACTCGAAAAATTAGAATATTGTGCAAAAGTTAATTTATTTCAGTAATGCAACTTAAAAGGGGAAACTAATATATGAGATAGACGCATTACATGCAAAGCAAGATAGTTCAAGCCGTGATTTGTCATAAGTGCGATGATTATGGCTTACAGCTCATGAAAACCCCAAATCCACAATCTCAGTAAATTAGAATATTACATGCAATCAATAAAACAAGGAGTATACCTAGAACAATATCGGACCTCTGAAAAGTATAAGCATGCATATGGACTCAGTACTTGGTTTGGGCCCCTTTTGCAGCAATTAATGCCTCAATGCGGCGTGTCATGGAAGCTATCAGCCTGTGGCACTGCTGAGGTGTTATGGTAGACAAGGATGCTTCAATAGCTGCCTTCAGCTCTTCTGCATTGTTCGGTCTCATGTCTCTCATCTTTCTCTTGGCAATGCCCCATAGTTTCTCTATGGGGTTCAGGTCAGGCGAGTTTGCTGGCCAATCAAGCACAGTAATCCCACGGTCATTGAACCAGGCTTTGGTGCTTTTGGCAGTGTGGGCAGGTGCCAAGTCATGCTGGAAAATGAAGTCAGCATTCCCATAAAGCTAGTCTGCGGAGGGAAGCATGAAGTGCTCCAAAATCTCCTGGTAGACGGCTGCGTTGACCCTGGACTTAAAGGACCACTATAGGCACCCAGACCACGTCAGCTTAATGAAGTGGTCTGGGTGCCAGGTATATCTAGGATTAACCCTTTCTGCTGTTAAAATAGCAGTTTCAGAGAAACTGCTATGTTTACAATAGGGTTAATCCAGCCTCTAGTGGCTGTCTCATTAACAGCCGCTAGAGGCGCTTCCGCGCTTCTCACTGTGACTTTCACAGTGAGACGAAGCCAGCGTCCATAGGAAAGCATTTAGAATGCGTTCCTATGGAATGGCTGAATGCGCGCGCAGCTCTTGTCATGCATGCGCATTCAGCTGATGATGGCGAAAAGGAGGAGGAGAGTTCCCTGTGCCGAGAGAGCCCGGCGGGAGGGGGACCCTGAGGGTGGGGGGGGACACCTAGAGACCCTATAGTGCCAGGAAAACAAGTATGTTTTCCTGGCACTATAGTGGTCCTTTAATGAAGCACAGTGGACCAACACCAGCAGATGACATGGCTCCCCAAATCAACACAGAATGTGGAAACTTCACCCAGGTAAGACACTTCTGACGACGTTTGTTGTTCAGGAGCGGCTTGACAAGAGGAATACGACATCTGAGGCCCATGTCCAGGATCAGTCTATGTGTGGTGGCTCTTGATGCACTGACTCCAGCCTCAGTCCACTTCTTGTGAAAGTCCCCAACACATTTGAATGGCCTTTTCCTGACAATCCTCTCCATGCTGTGGTCATTCCTGCTGCTTGTGCACCTTTTTCTTCCACACTTTTCCCTTCCACATAACTTTCTATTAATGTGCTTTGATACAGCACTTTGGGAACATCCAACTTCCTTCGCAATTACCTTTTGAGGCTTTCAATAATGGTTTTCTGCACAATTGTCAGGTCAGCAGTCTTCCCCATGATTGTGATTCCTACTGAACCAGACTGAGACGATTTAAAGGCTCAGAAACCCTTTGCAGGTGTTATGGCTTACTTAGCTGATTAGAGTGGGACACTGTGAGCCTAGAATATTGCACCTTTTCACAATATTCTAATTTATTGAGATTGTGGATTTGGGGTTTTCATGAGCTGTAAGCCATAATCATCGCACTTATGACAAATCACGGCTTGAACTATCTTGCTTTGCATGTAATGCGTCTATCTCATATATTAGTTTCCCCTTTTACGTTGCATTACTGAAATAAATGAACTTTTGCACGATATTCTAATTTTTCGAGTATCACCTGTATATTAAGATAATGTTTCAACTGGGCGTTGCTCCCCGACTCTCTGCAACCATTGAGAGTCAGAAGCTCTTACTAGGGGCGTCCATTAGCTCTCTGGAAGTTCTGCAGTGAGGAGCCAGTTCAGAGCACCGGGCGGACCCCATGTAAGAAGTCAAACCGTTAACAAGCAATTTGACTACTTACATTACGGCACTTCTGGTACCAAAATTACTAAAGTGTGCTTAGAATGTTCCTTTAATAGAACAAAATGTAATAAACGGAGAGGCTCTCCAAATGGAGCACCCAAACAGACAGGATCTATTACAAGGTCCCCAACAGTCATCTAGAAATAATTCCAAGATCCTACATGAGTTACAGTTGGTTTAGTCAGTCAAATAAATTACCCTAACAGTAAGGGACACTGTCAAGAATGGGCACACTGTTTTGACTGAATGAACCACACCACAAGCAGAGTCCTAGGATTATGTTTCAGAAGTACGAACAATGGACTTTGATGTGATACATTTATCCATGAAAAGAATGTTAAACTTACAAATCTCAAATCACAGCTACACAATTGCCTGAAACAAACCAAACACAACAACAAATCTTAATTTCTCCTTATATGGATGTAGATTTACTTTCATTACTTTTTGTTGACCTTGATTACTTGGGCTCCTTTTCACCTACATGATTCTTCAACAAGCAGACTTATCTGCGCAAAAATGCAGATTTATTTTACTTTTACTTACTGACAATATTAAATCATAGATTCATTAAACAAAAATTAAATATTAAAATGCAGAGGGCAAATAGCAGACATTAAAATTATATTAAAGAAAGACTGTAAAGCAAAGTAAATGATCAGCAATGATGTTGGCTGAATGAAAGACTTGTTCCCACACAGTAAAATCAGATTAATGTATCTTCCTCTTGCAATGAGTGTCAGTTACTTCCTTTTTATCTGCACGCACATTCAATTATTTGAGTCACAAGAGGGTGCTTAAAGCTCTATGAAAATTCTTTAGAAAGGCTTGAAAAATATGATTTGTACTGCTATTAGTAGTTTAATGAATTCTGTAAAAAGCTTAAGACTATAAACCTCCTCATATTCGGTGGCTTCCTGGTAGCTGAAACAGTATTAATGCTAGCCATACTGGCAGGACACTTACCCTTCTTTTATGTTTTTGGGCATCATAGCGTATTTGGGCAAATTCCCGCAGGCCGAAAGAACCACCCACGATTAATAGCTGGATGGGAAAAAAAAAAGCAAAACACTATTTACAACAGTACGTACATGTTTTCTTTTTACAACTGAACTATTGATTTCAAAAACAGAAATCTTCATAGTTTCTTTTTTTTTCAATTCAAAATGCAAAGTAAGTGAAAAGAAGAAAATCTTTGGTGTGACCACCCTTTGCCTTCCAAACAGCATCACTTCTTCGAGGTATACATGCACATAATTTTAAAGGAACACAGAAGATTCAAAAAGTGGACACTCGCAGTGATAAATGGCAGAAACTAGCCAAATCAGGCAGGGCCGGTGCAAGGATTCTTGCCGCCCCGTCATGAATGCAGCTACATTCCCTCAGAGGTTTATTCAGTAAACTCTGAATTGCAGTCAAGAGACATTTAGGGAAAGAGACACACTGCCTAGACATTAAAGGTAAACTATAGTGCCAGAAAAACAATATAGCGCCCCTACCTCGTGGTGCAAAAGGGGTAAAAAACAAAACAAAAAGACCTTCTGTCACTTACCCGGGTCCAGCACTGATGTCCCTCGGCGCTGGCTCGGTTCCACCTTCACTCCTCAATGGCTGCATTAGGATTGGTAAAGTATTATACAATTCTTTCCTATGGGGTTTTGCGTGACGCTGGACGTCCCCATGAAGGGTCACTAGAGGTGGAGTTATCCCTCAACGGTAATCATTGTAGTTTGCTAAAAACTACAATAATTACTTTTACATGATGAGGGGCCTGGGACAGTGCATCCAGATCACTTCAATCAGCTAAAGTGGTCTTGGTGCCTATAGTGTCCCTTTAAGTGAAAGCAGAAGCACAATGAGAAAGTACGGAAACAGCCTGTGGAGACATTTACGGAAAGCATAGAGAGACTGTTGAGATATTTAGGAAACAGAGAGTGGGAGACATTTAGGAGAGAGACATAGTAAGCACACATTTAGATTAAAACAGGGCTCGATTTTGCCCTGGCGTCTGGGATTTGTCAGCTCTCTAGTAAGTGTGGGAGGGAGCTTTAAAGCCGCCCACGGGTACATAGAGGATGCCGCCTGTCCGCGGGTACATGGAGGATGCCGCCCGCCCCTGGGTACATAGAGGATGCCGCCCGCGGGAGAATTATGGGCGGCGCGCAAGGGAACAGTACTCTGCCTGTAGCGCCTCTCTGCTCCCTCGCGCTGTCTAATGATGTCGGGAGCCGGAATATGACGTCATTTCAGCCCCGGCATCATTACAGAGCGTGAGGGAGCAGAGAGGAGCTACAGGCAGAGTACTGCTACCTTGCACACAGGAAGAGTGCAGCCCCACTGGACCCCATGGAAGACCCACTCAGCTCTCGAAAAGGTAGGGAGGCTGAGTGGGTTTCAATTAAAACAAAAACGTGTGTGTGTAAGCCTGTGTGAGTCTGTCAAGAGTGTGTGTTTGTGAGAGAGCCTGTCAGACTGTGTGTGTGAGTCTGTCAGAGTGTGTGTGCTGTCAGTGTGTGTGTGAGAGAGCCTGTCAGTGTCTGTGTGTGTGTGTGTGAGAGCCTGTCAGAGTGTGTGTGTGTGTGTGCTGTCAGAGTGAGCGAGCATGTCAGAGTGCCTGTCAGTGTCTGTATGTGTGTGTGAGAGAGAGCATGTCAAGAGAGTGTGTGTGTGTGCAAGCCTGTTATCAGCATGAGTGTGTATGTGAGCCTGTCAGTGTGTGCGTGTGAGAGAGCCAGTCAGTGTGTGCGTGCGCGTTTAGGTACCTGCCCCCTCCGATAGCATAAGGAAGGTGTTTTTTACTCACCTTTCTTCCCATTTTCCCACGCCGTGCCAGTTTTGCCATGGCTGAGATGATCAATCTTTATGATCTCAGCTAAGGCAATGCTTTCCCTTAGGAAAGCATTGGGAGGATTTTGTGCATGCGCAGCAAATGTACCAATCCGCATCTCTTCATAGAGATGCAGTACATTAACCAATCTCTATGAGGAACATTCAGCGCCTCCATGCAGAGCTTGGAGACACTGAACCTGGGTGCTGCACATGGTGCAGCAGTGACCCAGGACTCTCTAGTGACCGTCTGAGTGACTGTCATTAGAGGTGTTAGTAAGCAGCAATGTAAACTCTGCCTTTTCACAGAAAAGGCTATAGACACCAGAATAACTACATCAAGCTGTAGTGGTTATGGTGACTATAGTGTCCCTTTAAGAATTGCACTTTCTCATTGAAAATGACTGGCTCCTAACTTTTTTAGCTGGCTCCTATATTCCAAACAAATTTGTCAAGCCCTGGATTAAAAAAGAGACACTCTCACTAACACACACACTCACTAATATACAGTGTCCCTTACACACTCACAGTCTCACTAAAACACACACACTATCACTGACATACACACACACACACACACAGAATCCCTTTAACTAACCACCACACAGTGTCCCTTACACACAGTGTCACTTGCACACTCTCACTAACTTACACACAAACTATCACTTGCACACTCTAACCAACTTACACACACAGTGTCACTTGCACACTCTCACTAACACACACAGGGTCACTTGCACACTCTCACTAACACAGTGTCACTTGCACACTCTAACACACACAGGGTTACTTGCACACTATCACTAACACACAGTGTCACTTAAACACAAACTCACACCACTTTACATAAAGTCACACTTTATTTACACACAGAAATACAGAAATTTAGCTTGTCTTCCTCCAAGTTGCAAAGCTTGTTGAATCATACCCAAAAACCATTGAGGCTGTAATCGCTGATAAAGGTGCTTCAACTAAGTGTTTGAATACTTATGTCAATGTGATATTTCAATTTTTTTAAGTGTAATAGTCTTGAACAAGTTTAAAAAATCTGTTGTTTTTTTTTTTTTTTGCTTTGTCATTGTGGTATTTTGAGTGCAGATTGATGTGAATAAAAAATAAATAAAACAACCGTAGCACAATACTGAAATATAAAAATCTGCGAAAAAAAATGTGAAGGTATCTGAATACTTTCTTAATGGACTGCATATAATACACACACACACACACAACATTAAAACCACCTACATAATATCGTGTAGGCCCCCCTCGTGCTGCCAAAACACCTCTGATGCATCGAGGCATCGAGTCACAAGACCTCTGAACATGTCCTGTGGTATCTAGCACAAAGACATTAGAAGCAGGTTATTTAAGTTCTGCAAGTTGCAAGATGGGGCCTCCATAGATTAGATTTCTTGTTCACATCCCATAGATGTTTAATCGGATGGAGATCTTAGGAATTTAGAGGCCAAGGCTACACCTTAAATTCTTACTCATGTTCTTAAACCATTCCTGAAATTTTTTTTTGCAGTTTGGCAGGGAGCAGTATCCTTCTGAAAGAGGACATGGCCATCAGGGAACACCATAGCCATGGTGTACATGGTCTGCAACAATCTCTAGGTAGGTGGTATGTGTCAAAGTAACATCCACATGAATGCCAGAACCCAAAGTTTCCTAGCAGAACATTATCCAGAACATAACACTTCCTCTGTCGGCCTGCCTTCTTCCCATACTGCTTCCTGCTGACATTTCTTGCCCAGGTAAAAAACGCACACAGCACCTGGCCATCCACCTGATCTAAAAGAAAATGTGATTCATTAGATCAGGTAACCTTCTTCGATTTCTCCATGGTCCAGTTCTGACACTCACATCCCCATTGGTGGCTTTTTGGCTGTGGACAGGGTTCATCATGGGCACTCTGACTGGTTTATGGCTACGCTGCCCCATACGCAGCAAACAGCAGTGGTGTTGCATCATTTTTGGTAGGTACTAACCACTGCATACCAGGAACACCCCACAAGACTTGTTGTTTTTGAGATGGCCTGACCCAGTTATCCAGCTAACATTATTTGGCCTCTGTGAAAGTTCATCAGATCTTTTTGCTTGCGCATTTTTATGCCACATGAAATTCTAGGACTGACTGTTCATTTGCTGCCCAATATATCCCACCCCTTTACAGGTGACATTGTGGCAATATAATCAATGTTATTCACTTCACCTGTCAGTGGTTTTAATATTGTGTCTATGTATATTTGCTGGGCAGTATAGTAACATTTCCCACACTAGACTAGGCTATAACTAGTAGCTGCTGGTGAAGTTGTAAGATAGTGGGGTACGAGATTCGCTAAATTTGACTCCAACCTCTCTCTTTAGAAACCCACCTCCTGATCATCTTGGGGGGGGTGGGGGAGGGAGAATCTAAGTTAGTGGCAAACCTCATGCACTGAAAGTGATAAAAATAGAAGACTTGAGAACACAAAACAATACTGATAATGTACTTGGATAATCTCAAAATATGCTTTAACAGACACATATAGTGCTGGGATTAAGGGACACATTGTCAGCAGGTTCACAAGAGCTAGTATTGGAAAACACATTTTCAACAACCAGTGCTGGAACTGGGGTACACACTTTCAAGAAACACAGAGTATTGCTATTGGATGACACAGAATATTTTTTTTATTAAAAACAACAAATATAATAAAAATAAGACTTTTTTTTTTTTTTTTTTAAATCTATTATGCATGGGACGTCCAGCTCAGGTACAATACTGGAAAATAAATGGGCCTTTCATATATCAACACTAGGAGCCGACTGAGAATGTCTCAGGGCTTTCAGACTGGTCAAATTTCGCATATGCCCAGATGCTATCTGGAGCTTATCGAGACATCCACCACTCATTATCATCGAGTCAGTTTGAGATATGGTGAAAGAAAAGGAGGGGGAATTATAGTCCAGCAGTGTACGGTGTATGCTTGCCCTTTGTAATGGAAAGTGGCAAGTTACCCCTTTGCTATAGGTCAGGGGTAGGGAATCTTCTGCACGCCAAATGTTGTATAGATGTTGTATAAAAGAGTATTATGAGAGATGTTTAACACAACACCTGGAGTGTCAAAGGTTGCCTACCTCTACGCAAGTTATACAATGGAAGTGGTTTATTATTATTATTATTTTTTTATTTATGACATTAATAATCAAGAAAGTGCCCCACGGACAAGCCACCATTGACTATAACCGTTCAACTGTTGAAGAGTCTAAATAAACTCAAAAATGTACCTTGACTTAAACTCTAACCGTGTTATTATCTAAACTCTGAACAGCCCTGTACCGAACGGTGCTATTCTAGGCACTCGGGTGGAGGGACCAGGTCCCCAATATTATTTTCCTTTCTAGCTGCTACGTGCAGCAATGGCAGGTGGGGACATAAGTGATGTTAAAAAAACCCTTAAGGTAATATGGAAGTCATATTGACCACCATAGACTTATTTATAACTTTTTTAAATGTGGCAGCAGAATAGAAAGTGCTGGCCAGGCAGCGCTTGGTTAGACCTGTAACCGATAGTGAAATAATTTGGGACCAGATTTCAGCAATCTGGCAATGTTTGGTGTGGCTGAAAAATATCAAAACTATGATGCTGGAAGCGAGACGATTAACCATGTGACGACTAGTCAGCAATTGCTAATTGGCTGCCACATTAAAAAGGTAAAAAATAACTTTATAGGGGATGGCTAGTCTTCCCCTTCACCCTCCATCCATAGTCAACAGATGTGGACCACCAATAAAATATATATATAGGTGTACATACCAGTGTCCACCCCTCCCCAGTGCCTAGGTGTTCATAAGGCCCTAGCCACTCCCTATTAAAATTAAAGGGATACTATAGGCTCCATAACAACTTTAGCTTAATTGAGTGGTTTTGGTGTATAGATCATGTACCTGCAGTCTCATTGCTTAATTCTCTGCCATTTCGGAGTTAAATCACTTTGTTTATGCAGCCCTAGTCACACCCCTGTGCAAGTGACTTACATAGCTTTCCTAAACACTTCCTGTAAAGAGACATCTATAAAAAATAATGAATAATGTCATTTTGGGCATTATTCTGAAGGTTCCCTTGCTGCTGCTGGGGAGAGGGACCGAAAATCTCTCCTTGTAACTCTGGCTGCCGCTGGGGAGAGAGACCAGTTAACTCCTCTGCCTGCCTGGTACACTGCCGCTGGGGAGTGAGACCGACTGTCTCCTCTCCCTGTGATGCTGTCTGGTGCTAGTTAGTGAGACCGACTATATCCTAGCTATAAGATAAGGCATGGGACTAATGAAAGTATTTCGAAAATTGGGCAGACTAGATGGGCCGAATGGTTCTAATCTGCCGTCACATTCTATGTTTCTATGTTTCCACTCCCAGGGATGCTTGCTGCTACAGGGATGAGGGACCAACAATCTCCATTCCCTGTGACGCTGCCTAGTGCTCGGTAGTGAGATCGACTATTTCCACTCCCAGGGATGCTTGCTGCTGCTGGAATGATTGACTGACAACCTCCTCTCCATGTGACGCTGCCTGGTGCTGGGTAGTGAGACCGACTATCTCCACTCCCAGGGATGCTTGCTGCTGCTGAACCGAGTCTAGTAGGTTTTGGTAGTCTTGCTCCACTTCCCATTCAACCATGACCAGACGGGTGGTATCTGGTCCCAGCCCCGTATCAGGGAGCTCAACTGTATCCACTCGGTGTTCCCAGATGTCCCAATACCGAGACTCTGCTGTGCTACCAAAGTCACTCTCTTCCTCCAATGCCTCCCATAGCAGTCCAGGGCCGTCGTAGTAGTCTCCCTCTGGAGTATCGCCATCAGTCATCCAAGGACCCCTCTGGACTGAGTACCACAGTAGCGCCCGGTATGCCTCGGGGAAAAGGCGTTCTGTAGTCTCCTTTGGAACTTTTCCTCATATCGGGAGGCTGCCCGGGGGCTAGTTCGCTCCATTTCCCGAGTTCCTCTTCAGACAGGGACACTGTTGGCCCTTCACTGGACTTCCTGGTTTGGGATATTCATTTGAGAGAAAGATCCCGCCACTTGCCACCAATGTAACGGATCCCCTATACTCCGACTGAGTATATCCGCTGTAGTTCTCCCAGATCCCTAGTGAAGCAGTGATTATAGCTCCCAATTCCTCAAACATCAGCCTAGACTTGATGAAGGGAAGAAACAAATGTGTTTAATCTGGCCAACTGGCCCACTTATATACAAAAAAAAGGATGCAATAAAAGACGCCCAGAACACTCCCACAAAATGTCCACAAATTCCTGTGTCAGTGTGATACATAAAAAATACATACAAAACAAATAGAAGCACCCACAAATAATATCTCGTTAAATAGTTCCGATCTGAGCGCCCAAGTTTTCCAAATAGCTCTCAGATCCATGCAGTGTAGGGGAAACACCACCGTGTGGAAGTTCGGACCGGTCGCACACATGGTTCTATGCCCAAAACAGTTCCAGGGCCTTTGGTGCTTTTGCCGGTCAACTTCTGGGAGCTCCTGTGGCTGAAATACAGGGTGCTCCGGCTGGCTGCTAGGTCGCTTTGTTCCCCTTAGTCTCGTGCAGCTTCCCTCCAAAAAGCGCTCAGATCCTTGCAGTATAGGGGAAACGCCACCGTGTCAAAATTCTGACCGGCCGCACACATGGTCCTATGCCCAAAACAGTTTCAGGGTGTTTGGTGGTTTGGCTGGTCAACTTTCAGGAGCTCCTGTGGCCGCAATACGGGGTGCTCTGCCTGGGTCTCGGGTAGCGTTTGTTCCCCTTAGTCTTGGGCACCTTTCTTCCAAAAAGCGCTCTCCTGGCGGATTTCAAGGTCGTTTAAAACCCTGGACCATGTTGTCCGGGGGCCGCACGGTCACCTCATGCTGCAAACAGTTCCATAACATTCGCAGCTAAGTCCCGCTGAGGTGACCGGGAACCCACAAGTCCTCATGATGAATTTAGTTCCATAACAATCGCGGTCAAGTACCGCTGAGGACAATTCGTGGGTTTCTTCATACGAACGGCCGCCAGGGAGCTCATGTTTGGATCCATTCGAATGAAGAGAAAGTGCCAAACCAGGGGCACCCATGGAAAGCTGGTAATGGAGGCTGTGGAGATTTAACCCCGAACAGGGTTTTTGTATGTGGCCCATAGTCCTTGGCAGGAGGCTAGCTAGCAGGCTCCTCTAGGAGTTCGTGAAAAACGTCCAAGGTAAGGAGCGTTTATCACACTCCCCAATGGTGACATCGATGAGGTTTACACACTTGAACCTGTCCTTCGTGGTTGCGGTCATCTTCCTCCAGCGAGTCCTTTTCGCGAGAGTACAGCATTAAGGTCTATGGAGGATCCTGTGAGATCGCGGGATCCTCCATAGACAAAGAAAATCCCTGCAGCCGTAGGAGGGATTGACACTTCTAGAAGGCGGTTGCTCGACCCAGTGCCTAGAAGTGTCAGGCATAATCCTAACTTTCTTGACTGGGTTAGAATATCAGTGAATTTCCAACACAGCCAAAATTAGTATTTCATAAAGTGTGACAGTGCCGCTTTATACTCACTCCCTAAACCTTAGCTTGCCAGTTGTGCCTGGGTTGCCACAAAAGAAAGCAACAGATCTTAAACACGGCACCCTATTTTAAAAGTCACGTCTTCATGCCATCAGCTCTTGAAAACAGCTTCCCTGTAGCTCAGGCCTGAACAACATACGGAGTCCCATTGGGTGGCCCATGCACTTGGGCATGTGTGAGCAGGGGCCTGGTCGGTCGCTGGTGGCACTTTAACAGCGCAACCAGGTCCATTGCTTATCGGCAGCATTGGAGGAACTGAGTGCTGAGAGTCACTTCCTCCCAGAGACATGAGCCGGGCACGAGGGGGGAGGAGGCTGCAAGGGGGGGCCAGGTCGGGAGAGACTAGAACAGCAGAGGGAGGGAGGGATCAAAGATGAGAAGGAAGGAGAGGAGGGGATGCAGGCTGCAAGAGCCAGCCCCAAATTCCCAACATCCTCAACTTGCAGAATGGATACAAGGGAATCCACCCTCCAGCACCCAAAAGGTAAGAAACTGACCTGTATGTTTGTCTCTGTGTGTGTGTTTGTGTGTGTGTATGTATGTGCTTGTCTATCAGTGTGTGTTGTGTATCTGTATGACTGTGTTTATCTGCTTGTCTGTGTGTATCTGTATGTCTGTCAGTGTGTGTATCTATGTTTGTGTGTTCTGTATAAGTATGTCTGTCAGTGTGTGTGTATCTATGTTCGTGTGTTTTGTATAAGTATGTCTATGTCTGTCAGTGTGTGTATAGCTGTATGTCTGTCATTGTGTGTATATCTGTCAGTCTGTGTGTGTGTGTGTGTGTGTCTATCTGTATGTCTGTCTGTGGGTGTGTATCTGTATGTCTGTTATTGTGTGTATATTTGTGTGTGTATCTGTATGTCGGTCTGTGTACGATAGGTGCTAAAAACCTATCTGCAGCCCGAAGAAGCTTAGCCTATTTAAATTTGGCTTCCACTCTGTAGCATATAAATTGTACATACAATAGGGCAGAACTTTTGTGGTGTTGACAATCAGCATATAGGAGTGTTGTGTGTCCAGGAATAACAAGCTGAATCTTGCAGCCACGCAGCTCGCTGGCCTCACACACAGCTCCCTGTCCTCACACACAGCTCGCTTGACCTCACTGACCACACACACAGCTCACTGACCTCATACTGACCTCACACACAGCTCGCTGAGCTCACACACAGCTCGCTGAGCTCACACACAGCTCGCTGACCTCATACTGACCTCACACACAGCTTGCTGACCTCACACTGACCTCACACACAGCTTGCTGACCTCATACTGACCAAACACACAGCTTGCTGACCTCATACTGACCTCACACACAGCTCGCTGACCACACACAGCTCGCTGACCTCACACACAGCTCACTGACTTCATACTGACCTCACACACAGCTCACTGACCACACACACAGCTCACTGACCACACACACAGCTCACTGACCTCACACACAGCTCACACACAGCTTGCTGACCTCACACACTGCTCACTGACCTCATACTGACCTCACACACAGCTTGCTGACCTCACACACTACTCACTGACCTCATACTGACCTCACACACAGCTCACTGACCTCACACACAGCTCGCTGACCTCATACTGACCTCACACACAGCTTGCTGACCTCACACTGACCTCACACACAGCTCGACCTGACCACACACAGCTTGCTGACCTCATACTGACCTCACACACAGCTCGCTGACCACACACAGCTCGCTGACCTCACACACAGCTCACTGACTTCATACTGACCTCACACACAGCTCACTGACCACACACACAGCTCACTGACCACACACACAGCTCACTGACCTCACACACAGCTCACACACAGCTTGCTGACCTCACACACTGCTCACTGACCTCATACTGACCTCACACACAGCTTGCTGACCTCACACACTACTCACTGACCTCATACTGACCTCACACACAGCTCGCTGACCTCACACTGACCTCACACACAGCTCACTGACCTCATACTGACCTCACACACAGCTCACTGACCTCACACACAGCTCGCTGAGCTCACGCTGAGCTCACACTGACCTCACACACAGCTCGCTGAGCTCACACTGAGCTCACACTGACCTCACACACAGCTCGCTGAGCTCACACTGACCTCACACACAGCTCACACACACACACTCTTGGCTCACTTAAATCTGACTTACCATCATAGGCACCCCGTACCGGAAAGTCTTATTCCGCTTTAAATTTCGCCATATTGCACTCGCCATGTTACCTTCTTAGCTAACTTATCAATCACCTTGGGGGAACAATGTGGTGAGCGCACACAACACACAAACTTCCGGTGTTTGCTTTGCTCTCATTGGTAGAAAGTGAAACCTATGCGCGTATTCTGATTCAGAACGCTGGAAACCAGTGCCCGTCTCTGTTGTTCCGGGATCAGACGTTCCGACTTGGTATAGATGTAAAGTAACTGTTATTGCTCTCGCTGAGTTCTTAATTATGATGGTATGTAAATTTCCCCTCATTATGGTTTTGATGTAATTTGTTTTAGACGAAAATACTGAAGAATTGTTACATCCCTCATGTGAATATAAGTGAAATTGTGTTTTTTGTTGTTGTTGTATTTGTATATATATGTAGTTATATGTTTTGCCAGATTGTTCTGCAATTCATGAAGTACAAAATCATTCTTTTATCTAAGTTGGGAATGCAGGTGAACAGGAAAATCGTTTACATTCCATTTGGATATCAAAAAGATTGAGAAATCTTTAGGATTTATTCACTTAACACGCTGGGTTTTATTCACTAAACATTGAATTATAGTGAAAGAAAAAACGAATTTCAAAATGTATATGGTTCTTCATTTAAGCTATTGTCAAAGTTTGGCTATCTTTAGGCTAAATTTTGCAAATCAGTTTTCAATTCACCATTGGGTAAATAAACCTTACACTGACACTCCAGGCACCCAGACCACTTCTGTCCATTGGAGTGGTCTGGGTGCCAACTCCCACTACTCTTAACCCCGCAAGTGTAATTATTGCAGTTTTTTATAAACTGCAATAATTACCTTGCAGGGTTAACTCCACCTCTAGTGGCTGTCTGAACTTCCTGCATCATAGCACAGAAAACCTTTGCTAGAGCGTCACTGGACATCCTCACGCTGTGTGAGAACTTCCAGCGTCCTCAATTCCCCATAGGAAAGCATTTTCAATGCTTTCCTATGGGGAGCTCTAATGCGCATTAGTTCTCCACGGCCGGTGGGTGGGATCAATCTCGCCGGCCGGCCGACGTAAAGACTGGGAGGAGCGGCGGCGAGAAGAAACCACCGCCGAGGGACATTGGCTGGGTCTCAGGTAAGTGACCTGAAGGGGTTTTCACCCCTTCAGCAACCGGGGATTGGGAGGTGGGAAGGAGAGGGGACCTGCAAAACAATCCGTTTTCCTGGCACTGGAGTTTCCCTTTAATTATACACTGTTGTGTTTGTGTGAAGAAGAAAATTTGTCTGGCCCCCATCTTTTGGCCATGGCTACCAAGTTATATGCAAGGAAATATAGTGTATTCAGGATCATTTTCCCACTTGTTTTTATGTTACAGCCTTATCCATGCCTACCAACATACTTAATTTCAGCGGGACAGTCCTGATTTTCGGGTTTAGTCCCGACTTGGTCCCCTGGTGTGATGCTTTTGGGAACACCAGGGAACATTTCCCAAAAGTGTCAGGATCACATGCATACGGATTTTACAAAAAACTAGACATGGTCAGGAAAACTGAAATACACAAAGTCAAGAACAAGCTGAGGGCAGTGCCAGAATATCAAAATACTATAGAATAAATGCGGATCGAAGACAGGGCGAGGAGAAATAACCTGCGTATAAGGGGAATCAGTGAGACCGTGTCCCCCCGGTGACCTGGTGGCAAATGTCACAGAATTGTTCCACCTTTTGGTGCCTAATCTACCACAGGACGTCCTCCTGCTTGACCGGGTCGACAGAACAGCAAGGCTCTCCTTGCTCCAGATGTCCCCAGAGACACCATGACCTGCATGCATTACTATCATGCTAAAGAGGTGATACTCTGAGCCAACAGATCCAGACAAGTACAAGGCTGTACAGTTGTATGCTGACATCTCTACCTCGACACTCAAGCGGAGAAGAGCTTTCAACCTGATCACGGCACATCTCAGGGAACACCGCATGGCATACTGCTGGGCATACCCCGTCAAGCTACTGATCCACATGGACGGAAAAAACACTTCTATCAACGACCCTGCAGAGGGCGAACGAGCCCTACGATCTTGTGGCATACCACTACCTGCGGCCTCCAGAGCATCTCCTGTAACAGCGTGGTTCGCCCCGGAGTGGAAGAAATCCAAGAGACCTTGAACTCACACTGATGACTCCCACACTTGGCTCATCAGGCCAAGCCAATCGCAAGTACCCAGGGTCTCCCACCCATGTGCCCCTAGGCATTTAGCAACTAAAAAAGCGATTCACACCAGACATCCCAAGAATATTGCTGAACTGAAACAATTCTGTAAAGAGGAATGGTCAAGAATTACTCCTGACTGTTGTGCACGTCTGATCTGCAACAACAGGAAATGTTTGGTTGAAGTTATTGCTGCCAAAGGAGGTTCAACCAGTTATTAAATCCAAGGGTTCACATACTTTTTCCACCTGCACTTTGAATGTTTACATGGTGTGTTCAATAAAAACATGGCAACATTTCATTCTTTGTGTGTTATTAGTTTAAGCAGACTGTGATTGTCTATTGTTGTGACTTAGATGATGATCAGATCACATTTTATGACCAATTTGTGCAGAAATCCATATCATTCCAAAGGGTTCACATACTTTTTCTTGCAACTGTATATACAATTTTAAATTATCCCTGTGAGCGCAGGAGCATCCTTGTGCCCAACAATGCCGCTGTTTCCTCTTAGCGCCAACAAGACTACTGGGTCACCGCAATACTATCCGGTCCCCTAGCTCAAATCCATTTCAGGAAGAAGACCTAATGCTTCAACCCCATTGGCACTTAGATATGTGCCTAGCTGTATTTTTGGCACCCTTGATTCTTGTATTGTTACATGTACCCTTATTTACTTTGCAATGTTATTGTCTACCACATGGGTACCCCCTGTGCTTGTCCCGGTCCCATACACTCTACGCTACCACAGTTAGGAGCCTAGTGGGTGGCTCACCTTCAGTCGGGCAAGGGGGATGTATGTGGCATAAACCTACTGTTCCACTGCATCCCTTTCCCCCCTCTTAAATCGCAGCGATTCAGATACATGCACATGCTATGGGATGGGACGCCTAGCTTGATGATGCTGGGAATGGCGCCCTTCTCCCTCACAATAAATATCCGAAACCTGATTGATAAATTTGTGTTGTATAAACCCCCATGAAAATCTGCATTTTTAATGTAAGGGGTTTAAACCTCCCGTTAAGAGGCACTTACTACACAGAGAACTCAAAATTCTAGATGCAAACATTGTCTACCTGCAAGAGACACACTTTAGAACCGATGATTATCCCCAACTTCGGTACGCCTACTACCCCATGCAATTTCATGCCACCCCCCTACAAAATCCAAAGGCGCATCGATACTATTTAGCAAACGTGTCTGTATCCATACAAATGCAGGTAACAGACGATCAGGGTAGATATGTTTTTGTGATGGGGACCATCAATAACATATTATATACCATAGCTAACATCTATGCACTCAATGCCAACCAGCGCAGCTTCCTTCACCATATACTCAACAAACCGTTATAAATTCAACAGGGAGTAACTGTTCTATGTGGCTATTTTAACCATGTACTGGACGCAAACCTTAAAACAACACTATCACACAAACCCCTTAAACGCCAATGCAACTCTCTACAAAAAATTGCTCTCACTTTTACAATGTGTAGAGGATCCATCATTCAAAAGACCGAACATACACTCACTACTCAGCGGTACATAATATGTACGCACGCATAGAAAAGTTTCTCATGCCATGAACTTCACTTAACCTTAAGTGTTAGGAAGCTCCATAGACCGGATAACCTTGTCCGACCACGCACAGGTCATTCTGGACCTCACAGACCAAAACTGTTTTGTGACCCAGTCTTCGAAAAGGGAACTCCGCGGCTCTATAGAGTAATATTTTGTAGAAAATAGCACGCCTGGTATGTCTCAACAAACGATTTGGGTAACACACAAAACGGTTGCTAGGGGTCTACTCATACGCAGAGCAGCCTACCAGCATAAAAAATCCGAAACCCATTTCGTAGCGTGGAAACAAGAACTATATGATCTGAACGTCCAAAACCAATCCAAACCCACCCCAGAACTAAGATCCCAAATAGCTACTTTCACCAGACATATCCACCAAAAGGCCTTAGATAACCATGAGTTTTCAGCTACAACATTTGAAAGCCAACCACTATGCACAGGGCAACAAGACATACTTAAAAACCCCATCACAAACCGAAAAATTATAGAGGCCATAGACGCACTGCAGGCTTGGAAGGCGCATGGCCCTGACGGGTATCATAACTCCTACTATAAAAAAATTCAGAGAAACTCTTCAGCCACGACTGGCGCGGGCATACTTTGAGGCGCTGTCCACGCAGGCACTGCACAAAGATGACTCTGCCAAAACCAGGCAAACCCCCTCATGTCCCACAGAACTTCAGATCAATATCCCTACTTAACATTGACACAAACATTTTCGCAAAACTATATGCAAGACGCTTTGGGATCAATACTACCCCAGCTGATACATGACGACCAGGTGGGCTTCATTACGGGACGCTAGGGTTCGGATAATATCCGAAAGGTGGTTGGCCTACTATATAGCGTAAAACAACTGGACCAAGCAGGGGGGACTGGTGGTATCCCTTGATGCCGAAAAGGCCTTCGACAGTCTCCACTGGGAGTTCCTGGAGGTGGTCCTGGCTAAAAATGGCATGCCACATGAATTCCTAGCGGCTGTTCAGGCACTTTACAGTTCCCCCACAGCACAAGTCTTAAAGGCAGGGTTCCTTTCGGATACAATCTCCAATGTGTCACAACAGGGGTGACCACCTCCCCCCTATATGTCATAGCGCTAGAGCCCTTGGCAGCACGGATCAAGGCCAATGACTCTATACAAAAACTAAACTGGGAGACAGGAAACACAAGGCCAACCTCTTTGTGGATGATGTCCTGCTCACACTTCCCAAACCGCAGGAGTCTACACTTGTAACAGATCACCTGGCACCCCGACTGGGTACCTCCGTTAAAGGATGCTCCTAGCGTTTTCTGAGGACTCCAAGCACTCTGGCAGACACCACAATCACCGAACCGGAGAAGCATATGAGTAATTTTAAGCATTGAATGCTGTATACAGCCGAATAGGAAAAACCATGCGAATAGGTTTACACTACTAGCAGTCAAACTGGAAAAGCATACAATAAATCCTCCCCAATAATGAGACGACACTTCACTTTGAGGGTTAAGCAGGAACTGTCTAATTTAGACAACCTTTTTAAATTAAATTATGTGAGAGTACTAGGGGTAATATCCGACACCTTGAAATCTTGGGAAGGCAAGTACCTATCCTGGACATGCCGAATAGCGGCCATCAAAATGACTCTGCTGCCCAAACTGCAATACCTGCTGAGAACACTGCAATTACCCCTTCCCAAAAGATTCTTAGATTCAACTCAAAAATGATTTGTCCACTTTGTATGGAGTGGAAGGAGAAGCAGGGTAGCAATTAGAATAATTACCAGAGTAGTAGAGGAGGGGGACCTGGCCATGCCTGACGTTAAATTGTACTGTAAGGCAGCCATACTCTATCCATGATAGTGGACTCCCCACGCCACAACCGTGGTCCCTAGCAACTCCACTATACAGCTTACACTTGGCCAACCAAGCATTTGACTATAGACCCTGGGTGTCTAGGGGATGCACACACATCCATCACTTACTGGAGGCGGGTAAGACAATGCAATACCCAGATGTACAAACCAGATACCACCTACCCTCCAGAACAATTTTCTCCTACCTCAAGCTCAAATCAACCTTATCTCCACTTTATAAGACCAAAAAGACCTTGCCACCCCTATCTGCTTTCGAAGCAGCAACCCCCAAGAAAACCCTATCACTTAGCTACCACATACTAACTTAATCCCACACTCACGAGACAGACGCCCACAAAATCGCCTGGCAAAATGACATAGGCATAGACCTCACGGACCAACAATGGGAAAAAAAGCCTCTGTAGCACACAAAGGTACATCGGCCTACGCATCACACTTTGAAATAATCTGCAAACTCCAGATGGTGCATGGTGCCAGACAGACTGGCAAGAATATACACAACCTCTTAGTGTACACGTGTGAGATGCAGAACATCGAGGGGGACCATGGACCACACCTGGTGGACATGCCTGTGGTTGGTGCACTACTGGGAGAGGGTGAGGTCGATCATAACTCAACTCGTCAACAGGGACATCTCTTTCCCCCGAGCTTTTCTTCCTATTCATGTCACTTGACCAATTTGACAGAATAGACGCCACACTGATTGTTCATGTCCTGGTAGCAGCAATCACACTATTAGCTAGAGAGTCGAAATCTACAAAGGTTCCTACCAAGGAAGCTCTCCTAAGTCAAATCAGCACCAATTTTGACTATGAATGCAGAACACAAAAATACTCCCGAAGGGGTGTTACACCCAGAAGGGTCCAAGAGAAATGGGTAGCGTACATTAGACGTGCTGAGCCTTAAACGGAAGGAGGGAGGAAGGGGGAAACACACTCTACCATAAGCTAGGGAAGTTTGCACCAGACCACTGCACCACTCTGGATCGCTTTCTCAACTACCTTTGAATCTCACAAAACCCACTTGTTTATAGTGTATATAGTTCTCCTGTTCCTGGTTAGGCCCAAAAATGGTACCCCATACCGTCCTGACTGCTGGGCCCAATTACCTATTATGGAAAGAGGTTCTTATCTCTAAATCTAGGCCAAAGCTGAGAGAGGGTTTACAAATCTGCACCACTATCAGCTGACCAAAGATATGACATTACACACAACCAGACCACCAACACGCCTTATCCGAGATAGCCAGCACAGGCCACACTATACCCTACTATTCTCCCCATACACCCCCCCCCTTTACCCACGCACCCCCTCACGACTCCGTCTCACAAGTGTCTGATCAGCCACACCAGCACTAACAGGGCATTGGAAACAACGCATATACAACGTTGCATCTGCACACAACGACAAAACCCTGCACTAGGATAATTAGAAGGCAGCAAAATCTTCCCCATAGGGTTGCAAAAGTGTGTTCTGCTGTACAACCTCATACTCCAAAAAACAGGTTCCCCTACGAACCTTTACCCACCTCCGAGACCAACAGGGATGGAACAATAAATAAGCCCAACAAGAAAGAGAACCTGGGCATATGCCCTTCCTGTCTATTACAAAGATCCACCACCATAGAACCTACTAACAACAGAGACACAACGCACAAGAAGGAGAATAATGGGTTGGTTTCCTAATGGTCTAGGGGTGCTGCTTGAAATACGCTATACAATGGATATTGTCTTGTACATTGATATTGTTAATTGTAAGGCAAACCGTACTTGATGTAATGTAATCTGAGCTGGTGTGATGACAGCACCATATGCATTTTTTCCTCTCACCAGTTTACTTTCTGTACCCAACAAACTAATAAGAATTGTCAAATTGGAAAACAAATATGGTTGTGTACAATCTGTTTGATTCACGTCACTCCTGCAACCTCAAAGAGTGCAGGAATGAGGTCACTGGTGTGATGTGGTCACTTCCTGACCAGAACTGACGTTGCGCGAATTAAACCTATAAATAAGCACACGTCACAAATGGGCGGCGTCTAGCAACTTGCAGGGAAGTGTGCTGCGCAAGTGATCTACCCGATCGACGTGTGTGGTGTGCAGAGGAAGAACAAAGTGCCGCACCCTTAGGATTTATTACATATTGAAGGTTTCCAAGAGCACAGTGGCCTTTATAATTCTTACATGGAAGAAGTCTGGAACAACCTGGATACACACCCAAACTGAGCTACGAGTGTAGAATGGCCATGGTAAGAGAGGTGACCAAGAACCTAATGGTCTCTCTGAGCGAGCTACATAGATCATGTGAGGAGATGAAAGAATCTTATGGAATGACAACCATCCTGCAACACTCTACTGAACTGGCCAGATGGAAGTCTCTCCTCACTGCATCATGTTTGAGTGTACTTCACTTTTTGAGCAATGCAACAGATTTACTTTTTTTTTTTTTATGCCAGAAATGTTTTGTTTCACTTCTTTTTTTTTCCCACCACTTTAACATTGGCAGTCTTTTCTGAAACTGACTTTTCTGGGAATTATTGTCGATTTCACAGTAGAACCAACACTTCTTACACCATTTTTAGAACAATTTAAAAAAATACAAACCAAATACAGATCTAAAATAAAATACACTTGTCAGATCCCTTTGATAAATCTTCCCCAATGTTTCATGTGCAATGTGTACTATGGCTGTGCCAGGACTGAATTAGTTTGCCATGTCATTTGCTAAATGATTTATGAAAATTTAAGCAAAATGGAGCATCACACAAATAAACGTTAACACCTTCTATAGATGATTGTAAATGGTTTTTTTCAACAGTGTAATTTCCAGAGAAGTGGTAGTGATAGATATGCTTTTAAAAAGCCAGTGTCTGCACAGTTCCCTTTTGGGATTACAAAACAGTAGTAATGCCCTCAATAGATTTAGGGCAGGGCTGCCCAAAAGGTAGATCCCTAGATGTTTTAAAACTACAACATCTATAATGCTTTTTCATTCTGAAGACATGCAAAGCATCATGGGTGTTGTAGTTCTACAAAATCTGTGGATCCACCTTTGGCCTCACCTGATTTAGGGCATCCGAACTGACACTACATTTTAGCCTTTAATTGATTAAAAAATTAAAAGATAGTGGAAGTTCAACCTTTTAAAATCGAATATTTTCCCATATCTGCCAATAGGGGGAACCAAAACCAAATCAAAGCTTAATGGCAGGCTCCAGGCTCTAGAGACAGTAGAGGATGTCCCAATCCACAAAATGCATTACTTTCCAAGTGCATATGCAACGCAAATTTAATTAATGAATACTAAGAGCAGAATCAGAAATCTATTAAATTTCTAGCTTTCAAAGACAGAAGTAATTATGTCAACCAAGTCTGAACAGAGTACTTAAGCTATGCATGTATTCACACAGCAACCTATATGACGTAATGATAGCTAAAGGAATACTAATTTCAGATACAGTGTCTCACAGATGAGCACAGAAAGCTCTCTTTTATAATACATATAGACTTAATTTATGTCCGTAACATGTGGCAAGACTCACAAAACAAACAAAGGATAGATCAATTACATAACATGTTTATTACAGAAAAAAATCATAGACATGTAATCTTAACCCCTTCATGCCACCACTTGTATATACATGATTTTAACTACTGCAAATTTAACTAGTTATTAGCAAATTAATTTTATTTTAAATAGCTGCCCAGGCAGCGGAGCCAGAGCTGCCAAGCTGCCATTTTAGCACCGGCTCTGCTGAGCCCCCCCCCCCCCCACAGTTGCAAGGCCAGTTGGGGAGTAGGGATCGTCCAGTCATCTATTTGGCTAATTATTAGAGCCGATATTCAGCATTTAAAAAAAATAAATCAGAATCGGTATTTAACATTGCCGAAACTGACAATAACATACAGGGGTTGCATTCACAGCATGCTGTATTCCACGTCCAGCCACCAACCAATGAGGCGACATGTCGCACAACCTCACATCACCCCTCTCTGCTGTGAGAAGAGCCAATAGGAGGCACCAAAAAAAAATGCGCAGTTCAAGGCAGGGTGGTGAGAGAGTGAGTTTGAGACTGTGGAATTGGATTAGAGTATAGGTGTCTGTGACTGTCCAGACAGGATCTACCACTCCTCCCACTATATATATATATATATCAATACCAGGTATCGACACTCGGCCCAAAAGGTGACCTTGATCCCTGGAATTCTGACTTTGAGTGATTAATTGCCAGTATATTGTGGTGGGTTTTCCTGGACATTTTGTTTAAATTCAGGTTGTATCCCAAAATAATAGAATTGTCTGAGCACTCCGAAGAGGAAAGCAATAGCAGGACATGTAATGAAAAACCTCTCTTTATTTGTCATCCATGAAATATATCCGTAAGGCTGTTGATAAAGTAGCTGTTTAGATCCAAAACAACTCCAGCTCATTTAGGCATGTGGTAATTTCTATTTTCCCTTTTCTTTCCCCCTATATGTCTCATCAGTATTATTTGTGAATTTTGTAGTGCTGAGCTGCCACTTTTGTTTTCTGGATGATAAATACAGATACGTTTTTCATTACAACCCTTGCTATTGCTTCCCCTTTTGGAGCACTCAGACGTGAAATATTGATTTTAATTACCCCTGAGCACTGTGTCTGATTGTCCTTGAAATGGAAATTGTTCCTTGTAAAGATTGATTTCAGTTTCTTTAAACAGGTTGGGAACCACTTACATTTTTCATAAAGCAAAATAATAATTAACAACTAATACTTACAAAGGAACACTATAGGAACCATAACAGTTTAATGCAGTGGGCCTGTCCCTGCAGGCTCAGCAGTGTAAAAAAAAACCTTTTTAGAGAAAAGGCAACTATATAATGTTTTCCTTTAAGTCCACATCTATCAGCTGTCACTCTGACCGCCAACAGAAGAACTTCCTGGACAAGGTTGGGCAATCTTTGCAGGACCTACGTTCAGTATCTCCATGCTCTCATTGAGAAGCTAAAACACTCCCTTTGGAGATGCATTGATTCAATGTATCTCTGTGAAGAGATTCTGATTGCAGTAGTGATCTGTTTTGCCGCACATGTGCACTTGCCTTACAAAGCTTCACTCTGGGGAAGAATTGCATATGATAAGATCATCAAGACTTGAGATTCTGCTACTTTGGCCTAATCTTTAACTTCACAATGCCATGAAAGTTAATTGTGTTAAGCATAGGGATGTAAAATGAAACTAGACAACTACAAACTCCTGACTGGTTTCCAAAAATGTATAAACTAGAATGTGTGTGTGTCCAGATATAGTTCATGCTCTACTGAAAAGTCCCAGTTATTTAATCCGCTCGACTGAGTACAGCTTTGTTCTAGTGTCACTTGGCAGCCATTGGGTGCCACGTGTTAAGTTAATGTGCCTTTCAAGCTTGTCTAAGGGTTTCATCTGCTGCATATCAGTGAGCTTTGTTTTATGGCATATTGCGGTGGCTGTATTAAAGGTTAGTCATGTTCTCCTTGTGTGTATACTCTTGCTGGCTATGCCAATTACACATTTGGTCTTTTTTAATTTAATCCCTCCGGGCATACAATTCACACGTTTCTGCTTTTCCTGGCAGGTTTGTAGCAGAGTTAAAATATGGTTCTCTCTCCTCATGCCTGCAGCATGCGATCACACCTCTGATGCCTCTAATGCAGGTGTGTCAATTCATTTCCCATTTTACCAATGAAGGGCCAGATATGAAATGGAAAGATTGTGTTTGAGTGGATCACAAATCTTACTGCGTAGGAGTATATTACAAAGCTCTACACTAATACAACTAGCGGTAGTTTGGGAGTTTTATTGCTGTGGAGCTCTGTGAAATACACTGCAACGAACACACTCGCACACACACACACTCTCTCTCCTCTCATCCCCCCCCCAAGCATGTGCACATAGTGTTAATGATGCTCATAAACAACTTTGTTTTTACATTTCCACTGCACTCAAACCGTGGGAGCCATGTCTTTGACACTGCTGCTCTAATACATCTAATTGGCTGTAACTTACTCTAGTTACCAAACTGGGAGATGAAGATTGTGTTTGTAAAGCTTACTGCATTTGCTGCCTATTGCTATCCCTGGAGTTTGTAGAGTGTTATTTGTGCTGCTAAGCTTTTAGATAGAGAATTTACTTCAAATTCAGCAGTGAATATTCCCAGCTGCTGCATCAGCCGTGCTCATTCTTCTTCACTCAAGGCGAAAAAATATAATTAACAGCAACTATAATGCAAGAAACTGTTGCCATTCTCACTTCTCTCTGAGCTCCCAATTAACACATTTTGCCATGTCCAAATAGAAAAGGTTTGCAGAGAGATCTATTTATAAATGTATTATGTACCTCTAAAACTGGTGCTTTTACATTTTCAAGCAATATTACTAATCCATTAGTATATATATATATATATATATATATATATATATATATATATATGTGTGTGTATGTATAATTTTTTTTTGTTGTTATAAAATTGCATTTAACCCCTTAAATGACCATTAAAGTCACCCAGGCCACATCATCTCAATGAAGTGGTCTGGGTGCCATGGTCCCAGGGGCGTACCTGGAGCATTTGGCACCCGGGCGAATTCTATATTTCGCGCTGGGAGAGGGGGTGATATGTGAGGGAGGGGGGTGATGATGAGAGGGCGGGTGTGATGGGGGGGACACTAAATACCTTAATTCCCTGTTGGTCAGGTGGGCTCCTAGCTGCAGACCATGAATCTCGCAAGACCCAGGCAGAGCATTGCCGTGGGTCGCGGGACACATGGTCTGCAGCTCTGCTCACTGCGGAGCTGCCTGCGATGGGCGTAGGAGTAGCATCACACCCAGAGGCATATCGAGCAAGCCGCCGGGCTCCCTCCTGGTGTCGGGGCAGACACAGTCTGCCCCGGGCACCCCCCTAGTGAGTGGCACCCGGGGTGAACCACCCCACCTTAGTACGCCACTGCATGGTCCTGTATGTTTAACGCTGCAATATGCTTCTACTCCACTGACGGTGTTAAACTTGGCCACGTTACTGCAGCCACCATTGGAAAGTACTGATTCAATGCCGCATGTGCATCGGGTCTCCAATGCACCTCTGTGAGGATCATTGGATTGGGCATAGGCATTGGAGGCTATGCCTCCTCCGTGACATCACAAAGGGAGGAGAGGTAAGTAGCACCCAGATTGCCTTTGGAGCTCAAAAAGGGTAAGTGAAAAGGATTTTTAACCCTTTTTATGCTGAGCAGAGGGAGGAACCTATAAACTTGGGTACAGGAATACAAAAGCATTAATAATACAGGAGTTTTAAATAGATTGAAATGACTGTATGTAGTGCTCACTTTGAGCGCTGCATACAGCTCATCAGTCAGCCTGGAGCCGCTAAATGTGGCACTAGCTATCAGTTTATACCTGGGACTCCCTGGTGTGAGCCGGGCATAAACCCAGCTCACAGCATTTCAGCAATAGGCATTTAAATAGCTGTAGGTCTCCAAGTGTGAGCAGGGATTTAACCATGCTTACACCGCTCCATTTAAAGGGCTCATGAGCACTGCATAATGAGCATCTAACAATCTGGGGACACCAAAAATTGCCCTATGAAAATACCCAGGGTGTATTCACTAAATAACCAAATTTTAGTGATGTCAAAGCCATCACTTTGGAGATTTTTTTTTTTCAAAATCAGCTGTTGTTTTCCTACTATTACAATTGGGTTTTCAATTCACTACTTTTTAGTATTTAGTGAATAAAATATAGCACATTTACAAGCTAATTTTTAGACTGTTAAAACTGGAAAATCTTCACTTAATCTGATTTAAGATATAAACAGTTTGTTGTACCTCTCTGTCAGGATCATTTATTTTCTCTGGAGCCAAACTCTCCCACCATTAATCATCTCCAATGGCCATCTTAACTGCAGAATTTATCATCCTCAGTTCCATTTTTAACTTCATAGTATTGTCTTATCCCACAGCTCTCACTCTCTCCTGCTCCTAGCAAATATTTTTTAAAGTATACATGCCATAAACTCAATTTTAGTTGAATTTTAACACATTCAAATTTAATCTACACATTATAGTAACAGAACTACTAGCAAATATAGATTTTTAAACAAAATAATAAAACAAAATAATAAAAATATGGCCCCTCCTCTAATAAGTAACTCTGTTTTCAGTTGAAAACACAATTAAAACTCCCCATAGTGCAAATAGCGAAATTACTGTTGGGCATAATCTGCATATCTCAGTTTGGACTTGGGGAAAATGGAATATCCTCATTGGGCACAGAAATTCAAGAAATCATGTTTCTATAATTTCCCAGAATTCCCCGCTTGACATGCATTGCAAATAAGCAGGCATGAGCAGACGTCATACTGCATTTCTCCAGATACCTATTGATATGGACACTTTATTAAACCGATTAACCCAAGAGGATCCTTAAAATAAAAAGTGTTTCCTAAAAGAACACTCCAAGCACCATAACCACAACCGATGGCTATAAAATCATGGGAGGAGTTGTTCAGCAGTATCTGGTGAGTGGGGTGGTTGCGATATTGAGATGCTTGTTCTACAGACCTATGTCATGAGCTGGTGTGAGGTAGGCAACACTCTAAATAAGTGGCCCCAATCCAGCCCCAGGGCATACCAACAGTCCAGGCATTTCACAGTTCTGTTTTAGTGGAGAAACCGATAAAACCTGGAACCTTGTTGGGAACTGACGGCTAGTAATGATGATCCATATCCCAATTCTATTTTTTTTTGTGAGGATATAAAACTTTCTAAAACCCTATGCATTTTCAGTGTGGTTCATACAACTGTTCTAAAGCCCTTCAACACTGTGGTTATAAGGCATGTGTCTGTTACCCTGTATTGCGTGTTGATGTGAGGTATAGTCAATCGACATGTTAACACAAAGCAATATGGCAATATTCTTAAATGATAAGGCAAATAACATGTTTTCTCGAATGCTGCACTATTTTATATTAGGTCTTGTGGGACAATCTTTTCTGAATTGGGGCAAGTGTCATAGCGAAGGGCATCAGGCAGACGTGGAAAGTACAAGCTTTAACAGAGAAACTTTAGAATAGTCTGAAACATGCAGTAAACTATACAGGTTTATGTCACCCCAGGGACCCCATCGCTTGTGCAAGAGACATAGTATGTTTCCCAGTGAATGTTTAGTCACAATTTAGCCGACCCCTACTAGAGGCACCGGACAATCTTGAACATATTCGATCCCTCGTGAGTCTCGCTGAGACAGTGCTTGCTGGTTTGGTGTTAACAGATTGAGATTATTCATGCATGGTAGCGGCAGCGTGTTCTCTCGCTGTGTGCTGATATTCTGGACCACTGCTCACGCTGCACTGCGACTCCTCGCTTCTGCCTTAACAGGTTGCTCCAGATGCTGCTTACTATTGCCAGCCCGTTCATAAGTCGACAACTCTCGTTTGAGCCGAGGAGGTTGTTCACTCCCCTCCTGTCTGACTGGCACACACAGGCGTCGCTTCAGTTTATCCCAGAAGTCTGAGAAAATCGGATCCAGTTTGCAGGTAAGTTCTACCTTGTCTCTGCTGTGCATAACTCGACCCAAGGTGTCCGCCATTTAGAGCGAGGTGCCCAAGACCGTTCGGTATGCCAACAATGCCTCCGAGTTGCTAGAGGGCCCCAAAGGCGAGGACCGGGATCACCCCCACCGGTCCAAAAGGGGTTGGGGGGGGACAAGGCCTGCACCACGTGCCATCAGAGTTCCGAAGGGAAACCACAGGGCAGGATAGCGGGGCGGCGGCCGTCCATGTGTCAGTAATGTGTCTTTAAACCACAATAAATGTGTTTAGAAATCAGTCTGTGTAAATAAGATGCATTGTTCTTGTTCTAAATTACATTTTAGTTGTATAAATTATTAGTAAGTCACCTAAAATTTCTCATAACAGCCCTAGCCACACCCCACTCACACGCCTAAAATTAAAGTGTCCCTCCTTGTCCAGTTGAAATGTTGGGAGGTAGTATATTTTCATGTGAGATCTGTGGTCATGTGATTTAGTGGTCCCTCTCTTAATGTTCCTCTCTCCCACCTCTAGTGTTCCTCTCCCCTCCCTCTTTTTTAGTGTTCTTTCCACCCTCCTCCCCAGTCCCATAGTGTTATTTCCCCTTATCCTCCTCTGTCCCATAGTGTTCTTCCCCGCCCCCCTTCCCCTGTCCCATAGTGTTCTTCCTTCCCCTCCCCTGTCCCATAGTGTTCTTCCCTCCCCTCCCCTGTCCCATAGTGTTCTTCCCCGTCCCATAGTGTTCTTTCCCCCCATTGTTCTTTCCCCGTCTCATAGTATTCTTCCCCTTCCCTGTCCCATAGTGTTCTTTCTCCCCTCCCCTGTCCCATTGTGTTCTACCACCCCCGCCCGTCCCAAGTGCAGTATTCTTGACTTTTCATGTTATCATTACTATCTTTCATTGTGATATATAATCATCTGAATTGTTAATGCAAGCATGTCTGTTAAACTATGCAGTACAAAAATAAAAAATATATTTAAAAAATATATAAAGCCCATTTTTGGCCAAAAATTTTGACAGCCGAAATTTCGGTGCATCCCTAGTATTTACTAGACACACAAAAACTACATCCACTACACAAACCCACACTCTGCATTTACTCGAAACACTCAGCAGTCACTATACACACTCTACATCCACTACACAAACACACACTCAGCAGTCATTATACAAACTCTACATCCACTACAGAAACACACACTCTGCCATCACCATTACAACACATACTCTGCATCTAATACATGCAAGCACTACATATATAACACAAATGTACAATGTGCATCCACTATACACACTGCATCCACGAACTACACACCTCATACACTTTACACACACTCTCTGCAACCACTACACATTCTACATCTACTACACACACATCACATTCAGTACACACACACACTAAATCCTGGTGGGTTGACTCATGATTGACCATGTGGGTGGAATCGGGGGCAGGCCATGTGGGCGGACTCGGGGATGGGCCATAGGGCCCCAAAATGTCTGATGGCAGCCCTGGCTCTAGGTATATCTCTCATTCCACCCTCACGGAATAGCTTTCCATGATCATGAATATGAGAAATTCATGTAGGAAACCAAAGATGAGAAACCGTATAATATGTATTCACATACAACTATAATAAGAGCATAAATTTTAATTTTCAAAGATTCACTACCAAATGGGAGTTGGTGGAGCAAGAGTCTAATTCGTGTGTGCAACGCTAAGGTAGTTTTTATCCTGTGAAAGCATGTTTGAAGAAGGAATCTTGAATGAACAGCATGGATAGGTGTATAAAACAGAGACTCTTACTCCTGTTCCACCATGGTAATCTTAAAAATTTTTCATTTTATTATGTTTTTATGTGAATACATTTTAAAACTGGTCTGTATCTTTTGTTTCCTTCTGCTAGAACATGCCACAAAAGGTGGGTGCAAGGTGTAATAAATACTTCATAAAACTATGTTATTTGTGATTAGAATAATTTCTTTTTACCATAATATACTTGTCATTTCTTGAATTTAAACTCAATAATTTATTACATGTAAAATAAAAAATAAAATATCTCATAGGGCAACATTACATAAAATTAAGACATCCTTCTCTATATAAATGCTCTAATGGATCATAACCGCTCTATAAATAAGCACAACAAGCGCGATCTGGCTAACTAGCCCTCTGTGGGTGTCTCCTGCAACCCTTGTACATTGGCGTGAGATAAGAAGAAATTTCTGCCGCTGGTGTCTGCCAAATTTGAAGAGCTCAGTGTGGTAGGAGGCTCCTGTTCGAAGTGCGTACAGAACATTTTTATATACTGGGAACATTGTTACCTTAAATTTCGCACTTCAAACTGGAGCCTCCTACAGCACTCAACTTTCCATATTTGGTGTATGTCTTTATATTTAGCAGTGTTTGTGTGTGAATTGGTGCATGTATTAGTCAGTTTGTGTGTATTTATCTATTAGGTAGTTTGTGCGTATGTGTTAGGCAGTGTTTGCGCACATATGTTTGTATTAGGCAGTTTGTGTGCATGCAGAGGCAAAGAAAAGAGGGGACAAAGGGAGACAAATGTGTACCAGCAGCACCCTGTGGCAAGTGTCTGCTCTGCCAATATGCTGCAAAGCGGGCACTGAAAGATCACTCTGCACTGCCCGCACAGCTTCCTCACGCACCATGTACTAAAGCAAAGCATGGGGTTGTGATGTCACCCCAGCACCAGCGTGGAGATGCAGGAAGCTGTGCATTTAGTAAACATCAAAATCCTATTTGGTATAGAGAATAAAAAATGACTTGAACTTAAAGGACCACTATAGTGCCAGGAAAACATACTCGTTTTCCTGGCACTATAGTGCCCTGAGGGTGCCCCCACCCCCTCCCGCCCGGCTCTGGAAGGGGAAAGGGGTAAAAACTTACCTTTTTCCAGCGCTGGGCGGAAGCTCCTCCTCTCCCTCCGTTAAGCGCCCGAAGCGCGGCAAGAGCTGCGCATTCAGCGATCACATAAAGCATATCAATGCTTTCCTATGGACGCTGCGTGCTCTCACTGAAAAATCACAGTGAAAGCAGCGCCTCTAGTGGCTGTCAATGAGACAGCCACTAGAGGCTTTGAGGAAACTTAACCCATTCATAATTATAGCAGTTTCTCTGAAACTGCTATAATTATGAAAAAATGGGTTAACCCTAGAAGGACCTGGCACCCAGACCACTTCATTAAGCTGAAGTGGTCTGGGTGCCTAGAGTGGTCCTTTAATACAATTGAGTTATACTAGTGCAATGGCTACAAACTTTGACGTTTCGTAAAAGGGAAATCCGAATGGCAAAAGAAGAAGCGTCACTGATGAAGCTTCTCCTGCCATCAATTCATTTTCTCTTTTTGAAAGGCCGAAGTTTGTTGCTGTTGTAACAGGGGAGATTTCCCCTCCTCCACCCCCATATTATTCCTAGGTTCGCCACTGATCCTGCCATATGTTTTTTTTTTTACTTTACTATGTGTATTTACTTGGGGGGGGAGGGGAGGTGAAGAGAGAGAGCGGCTCTGCATTACATGGCACACTGACAATATATTTTTTTAGGGCTGTACCTGCACCTTAATGTGTTAGTATATTGGTTTGACAATGTATTGTCTACCACTTTAGTTTGTTTTACTTCTGTTTTATTTAATAATTATACTTCTATTCCATTTACAAATGTAATACCTGTGAGGGAAAAAAAATGTTCATCCCTTTTTCATGCCATGGAGGGGCATGGTCAGGGAGGGTGTTACTGTAGATGGGTGCAGTGAAGATTTTTCGAGCAGGTCGAACCCTGCTGACACGTGATACAATATTGCATATTCTGTTACACATAAACTTTCATTTTGTTCATGGTCTTCAAAACTGGTGAAATATGTCAACAATAACAGTTGTCAACATTGTGCTTAAATTTTAAAAAATCCTCCTTTTTTATAATGCAACTAAATATATTTTTCAAAATCCCAAACAAAGCAAGCTGCTGGTGAAAAGTCACAAGTAGAGCAGTGGGCCCACAATCAATTTGTTTGGCGTGCGATGACTCATACCAAGAGTTTTATGAAATACATACACAATATACATTCATCTTGGACAGTGTACCACTGGGGTCTATGCTGTTCTTCTGAGGTTTGCTTATTTGATTCTGGTTTTGTAAAATAGTTTTTTAATTGCATAATAATAAAGGACTATTTTTATTCAGCACAATGTTGGCAACTACACAACTGTTATTGTGACATAATTACAACCTTTTATAACTATTTAACTAGTTTTTGGTGTATAACATAAAACGTGAGACCTGGCAGAAATATATTTTCTTCAGAATAATGTAGAGTACATTCAGATCTAAATACTTGAAGTTGTTGTGAAATGTGGAACCCATCAGAGCCCAATAAAATGTCCCGAAAGATACATCGTGAACACCAAGCAACCTTTTCATTGCAGATAAAGATCTACTTAAAGGTGTTGTTTTTATCAGAATAACGTAGGAGACACATGCCCAGAATTATAGTATACATTATTTTTGGTTGTGACAACTGTTCACATTCGATACCTTTATTGTAACTTTTTTATATATCTTATACAAATTAATTTAATAAAATGTAACAAAACAGATGGAAACCAAGAACTCAATTTAAAAGTAGATATGATCTAGAGATACCTTGCTGAAACTTTAATGGATAATAATACTTATTGGATTGTTACTGTACTTTATAATTTGTATTTGTGCTGTTAATAACCACACAACTTGTTCTAAATAAGACTCATTGCGTTTTTTTGGGCCAAGATGGAAATAAAAAAAATAAAAAATTGAATGATGCAAGTCATGGAAAATATGCTGAAAATCTATGAATTCCTTGGGAATTAAGTTAAAAAACTAAATTTTAATACCCATCTCTGGGATTATTTGTAATGTAATGAATAATTGCCTGTGGTGAAGAAAGACATTTAAAACATTATGATTGTCTGAAAATAAAACTGAGAAAACGAGGCAGTCTTTTTGTTTGAAATTGCAGAATGGTGAGCTATAGAAATGTTCAAAGAGACACACGACAGTCCAGAGTGACACATAATGTGTATTACACTCTAGTGTGTCTACAGGATCTTGTAGCACCAGACGCAGCTCCTCCTGCAGAGGTGGACGGTGAGTCGTCATCTGTTGTGTCACCCTGATCTTCTCTTTGGAGGCCAAGTGTGATGTGACTCTGCAAGGCCGCAGGCGTCAGCCATTCCTTAGGAAGGCAACTCTGGAGAAATGGGATGCAGGAACTGAAATAGGCTAATCGGTTTACCCAACGTGGGATTTCCTTCCCACACAGCATCTGAATAATTCAAGAGAATAACAAATTACTTGCAAATTCTGAGCAATTTCCAGAGACTTCAAAGTCTTCTCTAGTCATTTTGAAATATGTTTAAATAATAGTGAATTAGATTATTTTTTTATTTTTTTAAGACCATGAAAATATGCAAGTGGAAGATGAATTAATGTCCCACTAGAAGAAATACAGATTATTATTTTTTTTTTTTTTGATGGGCTATAAGCAAACGTAAATGGAGAAAAAAAGCCAGGAAGAAATGTAGACTTGTTTTTGATTGAATACAAGGTAACCTAAATAGGAAAAAACTGCAATAATATAATATTTCTTGGCCTGCAAATAATGTCTAGAAATTCTACATTTTGATCCGTGCATATGTTAAAATAACACTCCAAGGTAGGATTTATCTTATTTTATTTATTTTATAAATTACAGAGATAATACATGATAAAAAATATAATATAAAGCAGATTCTCTGGATATCTTGCATTTCCAGTCTATCCCCAAGACACGCTATCTTTTGCAACATGTCACTACCATTTAAAGGTGTTTTACTAATAGAACAAAATGGGCAGTTGCCTAAGAGCTCTTAGTATTATCAAGTTTGCTGTCATTGTTGGTAGATCCAGGGGCTGGATGTTTGTTTTTTCCAGTGTAGTTGTCAAATTGGCCCTATACTATCAAATGTGTGTGTGCATTTTCCTCATTCCTGTACGATATGAGGAACCCTATCTATTACTTCATGCAGGGATATGGTATCATAATCCCACAGAATTTTGATGAACAAGCCCATTCATTTTGCATTGAGGACATAAGACTAGGTCCATGGAAAGTCAGCTCACAGGAATAATTGGACTGTGGCATAACAAGGAAAATAGAAATAAAATCAGTGGGAAACATGGAGATGAAGGAGATATCAAGAAGGGAGCATAGAAGAGGGTTTGGGTATCAACTCCAACAGTTGTTAGAATTTATAGAAGCGATGAAGGAAAACGTTAAAATATGTTTTCGTTTTCTTTTCTATGGTTCCATAAAAAAGGTGAAAAGAAAATATGTGAGATATGTAAATGTCATATGTGTGAGAATTGTGCAATGTATGAGATGTGTACATTGGAGTTGCGCTGTATGTGTGCTATGTATAATGTATTTAGCGAACGTGAGAAATGTATTATTTATGTGTTCTATCGTGTACCTGGAAGATCTAAAAAGTGTATATGTGTGTCAGATATGTGTGTTTGAACCTTGATTGCGTAAAATTGCAAGGGATCCATGGCTGTATTCAATGCATACATTTATTTAAAGAGGGTTTGGTGGACTACCAATATACAATTAATTATATTTTGAGTTCTAGCCTATTGTTGCGCAACTGGGACAGATGTCTTTAGGGTTTTGTTGCGTTCCAGTGTTACTATGGAGCTGAGATAACTAGTAATGACTGCATTTATCAATGCTAGACTGCATGGAGCTGGGATACTGCAAGAACGCAATGTATGCTATGGTTGCATACTTAGTCTCCTTAAAAATAATTGTTAAAAAAAATAATTCCTTGTTACTATGTTTCCCTAGAAATTATCTTTGCCAACCTCTGCACACCAAGGTTTTTTTTAGTTTTTTTTTTTTTTTTAATGCATACTGCAAGCCATGCATGAACAAACAGCCCCACGCTGTCCTATCAGCCAAAGAACAGAAGTGTGTCTTTCTCTACTGCTGTCTCATCATTTCCTCTTTGAAATGGGAGACAAGAGTTTGAAGCTAAGTCGTGAGCGATGTTTGCACTTTTTGATACACCACGCCTTTGGCATCATCCAGAAATATCTAGATGATTTATTTATGAGTTTTACTGCACAATGCCTGAAGGGTCCCTACAAATACCCGCTCATTCCTTTGGTACAGAGCAGGTTAAAGCGTGAAACATAGTCAGAGAACTGAGTGGGCCAGCTGTCCCTCATATTTTATGCACATTTATTTCACGTCTGACATCAACACAAACTGAATGCGAATATTTTTAACACCACAGATATCTGTTCTGGGCTTGTATTTTCTGTTTGGCGTTTCTCCAATACCAGCTGTTTGCTCAGTTCCATAATCAGATCACATCGCACTCCCCCAGATTTAGTTAAATTAGAATACAGGCAGTAGATGCTGTTTGATGATATAGCTCTAGGATGCAGGAGACAAGCATACAGATCAGCAGTGCTTTCTGTAGGTAAGATAAGATGTTACTAACCTCAGCCAGCACTGCGGAGAAGTGGTTGCAGTTTTTGTGCATTAGGTGGTACGCATTCCCCTTATATTCCTTGCCTAGCTCTTCCATGATATTATCAATGTCTTCCTCTGTGAAATCTGTGGTTCCAAGTGCAATAGATTCCCTTTGGGTAAAAAAAAAAAATGTGAATCATATGGTAAAATAACCATCAAATCAGCAAAATAAGGAAAATTCGACAGTATTTAGTAGCTGAGCGACTGGTTAGGGGACACCAAGTAAGAGACATGGGTGGAGTGATATGGGAAAGTTGATCAATGGGAATTAGAGTGCTTATAGGTGTAGGGAATCATTGGTGAGCTGAGAAAATGGCTGGTACCTTGGGATTGGAGACACAGGTTAAGAGATATTGGGGCATACATTGGGAAGCTAAAAGACCCATCGAATAGCTTTTTTTTTTATAATTAAAACTAAAAGATGAAATATATTTCTGTTACCAATGTTCATAAACCAGAAATATATCTTTGAGATGCATGCCAATAAATCCTTGCTAACAGCTCCCTTATAGCTGATCTTGCCAGTCAGCAGTGGTTGGTAGGTGAGATTCACTGCTACATTGGTGAAAGAACATTGGTTTCTTAAGAAATCAGTGCAAGGTTCTCTAATTTGTTTCATTATCATTATTCATTATATATTAAACTGAGTCACAAGCTGTAGGTTTCAATGCCACACATGCTTACTTAGGCCATTACCAAAATCCAGTGCTAGTATTTAATCAATAATCCTTTCTGAGCTCTGGCTGGTTTTCTGTAAGTGTTTTCAATGCAATCACAGTCCAAACTTTAGAGACCTATTTTCTACTGCTAATGGCACCCAAGTTTGAAAACATTATCGACTTTGAAACTAGGCTTTACACTTGTCATCAAAGGGTTTCTCCAACCTTTTTTCCCTGTTGGAATTATGTGGAAATATGAATTATTGGGCATTATTCTGTAGCCTCCCCCCAATGTTTAAAATAAGTTTAATTTACCTAATCCAGCGCAGGTTGAAGCTCCTGGCACTGCGTGGTGCACCCCACCGTCAGATGTCACGGGAGCCATGAAAACGTCCAATCAAAGACTTCGCTATTGGATTACGTAACTAGTTCAGAGTGCATGCATATACACATATAATATGTTTTTTTTTTTCTTTACACAATTTGTTTACATTTTTCTCTGTTTCCATTATGAGAAAATAGCATTATGCTGGAAACCTTACTTGAATTTAAATGTCTCTCCAAGTTCTACTGCACTACCGGGTGTGATCTCAAAAATCCCACTAAATGGATATGGGTGTCCTCCATAAGCAAATTCTGTAGTACAAGAAAAGGGAAATCTCTTGTTAGTTTTATCTTTAATACGTTTTAGTTCTGATCTACACTTGCAGTATGTGTACAATTCAATTTGACATTATTGTAGGAGTTTTTAAAAAACACACTAGGAAACCTCTATAAATAATCAGTCTAAAGTATGTAAATTATACAGGCACAAATGATGAGTTCTGGATCAGTGGCTTTTTCCACTATTTACCACTTTTGTGACTTTTCTGCCTTTTTTTATTTTTTATGAATTTTGTGTAGCTCATGCCATTTGTTAATATTTCCACCATCAATGGTGGAAAATTATTTTGTTTTCTGACACCACATTCATTATATGGTTTTGAAAACGAGACAGAATACTCAAGATTCTTTGCGCAGTATTCTTAGTTAGTTAGAATCTCTCAGAGTAAACAAAGAAGAAAGGTGACATTTTTCGCACTATTAATCTTTCACATCATCTTATCGTTCACGTCATCTAATCAACCCATTGATAAATCTACTCCAGTGTTCAGTTAGTGGTTACTTATAAATACACTTTCTAGATCTGTTACTAGGCTACTATGTACACCCACCTTGTTCTTCTGGACAGGCTACAAGTATACAGAAAGCTTGTTTTCAGAAAATACACACATATTAATCAGTTCTCAACTAAGGTTTCAAAAGGATCCCATGCACCTCTATACACACCCATGCTAGAATAGAATAGAATATTTTCAAAGGAGACCTTAGTTTTTGTTTATTTATGAAACTGTAAATAAAACAAAAATCATGTTGTATAACACAATGGTCTAAATCTTGACATTTATTACTGTTAGCTGCAAGTCTCCTGTTCTGTGCTTGGCTATCAGTAATGAATGGCTAGATGCCAAGAAAGGGGGAGGAGAGGGGCAGAGAGCACCTCCGCTGGGAGCAGACTATTGGCATGGCTCCCGTGAACTCCGGCTGTTTAGAGCATTGATACAGGTTAAGACAGCAACGCTCTGAGCACCAGAGCTGGCAATAGAAACCTATACTTCCTGTACCTGGTGGAAGTGCAGAGCAAGTAAACTGGTCCTGGAAGAAAAACAATGCGTGTGAGCCAACTAACTGTCCTAATCCTTCTCCAGACTGCCAACTAACTTTCCTAATTAATCTACATACTGTCACCTAACTGCCCCATTCCTTCTCAAGACTGCCACCCAGGGCCGGATTAACATAGGGGCTGATGGAGCTGCAGCTCCAGGCCCAGGCCCATGGAATAGGCCCATTTAAAGAAAAAGAAAAAATTATACTTTTTTTTTTTTTTTACTTTTTTTGTTTTACACACTACTCTTAGGTCTGCCATCTGACTGGTATTTTACCAGCACAGACGGTATTTAAGGCTGCCTGGCCGTGCCAGTATTGCAGTAATACCGGCAATACAAATGCAGATATTTTTCTCAGTATAATAGGAGATTATTCTGTAATACCAGCACCAGCCAGTAGGGGTCACTGTGTGTGGAGAGAGGCAGGGATATGAAGTTATAGCATATCCCTGTCTGCCTGTCTCTATTCACTAATCTGCGGGGGAGCAGCTACAGAGCACAGAGAGTCTAGACAGCAGCTCCCAGCCTGCAGAGACAGCCTACAGCTCAGGGAAGTGAGGGATGAGGGGAAAGGCAGCAGGGAGACATGGGGACATTGAGACACTAAGGGACACATGGGGACACTGAGACATGGAGACGCTGAGACACATGGGGATGCTGTGAGACATAAGGACATTGGGATACACATTGGGATACGGAGACACTAGGGACACAGTGTCCCCATGTCTCCCAGCCAGTGTCCCTAGTGTCTGTGTCTCCCAGAGTCCCCTGGTCTCCCAGTGTCTGTGTCCCTAGTGTCTCAGTGTCCCCATGTCTCCCAGTGTCCCTAAATGTCTGTGTCCCCATGTCTCCCAGTGTCTACATGTCCCCCAGCCAGTGTCCCCATGTCTCCCAGTGTCCCTATGTCTCCCAGCCAGTGTCCCTAGTGTCTGTGTCTCCCAGAGTCCCCTGGTCTCCCAGTGTCTGTGTCCCTAGTGTCTCAGTGTCCCCATGTCTCCCAGTGTCCCAAAATGTCTGTGTCCCCATGTCTCCCAGTGTCTACATGTCCCCCAGCCAGTGTCCCCATGTCTCCCAGTGTCCCTATGTCTCCCAGCCAGTGTCCCTAGTGTCTGTGTCCCCATGTCTCCCAGTGTCCCAAAATGTCTGTGTCCCCATGTCTCCCAGTGTCTACATGTCCCCCAGCCAGTGTCCCCATGTCTCCCAGTGTCCCTATGTCTCCCAGCCAGTGTCCCTAGTGTCTCAGTATCCCCATGTCTCCCAGTGTCCCCTAGTCTCCCAGTGTCTGTGTTCCTATGTCTCTCAGTGTCCCTAATGTCTTAGTGTCCCTATATCTGTCATGATCTTGTGCAGATCAGATAGGGGACTTATGCCAGGGTTGATTTCAGGTACTTTATTAGTGATTTTAGACATATTATGAAACTTGAGGCAAAACAGAATTTAGGTAATATGCCACAGAACAGGATACTTGCAAATAATAAAGATCGTCTAATTTCCAGGTAGGGTTGTAACAAAGGCAGGCTGGTTATAATGGAAGACTGGTTACAGAGGCAGGCTGGGTTGAAGCATAGGTAAGGATGGAGCAGGTTATTGTTAGGAGCGGGTTTGAAGGTAAATCTGGAGCCAGGAACTGAAGTCTCTTTTGTATTTCTTCCTTTGTTAATGGCTCTCGTTTCCTGCTTTTCCTGGAAGCTATTTACTCACAGGTGCGGGTTTTATACGTCAGTCTTTTTCTCAGGTGATATGCAGGAGCTTGATTGCAGTAAGAAAGAAACAGTTTTGCAAATACTTCATATCCTGGCTCCTGTGAACCTGCTACAGACTTACCTTCAAACCTGCTCCTAACAATAACCTGCTCCACCCTTACCTATACTTCAAACCAGCCTGCGTCTGTAACCAGCCTTCCACTGTTACCAGCCTGCCTTTGTTACCTGGAAATTACAGACATTCATTATTAATTGCAAGTAACCTGTTCTGTGGCAAGTATCCTGTCTGGTGGCATATTGCCTAAAGTCTGTTTTCATTCAAGTTTCATAATATGTCTAAAAACACTAGTAAAGTACCTGAAGTCAACCCTGGCATAAGTCTCCTATCTGACCTGTCCCCATATCTGTATCCACAAGTGTCCCCAAGTGTCTGTGTCCCCATGTCTCCCAGTGTCCCCATATCTGTATCCACAAGTGTCCCCAAGTGTCTCAGTGCCCCCATGTCTCCCATGTCTCTGTGTCCCCGGGTCTCACTGTGACACAGGACACACTGAGACATGGGGACACCGAGGGACTGGGCGACATAGAGACATTGACACTGTGATACATAGGGACACTGATGTCAGGCTGGCCTTCCAATTCTTTGGACAGACATGCCACCTTTTTGGGCATGTTCACCCCTTTTTGCAGTTTTGGTCATGTGATTTGCGTCAGTTGCCCACCCTTTTACCCTGCCCATTGACTTCCTGCTTCACTGGACACTGCTGTTAGGGGGTATGGATTCACTTGAAATATGAAAGCATATTAGAAAGAGCGTAGCATAGGGTATGTGTTTTCTTATAGCTGCATCCTTTGAGTTTCCCTCCAATACCATCTCCATCAGATACACGACGCTTGAAAGGTATAACTGCTTTAGTGGTTTTGGTTGATAATATTCTGTTATTAGGCCCCATCATAATTGTCAGCACCAGGCCCACTGGGGTCTTAATCTGGCCCTGCTGCCACCTAATTTCCTAATTCATCTCCAGACTGTCACCTAACTGCCCCAATCCTTCTCACTTTAAGGGTTCAACTATAGGTGCTTACAGGGATACTGCCTATGGGCCCTTGATTTGTAGCCGGGCTCCTGGACTATACTTCTGTTATTCCTCTACTCTGCAAAATAGTAAACATACTTTCTTCTGCAAGTATGTTTCAAGACCCTCCTCCGTTTCCTGCCATATTGATACCCCTTGGGTCACAGCAATTAGTTGGATAGGCTGTATTCTTGCTACCCCATGGGCCACATCAAGTTATAACCCCAGTCACTAAAAGGGTTTCTTCAGAGGGACACCGTATATTGAAGACTTCCCAAGGGAGAGAGGCTGAACTCCCTTAAGTGCCAAGACTAATGACCCTCAGGGAAGCCAAAAATTGTCCAAAATTACCCAGTGTGTCCTTAAGGATAGGTCAGGAACAAAAAGACTGAGGGTGGGAGGGGACTTTTATACCCTTCTTTTAATTAAAAGTTCCTGTCTAATTAGGGATAGGAGCAGCTACCCATTATGGTGCTGCCATGGGTATGGCCAGGATATATATGTGTGTGTGTATATATATAGTTTATGGCGGGGTATTGGATGGAGATGGGTGGGCTTAAATGTAGGACGGGCTATCTAATACATTTTTGGCTCCTGGTCATTTTTCCTCCTTCAACGCCCCGGGAGTATATCTAAAGGCTACTTGCAAAATCTGCAAATCTCTTGTCTGCAGCCTTTGCGAGCCCCTTTTCCCCAGCCCAATCTTTTTCTGGTGTTAAAACTCAGACTACCCAATGAAGCTCAATGAGATGTATTTGAAAAACATGTGCTGTGGGCATTTGCCACCACTGAGCTATCCAACCAGCTAATCACTAGCACAGTATAAATTGTCTTAAAGATATGCTCTATCATATATATTAAATATACCAGTCACATTACTCAATTATTTACTCTTTATAAAAATATATATTGATACTATTTTCCATCATATAATCTTTGTAGTCAAGTATAATAAAATTTTTAGAGAAAAACACAAATCTGACAACTTTCCAGATAATAGGTGGGATCCTGGAATTTTGCTTATTCTGTAATAGGTATCAGACTTTTAGTCTGTTTACAACAAAATCATTGTTTACGGTCAATATTTGATCAGGAAATCAAGGGCTCACCTCTGCCGTAAATTTCTATTCCTGAATGGAATACGCCTATTCCCAAGGTAGATGTGTATTCATTTATCCAGTACTATAAAACAGATGTAAAAAGAACATATTAGTGGGATGTAGGAGGACCTTAAATGAATGTCAATTTTAAGCAAAGTCATTAATATGACACTTTATTTTCTCACAATTATAGACATCCAATATTTTCTATGTAAGTAACCAAATTCTTGTTGTTATATCTCTCTTTGCAGTGGCTATATTTATGCAAGTAGGTGTAAAGCATATCTGGAGCAAAATTTGAAATGGGGATATATGGTCTAAAAACCAATGGAATATTCTTGCCGATTATCTGTAACTTAGCACGTTGCCCCAGAACTGCCCTGTATAAATATTACCAGTATTCTATTCCGCCCTGCAGAATATTAAAATGTATAATAAGGCTTCACATTTTCTGTAATGTAAACTGGGGGTAGCATAATCATTTGATAGATTATCTAATATGTACAATAATTTTATTGAAAACTAAATGTCATTCAGAGTATTTACAAGGTGTGGAGAATTAAAAAATTGTCATGTCCAAAATCAAGTATTACAATATTTGGAATGTATGTAAAGAAACATGATCCTATTGGGTCTCTGGCTTTAATCAATATAGATTTTGTCACAATCTAAGGACTTTACTCACAGATTAACAAGGCACATGGGTTTTATTCTTATGAGGATTCACAGTGTATTGATCCAAGTAAACACTGTTTTTTATATATATATATATATATATAGATATATATATATATATAGCAAGCTTAAATGTATTAGTAACATTGACATATCTCTGTTAACAAAACAAGCAAACACTATCTAAATGTTTAATGTTCATAGTTTCTTGCTAGTGAGATTATTTTCTAATCTTGTATTTTATCTTTATGTTTGCATAAAATTAAAAAGAATATAACTTGGTATAAGTTTACGACAATTCTGAAGTTAACATTTGGAGACAGTTAACTAAATTATCCAAAAAGATAGTCTGAATGTCTGAAAATTTGTGTGAATTCAAAATGGTCTGATTAAGATGGTTGACTACAGCATTGCGGTAAATCACTCAGAAGTTCCTGAATTCTGCTAGGGTGGGGACACACGCTTCATAATTTTTATCATCTTGGCACAGTAAGTACTGTAAGTATTCTAAGGAGGCAACATTTATGAGGAGTAGAAACCTGGCCAACATCACAATGCATGGAGTGTGGGAATAAGAAGAAACCAGGCTCCCTTTTGGTTGATAAACCCATTTTATCATATGGCCTCTTGCCCTCTGTGCGAAACGTAATGAGGGACCCTTATTTATTATTAAAATCTTCACCTGCAACCCATTAGTGCATCGTAATAGAGGGCAACCTTGCATTCTTTTTCTTAGCACCCCTTTGCCCAATTGTATTGCATGGCATGATAGAACCAGCATCTTGGCAACTACCCTTCACCTACTCCAAGCTCTTCTGACCATTTATGGTATGAGGAGGCTTACTGTGCGTACCCACACTCCTGCTTTAAAGTAGGACCAATAGATTTAATTTAACTTAATTTATGTATATCTCTAGATAGAGGAAGTAGAGTTGACCATCAAAAGAACTAACTACAATGTTTTTATGAGTCTGTGCATTTATATATTCAAAGTTTTACAAAAACACATAGAGGATTGAAACTTTCCAGTCAGTCATTTTGATGATTGAATGCTCATCCTTTTTTCATCACCTTGGATTTAAGGGATTCATTTATTCAGAACTTTTGAGGATTTGGAGTAGAGAAATTCAAATAGACATTCAGAGCTTTATAGAAAAAAATAGTAAAACGTATGGCATAGGTAATGAAAAATGTACAATTCATTTTTTTTTTCGGAGCAGCTAAGTTAACTGAACTGAAGTATAGCTGATTTTGGAAAGAAAGGATATATTTCTTATTATTGCCCCAAGGAAATTATTCAAGGCTTCAAGATATTTACCTTTATTGTATGTACCCAAACTTATGTGTTGGTTTGTATTGGCACTGATGCTTTCAATCTGTCACGACTCCCCGCGATTCTGCTGGCGTGGCTGCACTGAAACATAGCGCCACGCCGACAGAAAAATTTCATACTTACCTTGGTCGCGGCAAAGCCTTCTATTCTGGTCCCCAGCGAGTATGGTGTTCCTAGAGACGCCGGCCACTGCGGTTCCAGTTTTAATTGGAGATTTACCTCCGCCCACATCAAAGATGGCGCCAACGTGCGTGCAACGTCACGCAATAGACATGCACATACGTTTTGGGGTCAGAGGTCAGAGACAGCCAATTACAGCCTAAGGAGGGTTATTTAACCCCAAATTACCTTTCTGTCAGTGCCCCGTCATGGTTTCCACTAGCTGGTTTTACGAGAGTATGTTCCTGATTGCGTTTTTCTGGTATTTGACTTTGGCTTCGTTTTGACTTCCCTAATTTCTGGATTCCTTGACTTCTGGCTTTCCTCATCATTGTGTCCCTTTCTGTGTCCTTGACCTCGGCAACTATTTTGACTATTCTCAGGTACGTTTAAGTCCGGCCACTCTAAGGTCCGGTTAGACGTTATCTTTAGTCCTAGATGTGATCCTATTCTGCGTACTGGATCAACTATAATCCTGACACAATCATTAATGATATTTGGTAGGAAGCAGTTGTTTCTGCAGGTATATGTTGATAAAAAATTGATTTTGAGGGTACTTATCTGTAACAATTTATTTCTAGACGATCTTCAATGAAAAAGAAATGTTGAGAAACCAGTTGCATGGTCAAATAGTCATCAAACATCTGGCTAGTTAAAACATTTTCCCACAAACAGCTCAACCAGTAAATTCCAAAAGAGCATATTAAGTGAATAGCTTCTTTGACCGGAGACCTATGCATTGTAGAAGATAATTTGAGGGTTTTATTTAGTCTGAACTTCCCTCAATAATTTATAGTCTCCTTAAACTATATATCTGAGTGATCTACAGCTCTCCGTTTACAAAAATACTGCACACGGATATATTTGACATTTTGATTTGTAGAACGTGCCTTAAAAATGTAATTCCTTATAATCATTGTAAAAACGATTAATAATATTCCTCTATGTCTAAGCAAGGATTTAAGTTGAATATATTTTAAATATTTCATCCCATGGGGAATGCAAGGCTTGTGTAAAGCTGTTTAATATTCAGTTGACAAAGACGTGCTTTGAACCTCTCACAGCATGTATATCGCGTGATGCAGAAGGCCATTCTGACATTTAAAAGGATTATTCTGCTAGTTAGCCCATTTTCACCAGAAGGTTATCTGTTTTAATGGCTTCGTCTTATATATGATATGTATGACATCCATTTCTTGGTCCTGTTTGGGACATTCATTGACAAAATGTGCCATTCACAAATGTCATCATCAAAGTACAAAATAATGATGTGGATTTCTATTATTGAATGAATCACTGGGTCTTCCTGACATTCATTGCAAGGGGTAGCACTATGCCTTTCTGGTGATAGCGTTACACACTGGAATTCTGCCCAACTTAACTTTTTCTGAGTCTCAGAATCTATATATGATGGTTATAAACTACGTGAAAGGAGGAAAAATGCCTTCTTTGCCTTGTGAGTATGACATTTCAGACTGCAAGCACACCTAATATTTTAAATGGACAAAGAGGGGCACTTTAATTCTAGGAGTAAGGGAGGTTCTGTGAAATTTTAAGTGACTTCGTAATAACCATTTGTGCACCTAAAATGTAATTTCGAGAAAGAACAATGTATCTTATTTACACAGATTGATTTCTAAACACATTTATTTACCGTATTTAAAGGACCACTATAGTGCCAGGAAAACATACTCGTTTTCCTGGCACTATAGTGCCCTGAGGGTGCCCCCACCCTCAGGGTCCCCCTCCCGCCCGGCTCTGGAAAGAGGAAAGGGGTTAAAACTTACCTTTTTCCAGCGCTGGGCGGGGAGCTCTCTGCCTCCTCCTCCCTCCTCCTCCTGAATGCGCACGCGCGGCAAGAGCTGCGCGCAAGATTCAGCCGTCGCATAGGAAAGCATTTACAATGCTTTCCTATGGACGCTTGCGTGCTCTCACTGTGAAAATCACAGTGAGAAGCACGCAAGCGCCTCTAGTGGCTGTCAATGAGACAGCCACTAGAGGATTAGGGGAAGGCTTAACCCATTCATAAACATAGCAGTTTCTCTGAAACTGCTATGTTTATAAAAAAAATGGGTTAACCCTAGAAGGACCTGGCACCCAGACCACTTCATTAAGCTGAAGTGGTCTGGGTGCCTAGAGTGGTCCTTTAACGGCGTATAAGACGACCTTTTAACCCAGGAAAATCTTTTCAAAAGTCGGGGGTCATCTTGTACGCCGGGTGTCGTCTTATAGGGCGGGCCTAGGCAGCTGCCTAGGGCGCCATATAGGAGGGGGCGCCCTGCACCCCATCGCCAGCCCTTCTAATGCTGCAGCCGCCTGAGCGCTCCATAGAGAGCCTCAGGCGGCTGCAGCACTGCCTCTCTCCTCACCTCCCCTGGGCGAGCTCCTTTCCGGTACCGCGGACTGGAGAGGAGCTCGGCCACTCTACAGGGGAGGTGAGAACAAATAGGGGAATAAGGAGACAATGGGGGGGTGGAATAAGGAGAATAATGGGGATAAGGAGACCACCGGGGGATAAGGAGCATACAGGGGAATAAGGAGAATACATAGGGGAATAAGGAGATTACAGAGGGGGGAATAAGGAGAATACAGAGGGGGGAGAGAACAAGGAGAATACAGGGATAAGGAGAATAATGGGGATACAGAACAGACAGGGGAGGGAACAAGGAGGAATACAGAGGGGGAACAAGGAGAATACAGAGGGCTGGATAAGGAGAACACAGAGGGGGGGATAAGGAGAATATAGGGGGATAAGGAGAATACAGAGGGGGATAAGGAGAATACAGAGGGGGGATAAGGAGAATACTGAGGGGGGATAAGGAGAATACAGAGGCTGAATAAGGAGAATACAGAGAGGGGAATAAGGAGAATACAGAGGGGGGATAAGGAGAATACAGGAGGGGGATAAGGAGAATACAGGGGGGGGATAAGGAGAATACACGGGGGGGAGTAAAGAGAACACAGGGAGGGGGGAGTAAGGAAAACAGGGAGAGGGGGGTGAGTAAGAGGAACACGAGGGGGGTGAGTAAGGAGGACTCAGGTGTTTTGTTTTTTTTTGTTTGTTTTATTTGGTGTGCGTTGGAAGAGGGGTAGTCTTATACGGCGAGCATATCCCAAACTCTATATTTTAACTGGAAAAGTTGGGGGTCGTCTTATACGCCCAGCTGTCTTATACGCCGGAAAATACGTTAGTTTACAGACAGATTACTGTGAGTTTTATTGCTGTGGAGCTCTGTTATACACTCAGAAACACCAGTAATATAGATCTCCTAGAAAAGTGGGACATTAGGATAAAAGAGAGGGACAGAGAGATTAGGGCCTGAAATAGGGACTGTCCATTCTAAATAGTGTGTGAGCAAGTGACATGAAAGTATTATCTGGCAATATGTACATTTCGCCATAGCGTTGGGGGAGATGTTTAGGATTATGGACAATATTGTCAGCTGTCATCCCATGGGCCTGGTAGTCTAAAGCCCCTCAGCACTGCTGCATGATCTCTATGTAATGTGGCATTGTGTGATCAATATGTAGCGCTGATTGGGCAACTCGGGTCACTATGCAGGGCATATGCTGTGTAGCTGATAGGACTCTTTATGTCGTGGTTTGTTCAGGTATTTAGGATATCTGCAAGTGTTTTGTAATCATTGAGGTTATGTAGATATATACTAAGCTCTTAACTAATAAACAGGCAGAACAAAATAGTATATAGATAGAAAGTAGATAAATATATGATAGCCAGAGAAGCATAACTAAAGTCAGGTATCAGTCTAGAAACAACAAAGATAATAAAAAAGGGTACTATCTGGTAAAGAAAAATCTAAGTCAGAGCCAGGTATCAATCCAGAAACAGCAGAGGTAACAAAGAGTGGGTAATCCATCAAGCGGTATCCAGGTAAACAAAGCCAAAGTATAGGATCTGGTACAGAGTCCGAGAGATATAGCTTCATCGGGAATAGTAAACATTACCCTCATGCTAAGGCCTCATGGAAACATCGTGCTGCCTTTAAATAGGAAAGTCTTGCAATGGAGTGGCTCTGATGCTTGGGAGTGGATTAACTTAAAAACCAGCACCTGTGAATCCCCCAATTTGAGTAAGTACCCCAGTGGCATAGCAAGTTTGCAGGCAGCAATGTAAAGTGGGACAGAGCAGTTCAAGTCCAATTAGAGTCATCCAGGTGGACTTGACATGCTCCCCAGACATCCTTCTTTTTTGTTCACAGGGCTTGGTCCCTGACACTTTGGGTGTAATTTTCTTTCCATTGGATGGAGTGCAAGTTCTTAAATCAGTTGATGCATGGTTCAAATCAAGTAGGAAACATTTAGGGATACTGTGTATCAACTGCCACTGCCCACCTTTCACTTAAGCGTCTCAGCTGGAACCTCGATGGCCTGGGTTGGCTATCATTGAGGTTTTACTGCAACGCCATGCCAATCTGGCATTGTTGATGCACATTCGTACTCTGTCCCATTTAACCAGCCTGCTCCTTCCCACATCCTAATTGTTTTGCCTGCCAGGCTTACAGAATAGTTCTATGTTGTTCCTGTTCGCTCCATTGAACACAATGGTTTGCCGAGTGCCAAGACCTCTTGAGGCAGAACCTGCGAACATTCTGAATTATTCTCAACTCTTCTAAAGAGGATATTGATGAAACCTGGACTACTGCGTGTACCCTAAGGACTATTTTGACTGCCACTGAGTTTTATATAATGATTTGGACTCTGCCTTTTGGCGTCCTGTCCTGACAAGTATAATAATGTAATATATATTATAACCCGGCCATTGGCACATAGATGTTAGTTCCTGTATCTTCTCTCTCAAGCTCATCCTGAGTGATGAGAAAACTTGCTGTTACAAAAAAGACACATTGTGTTCCAGAAATAGCAGCTTCATCACCCTGTAAAGCTGTTTTGACTTTTGCTCCTGTTTGATTGATAGGCCTGACACGATGAGCTGTAGGCTCTGCACGTGCATGATGAAGAAGAAGATGTAGATGGTGACTGATGGATAGGCAGAAGAGGGCAAGGAAAACTGGTAAATTTGAATATACGAGATTAAATGTGTGTGTGATCCAGAGATCAGTGTAAATATTGGAAATATTAAGCTTTGTTTCAATATCTCAGAGAGCATTGTTTTGGTATACACTCCATCAGTGTCATCTTGTAAATTTTGCTTTTGAAGCTGCATTAGGAGCAAGCATGTAAATTGGGATTTCCTAAGTAGTGAATTATTAGATAGATTTCCCTCTGTAGAACATCTAAGGATGTTCTATGGATCCTCAGTATCAAACTGACCAATAAAAAAACCATAGGAGGTTTAACTGATATGGAATTCCTCTAGATCCCTGCTTAGTAAATGACTTTCCAGGGGCAATTTAATAGGTTGTCACTTTGTGTGATTTTACTAAAGTGGTAATTTTAAGAACAAAATTGCCAAACTATAGCTACCCTGACCATAAATTTTAAATTCTCTTTAAATGTACTTTCAATTCTCACTTTAGTAAACAACCCTGCATGTTTCTCAAAGGATTAAATGATTAATTGCATATCATCACTGAGTTATTATTGATAAGCCAAGATGGGAACTCTTTAAATTTCACCCAGAGATTACGGGTCTTATCACACAAAGTCATGGTCTGGCGCTTTTTGGACTATTGCTTGAGACGGTCCATCAGACCACTTGGTTTTACTGCTTTACTAGTATATATTTTGAATTTATAAGAGTTATGCACTGACTCCTTAGACACTGTCTTCAAAATGTCTATGTTGAAGCTGTCTGTTACAGTTGAAGTAACATTTCTATACACCTTATGAAAGTGTGATTGTTAACCAAATGTATGATAAGAACACTCAAAAACCAATGGTTAAATCTTCACCATGACTCTATATGTAAGTAAAAACTATAGCCAAAACCAATATCCATAAATCGAAAACAGATATGCACAAATATACATAATTTGTGCAGATGTCTTCAGTAGATTCACCATCAAGTTGAGAAATATTACCCCAAATTCACAGTTTTGGTTCCTGACAAAGTCTACCCAACCTTCCACCCTTCGATCAATTGGTCAATAAAATTAGCACCTTTAACTTGGGTAATAACATCTACACTACAGAACATTCCTGGAAATTAGCTTTCCTATTTTTCAATGCTTTCCTATGGGGAAATGAGCGACGCTAGAGGTCCTCACATAGCGTGAGGACATCCAGCGACGCTCTAGCACAGGTTTCCTGTGCTATGATCCAGGAAGTGCCCTCTAGTGGCTGTCTAGTAGACAGCCACTAGAGGTGGAGTTAACCCTGCAAGGTAATTAGTACAGTTTATAAAAAACTGCAATAATTACACTTGCAGGGTTAAGAGTAGTGGGAGTTGGCACCCAGACCACTCCTATGGGCAGAAGTGGTCTGGGTGCCTGGAGTGCCCCTTTAAACTACAAGGCTTGAACCAACCTGGAGTTTAATACTGGACCTGGACAGTTTGTGTTGGGCACCAGAACATATTGTTACACTGCTTTGGCGTTCCTTTTCGTTAAACTCACCTTGCCTTTAACCTTGTTATATTGCACAGTGATGCAGAATAAACATTATTACCTTCAATGTTATCAGTCGGTTAAATTTTCCAATCTCCACAGCTCAATAGATTTAGCATGTGTTATAAAATATAAGGTACTGATCTTTGACAATACACTAAAATAACACAGCTTACTGTAGTGGTTATGGTGGAGTCCCCTCTGTTATACACCATTATGAATGGCCTTCTCTGGGCGCTGCTCCTAAGCTCAGAAACTCATAAAAGCTCTCCTAAGCTAAGTGTTTCAGTAAAATAAAAATTGCATGATAAAAAAGCATATATTTGACAATATTTTTGCCAATTCTTGATTGACAAGTTTATTATGCTGTTTCTTTATAGAGTACAATTCTTTAACCTCTTAAGGGCCAAACTTCTGGAATAAAAGGGAATCGTGACATCTCACACGTGTCATGCGTCCTTAAGGGGTTAAACAAAATTTTGCAAACAAAAAAAGGTTGTTTTTTTCTTACCACAGTTAATAAGATGCTTTGTATATTCATGAACTGATTCTGATGTATCTCACCTGTAGTAAATCAACCCTCTTTCTATATTATTACATTTTTACTAATAATAGAAAAAAGAAGTATCTCGCTGTTTGAATAATATTACCCATAATCTAACCAGGAGATTTATTTTTGTCTCTTCTGAATTAAACAATCTCTTTGAGTAGTAGAGTACACTTCTCTCACTTTCTCATATTCTGTGCTGTAGAGTTGTCAAACTTTGATTTATTATTGAGTTTCTGATGAATCAGATGCATCAAGTTTTATGTTCCAATTTTGTTCTCACAGTGAGAACTGCCTTTTCTGTGTTTATATCAAAGCCTTCTTTATTAATATTAATGCTGTCTAAACCTTTTTCTTGGGATTTCTGATACCCATAATATTTGGGGAGTGAGCTAACTTTGTAATTATTTCTGTTCTAAAGACATGTTTCTGAGAGTTTTAAAGGGGCATTGTCAGATCTCTGTCGTTTATACAATCGAATATAACATTCAAAATTACCTTTAAAGGAACACTTCAAGAACCTAAAGGAATAAGTACAATATGTGTGAAGAATAAGTCCACTTTTTAATTTTACAAAAAGTGCTGATTTCAAAAGAAAATGGCACTTTTATAAATTACCTTATTAAATCAACCAGTCCTATTACTTTCTGGTAGTTTAGTTCAGTGGATCTAAACTCAAGAGGCATCAATTGTCCAGAGCACCTGCATTGCAGAGACTTCTCATTAAGCTGCATTGGAAAGTCTGTGATTGGACAGACACAGAAAGTCTGGGCGGGGTTAGAAGGGGAGGGCTTGAGAAGGCTTCAGACAAAATATCTCAAGATTTTAGATAAACCACCAATGAAAACATGTATAAAGAAATACATGCATTGAATAGGGAATTTATTTATGTATTTTTTAATTTGGGCAGAGGAGTTTCCCTTTAACTTGCGTTAACTTTCTTCATGAGATGTTGCAGTTTGCTTTAAATGTATATCATTACATTGCAAATGAAGAACAGAAATATTGTTTAATTTATCATCTTTTCTAATTGCTTTCTCTCTCTTTGCTGACTGCTAGGTGCAAAGGTCAGAATTTATAACACTATTTGATACTGGCCTAAGATGAGTAGAGTAGTTCAGGTGTGGATTTTTATATTTAATTAAATTTTTCATACTACACAAATATATATATATATATATATATATATATATATATATATATTAAATACAGGGCATAAGTAAAAATCCTGGGAAGTGACAATGTTCCTTTAATTCTTTGTCATTCCTATTTTTCACAGTCATGTAATTATCGATTTTAACGTGTGCTCCTTTTTTATTTAATCGCAGCAATATTTTTCTTGCTATATTTCCTTTCTCTGTAGGAGATCCATAATACCAACACCAAGGATTGTGTGGAGTCAAATGACTTGCTAATACTTCCTTAGTAAAGAGAATCAGACCAAGGTCTAAACGAGGATAAAAGGACTTGAGCTAAATAGAAAGGTAGGATATCTATATGAGATCAAGGCAAGAATCTTTAATATTAATGCAATCCACCAATGATAAAATGTTATTTCTATGTAGAGTACATGCTGCCATCCTGTCGTGTCCTTGGTAAGTTTGTTATATTTAAACGCTGTCAAAACTAAATTACTTTAATTAATTTTGGTTAATCTAAATATTGTGAAAACAAATTGGTTTCAAAGGTTTTTGGTACATCGTGTAGCTATTTTTCCACCCAGTGGTGATGTCTAACACTTACATTAAATTAATATCAACTATTAGCACATACAATCACATCTTCTAATAGCAGGAGTGACATTTAAGAACAAATTATATCAAAATAGAATTAAGTGCTTACTATAAAGACACTACTGTCAGTCTGTCTCTCCATCATTTGGAGTCAAATCAGACGCATCTCTTTTTGTGCCCTTTCCTCTTTACCTCTTCTTCTTTCTATTTATTTAACTTTGATGGGAGATACATAATGGCAATGATGGGAGATACATAATGGCAATGATCTTGACATAGAATAAAGTCGATTTCTTGCACAAGTATCATACACTTGCTTTGTTAATCATTCGCACAATAAAATATAGATTGACCAAAAAAATAAATAAATAAAGATTGTCAAAAAAATAAATAAATAAAGATTGTCAAAAAAAAAAGAAAATGTAAAGTGCAACAGCTTAGTATTAGTAGTGGTTGCCACAGCTTTGTCATAAATACTCTCCAGGTATATGCTATATAGACTCAACTAGTTTAAAAAAAACCCTAACCAAGGAAGTAGCGTGGGGGATGAGGGTGGGGTTGATAGCGCAAGAGTCGCTTCATCTGAAAGTGTCACCAGCCAGGGTTTCACGGGAATGTCAGCAGGTTGAACAACACTAGTAAAGCATTGATAAAAAAAATAAAACAAATAAACAACATAAAATATATGTCCCCAGCAGCTTTAATGGCGTTTGAGTTTGTATGCGCCACCAAGCAGACTTACTAACCTGTGACAATATTGGCCACCGACACAAGTAAAGTATGCATTTCGGATGGCAGCCAGACACCTATGGCCATTACTCACGCAGACACAGTGCTGCGACATCTCCAGCTGTTGGCCGCTGGTTTCCACCACACTGACTGCATTCGTCAGTTTAGGCATTTAGCTAGCGCAAGGGTGCCGCAACTGTGTGCTCCCGCCTCCTGTACTTGGAGATGTCACATGTGGGAGTGACCAATAAGGATGAAAGAAAGTGGAGAAGGGCGGCGCAGGACCACAGAGACAGAAGTGAGAGCTATCTATAGGCAGATTCCATTGCCCCCATGCCTCACCAAAGCACCAACCAACCGAAAACTAACAGAAGAGCTCTGGTAAATGGCAACCAGAAGCATGAAGCAACGTTCCATAGTCCATCATCAAGGTACTAATAAGTGTAAAATGGCCAGCATGCAGTGAGCAATAGTAAGTGTGTGTGTGCCACTGAGCTTGTCTGTATTGAGCTTGTGCATGTCAGTAAACTTGTGTCTGTGTGTGTGCATCAGTGAAATTGTCTGTAGTGAGCTTGTGTGTTTCAGTGAGCTTGGGCATGTAGTGAGCTTGTGTTTTTGTTTCAGTGAGCTTGCTATAGTGAGCTTGTGTGTGGGCATAAGTGAGCCTGTCTGTAGTGTCTATGAAGTTATGTGTAGTGAACGTGTGTGTGTCAATAAGTTTGTGCATGTGTCTGTGAGCTTGTTTGTGTATGTTGGTGTATTTTATATGATATGGGTGGTACATTGTGATGCCACACCAAGGTGGAACATACAGGGTTGTGGTTCAGGTGATGTTTCACTATGGCTGGTGTGTATATGGAGCAACATTTTATGCCTAGGGCTAGGGGTCAAAAATCCTTTCACCAGCCCTGCTTGTGCGTGACAGTAACAAGGGAAGGAGAGGAGTCTAACAAAGTGAAGAGCATGCACATCATTAGACAGCTTCACGCCAAGCTCAGGGTGCCGAAACAAAACTGTCTGCATAGTCCATCCTTAGTTAGCTAGGCTGCATGATTGGCAGGCATTCACGCCAGGCTGACCTTCCAATTCTTCGGGCAGTCTTGCACACGTCTCTAGATGGGTGCCTATGACATGATCCACATCACTGGCCCACCTCCTTTTACCCCACCCACCAACCTCCTGCTTCATAGGACAATATAGTGGGGGTGTTGCTTTGGTTGGGAATGGCATAGGCTTTGGAATGGCATAGGCTTTGTGTGTTCTTATAAATGCATCCTGTGTTTTCTGTCTTAATCCAGCCCTGAATGCTGTATCCAGAACAGCACATTCAATTTCAATCCCTTTTTAAAATATACTTATTATTTTATCTTATTGAGGAGAGCACTAACACACTGCTGATGCCTTTTTTTTTCTAAGTGTTAAGAATTACAAGAAAATCTTTTGAAATTAGCACTCCTTTAATTTAACATCCATTTTACCCAGCATGTTACCTTCTGCTTTTCTAAGTTCCAATAATGAAAGCTTTGCACTCAGACACAGCCTTTGATGCTTCCATGCTGTAACGGACTATGGTTTTATTGATTAATGATTGCACTCGTCTCCACTTATGCTTCTATTCTTTTAATTAGCGATAATGTGTTGCAAAGATTTTTTAAAATTTTATTTAGTCTCTTCCTTGGGAGATGACAGGGTCACAGAATTGCTGGATTCTAGATCCGCTGTTGTCGCCTAAATTTTGCTGTTAAGATTTCAATTCACTTCAATACGGAGCTTAGTGAATAAACAACATTAAATCCCAGCAAGCATATTTTCTCATTTTTGCACAAGAATTTGTTTAGGCAGCTGCCCAAGTCTGCGTTTCACATGTAAAAGGCCATGCTTTAACATTTTAAATGCTAAATATGCTAAAGTAATTCTCCCTTGTGTGTGATATTTCTGCATCATGCATATGAAAGTCAAATGAGCAGAGTGACCTTATCTTATACATTTTGCTTTGGTTCTCAAGTCAAAACAATTTAATTATATATTAGCATAGTTTATTTTCACCATGCCTAATTAATTTTCTCCATAAATACCCTGCATCTATTGTGTAATCACATTGTTATACCACTGAATAAAGATAGGGATAAACAAATAAGAAGGTGCAAAAAAGATTCTGTAGTCACCAGACTTTTAAAACTATAGCAGTTTAAATAATATTTTCAGAATTTATTCTCCTTGTATGAGCCAATAGGTGTATAGTAATGTCCAGAAAATGTTGATAATTGGAATGATAACTATGGCACTTAAAACCAGTCATGAAAACCCAAGGGATAATTCCTAGAGATACTGTAAAATAGCACAAGTCTAATTAAAAAAGAACAATATAAATACTGAAAGTGAATTAAACACATGCAGTTTGCAGTCCAAAGAGTCATTTGAAATGTAGAGTTATAGACCTAAGTACCTTTAGAGGGGGCACCTTCCCTTCTTTAGCAGCAAGTGATGGATAAAGCCAATTGGACTGAATAAATTCAGTGGCCGAAATGCGTCTCGGACTTCAAGCCACTATCTGGACATTTGATCTTTTGCACTTTATTTATTGTCATTACTTTTCATTATTTATTTTATTTTATATTTAAAGTTCAATAAATGTATTCAGTCCAATTGGCTTTATCCATCACTTGCTGCTAAAGCAGGGAAGATGCTCGCTCTACAGGTAACTAGGTCTATAACACAGAGCCAGGTCTTATTGGCTCTCAAGAAGGTTAGCAAAACCACCAGCATTTTATGTTTAGATGTTAATTGGAATGTAATACACTAGAGAATTTCTCCTCTTATTTTGTTTTCTGAGGATACCAACCCCGGAAAAGAAACTGTGCAGTGTCACCTGCGACACCATCGACAATGTGATTTGAGCCTGTCCCCTACAGGCTCTTATCAATGTGAGTTGACACACGTATGATAAAGTTCTATTTCATTACCATCATATTTGTGGATTTACACTATATTGTTTTATTCTGTCTACTTTATATGTACTTATTGCACGCCTAAGTTCTACACCCTTTTTTAGGTGTAAGTGTATACTTTTATTCCTATATAGCGCCCCACTCACTTAATTAGTATAGATTTGGGTATAACACTCACATCTTACTGATTTATTTTGTTCACAAAAATGTAACAGTATCTATCATTCGTATAATGCTTTTTGCTAGAGTAGAACCAGCAGTATCAAAAGTGATCCACATTATCCATGAATAGTGAAAGTTTGTGCTAATCCGCCATAAGGAAAAGTCCTGGAGACTAATAAAAGTCAATGGGTAGGGTAGGGTAGCATGCCTCTCAACCATCCCGATTTCGGCAGGACAGTCACAATGTTAGTGTCCCTGTTTTTAGCTTATTTTAAAGGTTTACAAAAAAAATAAAACAGGTAAAAAAGGGAAAACAAAAATGAGGGGACAGTAAGTCACACTATTAGATTTACCAATTTAGAACAAAAATTTGATAGGCTAAGAATAGAGTTGAAGTAACCCTTTATTGATTGATTGTTTTTTGTTTTTTCTTTAAAATGTTATTTATTTTTTGTAAAGAAAAGTCAGAGATTGTAAATTTTTTTGCAACTTTAGGTTATATTTTGTTCATTTACATTGTCTGATTTTATTCATGTTTATGCATACTAAACATGTTCTCTGTAATATTGTAACCTTTTTTTATGTAAAGTCTTTCTTTGGGCTTTTATCTTTTTGTTTTTTGTTTTTGTTCTGCCCTGGGTAACGTCAAAGAGCAGCATCAGTGAATGCGTACATCCATTCATGCATTTATTCATTCATTTGTATTCTGCTCTATTTATAGTAAAGTTGTAAAAGCTCTTCATGTCGATCTGAAATATACAAATTGCAGTTAATAAAAACTGCTGGAAGCTGGAGGCTCTACAAAGGAAACACATTTTTCATGAAAAAAATGCCCTTCTGCAAACACTACCATTTCAAAGCGGGTACATCTGACGGTCTAACACTCCTGTTTACCCCTTTCAATCCCCACAATGGATCTCTCTACCCCAAAACTAAACAGACCCCAGGCAGGTGTAGTCTGCTCAGCGTGATAACGAAAAAACTCTGTTTACCTTAAGCTGCTACCTTGAGTTTGTTCTGCATGGTCCTGTGGTTTTGCAAAATAGATAACCACAGACATTGAGATGCAGATCCACTCAAGTATTAAGAGACGGATGCAAACAAATTATTTGAAAATGCAAGCATTATTTGCCTGCTTGAGCCAGAAGGAAATTCTTCATTGTTTTTCCACGAACTGTATATTAGGATTATTCTCCTTGTATGAGCCAATGTGTGTGAGTGTGTATACACATATACACACACACACACGTCCTTCATATATCCTTTGAAATTAACATTTTTTTCTCATCCCCCTCCCCTACTTCTCTTGCAATTGTTGATTTAGGCAAATCTTCAGGATTGTAATTACTAGGTTTACGTTGAGAGTCTGGCTTAGTCATTTTCTCAATGGTTGTGCTGGTGGTTTGCTCAGGGTTGGTGCTTTAATTGTGTTTTTTTTTTTTTTTTTCGTTTTCAAATCTGTTAAACTACAGGTACATCCTCTAATAGCTTTTTCTCCTACCCATCGTCACATGAGTTCTAGCCAGCACAGAACGTCTCAGAAACGCCAAGGAGCCATTTTGCAGATTAAAAAATACGCATTAAATGATTTTAAGGTCATCATAAATTGCCAGCAATGACCTAAAAAATATATATTTTCAGAAATAGTTTTAGACCATGATTAAAGATTAGGTTTTATGCACTGGAAGATGAAACAAGATTTAAAACAATTTTTCTTTCACATATAAAAGAATGCTCAGAAAAATGCCCAATAAAACAAATAATCATTGTAAAGTGCTTATAATTTTATCTATATATCAGTCAGCCAGCTAGATATAAAATGTATAGATATAGAGATATCTTAACAGGGTGCTTTTTCCCTTTGCCTCTTTGCCAAAAGCCACTGGTGGGTGAAAAAGCTGCAGATGTGGTAATAAGCTTTTTATTAACAGCCAGAATATTTTACGTATATTTGTATTTTGTTTTTCAATTCATCCACAATTCAGTGTTTAGTAATTACACCTAATCGTGCTCATCAACACCGTCGTCGTTGTGAAAGGCCTTGCGCACAACTTTTATTTCGGTATATGAGCAGACACCTACTCAGATTACGCTCTTGGATTTCTCCTTATTGATTGTTGCCACAAATCTGTCACTATTTATCAATAACAATTGTATTCTGCCAGGACGGATGAGTCTACACCATGATGGCTTTGAAGCAAGATAACAAGAAGCCAAGAGTACCATCCAAAGCACCACATACATCCCGCTTGTACTCTTATTCTTAGCACGTATAGAGGTTCTGCTCCTTCAAAGAGCATTTGAAGAATGGTGGATGATAATAGGTCATATTAATTATAAATAATCAGCTACTCATGCCATTGACATTTTGTTTCAATGTCTTACACTTAATGCTTTCTATTATTTTTACCTACACCTTAAAAAAACACTAATGTCAGGAATACAAACATCCGCCTCTCAGCTCCGAATACGCATGCGCAGCAAGAGCCGCGCGCGCGCGCATTCAAACTGCCCATAGGAAAGCATTACTCAATGCTTTCCTATGGACGTTCAGCGTCTTCTTACTGTGATTTTCACAGTGAGAATCGCGGAAGCTCCTCTAGCGGCTGTCAATGAGACAGCCACTAGAGGCTGGATTAACCCTCAGTGAAACATTGCAGTTTCTCAGAAACTGCTATGTTTTCAGCTGCAGGGTTAAAACTAGAGGGACCTGGCACCCAGACCACTTCATTGAGCTGATGTGATCTGGGTGTATGTAGTGTTCCTTTAAGTGTATGTGTATTTGCATGCACTGGTGTACATACCACGGTCGCAGGGGTCGCAGCCCTGCAACCAGGTGCCCGCCGTCTTGTGTTGCGGCCGTGGCCCGCGCAGAGTAAGCACGCAAGTGGGGGAGGGGGGGCCACGGTTCAGTTTTCGAACCGGGGCCCCATGGGTTGTGTCTACGCCACTGCAAGTGCCTAAGAGTGAAGAGATGGGCCGCTTCTCCCCAGCTCTGTCTGCAGTACGCCGCGACTCAGCAGCTCTGGCCTTCAGTAAGGTATGTGCTCTATCAACATCTCTATCCGTTCCTCCGAGAGTTACAGATACGATTAGTGCCCTTTAGTGCAGGTGGTAGCTTGTTGGCAGAGGAGTATACCCCAAAGTCTGCCCGAGTTGCAGGAGCTCGGGCACCATGCGTATATCCTGCTTAGAGGTCAGGCTCCGTCTGCCATACCCATCCTTTTTACCACTGTTGTAGTGGCATACTGGAGGTTCCAAAGTTCTACAGAGCGTGATATCACAGCATAATGTCACAAAGTTGTGTGTTCACAGTGGATGTGATGCAGCTGGGCACATAATCATAGAAGATAAATAGAAGGTGGGGAAACTAGCTGCCAGGAAACATATATACCCACAATGCAAGAGCCACACACCAAATTGTTCGGTATATCAATGCCCATAATTAAATAATGCGCTTTGGAGGGAACAGCTCTTAGACTGAGTGAAGTCAACTATAAGGCTGGAGATAAAATAATAAGAGATTAAAGAAACATATAAACTCCGGTGACAATCACAGATAACATTCAGTGAAGTTCTGTACATCATAAAGATTACATCTGTATTCTTGCCTGATGCTGAATTACCTAAACTAGTGGATGGCAGATAAATTAATGATACTAATGGGATGCATATGTAAAAATCCATGTATAATTTTGTGAAATAGCTGATGTTTTTGCAAAAGGGACAAGAACATTTAAAATATGAGACCATGCTCTGCATTACTCCCCTATCTTGTGTCTTATTTGTTAGTAAAAAGGCATGTTTCCATTTTTCAGACTACGCCATATTTCTTACTATAAGTGTTATTGTACAGTTAGATTGTGTGGAAAGAACATTCAGTGTTTAAAATCTACCCACCATTCAAACATGACCTGGTGGAACTTTATATATTTCAATCTATATACTGTGCTAGCAAAATCTTATTTTCAATTTTATTCTAAGAGGTTTAGTTTCCAAATATAATATTGTAGTATAAGCTTTTCAGATGATTTAATATTTTTGATTAATCTTTGAAAATTATGTTTTCCACAAAAATATTAAAATATACTTCTTTCTATATGATATATTTTTGGATAACAAAATATCAAAATATTACACAATTAAAATATTTTTCATAATATGAAATCATTTTAAAAGTGTATCCAAAAATATGAAATTAAGGTCTAACTTGGGAATTGCGGAGAATTAAAAAGAAACAAAATATATCTAGATAAAGTTTCCGAACTACCTTGCCAGTCTTCTACAATACTTGGCTTAGTCACTAAGCTCCATAGAGATGTTTATAGCCCTTAATGCTCTGCTCATGGCGTAAACCTGAAACTACAGGTTTATGTCCAGGGAGAGATGCACATGTCCAGTTTATCCAACAATTCTGTGTGTTTGCCCAGAATTGCTAAAAATGCACTTGGATTTTCAAGAAAAAAAAATTTGGAGTACATAATTCAAAAGTAAAATATTAATGGACAAAATAATAGAGCGGACTCAAAGGAGGCAAGACCAGTACTAATCCTATTACACTGATAAAATATGCTAATCCAATAGTAGGTTTAGTACCTTATCACATAAAAACAAAAACTTTATTGTATCCCTAACTGGATAAATAAGAAACGAAAAATAAAAATAGTGTTAACAGAGTGCAAAAATAGAAAAACAAAGTGGTTAAAATAGGACCAACTACTGGAGCCTTATTAGACTATCCAAAATGAACCCTTGCTTAGAATATAGACACAATCGCTAGTTGACCTGATACAATGTTGCAAGAAGTTGCAATGAAAAAAAGGTACTGAGCTACGTCTAAAGCTAGGGGTAGTTGGATACTAGCAAAGGGTATAATATGAAGAGAGTATATACATAGATATGCAGTAAGGAGTAGTATGCAAATAAATTGCAAATTAAATGATATATATATATATCTAAATTAATATTGTGGCTCAAAAAATCCCTTAAAGGTAGGAGAGTGGGTATTATTATTATTATTATTATTGCCATATATATATAGCATCAACAGATTCCATAGCGCTTCACAATATTATGAGAGGGGGGAATTTAACTATAAATAGGACAATTACAAGAAAACTTACAGGAACAATATGTTGAAGAGGACCCTGCTCAAACAAGCTTACAGTCTATAGGAGGTAGGGTATAAAAGACATTAGGACAGGAAATAATCAAATAAGGTGGGGGTGAAGCAGAGCTGGAGGAGAGAGTAAAATGCTGCCCTTTAGGAGAGAGCAAGAGACAGGTATGTGAGGTAGAGGTTCCTCTTGGAGGCCATAAGCTTTCCTAAAGAGATCGGTTTTAAGGCATTTCGTAAAGGATTGAAGACTAGGGGAGAGTCTGATGGGCATAGGCAGGCTATTCCATAGGAAGGGAGCCGCCCGTGAGAAGTCCTGCAAGCGCAAGTTGGCCGTACGGGTGCGAGCAGTGGACAGAAGACGGTCACGGGCAGAGCGGAGAGACTGAGAAGGGGCATACCTATGGATCTGTGAAGATATATAAGAGGGGCTAGAATTGTTCAGTGCTTTATATGTATGAGTTAGCACTTTGAATTGACTCCTATAGGATACAGGAAGCCAATGTAAGGACTGACAGAGGGGTGAGGTGTGAGAGGACCGGCTAGTGAGGAAAATCAGTCTGGTGGCGGTATTCATTACAGACTGTAGAGGGGCAGTATGGCTTTTGGAGGGTTACAAACATAGAAACATAGAAACATAGAATGTGACGGCAGATAAGAACCATTCGGCCCATCTAGTCTGCCCAATTTTCTAAATACTTTCATTAGTCCCTAGTCTTATCTTATAGTTATAGCCTTATGCCTATCCCACGCATGCTTAAACTCCTTTACTGTGTTAACCTCTACCACTTCAGCTGGAAGGCTATTCCATGCATCCAATACCCTCTCAGTAAAGTAATACTTCCTGATATTATTTTTAAACCTTTGTCCCTCTAATTTAAGACTATGTCCTCTTGTTGTGGTAGTTTTTCTTCTTTTAAATATAGTCTCCTCCTTTACTGTGTTGATTCCCTTTATATTTTTAAATGTTTCTATCATATCCCCCCTGTCTCGTCTTTCCTCCAAGCTATACATGTTAAGATCCCTTAACCTTTCCTGGTAAGTTTTATCCCGCAATCCATGAACCAGTTTAGTAGCCCTTCTCTGAACCCTCTCTAAGGTATCAATATCCTTCTGAAGATACGGTCTCCAGTACTGTGTACAATACTCCAAGTGAGGTCTCACCAGTATTCTGTACAATGGCATGAGCACTTCCTTCTTTCTACTGCTAATACCTCTCCCTATACAACCAAGCATTCTGCTAGCATTTCCTGCTGCTCTATTACACTGTCTGCCTACCTTTAAGTCATCAGAAATAATCACCCTAAATCCCTTTCCTCATATGTTGAGGTTAGGACTCTATCAAATATTCTGTACTCTGCCCTTGGGTTTTTACGTCCAAGATGCATTATCTTGCACTTATCCACATTAAATGTCAGTTGCCACAATTCTGACCATTTTCTAGTTTACCTAAATCATTTGTCATTTGGCTTATCCCTCCTGGAACATCAACCCTGTTACATATCTTAGTATCATCAGCAAAAAGACATACCTTACCATCATGACCTTCTGCAATATCACTAATAAAAATATTAAAGAGAATGGGTCCAAGTACAGATCCCCGAGGTACCCCACTGGTGACAAGTCCAAGCTTCGAATATATTCCATTAACTACAACCCTCTGTTGCCTGTTACTCAGCCACTGCCTTACCCATTCAACAATATTTGAATCCAAACTTAAAGATTGCAGTTTATTGATAAACAATAATCCATGCAGGATATTACTAGAGCATGGACAAGCTCCTCGGTAGCATCTTTTGTAAGAAAGGGGCGGATGCAATCCATGTTTGTAAATTGGAATCTACAGGATTTGGCAACATACTGGATGTGAGGCTTAAAGATGAGGCCAGAGTCAAGTATGATGCCAAGACAGCGTGCTTGCAAGGATGGACTTCTGTGGATACCACTGACTTGAAGGGAGAGCGAGAGAGGAGGATCAGTATTAGGAGGAGGAAACACAAGGAGTTCAGTTTTAGAGAGATTTGGTTTTAGAAAGCAGGAGGACATCCAGTCAGTAATGGAAGAAAGGCAAGCAGTGACACGTTGCAGGACAGCAGAGGAGAGGTCCGGGGAGGAGAGATATATCTGGGTGTCATCGGCATACAGGTGGTAGTGGAAACCAAAAGAGGCACTACCTACAGTCTCCAACAGTAGGATATAAGAAATATACGGAGAAAATCCAAGGCAGTAAGGCCCAGATTGATTAAATAACAATCAGGAAACTAGCGTTGGATGTAACAAAGAAGCCCCCTATTAGTATATCCCGGCTAGTCAGAATGCAATGAATTTATATGATGTAATATTGCAGATCCTAAAAGGAATCCACTTAGTAGCATGAAGAGAAGCAAAGTGCTGTATAGAATATGGCACTTAGATATAAAAAGCATGATAGTAAGCAGTTAAGATAATATACAAAATTTGTCTATTTAGTATGCTTTGAGGAGAATATAATGCTATATGAAATATAACGTAATTTATCTAGAGCAGGAATAGACAAATAAGCGTAAAGAATACAACTGTTATTTTGTTGCTACAAATTAATTTGCTAGACTTGCAAAAGATAACCCATCAACATACTGCCTATTAAAAGACCAGATTCGAAAAGGATATCGTTAGTCTATATAAGAAGATACAAGTGGGATGGAGTCTAATAGTCTGCTAGTAGCTGCTTCAAGACAGCCCCTGATCTAGCTAAAACAATTGCGGCTGGTTATCTCTTAATGAACTACCTAGTAGCTGCTTCAAGGCAGCTCTTAGTCTAGCTGGAACGATGACAGCTCCCTGATAATACAGAGACTCCTACAGTCCTATGAACTAAATCAAAAGTATAGAGGCATCCAGAAGTGGTCCTATAGTAAATAAATTCACAAGTGGAGAGTCTAACCCAACGCGCGTTTCGGCACTGACATGCGCCTTTGTCAAGAGCTGGAGGGAGACTGAGCGTGCCACTTTTTATAACCGCAAGGGCCTGCCCCTTTTTTTGTGACATCAGCGTCATCCACGAATCGCGTCCACTGGGGGCGGGCAGCTTTCTATGAGTAGCGTGTGTACGATCAGGCACAGAGGAGGAGGATTAGAGATTAACTCCTCCAGTGCCAAAGAGTCACTTGGATTGCAATCACTGAGAAAGAACAATCTTATAAATCCCTAAAAAGGGATGGTGTATTAAGTTTAAGCAATTGTTTCAAAGCAACAATATTTGATCTTTTAGATGGATGGGCAATGAGTACATATAAATTAGCGTATTAGAGGGGCTATAATTTCTGAGTAGTTTAACCTCCAAATTCAATCAATATATGTTAAATATCATAAAATTCCATGCTCCATGATGGATAGAAAATGTGTCCTACCAGTGAAGTGTGATAGACAGTTAGATAAACCGTGCAATGGAAAAACCCTCATTCAAACCCTTGGGTTGGAGGGTCTTCAACTGATATATCCAAAAACTCTTGCGTTGTCTCAGAAATCTATCATAGTCGCCCCTTCTTTTGTAACATTTTACCAGTTCCACCCCCAAAAATCGGAGACCTTTAGAATCACCTGAGTGGTGTTCCTTCAATGGGGGTCTCTGTGGTTAACTTAGGAGACCTTACATGCTCCTTGATCCTTTCTTTGAAAGGACGAAAGGTTTTGCTTACATATTTGAAATCGCATTTACAAGTTAGAAGGTAAACTAAGCCTACGGTATTACAATTAAAAAAAATGAAGTGATGTTAAATGACTGTTTGCCTTCACTATCCGTTACCTTCTTAGAATCATGTTTAATAAATTTGCAGGCAACACATTGCCCGCACTTGTAGAAACCCACAAGAGGGTTAGTTCGCCAGGTGTGTGTCCTAGCCCGCTGGGGTTGAAAGTGGTTAGGGACCAAGAGTTCCTTTAGATTTATTTCCCCTTGCGTGCTGTGATATTGACCTTCGAACCAAGGATTTGTGTAAGATGATAATCAGTTAGAAGGGGCCAAAACTTTTTGAATGCCTAACTTGACTCGATCCCACCCAGCATCATATGTTGCAATCATGTGTTCATGACATTGATCAGATGTTTCAGGTGGATGACTGCCAAGTAATGTGTTTCTGTTAGCCTCCAAAGCTCTCCTGTATGCTGTATTTAAGCATTTATTAGGATAGCCCTTATCTTTGAACTGCTGCTTTAGAATTTTTGCTTTATTCATAAAGTCCTCAGTGGTACTGCAGTTTCTACGGACCCTGAGGTATTGGCCGGTGGGTAGGCCCTGCCGCAGGGGCCTTGTACGGAAGATATCTCAATAGCGGAGGCTCTTAGAAGTCGTAGGGTTTTTTTTACATGTGATCTGGATAGTTCCTTGGTTTGTGATTGAAACTGTTAAGTCAAGAAAATTTAGAGTTCCACCTCCACATTCCGAGGTGAATCTCAGGTTTAGCTCATTGCCATTCAAAACAGTTACAAACATATTGTCCTCGAGCGTACCCTTCAAAATAGTTACAAACATATAGTCCTCGAGAGTACCCTTCCACACAATCAAGATATCATCTATATATCTGGCCCATAGATATATCATGGGGATATATGACGAAAATTTTCACAAAAACCTACGGCTACCTTCCAATAGCCTCCTCTATTGAGATAGCTTCCATCCAAGGCCCCTGAGGCAGAATATGTTGAATACAGAAGAGAAGGAGTGGGAGATAGACACTGTATATCGTAAGTTGTTGTTTTTAGTGTATTTTATTTATTTAATTACAACCTTTGCTTTCAGAGGCCAGATTAATATAGGGGCTAGTGGAGTGGTAGCTCCAGTCCCATGCTAAAAAAAAAGGCCCTAAGCTGCAATCATGTATATGTTCATATTTTTTGTTTTTCTCTTGTTTTGTTCCATGCAACACGTGTTATGTATTGGAATTACCTTTTGTTATTTATTTATTACTTCCCGAGTCCCTCCATAACAGTCAGACTGTACTTTGCTTAGTAGCAGTGTTTGCTCTTGTGTGTGTAGCTCCAATGCCAGATATTTAACATTGCAATAGCACAGGAGGGAGAATACAGCGTTTACCTGGATTGTCATCAGGTTTAGTGTATTTCACACATATATATATATATATATATATATATATATGACAAGTAATATGTGCTCAACCTCTGTCATTGGGCCTATTAAACCCAATTCAGCTCCAAGCCCATGAACCCTAAATTCTGCACTTAATGTGTAATCACATGGCAGTTAACCTCCAGTGATATTAAATGCAATGGAGTGATCACAAACACGAGTAATACAATTTGAACTATTTTTTTCTAGAAATATCTTCTTCTGTAGTTGAGGATCATCTGGGAAATGAATGAAAGCAATAATTCTCTCCAGTCAATTTGAATTTGCTCTACAGTATATAAGACTTAAATCTGGACTGAATGCAACACAACCTTTTAGAAGTCAAAGATACGATAGGAAGCAGGCCTTGCATATTTATATGTATATATCAAGGACCTCCAACATATGGGATTTCAGAGTGATCTATTATTTAAAACAACACACTGCCGAGCTAAGTATTTCTTTCAAGCAGAGAAGAAATTATCTTTCTTTAGGTTTCCAATAGATTCTATTAGAACACACATGCAAACACAGTTTTCTGGGTGAACACTTTTTTTAAAATCAGATTTTCATGTTTCTTTAAGTAGGTTTAGAGTTCTGATGATGTATGTGTGTTTATGCAAAGTCAAAATTAGACTTAAGTTAGACACCACTGATCATATCTATAATTATCTTGGTGTAGTTTGTTGTAGGTTGTAGTTTTTGGTGTAGTTTTCACAGAGACACAAACGTACCCCCAGGTGCATATTACCAAATACAAAATACAAATACATATACATGCCCTACAAACATACAGACTGTCATATACACACATTTACAGATATACATTGCCATATGCATACTCAAGAATGCACTGGCAAACATACACACTGATGCATACTGCCATCATGCATGCACACAGTTACACACTGCCACACACACACAATGCACATTACAACATACACAGGTATACAGTGACACACACACAATAATACACACTACCATATACATACTTTGAAATACACTGAACAAAATTACCATACCATGTCAGGGTATACACTGGCAGACATTTTATGTTAAGATAGAAATTAAAAATGTATACTGTAAGTCACAATTAAAACAGAGGTGACTCCATTGTGTAACAAATTGCAAAGACAGACACATTTTTTTTACTTCTATGTACTCTATTCATTCAGCCAATAGCAAAGGAATGCTACTAATGTAAACATTGGCAGAGATAAGACATGATGTTTTCAGCAGAAGGGGGATTGAAAGCAACAACCCAGACACATATATATATATATATATATATATATATAACCACATATAACTAACTATAATTATGTTTAATTATATATAAATAGTTATAGTTCATAATATTAGAATATTCATGGATATAATATCAATTAAGAAATGTCATATTATTTACTAACATTAGTGGAATATGTGTAATAGACATGTATAAATCACATGTGTAACATTAATAATTGCTACACACAATTTCACACAAGAAAACCAGACACAGGATTACCAATGACAGATAACACTAAGTAATTTATTTACTTTTTTAATATTAGGGATCTGATAATACAAAGTTATATTGTATTAAGAGGGTGAATAAGGGTTCAGTGATGCAAAAATTCTAATTTAAGGGCACCACACCAGAAAGTATGTCTATAAAACCAAAGAAAACTCTTTCAAGAGTGATAGCTTTTTGACGAATAGGCATTATAAAGATAGCCAAGATGACGTCAAATGCATCACAAAATTCAGTTAACCCATTGTTGCGGAACGCTGGTCTCTCACAGACTATTTCCGCTGGTAGTCCAGGTGTGGCTCAGGAACAAGTAGTAACCCCAGGAGATACATCCACAGTAGTAGAATCATCCAACAGCGTAGCAAGCACAATCAGCAATATAATCCAGCAATATCCCATCACCTTTCCCAATAACTGGACGACACACAGTATCAGGAGCAGAACTGAACTAACTTTTAATCACACAACCCCTGCTTTTATGCAATGCTCCCGTGCAAGGGAGCCACCCACAATAATTAGTACATTAACCAATAACGTACAAGGTACAACCCACACATCTCCTCCTATCAGCTTATCTGTTAACATAATTAAAATGTACATATTTTTCCCCAAGTTCTAGATGAACCCCAAATACATAAGGTACACCCCTAAATGTGGTATCCCCTGATAGCCCTGATCTGGGTGAATAACATATTCAAAAATCACCCAGATCGGACCAGGGGTTCGGGAGTTATGGGGGTTTAAAGTTTTGATCGACCGCACAGGCAACAGTAGCCAAAAATAGTTCCATAAGTTTTGCCTTGCGTTCAGTCTCCATTCGCGGCATAAAAGTCACAAAATGTTTGTCATACATGGCTTTATTGGTGTTCGTGTGAAGCCCCATGTTTGCATTAGTCTTTCTACCGAACGGCGGCTCGTTCGGTAGTTTCGGCACAAATTTATGGAAGTCTGGAGGTCTCAGCGGTGTTTGCCTAGTCGAGTGTCCCATTTTAGTTCCAGACACTCGACGGCAAAACACCGCTGTTCGGGAGATTAAGATGGCTGCCGCCACGTGTAAAACTCCCGAAATGGCGGCCACCCAGGAAGTCAGTAGTGCCATACAAAATCCCATTAAGCCCAGCCATTGTGTTTAAAGGGTCCCATCTTCCCGGGACCGGGAATCACTGGGCAGGCAGCGAGCAAGCAGCCCCCTCCAGGAAACCGGGGAAGACTCTTGTACAGGGGCTAGTCCGCTACACCCATTACACAAAATAGTAAATGGACCCCCGAAAATACTTTTTTGTGATGTATTTGCGCCTTCTACTAATCAAAATCTAGATGATAGTCTGTAGGGAAGACACGCCTGCTTTACTCCATTGGTCACTGTCAACTAGTAAGGTATAGAGAAATTTCTGGGGATGGGACATCTAAGATCTGACATCTGGAGCAGGAACGAGGACACACCTAACTTTCTCTATCTCTTAATTCTGGAACTTTAAAAAAAAATGTACTGAAAACTTTCTTACAATTAAACCACAATTCTCATTCATACTTGCATTCACAATTCCTGGGACATATCTCCAAGCCTGATAGAAATTCTACAAAAGAACTGGTAATTATGCTGGCTTTTATTTAATCTAATTTAAATTAAATTAAATTACCTAACTTTTACATAAAAGCCGAATATATCTGGGTGTAGGTTGGTCAGGTTTCTAACTTAGAAATCATAATTAATTAAGGAATATATGGTTATAAAAATTCCATTCCTGCAGGTGGAATTATTACCTCAGTTTACAAACGCCTCGGTTAACATAATTTTCGGTTTACAAATGAAAATCCATTGAAAATAATGCCTCAGTTTACGATTTTTTTTCGCAATACAAAGCAAGTTTCCCCAGCATGCATTCTGCCTGGGAGGTTTATAGCGCCATCCCCGTGCATGCTGGAATATATGGGTAGCACGTGGCGTCGAGTGTGGAGGTGTTGAAGCGGCTTTTGCATCGGGTTTTGGAGCCATTCCGGAATTTATTTGCTGCGTTTTTTTTTACTTTTTGGGTGCATTTCTCAAGCTGTGGAAAGGTAGGGAGCCGAACTTCGTCGTTTGCATGCCTTTTATTGTGTGTTCTGCATTGTGGGTTGGTTTCCATGCCAGCTCATTTTAACTTTTTTTCTGACCTCCATAACGGATTTATTGGTTTTCAATGCATTCCTATTGAAAACCGCGTTTCGGTTTACAAATCTTTCACAATACAAAACATCCCGGAGAACGCATTAAATTCGTAAACCATAGTACCACTGTATTCACTGGTAATTTTCCAAAATTAGAATACTGAACATTTACCCAGAGATATTGAATTAGGAATAGTAATCTTTAATTAGGAAAGCTAAAATTCTGTATAGGGTAAAATCTGGTTAGAATTACTGTTATTGGATGAGAAGGAATGGTTCAATGATCTGGTATGAGAAAGGTTATATTGTCAAGTGCAACATAACAGGGTATCTTGCCAATGAGAATTGTAGCCAAAAGTTTTATTGCTCTATGCTGCGTTGTTGTGAGATAGACGCTGTGAAAAGCTCTGTGTAAAGGAATTTCAAGTTGATGCTGTATAAGGAATTATATCGCTGGTTTCAAAGTGAAGTGTCTGTCATAAGTCTTGTTGAAGTTTGCATCCATGTCAATTTAAATTTTGCTATTTAGCTGTCTGTAAATTGTGTAAAATCACTGCTATATTGTATACTTATGTTATCCCTAAATATTCACTGATTATTGTCACGCATGTTACATATTATTATTATTATTATTATTATTATAATTATTATTGTCACAATACATTATATTTTTATAATTAGTTTGTGATTAATGTGTGAAATAAAAATCCTCTAATAAAACAAATTTCAGTGTCCATAAGAGTTAAAATAGTGGGTAGCTCTCAGCTTTAAATTAATTAAGGGGAAAAGTGCTGTGATGGACTGCCTGGCACCTCAACCGTGTACCTCTGTCAATCGATGTTCCTAGTGCTCACCGAGGACTCCAAGCACTCCACCAGACACCATCAGCACCGTAAACCCCACAAACCGCTGCAGCTTGGTTGGGGTCTCGCCGTCCAAGACCAGGATCCAGCTTCCACTGGGTAGACCTCTCCTAGTCCAGAGAGCGTAGCAGGAACAGCTCTAAGAGCTAGTGATTATACTCAGGGGAGTATTGTGATTATAGCAATCCCCAGAGTGAATATAGCTCTCCAATCCCCCAAACATGAGCCAAGACTTCATGAAGGGGTAAGCAAATCTCTCTTCAAATGGCTTCGGGAGTTCTAAGTGCCGCTTCGAAAGTTCGAATAGTTCCTGTTAGAAGTCCAAGAGGCACAAACAGTGTTTTTTAACAAAGTCTAGCACAGGGCCATAGTCACAGGGCAGGAGGCTGGCAAACAGGCCCTTCCAAAAGCCAGTGGCGAAGTTACTTTCATCACAAGTGGCAATATATAAATTTCGATATAAGAAAAATTTATTAAATTAATTTCTGATAATTTTTATGAATATATTATTTTTAATATTTATCACCCGATGAATATCCACACAACCATACCCCACCGCCACCATGGGCCACTAGATCCACGATGTTGATATCAGCAAACCGCTCACCCACACAAAGCCATACACGCTGTCTGCCATCTGACCTGTACAGTGAAAACTGTGATTCATCCGTGAAGAGAACACCTCTCCAAGTGCCAGACGCCATAGAATGACAGCATTTGCCCACTCAAGTCTGTTTCGACAACGAACTTCAGTCAGGTCAAGACCCCGATGAGGACGACGAGCATGCAGATGAGCTTCCCTGAGATGGTTTCTGGCATTTTGTGTAGAAATTCTTTGGTTATGCAGCAGCTGTCTGGGTGGCTGGTCTCAGACGATCTTGGTGGTGAAGATGCAGGATGTGGAGGGTCCTGGGCTGGTATGGTTACACGTGGTCTGCGGTTGTGTGGCCGGTCAACAGCCTGGTGGACATTCCTGCAGACAGCAAGCCAATTGCACGCTCCCTCAAAACTTGCAACATCTGTGGCATTATGCTGTGTGATAAAAGTGTACATTCTAGAGTGGACTTTTATTGTGGCCAGCCTAAGGCACACCTTTGCAATAATCATGCTGTCTAATCAGCATCTTAATATGCCACACCTGTGAGGTGGATGGATTATCTGTCAAAGGAGAAGTGCTCACTAACACAGATTTAGACAGATTTGTGAAAAATATTTAAGAGAAATAGGTCTTTTGTGTACATAGAAAAAGTCTTAGATTTTTTAGTTCAGTTCATGGAAAATGGGGGCAAAAACAAAAGTGTTGAGTTTATAATTTTGTTCAGTTACAAAGTGTACATGCATTTAGCTAGATGCACTGTTAGGGTGGCTTCCCTAGGTTTCATTGGGAGCAGACAGGTGCAGCTTGTTTGCTGCTGTTCACTCCTGTGTTCGACTTCCTGTGTCGTGACAGAAAGTGATCTCACATCACATCCTCAAAACGTTGATGACAAAGTACAAAGCAAGCTAATCATGCTGCTAGATAAGGGACCTGCTTTGCTGGACATAATCAGTGCCGTCCGGTTTTGGAGATATTTCCCAGCCAAAGCGCCCTTCCAGGCTCCCAGATTAAGTCAGCATATCAACACATCAATGCCAGTACCACCGCAATGGCTACCCTGAATTTGCTCTTTGAGTTTTCTGATGCTACTTTTGCCCTTAATGCCCAAGATTTTGAGGTTTTTTTTTCATAAGTAAAGCTTATAAATAGGTAGTATAGACCATTCTTAGCATGGTGCTAAATTATTTGTAAAGACAGACTCTTTAAACTTAATGCAAATAGACTTTTAGTGACAGTGACACTATAATTGCCTTATAATTTGTTGTTTCTGTTGTGTAATTGTCTCACAAAATATGTATTTTGTAATTTATGTTTTGTACTGCAAATCTATTCGCTGCACTTAATGAAAACGGATTGCCTCCTTATATTTTATTTTGTAGTTGAACTATTAAGTTGAACAGGGCTTTCTATATGCAATGAATGCTAAGCAGCCAAGAAATTGTCGTCTACGCTAATTATACAATTAAATGACACAATCAAGACAATTTATTCAATAGAACTCATCCCAGAAGGGATTCTGCTTGGCATATGAATTTTAAATCAAGTAAATAAAAGACTGACTCATTCATATATATTCCAGTGATTTTAAAAAGTACTACTTGTCTCTAGCATACAACTAAAAAACAGCTTTAACATGATACTCTATTGCCTTGACAATAACACATATGGTGCAGGCAAATATTGATGGTTAAACTATTCTCAATGAGATACTCTTATATAGTCTATGACAAGATCATTACCAGCATTAAGCGGTGATGCAAAGTGCATCAATACCCTCTGGGATTCAAATCTAGGGGGTCATTTGGGGTAAGCTGTACACTTCCTGAATATAGAATTGTCTCTTGAGAAGACAAATGAATGCTGAGCTAGTTTTGATTGATGCCGAAGAATTAAACCAGTATAAAAAGTGCAGATGTTCGGAGTTAATGCTTTTTGTATGGCATTTAGCACTCATTGTTTTATCACAATGGCTTTTTACTAATTTCACTTCTCATAGAAAAAGAATGAGAGATATTGTTTTATTACACTAAACTACTTTCAATTACTTCCTCCCTCGGGCTATTGCAGTGGGCTAATTCTCCCACCCATGTAGCTGGCAATACCCTCGACCTAATTTTCTCTCATGCATGCACAGTATCGAATATCTGCAACACTCCATTTCCTCTCTCTGATCACCACCTCTTATCGTTTGCTCTCGAGTATCCCCTCAACCAACAACTTCAGCCTAACCACGCTCAACTCAGGAGGAACCTTAATTCTATTGACCTCCAGCAGCTGTCAACTGATATTGATTCACAACTGATATCAATCCATTCCCTCTCCTGTCCCTCACTGGCCATCTCCACATATAACACTACCCTCACCTCTGCCTTGAACGCTGCAGCCCCACTCCAAACATGCACCTCGAAGACGACACGCCCCCAACCGTGGCATACTAAATCAACACTCTACCTGCAAAGATGCTCCCGTTGTGCTGAATGCTCCTGGAGGTAGTCTCGCACCCAGTCAGACTTTCTACATTATAGATTCATATTGTGTTCATACAGCACAGACTTTGCCCTCCTTTTCCAAGGATACCTCCTCCCCTGGTCCTGTCTCGGTTGGAGTCCCCCAAGGCTCCGTCCTTGGTCCCCTTCTATTTTCTCTTTATACTGCCTCTCTTGGCAAACGTAATGCCTCTTTTGAATTCCACTTCCACCTGTACGCTGATGACATCCAGATATATCTCTCCTCCCCGGACCTCTCCCCTGCCGTCCTGCAACGTGTCACGGCTTGCCTTTCTTCCATCTCTAACTGGATGTCCTTCTGCTTTCTAAAAACTCAATCTCTCTAAAACTGAATTCCTTGTCTTTCCTCCTCCTAATACTGATCCTCCTCACGTGCTCTCCATTCAAGTTAGTGGTATCCACATAAGTCCATCCTTGCAAGCGCGCTGTCTTGGCATCATACTTGATTCTGGCCTCACCTTTGAGCCTCACATCCAGTATGTTGCCAAATCCTGTAGATTCCAACTTAAAATCATAGCCCGCCCACAGTATAGCAGGTTGCCCTACGCTCACTAGATGGCCTGCACTGAGTTACAACATTGCAAAGCAAAGCCACCACAAGGTTAATGTTGGAGTCCCCCTTAGATTTGGTCCAACCAGATATATTTGAATTTTGTATCCTTGGCCTAGCATATCTCATGATCACTGACACAACAGAAGGTCCCAATTGTACCTGCCAAGCACCATCACTAGCACTCATCTAGAACATTCACGGCCGAGATGCGAGGATTTATACCCGACTTGATCCCTAGCAAATATAAAATAACAAAACCCACAGCTCCTGGGCTAAGTAACTTTGGGATGTATTGTATGACTACATGTTGACACTAATGGATGTTATGTCTGAAATCTCTTATGTTGTTTACCTGTCCGACCTCATGTTCGAGGGCTGTGAATAAATAAAGAATTATAAAAAATAAAAAAAACAACATAGCCCGCATCCGCTACTTTCTTACGAAAGATGCTACCAAGTAATGGATTATTGTAACCCTCTCCTGATTGGTCTTCCCAAAAGCTGTATTGCCCCTCTACAGTCTGTAATGAATGCCGCCGCCAGACTGATTTTCCTCTCTAGTCGGTCCTCTCACACCTCACCCGTCTGTCAGTCCTCATATTGGCTTTTTATATCCTATAGGCGTCAATTCAAAGTGCTAACCCATACCTATAAAGCACTGAACAATTCTAGCCCCTCATATCTCTTCATAGGCCCCTTTTGGTCCCTCTGCTCTGCACGTGACCTTCTCCTGTAAGCTGCTCGCGCTCGCAGGACTTCTCGCGGGGGCTCCTGCCAACATAGTTGGCATCAAATTAGCATTTTCCTTTAATAACAATAACAAGTATTTAATAAGAATAACTAGCATTTATATAGTGCCTTTCTCTCACTTGGACTCAAAGCACTTTTCAGCACATACTCTTGGAATTAACCAAATCAGCAGCTGACTAGCAAATATTGTTTATATAATGTTAATATTAGCCAATTGATGGTACTCATTTTATCAACCTCGGAAGGACCCTGCCGGGATTTGAACCTGTGACCATGTATTTTAAACAGGCTTTTGTAGTCAGGGAATTTACCAACTGAGATACCTCACTGGTTTTCACAGAAATATATCTTATGTTCACATTCAGATCATATAATGTTGGGTTTATTCACTAAGCTGGGAGAGGATTTGAATTGACAATGGAATTGTAAATTGTAGGTCACAATAGCAGATTCGGGGAAACCCTATATATCTATTTTTCAACTTTTGTTGTTATCTTTTATTTGCAATTCCTCCCCAGTTCCCGTTTAGAGAATATTCCCTATATTCTACTCAACAGTGTTCCCAGCCGTTTGTTGTTTAAAAAAAAAAAAATATATATATATATATATATATATATATTTTTGTTTTTTATTTTTTTTAAAGGACAATAAATCCTTGCTAAAGTTACTAGTTAACATATTTCCATAAGTAGCTGAATATATATGTAAAACCACTGAATACGCTCACCATAGGGTGTAATTATTATCTCCATTTATATAGCGCCAACAGATTCCATAGCGCTTTACAATATTATGAGAGGGGGATTTAACTATAAATAGGACAATTAAAAGAAAACTTACAGGAACGATAGGTTGAAGAGGACCCTACTCAAACGAGCTTACAGTTTATAGGAGGTGGGGTGTAAAACACGTTAGGATAGGAAATATTAAGAAAAAAATAAGGTGGGAGTGAAGCAGAGCTGGAGGAGAGAGTAGAGTGCTGCCCTTTAGGAGAGAGCAAGAGACAGGTATGTGAGGTAGAGGTTACTCTGGGAGGCCATAAGTTTTTCTAAAGAGATGGGTTTTAGGGCACTTCTTAAACGATTGAAGACTAGGGGAGAGTCTGATGGGGGTAGGCAGGCTATTTCGTTATACTCTAAACCTTTTTCGCTATCACTTTTTATTAAATTATAAGGACCTATTGGGCACTTGTATCTTTGTACAGCCCCCTTTTTTAACCCCCAAACTCTGTTAAATAAGTTAAAACCTATACTGAATCCAGCACCAGTCAAGGTTCTTCTCAAGCATTACCATATCCGGTTCGTCATCATCACACCGCATGACCATTCCTCTCCAAGGTCCAATCAAATACTTCTCATAGAGAAAGACTTGATTGAATCAAACTCCAGGCTCTGTGCACATGCCTAAGTCACAGGCTGCTAAAGTCACATGTGCCTGGTGTGCTACTATGCCCTGTCACAAAAGGGCAAATATCTCTGTATGTGCAGCATTTCAAGCAGAACGCTGCACGTACAGATTCCTTGCTCCATGACGACTTCTAAACGCAGAAGTGTTCATGGAGGCCGGCGGAACCTTTTACTGTTGGTGAATTTCTGCATTATCCCTTAGTCCTGTACCTCCTGTGACATTCTACTATTCTAGAAGGGGTACCTGTGCCTCAAGTTGCACAAAATCGTCTCCTGATCTCTCCCAGTGCCATGCATCACTGAAAGTAATCAGTGATCATTTCTCACTGACTGAAGCCGAGACACTTATCTCGCATACATAACATCTTAAAATCTGCAGTCCTTGGAAATCTTGCAACACATCGGTACTTACAGGCAAACATCCAACACATTACACCAGCAATAGTCAATACATGGATACCTTAGGCAGCGTACCCCCCATCCCCCCATATACACAGGCAGTAATGCTACCTCATTTTACAAGCTCAAAGACCAGAGAAGCCCAATACAGTCCTGTATTTATAGCCTCCCCTGAAGGTTTTGTTATAGTCTATAAGAGATCCTTGAAAATAATTATTAGCTGCAGGTTCAGGGGAGAGGTTCACTAGTTACAAATCAATTGTATCTACGTAGTAATAGTATTTTCATGGATTTTCAGTGGCTCATTATACTTTAGTTTGTTTGTTAAGCTATTCAGCTCTATTCTGTAGCTCCATCGATATTACTAAACAATATGGATAGGCCAAGCTTATTCCCCTTATCAGTGGCATCTTGTTGAAGGAACACTCCAAGCACCATAACTACAATAGCGCACTGTACTGATAATGGTGCCAGGAGTGTCACCTCCTTCATGTAAGCTGTCAAACCATTTATTAACTTACCTGTGCTCTACTGTGTTGCTGAAGTCAGGGTGTAGGTATGTGTAGTCTTTAGTGTTTGAATACAGAAGTGTATTTACGTGTAGTGTTGGTGCTTGATTCTGTGTACAAGGTTGGCATTTAAACGCAGACAAAACCCAAGCCAGTAAGACCACATGGTGACAATTTATGCCTGTTCTAACAACAACTTTATACTAGACTTAATAGCAATGACGCTCGTTTATCCTATGCTTAATATTACTGTTGTTTGTGTTTACACGAGACCTGCTTGTCTCTTACGTCACATATTTACCATTCTGCTGTAATTGATCTGATGACACAAATAAAGCTTACACCTGTGAGTGACACCTGTGAGTGCAGCGGGCATCAACGAGCCCTCTATGGTTGGTAGACGTAGCTCACTGGTCGAGAGCAGTCAGTTGATGCTCTTACCCAATAGGCTGCTTGGCTCATAAGGATCAATGAATTAAGTAACTGGTGCCCAGTGAATCCCAGATAAGTTAACAAATGGTTCAACTGCTTACATTGAGGGGCATCTAGAACACTCCTAGCACCATAACCGTTACAGAGTGCTGTAATAGTTATGGTGCCTGTAGCATTCCTGTAATCACAACAGCAAAATCCTCACTGCCACTATAGGCGCTTCCACCTCCAGACTGAGTAAAGCTTGGTCTGAGATTTAAATGCTGATGAAAGCAGCATTTGATTGGAGTAGCACAGCGTTTGGCCTCACATGCGCATCTCCAATTGAATGCTTCTCTTTGAGAAACAATGGATTGGAGGAGATTGCGAAGATATCAGCATGCATTCTAGTGACTTTGAAGGTGGAGCTGGAGATTGCAGAAGAGGAGTTCCAGCACTGGAGACAATGTGAGTAATAATTATTTAACTTACATTTTTAAACTTAGGGTTGTTGACAAAATAACGACAATTATTTTTGGCACTATAGGTTCCCTTTAATTCTGTTTGTGTCTAGATGCTAATATAGTTAAATGCAATTATGCATTAAATAAATGAATGAATACATCTGTTGTTTTCGAATGAAACTGCCACCTACGCTATAAAAAAATTCAATAAAGATAGTGTACGTCTTTCAAAAAGAGTTAGAATGGACATAGGAATGAAGAGAGACAGATTTGTTATGTTACACATTAATACTTTGTTACGAGACTCTTTCATATTGATATGTTGTTGCTCAGATACCCAGTTTCTGATATTTGTATTGCTCATCAACTTTGACGTATGAAGACCCCTGGAGCAGAACAGTCATCAACAGAATCCAATTTACTAAAAATAGACATTGATATCTTATTCAAAATAACTGTATTCCATAGCAACCATCTTGTATGCTACAAATTGTAACAAGAAAAGCTTGTGTCTTGCTATTGCCAAGAAAAAAGGGTTTGAGAAATCTGGTTAAAAAAAATCACACCTTTTTTCAACAACCACAAATCTTATTTATTATTGGGGAATATTTAATTTTATGGTGTTTTGGGGTTTTTAAACTGTTTTATACACGTGTTGGATTGCTGAAATTGATTTACACTATTTGTATATTATGAGGTTTCTGGAATCCCCTCTTCTACTTGGTACTCAGAGGTATAATTACTGGATTGCAGTCTAATATGCTACTGCTTTATCTAAGTTTCTGATTAATGTGTAAAGTATTGCCTTTTATTGTGTGTCCTTTAAAGAACCACTATAGTGCCAGGAAAACATACTCGTTTTCCTGGCACTAAAGTGCCCTGAGGGTGCCCCCACCCTCAGGGACCCCCTTCCGCCGAGCTCTAGGGTGAGGAAGGGGTTAAACTTACCTCTTTTTCCAGCGCCGGGTGGGGAGCTCTCATCATCCTCTCCTCCTCTTCGGCTGAATGCGCATGAGCGGCAGGAGCTGTGCGCGCATTCAGCCAGTCCATAGGAAAGCATTCTCAATGCTTTCCTATGGACGCTGGCGTCTTCTCACTGTGATTTTCACAGTGAGAAGCACGCAAGCGCCTCTAGCGGCTGTCAAGAGACAGCCACTGGAGGCTGGATTAACCCTAACATAAACATAGCAGTTTCTCTGAAACTGCTATGTTTATAAAAATAAAAAAGGGTTAACCCTAGCTGGACCTGGCACCCAGACCACCTCATTAAGCTGAAGTGGTCTGGGTGCCTATAGTGGTCCTTTAATGAAAGAGAGCTGTGTTTACCTTGAAAGGAAACAGTAAGGTAAAATTATCCCATATGCTTTTAATGCATTATATAGATAATGCATTAAAGGTACAAAACAACAACTAAGCAAAGGTCTTGCTACTGACAGTTGCACATTTAGTTTATGGAGATTCTCAGTCTGTCTATGGGGGTCTGATCTTATCCCATAATCCTGCTGACCAATAGGAGTTTGACATAAGTAGTTTTTGTCTCTGTCCCACTTCCTCTCACCAAGTATGTTGTAGATTGTCAATGTGATAAATAATTGGTGTGTATCTATAATATTTACTTATTTTAATTTTAACTTTTTTATTTTTGTGGAGGGGGGGTGGGGGAGCTCTGTGTGCCCTAGGGATAGTTCCTGGTACACACCAGAATTTAGTTGCTTCACGCTATAAGGCTTGCAAAGGACTTTTTTTTATATATATCAACTTTCTATAATGTGAGTTATCTTCTTTGCAATAAAGCTGTACATATATTTCTTAGCTATTCCCTTTTGTCCTAAGGCTACAAGGTTAAAGGGACACTAAAGTCACCAGCTTATTGAATGTGTTCTGGTGAGTAGAATCATTACCTTCAGGCTTTTTGCAGTAAACACTGTTACTGTCGGTTTTATGTTGTGGAGTTGTTTTGTTTGTAAGTATAATTTATCAGTACAGCCTGGCATTTTGATTGAGTTAGTAATGCTCAGACATTCTGGCACCGGGGTGGATGTAATTTAATTAAACCTGTTATTGGTTGCTGTCCCAGGTCCTGTCACTGTTACTGGTTGTTATATTTTGTCCTCCTTATGTGGTTTCCTGCATAAACATGCCCCTTCCAATAACATATACATTGTTCTTCCTTCATCAAGTCCTATCTATTCAGCACTCCCTCAAGTGATTGGCTGAATGTTGTGGGAGAAGAAAGGAGTAGCAGAAGAACTCTTGGAGGTTGCTTGACAGAGCCATTGCATAATGGAAGAAGGGACAAACGCTGTAGCATGTATAGCTCTGCTCCTCAAGCCTGAGACTAGGTTTCCTGTGTCAGGAAGAGGTGACCCCTACACACTGAGAATAACTAGAATGAAGTGATCGAAAGTGCGAGATATGTATACCGGACCTTAGATCGGCCGTGCTTAACATGTCCTCTAGATCAGTGGTCCCCAACCCAGTCCTCATGGGCCACCAACAATCTAGGATTTATGTATTTACCTTTATTATTTAAATGGAGATACCGACAAAACCTGGACTGTTGGTCGTCCACAAGGACTGGGTTGGGCACCACTGCTCTAAATACAGAGTAGGCATGTAAGCGAAGGTCATGGATTCCAGAGGTACTCAAAACATGACTAAACAAGCTGAGGTCAAGGATACAGAATAGCAGAATGGTCAATATGAAGCCTGGGCAGTAGCAAGAAGCACAAAGTAATAATAAACCACAACAGGGCAATGATCCTAAAGAAAGAGAGAAATATTTAAAGGGATAGCCCCAATGCTATTGGACAGCATCATCATCCTGTACCACATTACATAGAGGGGTAAAACTTGAGAAGGGTAGATGATGTGTCCCACTAAAATGTCCTGTCAAAATTTTGCTATAAAATAACTTAGATTTACAGGGTTCTGTTACTTTAAAGCGGCACTGTCATGCCGAACTTACCTTTCCTCAATCTCTTCCTCTTCTCCCCCTCTCTCAGGATCTGTTCTTCATTTCTTCCTGTCTTCTTTAGTTTTCTTTAAAATCATAAGACAAAGTAGGGACTCTTTGCCTTATGGAGGATTCCTCCGCTTGACCAGCTCTGACCAGCGGAGGAGCAAAGTGTGCTTTCATTTCCGCTGGTCAGAGCAATTTTCCCATGATCCCTAGCTTTCCTCAGTGTTCCCACAATGCTTCCTGTCATTTTACATGAAACTGCCGAATTGCGTTCTAACTGAATGACAACAGTATGTTCGTTTCTTTTAGAACGCAATTCGGCATTTTATTCGGATCGGAATTTCATTCTAATGAATGAAACTCTGATCCTATTCATTGCCGCGGCTGCATTTTGCAGCCGCTTAGTAGATAACTCCCTAATTCCCACGGTATCAGGGAGCTATCTACTAAAAGGCTGAAAGACCTAAATTGGTCTTTCAGCCAACTTTACTAATACTAAGTAAAGATTACTTAGTATTAGTAAATAATATGCCCCTACTCACTATATCGCGAGTAGGGGCATGTGTAGTAAGCAGTGAGCAGCTTATAGCTGCTCACTGTAAAAAAAAACAACAAAAAAAAACTAATAAACCCCCCCCCCATGCCCGTGGGGGCCCTAAATAAAGATGGGGGGGAACCTACTGGCCCCCCCCTGGCCCCCACCCCTGCGTGGTGGGTGGGTGGGGGCCCTAATAAAACAATAAGGGGGGGGACCTACTGTCCTCCCCCCCCGGCCCCCACCCCTGCGAGGTGGGTGGGGGCCCTAGTAA
>OW240924.1:59779130-60039118 GCA_933207985.1 Pelobates cultripes
ATTTTACACAGGGAAAGTTCTTTTGAATTTTCCCACGCTGTGTAAAATGACTCAGAGAACTCTGATTGGCTTAAACCCACCAATAAGAGTGTTCTAAGCCTAATTGCAGGGCGGGGCAAGGCTTTATAAGCCTTGACCCGCCCTGCGGAGCTCAGTATGCGGCGTGCCCTCGAAGGGCGAACATGGATTATTATTTTTTGCGCTCGGTTTTTTTTTTATTTTTTTTTAAAGTGCGACGGGTGTAATGGATTTTTATTTGGCCTTTTTGGGGGCTGAAGAAAGAAGATTTTAGAAAAAAGAGACAGCAAAGGCTGCTCACTGTTTAGTAGACATGCCCCTACTCGCGGTATAGTGAGTAGGGGCATTTGGGAGATTTAAATCTCTCTTGTGCTATTATGGGGGTCATATTGACCCCCATAGAGTGAGAGGGGGTACTGGGGGGCTTATGAAGTGGTGGGGAGCACTGCTCCCTGCCACTTCTATAGTTACATATTACAAGGAGGGAGCTGCACGCCGGTAGCTCCCTCCTTGTAATAAACTGCACGAACAAACATACACTGATACTCAGATACACTGATACATTGTGTTTGTTTGTTCGGCTGATCTTTCTATTCACTCATTCGCCTGTCTGATGAATGAATGAATAGATGAAATTCCCGTTCGCATGTCCAGGTGTTTCACTGGGCATGTGCGGGAATCTCAGTGTCTGCCTAGTGTGGGCTGATGACGTGTCCCACAGGGACTTCACCTACCCACACAAAGATGGCGGCGCCCTGAATCAAGATCGGGGCAGAAAATAAGGATTAAAAAATAGGTAATGTGGGGGGCTTAGGGGCATTTGGGGGTGACTAGTGGGTCAATTGGATGTAGTGGAGGCGGGAGGGGGGTTAAAAAAAAAAACGGGTTTCGGCATGACAGTGCCGCTTTAAGGATACCTGTAGGCGGCGTGAGGTTGCCGTGGTGATGCAGCAACCTCGCAAGATCATTGACTTGCAGACACTTTCTGCACGTGGAGCAAAGGCAGGCCATGCGGCCTCAGACTTGGAACTGGCCAAGATTCCGGCATACATCCCGATTGGAGCGGCACGTCAACCAGGACATCAAGGCTGCCGCATGGCTCAAACTGAATCTTGCAAGTGCAGCACGGCAGCCGGAAGTAGGACAACCTTTTCCTGTTACAATCTCTCTACCTGGTTCCTGACTCATTACCCTTCTCCTCCCTCCTCTTTTCTTATCCCATGGATTCTGCAGCACTCAACTCTACACCTCTATACAGGGAGTGCAGAATTATTAGGCAAATGAGTATTTTGACCACATCATCCTCTTTATGCATGTTGTCTTACTCCAAGCTGTATAGGCTCGAAAGCCTACTACCAATTAAGCATATTAGGTGATGTGCATCTCTGTAATGAGAAGGGGTGTGGTCTAATGACATCAACACCCTATATCAGGTGTGCATAATTATTAGGCAACTTCCTTTCCTTTGGCAAAATGGGTCAAAAGAAGGACTTGACAGGCTCAGAAAAGTCAAAAATAGTGAGATATCTTGCAGAGGGATGCAGCACTCTTAAAATTGCAAAGCTTCTGAAGCGTGATCATCGAACAATCAAGCGTTTCATTCAAAATAGTCAACAGGGTCGCAAGAAGCGTGTGGAAAAACCAAGGCGCAAAATAACTGCCCATGAACTGAGAAAAGTCAAGCGTGCAGCTGCCACGATGCCACTTGCCACCAGTTTGGCCATATTTCAGAGCTGCAACATCACTGGAGTGCCCAAAAGCACAAGGTGTGCAATACTCACAGACATGGCCAAGGTAAGAAAGGCTGAAAGACGACCACCACTGAACAAGACACACAAGCTGAAACGTCAAGACTGGGCCAAGAAATATCTCAAGACTGATTTTTCTAAGGTTTTATGGACTGATGAAATGAGAGTGAGTCTTGATGGGCCAGATGGATGGGCCCGTGGCTGGATTGGTAAAGGGCAGAGAGCTCCAGTCCGACTCAGACGCCAGCAAGGTGGAGGTGGAGTACTGGTTTGGGCTGGTATCATCAAAGATGAGCTTGTGGGGCCTTTTCGGGTTGAGGATGGAGTCAAGCTCAACTCCCAGTCCTACTGCCAGTTCCTGGAAGACACCTTCTTCAAGCAGTGGTACAGGAAGAAGTCTGCATCCTTCAAGAAAACATGATTTTCATGCAGGACAATGCTCCATCACACGCGTCCAAGTACTCCACAGCGTGGCTGGCAAGAAAGGGTATAAAAGAAGAAAATCTAATGACATGGCCTCCTTGTTCACCTGATCTGAACCCCATTGAGAACCTGTGGTCCATCATCAAATGTGAGATTTACAAGGAGGGAAAACAGTACACCTCTCTGAACAGTGTCTGGGAGGCTGTGGTTGCTGCTGCACGCAATGTTGATGGTGAACAGATCAAAACACTGACAGAATCCATGGATGGCAGGCTTTTGAGTGTCCTTGCAAAGAAAGGTGGCTATATTGGTCACTGATTTGTTTTTGTTTTGTTTTTGAATGTCAGAAATGTATATTTGTGAATGTTGAGATGTTATATTGGTTTCACTGGTAATAATAAATAATTGAAATGGGTATATATTTGTTTTTTGTTAAGTTGCCTAATAATTATGCACAGTAATAGTGACCTGCACACACAGATATCCCCCTAACATAGCTATAACTAAAAACAAACTAAAAACTACTTCCAAAAATATTCAGCTTTGATATTAATGAGTTTTTTTGAGTTCATTGAGAACATGGTTGTTATTCAATAATAAAATTAATCCTCAAAAATACAACTTGCCTAATAATTCTGCACTCCCTGTAGTTGATAATGCTTCGTGGTAATGTTAGGTAGGTATTACAGCTAATACCGGTTTGTGGTTTTTACTTTTATTGCTCTGTATTATTGTCTGCTATAATATATTTATTTTATTGCTATCCCCCCTCTTTTGTACCCTTTTGTCTATTTATTGAAAAATACTAAAAATATATTTTCCAAAATATATTAATAAACCTAGCATTCGGCTCCTTAGCTGACGTACCCCCCAACCCCCCCCAAAAGTACCATGATTGCCTGCAAGGCGCTGCAACCCAGCATCCACCCTGGTCTGTCTGATAATCTTTTGATTACAGGACTGATTACAGAAGATGGTGGGTATATCTCTTTACATGATGCTGGGACCAGATGCCATGTAAAGTCTTCATTATTATGTCTGCAAACCTATTCATTAGTGAATTGTTTGGCTAGCACACAGTATAGCTGAAATCAATTTAAAATCAGCCGTATCGAATATAAAAGACTTTGCAAGGACATCTGAAAATAAAGTGTAGGTTTTTGCAGACAGCACAATATTAGGTAAGGAAATACAGTCTGAGCAGGATGTTACTTCTCTACAGATGGTTTGTATTAAAAAGAGCACCGGGCAGGCAAATGGCAGCAGATAAGATACAAATTAGGTAATTGTAAATATAAATACAGTTTAGCAACAAAACCACAACCTTTTCACTAAATGAAATATGTTTGCAGGGTAAATATATAGGGTCAGGAACACAAACATGTATTCCTGACCCTATAGTGTTAAAAACACTATCCAGCCAGCCTGGACCCCCCTTTACTCTTAAATATTAAAATCTTCTTTTATTTCAGTCTGCTGGCGCTGGTTCTGCACCTGACCTGGCTCCTTGGCTGACATCATCATAAGTGATGATCTCAGCCAATCACAATGATTTCCCGTTGGGTAATGATCTAAGGAGGTGGGTAGGGGCGGAGCCAAACGCCATCCTTGCCAGTCCGCGTCCACTCTTAGAGATGCACTGAATCAATGCATTTCTGTGAGGAAAGTTCAGTGTCTTCATGCAGAGGGTGGAGACACTGAATAGCAGTGCTGCACAGTGTGCAGCACTGCCCCAGGAAGTGCACATATAGTAGACGTGCAGGGACTGACTATACTCACCAGAACTAATATAATAAGCTGTAATTGTTCTAGTGACTATAATGTCCCTTGAAGTTTAGTTTTTTTTTTTTTTATCTCTGTAATGCTGACAGATTCCCATTACCCAGACTGATTTTAATTTTACCAGCAACCTTGTACAGACAATTAGGCATTGTCCCTTGATTAATTATGGTAATTGCAAACAAAAATGTAAACAGAGGACACAGGTGAATGTCCACAAAGTTGGATAGAGTGGGTAGACCTTTTGCAATCTTTTGGCATGTGAAAAAAACTTAACAAGGGATGATTATCTGAAATATGACTTAATTTAGACACCCTGCTTTCTGCATCAGCGGCGATATTTGATACCTACTATAAAATTGAGGAACTGACCAGGCCCGCTCCAGGTTTGTGACACTGGGATGTATCCTGCTCATTTTGGATTTTATATTGCATTTTCTCCTCGATAAAAGGTGAATGGGCTACTAAAAACCTATGAGGTTGTTACCAAACTGCTCCATCATATTTAAGTTAATTAAAAAAAAGAACTATCTTTACAGAAGCATATATCAAAAAGGTAGCAACTGTAAAGTCTGTGTGTGTTGTAAATGTAAGTGAGCCTGGGGCGTAACTAGAGCATTTGGCACCCATTCTAATGGATCTAGCACTGAGCAGTGTTTGTGTGTTTGAATGTAAGAATGTTTTTGTATGGAGTATGTGTGAGTAAATGTAGGGGTGTGTTTGTATGTGTGGTATTTGAATGCAGTGGTATGGTTATATACAGTTGCAAGAAAAAGTATGTGAACCCTTTGCAATGATATGGATTAATGCACAAATTGGTCATAAAATGTGATCTGATCATCATCTAAGTCGCAGCAATAGACAATCACAGTCTGCTTAAACTAATAACACACAAAGAATGAAATGTTGCCATGTTTTTATTGAACACACCATGTAAACATTCACAGTGCAGGTGGAAAAAGTATGTGAACCCTTGGATTTAATAACTGGTTGAACCTCCTTTGGCAGCAATAACTTCAACCAAACGTTTCCTCTAGTTACAGATCAGATGTGCACAGCAGTCAGGAGTAATTCTTGACCATTCCTCTTTACAGAACTGTTTCAGTTCAGCAATATTCTTGGGATGTCTGGTGTGAATCACTTTCTTGAGGTCATGCCACAGCATCTCAATCGGGTTGAGGTCAGGACTCTGACTGGGCCACTTCAGAAGGCATATTTTCTTCTGTTTAAGCCATTCTGTTGTTGATTTACTTCTATGCTTTGGGTCATTGTCCTGTTGCAACACCCATCTTCTGTTGAGCTTCAGCTTGTAGACAGATGGCCTTAAGTTCTCCTGCAAAATGTCTTGATAAACTTGGGAATTAATTTTTCCTTCGATGATAGCAATCTGTCCAGGCCCTGACGCAGCAAAGCAGCCCCAAACCATGATGCCCCCACCACCATACTTCACAATTGGGATGAGGTTTTGATGTTGGTGTGCTTTGCCTTTTTTTCACCACACATAGTGTTGTGTGTTTCTTCCAAACAACTCAAATTTGGTTTCATCTGTCCACGGAATATTTTGCCAGTACTGCTGCAGGTGCTCTTGTGCAAACTGTAAACGTGCATCAATGTTTTGTTTGGACAGCAGTGGCTTCCTCTGTGGTATCCTCATATGAAATCCATTCTTGTTTAGTGTTTTATGTATTGTAGATTCGCTAACAGGGATGTTAGCATTTGCCAGTGACTTTTGTAAGTCTTTAGCTGACACTCTAGGATTCTTCTTCACCTCCTTGAGCAGTCTGCGCTGTGCTCTTGCAGTCATCTTTACAGGACGGCCACTCCTAGGGAGAGTAGCAGCAGTGCTGCACTTTCTCCATTTATAGACAATTTGTCTTACCGTGGACTGATGAACAGCAAGGCTTTTGGAGATACTTTTATAATCCTTTCCAGCTCTATGCACGTCAACAATTCTTAATCGTAGGTCTTCTGAGAGCTCTTTTGTGCGTGGCATCATTCACATTAGGCAATGCTTCTTGTGAAAAGCAAACCCAGAACTGGTGTGTGTTTTTTATAGGGCAGGGCAGCTGTAACCAACACCTTCAATCTCATCTCATTGATTGGACTCCAGTTGGCTGACATCTCACTCCAATAAGCTCTTGGAGATGTAATTAGTCTAGGGGTTCACATACTTTTTCCACCTGCACTGTGAATGTTTACATGGTGTGTTCAATAAAAACATGGCAAAATTTCATTATTTGTGTGTTATTAGTTTAAGTAGACTGTGATTGTCTATTGTCGTGACTTAGATGATGATCAGATCACATTTTATGACCAATTTGTGCAGAAATCCATATCATTCCAAAGGGTTCACATACTTTTTCTGGCAACTGTATAACATTGGGGTTTGTATGTAGTGTTGACGTTGAAATGCATGAGTGTATTTGTGTGTAGTGTTGGCGAGATTTTGAAATGTATGCACATATACACATACACACACTGACACACATGCAGATACACAGCCACACACAGATACACATTGACACACATGCAGACATAATGGCGACTCTAGGAAATATATATAGGGTTCCCATTGGGGTTCATGGGAATATATTATTTATGAAATAATCCTACGTGTGTCATTTAATAGTTTCCTACCTCTATATTCCATCAATGATATGTCGGGTGCTATAAAAAATTGTGATTTATATTTTTCATGCTTAGACGAGAGTTAAATTCTTCTCCATCTGTTTTCTTACACTTGGTATCAATTTTCTATATCTTTATCACTGAGTCCCAAAGTAACAAAATAAACCGAAATGGTCCATGTGGGAATATGTCACATAACTCCACAGCAATAAAACTCAGAGCATTGGGCAGTATCTGTGAGTGTTTCACAGAGATGTCAGCTAATATCCCAATGTTACTCTTGATTTAAACAAACTTAAGGTCAGTTAAAAGCAATATATGGAATAAAAGATAATATGAACTCATAGTTACATACAGACATCTGTCCATCAAGTTCAGCTTACTCACATCCGTTTTTCCTGTTGTTTAAGAAGAAGGCAAAAAAGTGTCTGAAGTGCTTCTAATTTTGCAACAAACTAGGAAAAAATCATTCTTGACCCCAGAATGACTGACAGATTTCTCCTTGGATCCACAAAGGAGGGGGACAGGAGAACCTAGGACATATTTCACCGCTAGGGTTGTCAAGCATATGGCGAAGGATTGGTCGTTTCTTCCATCTAGGCCACAGTCAGCTCCATGAACTTCAAACCCTAAGTAAAACGGAGTCGTCAAAGTTCCACCTTTGTAGAAGGTGACTTTAGTCATCTCTCTTATTTTTGATACTGCATTTATTTAAAACGATTATTAGGATTTCTCTGTGGAGCTCACTTGAAAAGCTGCCAGCCTGCATGCCTGTCGGGCCCTAGCCCCACTGTGATTTCTTAATTTAAAGTGAACAAAATAATTAAGTGCAATCTTTCATTCATCCCACCTGCTGTCATGTTACTCTAAAAGGAGGCAACATTACATTGTAAAGAACCTAACCAATGTCTGAAGGCATATTCTCAATTTAGAAGAACCATCTCTTTAGATAATAAATGTCAAATCTTTACACAAAACATATTATTGCTGTATGTGACCTAATGGACAAAATAATGTCCAGTTAATACAAAGCTACTTATATTGGCCCTGTATGTTTTGTGTAATGCTATCAAATCCTCTCAACACCATTTTTCAAGAGTAAACAATCTCAAATTGTTTATATTTTCTTCATGATTCAAATCTTTAAATTCCTTTAATACTTTTATAGCTTTTATTGTATTGCTTACAGTTCCATAATATTCTTTTAGACACAGAACCCAAAATCGAACTCTGCCGCAAATCAAAAATGCACGCAAATCTTGCCTATGACATTCAGAATTTTCTGATCAGAAGGATGACCATATACAGCAACAGTCGAAACACTTTTCAGACACAAATCCTATTACATATTGTAATTCTGTATGAGTATGCCATAGGAGGAACCTGTGAGAGCCAGGATACATTATTACATCTTTTTTTTTCTCATTACTTTGTTTTGCAGTTGATGGCGGAATCTTGAATTCCAACAACACAGAGATACCTTTATATTAAGTACTTAAATAGCTCTCGGTATAATACATTACCTATAGAGATCTGCAACTGAAAAGGCTGCTTCACAACCATGAACAGAGACCACACAGTAGAGTAGGCTTTATTTGAGTCCAGTAATGGGCAGTCAACAAATTACTGCACACCATCATTCTCAGTTTCATCTCACCAAATAATCATTCATAGACACACAATATCCATCTGCAGAGCAGGCTGTCTCATAGCTTTGTATGAGAGCATATTTTGTGCATGTGCCAAGAAATGGCTGCATATACCCTCAATTCAAGGAAAAAACAAAAGTGATTGACCATAGGGGAAGTTGAAGGCATCTATTAGCCACTCCTCACATATAAATATTTGTAAGGATTAGTGACCATAATATTACAAATCCTGGCGAGAATGACTGAGAGAAAGTATCTCAAACCGTTGGACCTCATGTAGAATTTGTCTAGTAATGTTTTTGTGGAAGATCTTGTGTTACATTGCTCAGTTTTACACCCAGACAGCAGAATATATGACAGCAGGCATATATAGTCACAGTGAACAAACTGCAAGTTGCCCTTTGCCAAGTTCCAGGTCTTGAGTTGGTATTGCTCAGTCATGTGAAACATTGAGTTTAATGTATGTCTCAGCAACCAGGAATGATGCAGTTATGGTGACTAGTAGTAAAAAAAAAAAAAAGAATGATCAATGTCAAAAACCTAGGGGTAACGGTATGTAACCAGTATGCTGGATTTTTTTGGACATTGATGACTGGGATTATGGCTTCTATGAAAAGATGATCAACCCTTGGCTGGCTCAGAATGATGGGGTTTATAGTTTACACAGGGATGCCCAAAGGTAGATACCCTTATGTTATAAAACTACAGCTTCCATGATACTTTGCCGTTCTAAAGCATTCTAAAGGCATGCAAAGGATACTGGGAGTTGTAGTTCTACAACAACTGGGGATCTATATTTTGGGCACCCCTGGCTTATACAGCTGGACTAACCAAATTAATAATTTTATTTTGTGTGTACACCAGTAACGACTGATTGAGCATAATGGAATTCGTAGTTCAGCAACAAATGTTATCTACATTGTAAGGTTATGGTTTGTTTAGAAAACAATACATTTATAGGTTGAATTCAAAGCAAGAATATTCCTTCTGATTTACAACATTCTAACATCTACTCGAAGGATGAACTATAGCTAAATATACACTAAATACAACATTCTCAATAACACATCTGTATAAAATATGCTCTCTCAGACATATTGAAAACCAGCAATATAACATCTTATCTCTAAATATCTACTCTATATATCTTTGGCAGAATTTAAAGCCAGGAAATTATATTGCTATTTTCAATATTCTGGGGAAATCACATTTTTGTATTTGGGATCTTTGCAAATAATCTAGTCTAAGATCCTGGGATATTACACAATTTACATTCTCCATTGGTGTTCAACAAATGTATTTCAAGCAACCTCAAAGTGTGGCACAAAGATGACCAGGGCTACCAAAATGCAGAGTTTCTGGATCCCTCGTTCCTTTAAAAGCCATAAAGGATTTGCTTATAGACTTAGCTCTGCTACACATCCGTGTTCATGCAGACATCTTCGCTCTATGATGCTCGCGTGTGCCATACGTGCATGCGCAGAAATATTGTACAAGTGCATGCATACTTCATACAAGTGCAGGCTTTTCTTCCCTAGTACTGTTTGTGTGCATTGGCCAGCATGGTTAAAATAAATTTATATGACATGCCCTGTCTGTACCTGGACATTGAGGCATACAAGGCAAATTATAAAGCAAAAATGTGAATAAAATTTTTTTTAAAAAGCAATTTATAACCTATTAACCTATGGCTGACATTTAGCAAGCTCTCGTTACAATTATGACTACTATTGGCCCATGATGACATTTGTAAAGCTTCCTGCTGGCTCAGCTATTCAGCCCAGAAGTACATGCTATGCAGTATGGTCTGCTGTTTACCCAGGTACACATCCTTCTCTCTCACTCTAATCGCTAGTGTTGATACCGGGTAAATAATTAAAAATGCTCATATCAGAAGTTTTTTGCTACCAGAATTTTCAAATCTGTTTATCACGGATTATGTCTACAATTAATGGCATTGAATCGCCAAATCTGATATTTTAAATAAAATATCCGAACTGATATTTTATCAATTTAAGATATGCCCTTAACGGTTACATTAAAATCGATGCAAAGTGATAAAATCCTTATTAGGAGCAGATAAACTGTCAATATTACTTATCTGCAGTAATGTAATTTAGCCCTTAATCGAGAAAATACCGGAATTCTGTATGTTTGACAATGACTTTGTTTTAGACTTTTTTTTCAAGACCAGATATGGCATATTTGGTATGTAGTGCAGCATAACCACTGCAGCTCAATGTAGTGGTTAAAGTGCAACAATTTTTTGGGTGCCAGCCCCTGGCATCAGTCTGCTTTCAAACAGGAACACATGAAGCCCAGCCTATCTACTGACGCTCGGTAAATACAAATGTGTAAGTTCAGTACCATCAGCCTAAAGCCATCCCGCTGTGGATGGAAATGATAGGACGCATGCGCGGGGCAAAACAAGCAAAAGATGGCAAATTTAGAGTTCTCTGTTTAAATATAGGTGTCTTGTTTGAAATTATACTAGTTATCACAGCTGAAGCTCTGAGCTTTTTTGGCCAACGTGTTATAACTGCACGATAGTGGTCATTGCAAATTCACCCTCTACCATGTTACCTTGTCATGGTGTGGGTGGTGTTAAGGTACTGGACGAACAGCACAACATAGCAGAATTCTTGTAAAGTCATCATAGTGAACTTGAGGCTCACATTGCCACTGGATCTAAAGCTGATCACTTTAACATGGTGTGGAAGGATCAGACAAAACCATGATTAGACAAGGAATGAATTAGGTCATGAAGGATTTATATATAGGCCATCAAGAAAAGAATATAGAACGCCAAGGAATTCAAACAATTGAAAAGGAGGCAAAAGCTAAGGACAAGTAAGAGATCATAATTAATATAGCACAACCAAGTATGCTAACAATCTTCTTGCACATGCATTTTGCAAGGCACTGACAGCGAGAGATCGTTATCACTAACCTGAGATTCCAACCTGACAAATACTGGAGTTGGAGTATTTTTACAGTTAAAGGACCACTATAGTGCCAGGAAAACATACTCGTTTTCATGGCACTATAGTGCCCTGAGGGTGCCCCCACCATCAGGGACCCCCTCCCGCCGGGCTCTGGGGAGAGGAAGGGGTTAAAATCTTACCTTTCTCCAGCGCCGAGCGGGGAGCTCTCCTCCTCCATAGCGACGTCATCGGCTGAATGCGCATGCACGGCAGGAGCCGCGCGCGCATTCAGCCAGTTCATAGGAAAGCATTCTCAATGCTTTCCTATGGACGCTGGCGTCTTCTCACTGTGATTTTCACAGTGAGAAGCATGCAAGCACCACTAGAGGCTGGATTAACCATATTATAAACATAGCAGTTTCTCTGAAACTGCTATGTTTATAAAAAAAAAGGGTTGATCCTAGATGGACCTGGCACCCAGACTACTTCATTAAGCTGAAGTGGTCTGGGTGCCTATAGTGGTCCTTTAAGCTGTCTGGTGACTGGGTAACAGTCCAGTGTAGTTTTGAACACATTTGGTCTTTATTAAAAGTGGATCAACATCAAGATTTCAACAAATGCCAAAGGTATCTGTGACTGATAGATGAATCATCCCAAAAGACAATAGTTGGGCAATAATAGGACCTTACTGTCTTACATTTCTAATCTGAAACGTCATGAACGTTTGAGGTTCATATAGAATTTATGCAGTAAAGATTCTTTCCTTGTGCTCCCTCCAAAAGCCACATTTGGTTTTCCTTTATAAATTAGCCATTTCCTTGATTTCAGTTGACTTTATTCCAATGTAAAATCCAGTGTATAATTTGTTTTTCTATGGTATATCTCAACCCAACTCTCCTTTCTGTGAATACATTCTTTAATATGGGTGGTGGTCTGGTGAAGCTCTGCGTAAGGCCTACTAAGCACCTAAAGCATCTCAAATTCAAAAGAATACTCCCAATGTAAAATGTATAGTAGTAGATATAAGACTTTAATAATGAAAATTAAAAAAAACTATTAAAGGCTTGATAAATTCACATGTAATTAAACGTAATTTAAATAAATCATTTTCTAATTTTTAGAAACTTTGCACTTGACGAAACACTCCGTAAGTGCTGGAAACTTTTTTTTTTTTTTTACTTATGACAGCGCCATCACATTGGTGACTTCTGGGCAACGGATGTAGCTAGGTGTTATGGTTGATGGGATGTCCTACATTCTGCATGTTATAGGTTTTTACTAAACAATGTACATCACATGATATGCACAAACATTTCAGCTTGTTTGTTGCAAAGAGGCTCCACAAAGAATTTGTATGACATTGTACTGGGGGCCTATTTAGACCAAGATAATGAATATATTAATAAAATCATGGTTTAAAATCCTGATTTATAACTGGTAAGCCATCAAGAAATGACACTGTTGACATCTTACATTACGAGCCATGGTCTTGTGATTGATTTCCCATGTATATTGCAAATTTAAATAAATGTATTTGTTTATTTATAAAATATTTTACCAGGAAGGATACATTGAGATTTCTATCGTTTTCAAGTATCTCCTGGGTTCACAAAACATTGCATTGTTACATTAGGGTACAATAAAATACAAAAACAATATTAATACACGATAAATACAAAATTTAACATAGAACAGGTAAGAAACATATAATCAACCATGACAGGTGCATTCTGTTTTGAGATATGTTTAGATGGATCTCTTTAAAATGCTTTAAATCCAGTGCACGGGAAGAAAGATTCAAAGGCTTTTATTACTGCACTTTGAGAATCCTCTCCAGGCAGCAAAGTGAGAGCGAGACGAAGCTATCTGAACAGCAGACAGAAGAATGCTATCCAAGAACGAGGTGCAGAATTATCCACGCCTCTAGTCACACAAGAGAGATTCGAAAATGTAGCATCGCTTATCACATTAAGGAACGATGACAGCATGCAACACTTACCATATCATACACATTTAGTATAACTGGTTCATTGGCCATTGTAAATCTTGGCTGTTCCTTGTGGCTATCAAAGGCGTGTAAACCCCTTGTGGTCAATACTGAAATAATCTCCTGGATACAGCAATGTTTTCATTCTAGGGTGTCTGGGCCAACAGCGTCCGGGTTCCTTTTAGCCAAAGTAACAAAGAATATAGGTTTCTTTCTTACGCTGCAGCGCATGAGTGTATATAGATATGATCACCGATTAAGGGCTGGGTATTTCTATAGAACCAAAATCCTGTGCTCCGAAATAAGTATCGGAGAAGTTTTAACAAAATGAGTTTGCCGATGCAGACTGCTAGGGAATCTGCGGGGCTGTAAGGACCGAAGATACTCCAGTGACCTCTACAGGGTTTAAGGTGAGCTTAGTGGCCAAGACACGCTGTTTTCTCTCGCAACTCCCAGACCATGCACAGGCAGTAGTCACAAATGCTCGGCAGTCTGTCTCTTCAGTCTTGTGTAGCAGATAACTGCCTCCAAGTCTCTCGTGCATTGAATTTGATGATGATTTCTGCTTATGTTGAAGAGCAAAATCATTGATTCAGATGACATTCCCGGTGACTTCTTCCCTGTTCGTATGTCTGGTGGCGGCGATGTCCACATCTTGTATGACCCAGTGTCCCGTCATTTCTCCACAGTAATAGCAGCTTATCAGTAAATATATGAAATCCGTTAATTTGAAAAAATATATATATTAAAAAGGAAGGAAAGAAAGAAAATAATCACTGATTTTATAGCACGTAAAAAAGAAGGCTGGGGGTGATCATATTTATCTGTGAGAACGACGTTCCACGCACACTTCAGGGGATGCTGTTTGCTACAAGAGCTGTTTGACCCTGGTGCTGATACAGTGCAGTCTGTGTAATATTCATAAAAAAAAAAAACCCACAGCGATAAGATGACCTCATCTAAACAGTAGGTGGAGCAATGGCTCAATGCCTGCTGCTGCCTAGCAGATGTGAATGGGAGCTGATGGGAGGACAGTTACATCATACAGCATCTTCAGTTCTCTAGAGACTTAGACCGAATCATGAATACTGCATGTGACCCATTCACAGAGCATGGCGGAGAGTTCCCATGTCTTTTAAAGCTCAAACACAAGGAATTCCCTAATGAGTTACAATCTCTCTTCAGGATTCTACAGCTAGAATTCTAAGGCTGTTAACCCCCTACAGTGTGAGAGCGAGAAGCAACACATCACAGTGCGAATCTGTCTATAACACATTACAAGATAAATTGTGTGCTGGGAACAGACTGATTTTATTTATTGGAAGCACATGATCACGTACAATGTTACAATATCTAAACGAATTAATAAATCTCATCGTTGGAGGGGAAAAAAAGTGATTTCAGGGTTACACATTTAGAAGTTTTATTGTAGGACGAATTTGTAAAACGTCCAGATTTTATTTTTCTGAATTTGAATTTTTCAAGCTTTGTTAGCTCAAGCACAATCCACAGTTAAGTGAGCAAACCCCATAGTTATGCGTGCATTGCTCATTGCTGTGGCATTCAGAGGGTTGATAGCAACTTGAGAAAAATATTGCTATCTTTATAAGCAGGTTTTTAATACCACCTTTTCTATTTAGCTTAAAATTTTGTTGTAGTTCTGTAAGCAAAATGCCTGAATGAGAGAAGAACCCTATTTCATTCGGGTGCACTCTCTCAAAGCTGCAATTTAATAATAGGAACAAAACAAATCAGGACTTATACCTTGATTAACATATGTGATGGTACATGATAAAACCTTATTGTTCTTGTAATCTCAGCCTGTACAAATACAGCTCGGTAATTGAATACAGAGATAAATAATTTGGCTCTGTAATTGTACTTAGCAGATGAGTGTGTCAGACTTGTTTCTCTGAAATGCTTCATTTGTAATTCATCATGTCACAAAATTAACCACAAATCTCATGAAATAACTGAGTTAAACGTGCCAGACTTCCATTTATATAGTGTGTGTGTATTAGATGAAGCTTAGGACAGGGATATGCAACCTTTTCCTACTACTGTGCCAAAACAAGATCTTGAAGTCCTTTGGCGTGCCGGTCCTATCTTTTTAAAACTAAAGTGTGTATATGGCCGTATAGTGCTTGTGTTATTTATGGTTACTCCAGTTGCTTTGTAGCATTGTATTTGTGCATATGTGGGCTGTTATATTGTATATGTTCATGGGTAGTTTGGGGTTTTGTGTATGATACCTATGAATGTGGGCTGTGTATGGGAGCTGCTTGTGGAATAGCATGGTTCATATGTTCACAGCGCTACGGAATTTGTTGGCGCTATATAAATAATAAAATAATAATAATAATATGTCACATTGTATGTGTATGTGTGGGGTTATGTGCGTTTATGTGGATTGTCAGTGGTGTTGTGTTTGTGAGGACTGTGTATGTGCTGTTTGTATTATTTTTATGAGGGGGAGGCTTCTTCTGCAGCTCAATGGATATCTACACAATGGATATCTGTGGGTGGTGTCTTCCCTGTGGTCCAGGGGGATCAGGCCGGTCATGTTCAGGTCAAAGGCAGGAGCTGCGATAGTTGCTGTAGAATGCTTTACTCCAGTGCGGATTCCGTTCACAAGTGCTGGGAGGAAGCGACCGGAGTTCACTTCCTCACAGTGCTGCAATGTGCAAATTGAGGATTGCCCCTCACCACCTGCAATCACCGCTCGGTTTGCACAAGCAGATATCTGAAGTCCCACTGGAACTCCTGTTTGGCTCTGCTAGCCTTGAGTGCCATACAAAGGCATCTTGAGTGCTGTAGAATTGCTGACCCCTGCTCTATGAGTTTCTTATTACAATGCTAAGTGAAAGGGTTACTTCTATCTTTTTAAAAAAAAAAAAATACAGTTTCCATTAATAATGGCCTATTGTGCATTTCTAATTAGGTACACCCTGTTCTAAAACGACAAATTAAGCTAAAATTTACCTTGAATCAAACACCGGGCAAAGTTCCCAGCGCTCCTCTCCACGCCTCGTCTGACACCACAGGCCTCCTTGTGCAGTCCAATCAAATGCTTCTCAAAGAGAAGAATTTGATTGAACCTGTCTCACTGATTTTGAGTGCACGTGCTTTAGTTAAATATAGAAAATAATGACAGATTACTAAACAGAAGGTGGCAGGGAAAGTTGGGAGGGAGCACACAAAGGGAGGGAAGATGAAGCTTCCACTTGCAAGCGCACTGCCTGCAAGGAAGAGGATAACTATGTCTGTCGCCAGCACACTGTGTATGCTGACGATAGACATATAATTTGCACATAATTGACACTAGGCAGTCTGGAACAGAGGTCTGGGCTTCCTATGTCACTTGTGTCAGGGGTGTAACTAGGCACAAAAGTGATTCTACCTCTGGATGTGCAGTGTTTCAAGCAGCAACGGTGCACATACAGACTCCTACCACATGACCACTGTGACGGCTCCCAGCAGTTGACTCAAGTGTTGCTGCCAAGGATTCCCTTTCCCCCCAATGATTAAAACTCAGAGAGGATAAATTAGTGTTTATAGCTGTTGTAGCAGATTCACCCCAAGTGAAGTAGAACTGGTTATATTGGGAAAACAACACTCTTTGATACCTGGGTCCTCAACAGGAGGTTCCCAGAAGAACAATAGGAATTGCCACATACATGACGCCTACGTGTCTGTACCTGAGAAGGTAACTTAGTTATCAGCCAGGCACTTTGTCGCCAGGTAACATGTTTGCAGAAAACATGGGGTTCCCATGCTTACATCCCCAAACAAATGGTGTCCCTAGAAAGCTCTCTTCTGAACACCCATCCTTTCAAAAAAGCACTCCGATCAGAGGTGGCTGGCCCAAGTTATCTGAAAGTAAAAATCTGACCAGGCCGCAGCCATCCTCCGATCCAGCTCAGAGTTCCATGACGCTGGGAGAAAAACTCCGGTCATCTAAAATAGCACTTTTGGCAGGTACATGGCGCTCCCCTAAGTCCTGGGTACCTTTCGATGCCTCACCACCTCCTATATCTCCCCTTCAAAAAGCGTTCTGCTGGGTGGCTCTGGGATTGAGACCAATTTAGAGTTCCTGGGTTATTGGTGGTTGCTTCCGGGCAGGTGCGCCATGCCTCTGTAGCCTTCCTGTGGATTTCCAATGCTCCCTGGGGGCTGCTAGGAAGGGCGCTGGACTGGGAGGCACGACCTGGGTGGGAGGGTAAATATGGTGAAAACCGCTCTTTTAGAGGAAGGTGGTCTTTGGAGCTATGTAAAATTCCTGGGTGACTGGGTTGTCTGTCACAACCACTTTTAAAAGTTGTGGTGGTTAGAGTAACCCGTTAAAGTTTAGGCTTATCCTGGCAGTGGCTCTAATTTATCTTTTTAATACATGTGTGCTATGCTAGTCTCTTGTAAACAAAGCTACTGAGGACAGATATCAGAACCTCAGATGTGGTTGTTCTGAAACCTTGGGAGAGACTTTTTTTTATGGTTAGTCGAAAAGCATTTCTACTGAAGCCTAATTTAGATGTTTATCATAGTGATAGTAAAGTTTTTCCATTTGTTTTCTTCCATATCATTTGGATGCGAGAAGCTTCCTAAGAATTAGAGTACTGATTTTAGTGCCATTAAATCTGCTGGCCATTATGGATAGTGGTCCTGTTTTGTGGCTTACACAGAGTACTTGATTAAGTATATTTTGTCTGACAGGGAGCTTGATGGGAATTCAACTAAGACTGTAATCAAGAAAATTCTAATTATGACTTTGATTTATTAAAATCCAAATCAAGGAATAAGAAGTGACAGGGTCCCCTATGAATGTTGGCTCAAGCTACTTCAATACAAATGATTTAAAAAGAGAGTGTCACTGTTCTAGAACTGACAGATTCTCATTCCCTCAATCCAATCATCACTATTACAACGCAGAGTGGGGTGATAGTACGGCGTAGGTAGGTAGGAAAAAAATGCACTTACCTCACCGGCACTTCTGTGTTCAGGATAATATAATCTCATGCACACTTCTTAAGAGAGATGCTGATCTGAGATTCCATTCATAGAGCCATATACAGACATGAGCTATGCATATAATATAAATTATAAAATACAATCCATTGAGAATTCTAAAAAAGCACAACTTAGTTATCAGGTTGTGCAAATATCTCACGAGTGACATTTCCAATTTAAAAACTCCCAAGTTCATACAATTTTTATTATTTGGTAGTAAGTATGATATACTTAAAATACTAAAAATTTCCACTATCCGCTATTAGCAAGTGAAAATTCAACCATAGCAAGTAGAACTTTGCCCCTGGTGGGTTTGCCATGGACCCTCCAGGTTGGCAGTAAATGGCTACTTTTAGGCCTGTTTGAGTGTCTGGTAGTGTAGGGCTTGAAATTTTGAGGCCTGAAAATGAATGTAAAACAGTACGTGTAAAAAGCACCTTATCTGATTTCATACAAAACAAATCGAAAAGAATAATTACAAAATAACCAATGACATGACAAAAGGCTTGGATCCAGCCCCCCAAATCAGCTTTTCTTTTCTGTGTGGCTGTTTCAGCCTGATATTCACAATACTGTTTTCATTTCTGTAAAATTCAAGGTTTTATAAAATAACTCTGTTACTGTAAGTGAATCTTCTCCTGTTTGTTGGCAGAAGTGGTTATTACAAGCAGTACTATTTTGGTGATTTAGTGAACTTTTGTGAGCAAAGTCTCAAATCCATGAAGTCTGTGTCATGTCAGAGCAATCCCCAACATGATTTTGTGGAAAGACCTGAACAACCCACGGCATGGTTTTGTAGGAAGACCTGAACAATCCATGGCATGGTCTTGTAGAAAGACCCAACATGGTCTTGTAGAGAGGCCTAGATAATCCACAGCAAGGTCTTGTAGAAAGACCCAACATGATCTTGTAGAGAGGCCTAGATAATCCACAGCAAGGTCTTGTAGAAAGACCCAACATGATTTTGTTGAGAGGCCTAGATAATCCACAGCATGGTCTTGTAGAGAGGCCTAGATAATCCACAGCATGGTCTTGTAGAGAGGCCTAGATAATCCACAGCATAGTCTTGTAGAGAGGCCTAGATAATCCACAGCATAGTCTTGTAGAGAGACCTAGATAATCCATAGCATGGTCTTGTAGAATAGACCTGAGCAATCCCTAGCATGGTCTTGTAGAGAAGACCTGAGAAATTTCCAGCATGGTCTTGTAGAAAGACCCAAACTTCCTGAATAGGTTGTTCATTAGACTCCCCATAATCATTTTAACTCCTCAACATGCATGGTTGATGTAGAGAGAAACTATTCCACAAGTCCTCTATACAGGCATAGTGGGTTCTCTAGTGTGATGCTTTTGTGTAATACCTCTTTAATTGGAACTCAACTGCAGAATTTTCTGAGGGCAGGAACAGTAAGTTTCACCTCCTATTATATTGGAGTGAAATCAGTGGACTGTATCTTTAAATAATAAGCAGGAAAATGCCAAGTTAGTTCCAACTTGAATAAGATGGAAAAAATAATAATAATTTTAATAATGAAGTTTTAGCCTTAGCAGCAATTCTTATTTGTCAACTGAGAGTTTAAAGAAATTAAATACTATAATTAATTGATATGACTTGCTTTCCTTGACAAAAGATTTACTTAACTTAGAAGCACTCTGGCACTGGAAGGGTTAATTCACCCAATGGAGGAGGAGAAAGGAGTCTCTTTTAACAAACTGCAATTTAGTAGTGAGAGAAAGGAAGTCCGTTTGTTCAAGCCGAGGTCTGAGAGAGGAGAAGGTAGGAATCCGTTTACAAGCCGAGGTCTGAGAAGTGGAGAAGGTAGAAATCCGTTTACAAGCCGAGGTCTGAGAAGTGGAGCCGGTAGCATCAAGTAGAGCAGCTGATCTCACTGCCGCACCTGAGTGAATAATCCAGCCCTTTGAATCTGGCGCGGTCTTCCTAAGTATCGTGGAAAGACCGCGTCAGAAAAAAGGGCGGAGCTAAGCGCCGTGAACCCGGAAGTGGGTTCCGGCGGCAGCATGAATGTTAGGTATACCTGACAGTACCCCCTTCTCATGGGGCATCCTCTGGGTGCACTTATTTCGGTTTAGAGGGGTAGCGTTTGTGAAAAGCATCAACTAATCTCTTTGCATGAACATTAGATGAATCTTCCCAGGTATCTTCATCAACTCCATAACCTTTCCATCTGATAAGGTATTGTAAAGAGCCACGGTGGATACGAGAATCCAAAATCTTATGAATTTCATATTCTTCTTCACCTTGGACGATGATAGGTTCAGGAGTTGTTACTATTTCTCTATGGAAAGGATCAGGGATGTGTGGTTTAAGCAAAGAGACATGGAATACTGGATGAAGTTTAAAACTTGGAGGAAGTTTTAATTTAACAACGTTATCATTGATGATTGTAGTTATTTGAAAAGGACCAAGAAAAAGAGAGCTCAATTTCCCTGAAGGACGGTTTGTGGTAATATTTTTTGAAGAGAGCCAGACAAGATCCCCCTCTTTATAAGGAGGGGGAATTCTTCTATTATGGTCAAAAAACTTTTTCTGGTAGTTTTGGGCGAGTTGAAGATTCTCCCGTAATTTAAGGAATAGAGAGGACATAAATTCATTTTTTGAAGTAACCGTGGGATTGGATGAAGAAATAGATTGGATGGGAAATGAGGACGGATGAAAACCATAGTTGGAGAAAAAAGGAGTCATTTTCGTACTAGAATGAATGGTATTATTGTAAGAAAATTCAGCCATAGGTAACCAAGTGGTCCAGTCATCTTGCAGGTATGAACAATAACATCGGAGATATTGTTCCAAACATTGATTAACTCTCTCTGTTTGCCCATTAGTTTGGGGATGATAGGCAGAAGAGAGTTTGCGTTGAATTTGAAGAGAGAGACACATCTCTTTCCAGAATTTGGAGGTAAATTGTGTCCCCCTATCAGAAATAATTTCTTCTGGAAGACCATGAAGCTTTACAATATTATCAATAAAGACTTTGGACAATTCTACGGAGGAGGGTAATTTTTTTAAAGAGATGAAATGGGACATTTTAGTGAAGCGGTCCACAACAACAAGAATAGTGGTGAACTGTCGGGATGGAGGAAGGTCAACGAGAAAATCCATAGAAATGGATTGCCAAGGTTTTTCTGGAATAGGTAAGTTAAGTAGTAATCCAAAAGGTTGATTATGTTCAGATTTGGACCTTTGATAGATAGGACAAGTTTTGACATATAATTCAATGGTTCTATCTTGGCGAGGCCACCAATAATATCGTGAAGTTAGTTCAAGAGTTTTCTTTATTCCAGGATGTCCAGCTAGAGGTGAAGTCGAGGGTCTGATGAATCCTTTACGTAAATTTTCATTAAGATATTCTTTTAAGGTCTGCAATTCCTTTTCAGAAAGTGGATAAATGTGTCCATAAGGAATGGGAGCACCAGGTATTAGATCTATTGGGCAATCATATGCTCGATGAGGTGGAAGTGTTTCCGCTTCTTTTTTACAAAAGACATCTGAAAAGTCAGAGTAGAATGGAGGTATAATTGATTCCTGAGTAGTTTGGAGAATAGGAATATGTTGGAAGCAGGTTTTTTTACAAAAGTCAGAAGGAAAAGAAATGGAAAAGGGTGACCATTTAATTAAAGGATCATGAGTTTTTAACCAATTAATTCCTAGAATGACGGGATAAAGTGGAGATTTAATAACATCAAATGTAAGGAATTCTGTATGTACGTTATTGGTAATCATTCTTAGAGGAATTGTCTCATCTTTTATGGGTCCTGAGGATATAAATGAACCATCAATAACTCTGATTGGAATAAAATTGGTTTTTCGAACACACGGAATTTTATTCTTTGTAACAAAAGAAAAATCAAGGAAGGTTCCATTAGCACCAGAATCAATAATGGCTTCAGTCACGATTCTTTTTGTATCCCACTGTAATATGAGAGATATAGAAAAATAAGTAGATGTTTTCCTTTTTTGAAGAACGTTCAATATAGAAGTAGATGAATGAAGCTTACCAGCTTTTGAATGGATTAGTAGAGGACATTCTGGGATTAGATGTTCTTTTGAAGCACAATACATGCACAAATTTAGTTGTCTCCTTCTTATCCTTTCTTCCGAAGTAAGAGGGCTTCTTATTATACCAACTTCCATAGGTTCATTTTGAGGAAGAGATTTTTCAGGAATTTTTGGAGTAGTAAAATGTTTTCTCCAGTTAGAAGTAGTAAGAACTTTTTCAGCCCTTCTTTCTCTTAGACGTCTGTCAATACTAATGGAAAGTTGAATCAATGCATTTAAGGTGGGAGGAAGTTCAGTACGAGAGAGTTCATCTTTCACAGCTTCTGATAATCCGAGACGGTATTGATTGCGTAGTGTAATGTCATTCCATTGGGTTTCTGTAGCCCATCTTTTAAATTCGGCAATGTAATCTTCAACAGGTCTGTTCTTTTGGTGGAGAGTTCTGATGTTTAAATCAGCAGTAGCCTGTTTATATGGATCTTCATATAATAAAGACATAGCTTCAAAAAATTCATCCAATGAATCTAATATGGGATCATCATTCTCTAAAAAGGAATGGGCCCAAGCCATAGGTTCACCTCTTAGAAAGGAAATTACTGAACAAACTTTTGACCTTTCAGTGAGGTAAGATCGAGGTTTCAAAGCTATCAGAAGTTTGCAAGAATTTAAAAACTCTCTGTACTTTGTTCTATCTCCATAAAATTTTTCTGGATTACAGACAGCAGGATCACCAGCCGATTGAAGAGCGGCATGAGGAAGATGGCCTTGCATGTCTCTAACATAGGTTAAAATTCTCTCATTTGTAATTTGCAATTCTTGTAACCCTTGAGCAATTGTATCTACTCTATTGGTTGGAGCAGAAACTTGAGAGTTAATATCTGCTGGTTCCATTGAATTGGCTGGATTATTCTGTGATGCTTTTGTGTAATACCTCTTTAATTGGAACTCAACTACAGAATTTTCTGAGGGCAGGAACAGTCAGTTTCACCTCCTATTATATTGGAGTGAAATCAGTGGACTGTATCTTTAAATAATAAGCAGGAAAATGCCAAGTTAGTTCCAACTTGAATAAGATGGAAAAAATAATAATAATTTTAATAATGAAGTTTTAGCGTTAGCAGCAATCCTTATTTGTCAACTGAGAGTTTAAAGAAATTAAATACTATAATTAATTGATATGACTTGCTTTCCTTGACAAAAGATTTACTTAACTTAGAAGCACTCTGGCACTGGAAGGGTTAATTCACCCAATGGAGGAGGAGAAAGGAGTCTCTTTTAACAAACTGCAATTTAGTAGTGAGAGAAAGGAAGTCCGTTTGTTCAAGCCGAGGTCTGAGAGAGGAGAAGGTAGGAATCCGTTTACAAGCCGAGGTCTGGGAGAGGAGAAGGTAGAAATCCGTTTACAAGCCGAGGTCTGGGAGAGGAGAAGGTAGAAATCCGTTTACAAGCCGAGGTCTGAGAAGTGGAGAAGGTAGAAATCCGTTTACAAGCCGAGGTCTGAGAGATGAGAAGGTAGAAATCCGTTTACAAGCCGAGGTCTGAGAAGTGGAGCCGGTAGCATCAAGTAGAGCAGCTGATCTCACTGCCGCACCTGAGTGAATAATCCAGCCCTTTGAATCTGGCGCGGTCTTCCTAAGTATCGTGGAAAGACAGCGTCAGAAAAAGGGGCGGAGCTAAGCGCGTGAACCCGGAAGTGGGTTCCGGCGGCAGCATGAATGTTAGGTATACCTGACATCTAGTCCCCAAGAGAATTAATGGTTATCCCCTATCACACTACTCAATGATGGCGTTGAGTGATCTGAATTACAATGCAACCTGCATTAGAAGGAGAGGCCTATGGTTAAGATATCACTGCCTGTTTGTACTTTCTCTGACTGTCTGCAGTCAGATTGTGAATTAAAAGCCCCTCACTCAGTGTTGTTGGGGCTGTGCTGTGTACATATTCTGATAAGGAAGTCTTTCTGCTGTAAGGGGGGCGTGGCTACAGAGGCAAGCTTATGGGGCAACATTTGGCAAACCATTTTTTTGTGCTTTGTGCAAAAGCTATAAATATTTGAGAATGCAAACAACTACAGCATATTAACAATGCCAAAACCTTTCAAATGCAATAAAGCCCGGAGTGTCCCTTTAAGTTACTAGAAAAGATGGAAAAGAGAGATTTGTGTGCCAAAATGCAACAGTCAGATAGCATAAGACACATGTAAATAGCTGAAAGCAAACAGTGCTTAGAAAAGCTTAAATTAAACAAAAGTAACAGAAATGAGCTTTTAACCATGCTGAACACAAAAAGGTTCCCTTTGTTAGTATCCCTTTATTCACTTCTTCAATTCAAATTAATTTAAACATAGAATGTGACGGCAGATAAGAACCATTCGGCCCATCTAGTCTGCCCAATTTTCTAAATACTTTCATTAGTCCCTAGTCTTATCTTATACTTAGGATAGCCTTATGCCTATCCCACGCATGCTTAGACTCCTTTACTGTGTTAACCTCTACAACTCCAGCTGGAAGGCTATTCCATGCATCCACTACCCTCTCAGTAAAGTAATACCTCCTGATATTATTTTTAAATTTAATTGCTGTGTGAGCATATTTTTTTTCTGCCTAATGTGGGCATCATTCAGCACTTAACTAGTGCAATATTTCTCTCTTTTGGGTCAAACATGTTAGTCAGTAAAACATTAAATTGTTTTAGAAAGGGAAAATATTTTTATAACAACCTTAACGTGAAAATCAGCTGGTAACACCATATTGAGGCAAGGCACCTGCTATCCATCTTGTGTAATTAGTACTAATACCATATGGCCAGTATTCTAATACTACAGGGAAATTGCCTGGATTAGCGTTTTCAAAAATAAAGAAAAAGAAGATACTAAATGAAAAGTTAGTTATTTTCATTTGTTAACAATATAACTTAAAATATGTGTATATTTAAAAAAAAAAAAATGTTTCCCGAAATGAGTGTTTTCATTTGGCTAATTCCTCGTCTATAAAATTGCAAGCTTTATAATAAACACATTATAATATTAAAGAAAGAAAAGTAACGATGAATGGCTGTTTCTGTGACCATAGTGTGTGCTAGCGTTCCACATGATTTTTCATTTGGCTACTATAATTATGGTCATTTGGCACTGATGTTAACCACTAGCAGCCAATAGTAGTTTTATTTAATTTTGTCCTCATCACAGTGTGAGAATAAGAGATACCTCTACACACTGGGCAGAGCTACTGACGTCTAGAACTGTCAATCTCTCAACTGTCACCAGTGACGGCTGCACAATAATTGGCTGTGTCTATGGACGCAGGATTCTCGGTAGACCTCAATGCTGTACTTTCGCACAATTGCGAGAATACAGAAGTGACGTCGACTTGTGACGCATGCGAGGACCAGCCAAAAGAAGATGGTGTTGCCCGCAAAGAACCAGTTCAGGTAAGTAAATCTCACTCTTCGATGAGATTTCTATACAACCCAGCCACCGGACCACCAACGATGATCTTGCCATACGATGACAGTGACGCTTAACTTCCTATTCCTTGTTTAGACTTATAACTAGTGTTGTGGGTGGACAGCTTCTCTATATCTTCACCTTTACCCCCTCAAGGCTTCTGTATCACAGTCACACACTTCAATGTAAATAGAACATCACTGCACAAAGATACACTAAGAGGCTGTGGTGAAGACCACAACAAAGAGAAGTCAAAAACTTATGTGGACAATAAACCAGTTATTAGATGAGTTATGATTCCCTTGTTCATTTCAAAACTGCCAAAACGTTTCACTGGAGGTAATCCTATTTCCTAGTTGTATGATCAAGGAAGCTAGCAGCGGTTACAATTCCCTGGGATTGAGGACATATCCCGCTAACTTTAATGCCAACGGGTAAATATAGGTGGATTGGTGGCCAGCAACAATATATCAGCTCACATCACTATGTTTATTGCTCTTCCTTCGATGAAAGCTGATTCTGCCGGCCTCAGACAACGAACTGAAAAGGGAGGCAAGTTCAGGACAGGGATGTAATAAAAACTAATGATTTGACCTACCTTCCACTGAACTTCTTAATGCAAGATTTTGAGGTGAGTTCCACTAAAATTCATGAGGACAAATGGGGAGATATATGACCAGTAAATTAACAGACTGCTCATTTTTAGAGGAGCTTCTAGACTTCTAGAGCAGGATTTATTACAAATGTTTCCTACGACCTTATATTGGACCGCATGCACTATTATTATTTAGCTAACACTCTCTAGATATAAGCTACTTACTATCGGAATCCAGCTGAGCTGGACATGGTTTCCAATTTCCAATGCATTGCATTCCATGACCAGCAACCAGCATTGATTTCCGCAGAATTTTTATATTGCAAGTGAAGGGTAATATAACCACTTTCTGCCTTCTTGTCAAATCTATGTCAGATTACGATATACAACATTATACTACTCCGAAAAGGCTCTGCAATAAAGTGGTTGATTTTTAAAGTAAAAAGACTGAATTCCATGATGAATAAGTAAAGACATTCAAATTGATCTGGGTGGCCTGTGATAGTGAGGGAACTCTTCCTTATTGTACTGTATGTGACAAAATCAATACTACTGATCATCCATATTATGTTTGTTTGCTGCAGTCATGCTCTGGCAATTTTGTAGGACTGTTATACTAGGATTTCTTTAAATGTTTACACTGCAGCTAGGAAATCTGAGCAGGGACAGGATGATAAATCTTAAAGCGGCACTGTCATGGCCACACCTTTTTTTTAACCCCTCTCCTGATGCTTCTACACTTTATTGTCCCCCCAATCACCCGCAAATGCCTGTAGGTGCCCCATTTCACCTTTTTTGTACGTCATTATTTCTGCTTCAGACTTATTTCTTAAGTGCCGCCTTTTTTGTGTTCCTGGAAATGCCATTTACCACATCGCCTTCATCTGCCCACACTAGCTCGTGTGGTTGCATTCCTACACATGACCACTTCACAGAACGTTCGGGAAAGGGCGAGAGAAGGCAACCCGAGAATACGGAGGTAAAGTGAGTGAGTAGTGTAAAAAACCTTCATAGACACAGGAAGTGGAGCTTACTTACGCTCCACCCAAAGTCTAAGAAAGTCAAGCATAGGAAAAATACTTAAGTATTCATACATATATTATGCATTTAGTTACAAATAGATGAAAAAAAAGAAAGACAGAGTAGGAGAGAGCAAGAGAAAAGGAAGCGATTGGAAAAAGGTAAGTACTGCGTGACAGTACCGCTTTAACAGTGATTTCACAGTCCTATCCAAAATGCCTTGCTTAAATCTAAGGACTGCATACAGACTGTATCTATAGGAAGTATAAACGGCACTGCACCCAACCAAGTATTGAATAGAGCAGAACCCTCAATGTTTATACAGCAAAGAATGGACAGCTCACAGGAGTTTGTAACATATACAACCCAGCAAGGTGAGTAAAATGTGTTTTGCTACAGATATACAGCGATGAACAGACGGTCTCACAGGAGTATGTGGAAAATATCTATTGATGCACACAGTCAGCCGTTTTGGCTACAGAACCATAATCATGTGTGATGAAGGCTCTGTAGCTTACTATATCTGTAGAGATGGCACCAATTGACATCTTCTGGATTTGTCTAATCGTGTTAAGGTGAGAAATCTCCCATTTGTGGTTAATAAAGCATATGTTTCATTATGCATACAGTGATTATGAATACAGACATTATAACGGTGGGGGATGACAAAAGAGTTAGGACATCTTTTTAACCTGTTTATAACAATGAGAGTATTTTTTTAATGATTTTTTTTCTGTTTGTGTTAATGTTTTTACTATTTGCCAACTATTTATTAATGTCAACTTTTATTTAGATCAGAACAAAAGATGCACCCACATGTTAACCAAGGCATTACTAGCAGTTTCAAACAGTTTCTTAGGCAGAGAACATGTTAAAAATCTTAAAGGGACACTCCATACACCTAAATAACTTTAGCTTGCTGAATTGCTTTATGGGTAAAGAGTGTGTCCTATTTTATTCATTTTACAAACAGTGCAGATTTCAATTGAAATTGGCACTTTTATAAATTTCCCTGGTTACACCCCCTGGCGTTTAAACAACATATTCTGTTACTTGCCGTTTGGTTAGCTCAGTGAAGCTAAACTCAAGAAGCAGCAATTGCTCAGAGCACCTGCCTTGCAAAGACTTCTCATTGACCTTCATTAGTCTGTGATTGGACAGCCACAGAAAGTCTGAGCTGGGGAAGAAGGGGAGGGCTTGCAAAGGCTGCATATGAGATCTGCAACTTTAGCAAATTGTTTTTAGATATACCTTGAATTTTAATAAATGCATTCATGCTTTCATATCTACTAAATTGTTTTAAAAAAATAAACATTATTCCATTGGAGTGATCCTTTATATTACACATTCCTTAACATTACCATACCACCTAACATTTAAAACGGACACTTTTAGGGGTGTCAATGGGGTTGTGACCAGAGGCAGGGCTGTTCTGAGAAATCTTAGGTGACTTACTAATAACAATATATGCAACTAAAATGAACATAAACAATGTATATGTAACTAGAAAAGCTACAATTTCTGGGGAAATTGTGTGAAGTGTTCTTGCCTCCACCGGTAGTCTACAACTGGAGGGGGCGGAGTAACTATTATTTATTTATATAGCACATTTAATTGCAACGTTGTTGCCCAAAGTGCTTCAGTTACATTAAACCATACATTTATAAAAACATTAGCAGGTGTACAAAAAGGCCCTGTCTATGACATCACTTGCTGCTCCAGCCTGGCACAGGTCAGAGTATTTTGGCGGTTGCCATCTTCAAACGGTCATATTTTAAAAACTATAAATCCTACAGCAAAGAGCTTTATATTGTGAGAATTACGAGACCCAGACCTACATTTTGATGCATAGTATGTCTCTGAAATATTAACAGTGAAGGCACAGTCGCAGTTTAGAAATTGCCCTTCAAGTTTGAGCTGGCTAGAGTGGAGTTTCAATGAATGTCAATGGACGGTGTGAGTTGCAAACATATGGTCATATTGTGAAAACTATCAGGACTATGGCTTAGCCGTGGACATTTTTAGTGGCAGCAGGGATAACTGAACGTTTTGATATAAGATTTGTGTAGGTGGGCTTGAAAATGAGGGAGTGGTGTCAGTTTAGAAATCATGTCCTGATTTTTCAGCTTTTGCCAGCTCCCACTCTAGTTTTGAACATTTTGCCATTCATTCCTATGGGACCAATTTCGCCACAAGAACCACGATATTCCGTGAACCATTCGGTGAAACGTTCCACAAAGTAATAGCAATCCGATTGGGAACAATCCGCACGTTTCGGTATATTACTGTCTATGTAGTGTAAAAACTGTGGGAGGAGTTAGGGTGGTAAATTTGGCTATAATAAGAATGAGATAACATTAAGTGTGATTATAAGCATATTTACCTCTGATGAGCAACCACTGGCTAAGCGCACATCAGAGATTCTAGTTGTCTTTCCTTATAGCATTGCATATTATTAGGCACCTTACTGCATGAACAATTTGCGTATTTACAAAACATTGATGAGAAGCCTGTAGTTTCCTCCTTATTTTTAATCTTGTGTTTTTAGTTCAGTTTTTACTGTTCCTGATTTGCTAAGTCACGTATCACAGCACAGCTTGCTACTATTAGAATCAATTGAAAATATTGGAGCAGCCAGGAGCTAGTTGGAGGAGGAGGAGGTAATTTTGGGGGTGCCCTCTACGGCACGTATAGGCAGATTAGGGACTTACTCTCCTGTCGGCTCTTTTCTCCATCTCCCCCTCCTGCTGTACAGTATCTGTTTATGTTCATATTTACATTCATACTTACCTATTTTCATTTACCTCCTATTTCATAGCTGTTACATTAGACCAGACTGTGAGCTCCAGTCTGTATAGTCTATGTGTGTGACTGTTATATTTGAGTGTCTACATAGGTTATATTACTGTTAACTGTTTTTTGTTACAACAGTCTTACTATCCCGTTAGTGTAGCAGGCAATTGCTTCTACAATTGTATGAATTACCTATATTAACCTTCATAGCACTGTTAATGTGCTTTTCATTGTTGGATATATTAATTGTCCATATTTGGATGTTTTTTAACTTAGAATAAAAGTTAAGTTTTACATATATCTTCAGCTGGGTGTATTGGGTTTAAAACTTTTTTGTTGATGTATCATACGTGTGTTTGTGATTAACTTGCTCTACGTTAACATCTTAGTTGTTTCTTTCAATGATTATTTCATAATTTAGGGGTTGTCCCCCATTTTGTCGGTGGTGATTACCGGTAGTCATTTTTAACAATAAGACGGATTTCTAGAAACATCTAATGTATCTTAAAAACTTATTACTGTGAGTATTATTGCTCTGTTATTCACTCAGACAACAACAATTTGGAGCTACTAAAAATGAGGGTCACTATGATAAATAAGAGGGGCAGAGGGATTTGGGCCCAAAATAAGGTGTTTCCTTCCTAAATAGGCATTTCTGGAAAGTATGCATTAGACCAGGGGTGGGGAACCTTCGGGCCTCCAGATGTTCTGCACTATATTTACCATAATACTCTTCCAGCTATAACGCTGCAACATAAAAGGAGATGCAGTACAAAACATCTGGAGGGCCTCAGGTTCCCCACCCCTGCATTAGACAGTCCCATTTTGCTTTTAACCACTTAAGGATTAAACTTCTGGAATAAAAGGGAATCATGACATGTCACACGTCATCAGGGCCGGCGCTACCTGTTAGGCGGACTAGGCAGCCGCCTAGGGCGCCCTTTGGGAAGGGGCGCCGCCAGGAGCGCCGGCCCCCCCCTCATGCTGCAGCCGCCCGAGCCCTCTGTAGAGAGCCTCAGGCGGCTGCAGCTTTGCCCGGGCTGGTGCGTCCATGAGGGCACACCGCACCACCCGGGCGCAGTATGAGGAGAGTGGCAGAGAGGAGGGAAGCGCTCAGCACTTCCTCCTGTCACTCCCTCACTGTAGCGTGGCCGAGCTCTGTATGGTCCGCGGGTACAGGGAGCATCTGTCTCCTGTACCCGGCCGGACTAAAAGGAAGTGCACACACAGTGTGCACTTCCTTTTAGTCCGGCTGGGTACAGGAAACAAAAGCTCCCTGTACCTGCGGACCATACAGAGCTCGGCCACACTACAACAGTGGTGGTGGGGGGGAATAAAGAAATAGAGGAGGGGGGGATAAAGAAATTGGGAGGGAGGGAGAAGATGAAATTGGGGGGGGGGGAGAAGAGTAAATTGGGGGGAGAAGAGGAAATTGGGAGGGGGAGAAGAGGAAATTGGGAGGGGGGGAGAAGGAAATTGTGGGAGGGGGGAAGAAGGAAATTGTGGGTGTGGAGGGGAGAAGGAAATTGTGTGGGGGGAAAAGAGATTAACATCCATCACACACACACAATCACACACAATGCACCCCTTTCACACAGAAAAACACACAAAGCATTACACACACAGACACACATACACAAGCAATGCAACCTGTAAGGAAATCAAGTATAGCTGAACCGCTTTGATAATTCCTCCTGCAATGCCAGCGTCTAAGGTAGTTCTAAGCAATGAAGTCCATAAGAAATATAACAGCTTCCCAAGATAATCCCCTTGGTAAAGCATACGAATTCCCAAATAACAGTCAGAGTCCAGAATCAGGATACAAGTAGATCTGAGGTCTGGAATCTCCAGCCTGCTTTTTATTGAGGTTACAGACAAAAAGTACACACCCAGGGGGAGGCATTAAATCACCAATCAGGTATAGGTTACAGCCCACACCTCCCTCCCCTCTGATAAACAGTTAACTTCATTAAAACGTGCACTATTTTACCCCAGTTCTGGATGTACCCCAAAAACAGGGGGTACACCTTTAAATTTGGTACCGCTGGATAGTTCTCATTTGTGGGGACAACATATCAAAAAATCAGTCCATTCGGATGAATGGTTCGGGAGTTATGGAACACTAAAGTTTTGACCGACCGCACGGACCATCTAGCCGAAAATAGTTCCATAAGTTTTGGCCCTGCGGTCGGTCTCCGTTTAGGCGAATAAAAGAGACGAAAGCCCTGCCATCCATTCGCATCTTTGTGATCGTTGAAATCCCCATACTAAGTTACAGGTAACTACCGAACGGCCGGTGATTCGGTCGTTCCCGTGCGAAGTTCTGGATGTATGGAGGTCTCAGCGGTGTTCGCCTGTTTGCGTATCCGATTTTAGTTCCACGCGTTGACGGGCAAACACCGCTGTTCGCACGTAAAATGGCCGCGGCCACGTGTAAAGTGCCGAAATGGCGGCCACCTATATTTTACACAGGGAATTCGCCTGAATCCATCCGAAGGGTAGAAATGAAAGCTATATGCCGAATTCCAGCTGAATTTGGTGAATTAACTGTACAAAAAAAGTAGAAATCCTGATTAACGGAGTCATTTCTTCACACTGCTCCCCTATAAGTCCATAGGTCGGCATACCCGCCTAGACCCTGTCGGGTTGGCTTGGGGATGTCCGATGAAAGTACGTTTTTAGGTGTCCAATTCGGTCTGGCGGGACAGACCATCCGCATTCCCATTTTGTTTACCCGGACGGTACTGCATGGTAAAATTGTATGGTTGGAGAGCTAAGCTCCACCGGAGTAGCCTGGGGTTGTCACCAGCTTCCCGGTTGAGCCATACCAGGGGGTTGTGGTCGGTCATAAGGGTAAACGCTCGCCCATACAGATAGGGCTGAAGTTTCTTGAGGGCCCACACGAGGGCCAAGCACTCTTTTTCTACGGTGGCATAGCTGACTTCTCGGGGCAAAAGTTTACAGCTGAGGTATGCCACCGGGTGTTCCATGCCATCCGCCCCCACCTGGCTTAGCACGGCTCCCAGCCCAAACATGGAGGCATCTGTGTGGACAAGAAATTGTTTAGTGTAATCGGGTGCTGCCAACACAGGGGCCTCACTCAATGCCGCTTTGAGCTTCTGGAAAGCGTCCGTGCACTCTGGGGTCCAGGAGACCTGTTTGGGAAGGGCCTTTTTGGTAAGGTCCGTGAGGGGCTTGGCCAGGGCGCTATATTCTGGGACGAACTTTCTATAATACCCGGCCGTCCCTAAGAAAGCCAGTACCTGGGTTTTGGTCCGGGGTTGGGGCCAGTTAGCTATGGCCTCTACCTTAGCGGGCTCTGGGCGTTGTCTACCGGAGCCGACCCGGTGGCCTAGATACTGGACCTCGGCTAGGCCTACGTGACATTTGTCGGGTTTCAAAGTGAGCCCTGCGAGGTGGATTCGTTCGAGTACCCTGGACACATGACCCAGATGGTCTCCCCATGTGCGGCTATAGATGGCAATATCATCTAGATACGCACATGCGAAGTCCTGAAACCCCTCCAGGAGCCTATCCGCCATCCGCTGAAACGTAGCCGGGGCGTTCTTCATCCCATAGGGCATAACCTTGAATTGGTATAGCCCAAAAGGGGTGACGAACGCCGACTTGGGGATGGTCGCAGGCTCCAAGGGGATCTGCCAATAACCCTTGCACAGGTCCAGAGTAGTCAAGTAGTTCCCCCCCGCCATACGGTCTAAGAGCTCATCTATTCTAGGCATGGGGTAGGCATCGGTTATGGTACGGTCGTTAAGCCTCCGGTAATCTACACAGAAGCGCGTAGTGCCGTCGCGCTTCGGTACTAGTACCACCGGGGAGGCCCAAGGACTTTGGGAGGGTTCTATTACCCCTAGCCGTAACATATCCCTTAACTCGGTGAGCATACTCTCACGTACTGCTTCCGGGATCCGATATGGCTGTTGCCGTAGGGGCGTCTCTCCCTGGGTTTCCACACGGTGTACCGCAGCGGAGGTATAGCCGGGGGTAGCGGAAAACATCTCTCGGTATCCCTGCAGCAGTTGAGTAGCCTCACCTTTCTCTAGGAGGTCTAAATTTTGACCCAAGCTTACTTGGTCAATAGTACAGGGGGTGGTATCCAGTAAGTCAGGAAGGGGTAGCCCTTCACTATCCTCTGTGGCGGGGGCGCACACGGCGCCCACCTCCTCTGTTCTTTCAAAATATGGTTTGAGCATGTTCACATGGAAGGCTTTGGTCAGCCTTTCATCTGAGCATTTGCTCACGATGTAGGTAGTTTCGCTAACCTGTTCCACTACCTTAAAGGGTCCCTGCCAGGCTGCTTGCAGCTTGTCCTTTTTAACTGGCCTCAGAGCCAGTACCTTCTGCCCTAAGTCCAGCACTCTATCTTGGGCCCTCCTATCGTACCACTTTTTCTGGTCCTCCTGGGCCGCCTGCAAGTTCTCCCGAACTGATTCGGTGAGGGCCCGCAGACGGTCCCGGAACTCCAGGACATACTGGACGATAGGGACTCCCCCCTCATCTGTATTGCCCTCCCAGTGTTCCCGTACGAGCTCCAGTGGGCCCCGAACTTTTCTCCCGTACAGGAGTTCGAAGGGGGAAAACCCAGTGGAGGCCTGGGGCACCTCACGGTAGGCAAACAGAAGGTGGGGAAGGAATTTTTCCCAATTCTTGTGGGACTCTGTAAAAGTTTTTAGCATCTGTTTTAGGGTGCCATTGAAACGTTCACAGAGCCCGTTAGTCTGGGGATGATACGGGGCGCTGAACAGGGGCTGCACTCCACAGCTCTGCCACAGTTGTTGCGTCAGGGTAGCTGTGAACTGCGTCCCCCGATCGGAGAGTATCTCCTGCGGGAAACCTACTCGGGTGAATATCTGAATAAGGGCCTCTGCCACGGTCTCGGCCTCTATATTGGTGAGGGCGACTGCCTCCGGGTATCTAGTGGCGTAGTCGACCACCGTTAGGATAAACTTTTTGCCCGACGGGCTGGGGCGACTGAGGGGTCCTATTAAATCCACCGCTACTCGGTGGAAGGGCTGTTCGATGATGGGTAGGGGGTGAAGCTTAGCCTTCCGAAGGTCTCCCCTTTTTCCTACCCTTTGGCATACATCACATGTCCTGCAATAGTACTTGAGGTCCTGGGTGGCTCTGGGCCAGAAGAAGGTTTGAGTTAACCTGTCTCTGGTCTTTTTGACCCCTAAATGTCCTGCTAGGGGAATGTCATGACTGAGTTTTAACAACTCAGCCCGAAATTTACGGGGCACAACTAACTGTCTTTTTATGACCTGGGTAGCCCCCTGTCCCACCCCCTCGGTTACCCTATATAGCAACCCCTTATACCACTCAAATTTTTCGTGCGGGTTGTTCTCGGGGGTAGCGGCCGCGGCCTTCCTATAGCCTTCTAATGTGGGGTCAGTACGCTGTTCCTGTTCAAACCCCTGGGGGGTATCCCAGAAGGGTACGGGGGGATCGGGTAAGGGAGGTATTTCGAATCTTACCTGGTTTTCCTCAGAGTGCAGTGGAGCTTCCAGTCTGGCTTGAGCTCGGGTGGTAACCGGGTAGGCCTCGGCAGGGGGGTCTCGGGCTAGTTGAGAGGTTAGGCATCCCACATCATTTCCCAACAAAACCTCGGCGGGCAGTTCTTGCATAATCCCCACCTCCAGTTGTTTAGACCCGGAACCCCAATCAACAAGCATATTAGCGGTGGGCAGTTTGTGAATAGCGCCCCCAGCCACCCTTACAGCGACTGTGCGTCCGGTGCGAGCTTGTGCTCTGACCGTGTGGGGCTGTACCACCGTCAAAGTAGCCCCAGAGTCTCTCAGCGCCCGGGCCCCCACGCCATCGACGGTAATCCATTGGCGGTGGTGGTCCCGGTTGTCCCCCCCAGCTTGTACTGGATTGACCTCATGTAATACACTCCACTGTTCTTCGTGGTTAAGGGCAGGTCCTGTGTGTTCCTGTTGCACACAGTGAGCAGCTGCCCTGGGTTGTTGTGGGGCTGGCCGTTCCCAGCTTCCCCGGTTTAAGCGAGGGCACTGATACTTGTAATGTCCTGGTTGCTTGCAGTAGTGACACACTGCAGGAGGTCGAGGTGTGTTTGCTGGGTTCGGTGGGGGGTTACCTATGGCAGGTCTGGGTGGAGCCGGGTTTGTTGGAGCTGTGTACTGAGGCTTAAATGGTGGTCTGCTCGCCCCTTGCTCCTTCCTCCTGTTATCCTGGTACTCGTCCGCTAGCCTAGCGGCCTCCTCCACGGTTTTTGGTTTCCTATCTTTTACCCAGTCTTTTATGTCCTCTGCAGTATGATTAAAAAATTGCTCCAGTATCACTAGTTGCAAAGCTTCTTCTAGGGTGGTTGCCTGGCAGCCCTTCATCCAATTGCGGGCTGCCCGCTGCAGGCGAAAAGCCCATTCCGTATGGGAATCTCTCCCAGTCTTTCTCAGGTCTCTAAACTTTTTCCGGTATGCCTCCGGAGTTACCGCATATCTGGCCAACAAAATGTCTTTGATTTTCTCATAATTATGTATGTCCCCCTCAGGTACTGCTCGCAGCGCCTCGGCTGCTCTACCTGACAATTTACTGCTGAAGACTGCAGCCCATTTGGTGGAGTCTAATCCCTCCAGTGCACACTGACGTTCAAAGTCTTGCAAGTAACTGTCAATTTCCATTTCATTGTCAACAAATGATTTAAACGCTGCATAATTTACCTTCTTTGGTATTTCCCCAATACTTCTCGGGGAGTGTAGCAAATCCCCCTGTGACGATCTGTCCCGGTCATCTCGCTCTTTTTGCGCTTGTCTGGCTTGTGCTACGACCTGCAGTATCGCCTCTGAGGATGGATTGGGTCCCAATAAACTGAGTGTCCATCGGATGTCCTTTTGCATCACGGTTTCTTCCTCTTGATCCATCTCTATATTACTGGTATTATCGCTCTGCATTAGCTCCGCAATTAACGTGGCTTTTGTTTTGTTACTTGCCACTCTGCCTCGAGCTTCCAGTAAGTCCTTTAGCGTGGTTCTTTTAAGTAGCTGGTACTGCTGAGCCATTCATTCCTTTGCTTGTTTTGAAATGTCCATTTGGGATTCGAATCCCTCCGCTTGCCACCAGTTGTAAGGAAATCAAGTATAGCTGAACCGCTTTGATAATTCCTCCTGCAATGCCAGCGTCTAAGGTAGTTCTAAGCAATGAAGTCCATAAGAAATATAACAGCTTCCCAAGATAATCCCCTTGGTAAAGCATACGAATTCCCAAATAACAGTCAGAGTCCAGAATCAGGATACAAGTAGATCTGAGGTCTGGAATCTCCAGCCTGCTTTTTATTGAGGTTACAGACAAAAAGTACACACCCAGGGGGAGGCATTAAATCACCAATCAGGTATAGGTTACAGCCCACACCTCCCTCCCCTCTGATAAACAGTTAACTTCATTAAAACGTGCACTATTTTACCCCAGTTCTGGATGTACCCCAAAAACAGGGGGTACACCTTTAAATTTACCGCTGGATAGTTCTCATTTGTGGGGACAACATATCAAAAAATCAGTCCATTCGGATGAATGGTTCGGGAGTTATGGAACACTAAAGTTTTGACCGACCGCACGGACCATCTAGCCGAAAATAGTTCCATAAGTTTTGGCCCTGCGGTCGGTCTCCGTTTAGGCGAATAAAAGAGACGAAAGCCCTGCCATCCATTCGCATCTTTGTGATCGTTGAAATCCCCATACTAAGTTACAGGTAACTACCGAACGGCCGGTGATTCGGTCGTTCCCGTGCGAAGTTCTGGATGTATGGAGGTCTCAGCGGTGTTCGCCTGTTCGCGTATCCGATTTTAGTTCCACGCGTTGACGGGCAAACACCGCTGTTCGCACGGAAAATGGCCGCGGCCACGTGTAAAGTGCCGAAATGGCGGCCACCTATATTTTACACAGGGAATTCGCCTGAATCCATCCGAAGGGTAGAAATGAAAGCTATATGCCGAATTCCAGCTGAATTTGGTGAATTAACTGTACAAAAAAGTAGAAATCCTGATTAACGGAGTCATTTCTTCACACAACCCTTACACACAATGCATCCCTTACACACACAGAAACACACAATGCATTGATTACACACACTCAATGCATCCCTTACAGACGCACACACTGCATCCCGTACATACACAGAAATACACCTTGCAGCCCTTACACATACAAACACAGACTCACACAATGCATTCCTTACACACATATCAGGACATCCCCTACACACTCCACCCCCTGTGAACAAACTCATTGGTGGAACATGAAGGTGGACCCTGGGACCCAGACCTTGAGCTGTGTAAAGGGCCCCCAAAATATGGAGCTGCTTCCCGTTCTCCCAGAACATTGATTTTTGTGACTACAGTTACAAACCGCCTCCAGAGAGCCTGTTCTACACCAGACCAGTGGAGCCAGACTGCAGCTAGAGCCCATCATCATCCTCATCTGGTTGTAAGTAGGCAATCTAGTATATTATTCGTGGCACTAATCTCTAATTTACCTCACATTAAAGAAACACTATAGTCCCCAGAAACACTGCAGCTTAATGTAGTGGTTCTGGTGTCTATAGCCTATCCCTGCAGGCCTTTAATGTAAACACGGCGGCACTGCAGCACTGTCGTTAGTTTACATGACAAATCATATGGGTGGGGCATTGTGATGTCACATGGGGGGGCGTCAAACTTTACTTTTGCCTAGGGCGGCAAAATCCTTGCACCGGCCCTGCATGTCATGTGTCCTTAAGGGGTTAAACACTTGCTACAGAGAATATCATTATACATAGATGACATACACCATTACATTATTTAATGTGTCATGTGGTTTAGCATACTCAGAGCTTTCTCATGCATATTGGCAATCCATTTTGTGGTCGGATTATTGGTCTTTACATGTGGCTGTCCAACATTGGCAATCTTAGCACCAGAATCCCTTTTACATTGCTCTTTACCACCGTGCCTACCCTGATTTGCACTGTATTGCTCTGCTTAGTGTTACACATGCTGAGAATGTTGGGGAATAAATCTAGTTAGTGACATCTGGCAAACATGCCTGCAGATGTTAGTTTTCAGTATAACGTACTTACATTCAAATAGACTAGGTGCACTGACTCACATCATTACACCTTGTCCTGCATTGCAGTAGGTAGATCAGGGTCTTAATCAGACCCTGCAGAGAGACACGTAACCTGAAATACGGCAACAGAAAAGGACTGCAGCTTGTGTTACCATGGTATTTGTAGAATACGCTCAACTGGGGGATCATGGGAGTTATACTTTGACATCTATATATCACCAGTAGAATATCCATTCTTTCTCTCTTTTTTTTTCCTTTTTCTCCTGAAAATGTTATTTGTCTCATAAACAAAAGAGAAGGTCACAGAAATAAGAGAAAGGGGGAAGCATCATCGGCACACATTCCATCATACAACTGTCAGCGGAAAACCCAGGCGCATAGTCTACGGCACAACATAATAGATCTAATCGGGTTGATCGCATATAAATATAACATAAAGGAAAACAGAATAATAATGTTAACTCCATGGTGGCATAGTCACAAAATCTATACGTATAGTGTGAGAGTGTACTCTCTAAATTCTAAACCACTGGTGGAGTGCAAGTCAATACAAGATTGTAGGTGTAATAGGCTTCAGTGAAACCATGACAACTGAGAGGAAAAGCAAAGATGGGGTCTAATGTTTTAAAAGCTTAGCTAGACCGTAAGCCAGCCCTCACTTATTAGAACATAGATAAAGAAAAAGAAGGCCCAGGCACTACAATGCTTAAGGGTACGTTTATTGGAACCTACAGAACACAAACGTTTCAACCCTAAATTGGGTCTTTGACATAGACCTAGTTTAGGGTCGAAACGTTGCTGTGTTGTTCTGCTGGTTCCAATAAATGTGTCAGATAATGTGTCAAACAAAGATTACAATAAGTTGAGAGTACCCGATATCTATGAGTCCCATAAGTTCCACGCTTCTAGAAGTGTCTTAGTCTTAGAGTGGTGGAAAAAGTGATGTAAAACATCTTTCATAATTGCGTTTTGTCTGTTTCGGCAAGTAAAGTTGACACTGTTGGAGGTGAAGGAGATTTCCAAGCCCTTGCACTTTTAGTTGTTGTGCTGTTAAAATGATATGTAGCATTAGTTTCTGTTTACATCTGGGTACGGATTAGTATAGTAAGAGGTAAGTGAGGACTACAAAATTTATCGAACTTGTCATTTCTGTAAGCACTTTGTGAACATCTTCGCAAAATGTAACCAGAAGTTCACAATGCCATGACACATTAAGCATGGTACCCTAGGTGCATTAACATCTCCAGCAAGTTGAAGAAGTGTTGGGGAAAATATTGTGTAATGTAATGTTGCCTTTATCATCAGATGGTTGCTCTCATAATACTATTGTGACATTGAACCGTATGTGTCGGGTTAACAATATAAATTAATTTTTTTTTAAATCGGTTTTTATTTTTGGTTAACAATAATATGTACATTGTAGCAGTCAGTTTACTTTATTATTTGCTCTGAACAATTTAAAGATTTTAATCTGCATTGATGATGAATATGACATGTCTCTTCTAACCACAGTGAAATAGCGTGGGGTGGGAACCCAATTCGAAATCCTGATCCGGATGTTTAGAACCAATGACATTAAGTGGTATTAACAGAACTAAAGGGAAATTGTAGTCTAAGTAAGTGAATGTCGCTTCCCAAAATCAAAGGTTTGTGCTAAGGGTGTGAATAGGCGTTCTCCAACACCTGAACAGTGAAAATTAAAACAAACACAATGTGATTGAACACAATGTACAATACACCCTTATACAGTGTGTCTATGAATATTAAAATGGAAAAAAATATATACTCGTGAACAGAGGTATTGCTGGTTGGTGAATATCAAATGCAGAGACTATAACAATAAAAGATGCAACATAGTATATACTGTAAATATAAAATAGGTATATGTATAAGCAATGGTTGCACTCACGAATTGCAGAGTAAGGACAAAATTAAAAACAATATCTTGTAAATAAAATAAAAAGTTCTGAAGGACTTTTTATTTATTTACAAGATATGTTTGTTTTTTTTGACAATCTTTATTGATTCATTTTTTCCATTTTTGTCGAGTAAAGGAGGGGTTTACAGAAGGGAATAGAGGGAGGGAAGTCGAACAGTCGTTTGGGGTATACAAAAGCAGTAGTAAACCTTCACAATCACATAGCATTGCTTATTTTTGTGTTTACATATCACGAGTTAGTTGAGGACTGGAGGGTATGCATAGTGTCTATTGCTATTTACACCAGTCGGTATAGGTGTACGTCTTATGGCTCTCATAGTATCATACCCCTAACTATTTGGGTCTTCATGAAGCCCCAGGGCGTGATGTAAGCAAGGCGGGTGTGGAACCCTACCTGAGTCGGGTTGTCAATGGGCTGTGTATGTAGCGCTGTACAATGGGTACATATGCCGATTTTATATTTACAGTATACACTATGTGTTGCATCTTTTATTGTAATATGCTCTTCATTTAATATTTAGCAACCAGCAATACCTCTGCTCTGTATCTTTCCATTTTCATAGACACACTGTATAAGGGTGTATTGTACATTGTGTTCAATCATATTGTGTTTGTTTTAAAGGGAAATTGTGTCAAACTCCAATATAGACGCCAATTTCTAACAGGTGAGGGATTTAATTATAGATAAATTATGGAGAACAATCTATTTATTAACACGTTTTTCTATTATATGATAATACAAGGAAAATATGGTATTATTTTATTACTTATATAGCGCCATCACATTGCGTAGCGTTGTACATTGGGAGATATGTTTCCATAGCAACTGTGAACATGGCTTGCACAACACTCCAGATGTTGGGAGTACAATCTGTAATTGTACTAGAAATATGTTCAGTGGAGTATGGAATTTGGCAGAAGGTCCTAGAGCAGGGGTAGAGAGGCATTTTTCTGGGATACTTGCATGCAGGAGTTATTGGCGGCATCCTTACATTATTATTCCACAGATTAAAACAAACAGTGGGGCAGGATTTGTTAGTAGAAGTTTTTTCCATGACCTATTAGGCTGTAATATCAATGTCCTCCAGACCTGGACTAGTTCACTTTGATATTTTCTGGTGGGGTACAGTAACGTGCACCAGTTCTTAGTGGTAGCAATGGAATCATGAGAAAATGTGTGGACGCTAGTATAGCACAGATCTCTGAGAAGGCTCCAACATGATATAAAGGTTATACAGATGGAGCTCGCCGAGAGTTCTGTCAAATCCATACATTGCATGCCCAGCATGAGAAGGAAAACTAAATTGAGATCTGTGTTTTTGTTTTTTTTGGACCCCAAGGATTAGAGTTGCCAGCTCTCCCCTGACCTAGAGTCTATATTTATAAACCGGAGCACAATTAAAAAACAGTGTGTGTTGAGATATGCCAATAAAGAAGAAAAGACAAAAACAAGCTGCTGGATAGTGGATACTCATTTATTTCCCAAAAGTCCTCAATCATTTTTTCTACATAAAGGAAAAATATAATATATACACACATACAGTAAGCTGAGATAGCGATCCAAGAATTCACGTGCTTTAAAATCATGCTTTGGATACATTTGCTGTATAACACATTCATGGTCTCAAAATGCATTCTTTTCCAGTAGCCAAATTGACCCCTGTCTTATGATTGTCTTTCAATCTGCTGCATTGGTTGGAAAAGAAACGACACATCGAAACTTCAATTCTGAAATATGATAGATTGCGTGACTTAAAGGACACTCCAAGCACTATAACCACTGCAATGTATTGTAGTCTCTCTTTTTAAGCAGTTTGACATAAACAAAATAACCCTGAAAAAAATAAGATAATCAGCACATTACCCCTCCCTACTTGACAGATCAGTTATTTTAAATATACAAGAAAGGCAACACTTTCTCGTATGACTCAAACTGAAGGGATGTGCACAATATATCAAGAGATCTTCCATTTTTTGCCAAACCACATGGGAACTGCATGACAAAAAATAAGTAGGGAACTCACTCATAGATGCCTTGCATTAAAAAAAACACTACAGTAAGCTGCAGTGGTTATGAAACCTTTAATAAATCAATGATGGTTATGCACAGTCATGTAAAAACTAGTAGACAGGCCAGATTTTCACTACATGTCATGGCATTTCTTTTAGCACAAATATGTTCAATGATAACAGCAAGGGTGGGCTCTAAAAAAGCAAAACTCAAATCGAAAGAATGTGAATTAATTTTTTTTGTGTTGGTTAACTTAAAGAAGGAGCAAGCCAGTTAGGCAAAAGGTTATATCATTTGTTTTAGCATAACACCACTATCAAAATCTGGCAATATGTGTATTTTTTTTTTTTAAATCCTCTTTTAAAAGTTAGTGTTGTGTGAATTCATGTGTAACCTCAGTCTCCTTTTGAAACGGTCATCTCACAGTTGAAGTGTCCCTAAACGTTATGTGCACATAAAAATGTGTCAGATGGTTACTAGAAACTTCTTTCGTACATTCAGCAAAACGATATTCTATGACATATGCTACCTTACACAACATGCCAAACACTACTTCAACCTTAACCCAGTCATGACAAGGGCTTAGGCAGATCCTACTGAGCCAGGACTTACATTCAAGGTCATTAATTATTTAGGAGTTAATGATCTGGTCTCCTTGGATTAAGACCAAGCAGACCACTTTCTCTGCCATACATACTACTGTTCCTGCAAACCCTGATCCAATCTAACCTAGGCTAACTCCTCCTACTTCAATGCCTAGTCTGTCCTTCCTCTTTCTCAGGGGTTTATACACTAAGCTGTAAAACCGGAAATGAAACTGCAAAATTCGTATGAAAATAGTCAAGCCACGACTTTAACGGAATTTAACAATTTTTCCAACTTTGTTACGTGGCCCTGAATATCGAATTTTGTTTTCAGTTCGCCATTTTTAGCAAATAAACTTTTTTAGGCTTGTTCACTAAAATGTAAATTGTCAGGAATCCAGACTGGAAGTAAAATTCTAATTTTAGACCAAATTCTCCAAGTCTGCTATGTTTTTCAATTTAGCTAGGTTGTCCTAAAATTGGAAAATCTCGTTGAATTTCACCCAATTCACACTTCAGTGAACAATCCTGTCTCTCGCTTTGTTTTTCCTCTCCTATTCACTTACAGTTATCTTTATCTACCCTCTGGTCCTGTGCTTTTCCTTATTTATAAAATTATCCTGTGCATCTGCGCAAATAATTCATAATTCAGTTACGCCGTGTACACTTTCGAACAGACTACGCAATTTGCCATTTCTTCCTTTTATATACTGAAAAGTTATTTCAAACACTTGGATAACTTTTTCTAAATAACTTATTTCATTAAAGATGCAAAATATACTCTTCAGAATGCTGGTTGAAAAGTGATAAACTGACATGTCATTTCGGTTGCATGTCAGTTTTGGGCCATCCACAGTTGGCAAGGTTGACATAAACTTTGACTATGAAAGTGTGCATCTCTCTATAGAACGCTTTTCCAGTGAGGGAGAAGTATTTTTCTTTTCTTGCATTTTCCAAAGAAGACTCATCTTCAGATGTAAGTAGTAAAGAGAACTGCCAAGATTACACATGAAAACACATGAGTGGAAGCAGCCCATTGTGCTATAAATTTGTCTTTGGGACACACCACGAAGCCAAATTTAAATGACATTGGTACAGGTGAGTTAATGAGCAGTGCAGTCTCATTGACACCAGTTAATATCAGATTCTGGTGTGCTGGCGTGTAGTTTAAAGATCGTTTTACAAATGCTTGATATTGGGATATTTCCGCTAAAAACACTGGTGACAATCTGTTTTAGTTACTTTTATTGATCCACCTGTACTCAAGCAGAGGATATCTAAAAACCATAGCCAAAAAAATAAATTACAATTGCGTACAACTGTCTTATCTCTATGAAATAATTTTTGCCTAAATGTCCTGCTCCCTTTTAAACCACGCAATATCTTAAAACAGTATTTTAACAATAACATGTGACGACGTGATGCTTTATACAATGCATGTTATTCGATATTTTACAACAGGCACAGTTCACCAGGACTAATGGACTGATTTTGCAAGTAGTGCAAATATAAAAAAAGTTCCTGGTACACAGCCAATAATGTAGTAGACAAACAGCAGTTTTACAGGGAAAAAAAAAACCCATTGAATATTATTTTTGGCAGGACTCAAGTTCTTAAATATTTTAGAATCTGCACACAGAAAATCTCTCTGTAATTTAGTAATAAATATTGCATTTTATCAATAGCTGTAGAAGTTGTAGAAAGTTCTTTTCAGACAATGTCACATGTGACCATATACGCAGGGGCGTATTGTAGGGGTGGGCACAGGGGCTTTTGCACTGAGCAAAAAATGTAAAAAGAAAAAAGTACGTAATAGTAATAATAAAAAAAAAAAATAGTGTGCCCTCCCCTTAACACAGAAAATTTCCTAATGTCCAAACACTCTACACAGTTTTTTCAACATGACGGGGCAAATAAAGGTCGCCACGTAATATTTTACAGTATTATTCATGCCAAATACAGCCATACTGTCTTCATATAATCTTTATCAGTGAATAACATAATGCCTACTTAGAGTGTGATTTCCCATTTGAAGATACTGCTGTATCTGTAGTTGCCTATTAAAGGTTATCATACCAGTACACCAATAACAGGCACCTCAATTGCCTTGCTCCATCTTCTCTACCTTCCTTGTCTCAGTGATGTGTGTGACACTGATAGTTGTACAATAGACTATATACATTATTTTAGGTGTGAAGTGGAGTTTAAAAAGTACGCAACATAGTTAGCTGTGTCTCACACCACAGGGGCGAGGTGAGGCGTATAGGGAAGGAGGAGCGAAGCTATCTAAGCACCCGTGAAGGGACTCCAGGAGTGCCAACGGTCCATAGGTTAGGGGGGGCAAAACTTGCCCTGCACCGGAAGCTGGCAACCCACACTATGCCACTGCATAAACGGGTATGCCTACTACAAGGAATTAGAGATCAATGCCTATGACAAAATGGAAAACAAACAATCTGATAGAACACAGTAAAATTCGATGTCCTGGCATTGATTGTGCACAATAGAATGGAGGTACCTACATTTTCCAACAGATTTACCATTTAGACACTTGATACAGGAAGTGTATTTTAAAAACAAAGTGAGGAAGACATATTTAAGGACCAACATACACTTCACCCTCATCACAGTCTTGTCCCTATACACCTCATATCACCATAGAACATTCTGCGTATTTGATTTTTGCAGTTCCATCCACCCCTGCTGTTAATAGTTGAGTGGGCTGTTTTGGAATAGGATTCTTACAGAACAGACTGTTATAGCAGCAGACATGGGCATTGGGGGTTAAAAATTAATTAACTACTTAAAACAAGACCTAAAACACAGTCTCAGGTTGCTACATAATTTATGTGGCTTGTTTTCGAACTGCAATATTCTGTGCCGATTTAGAAGTGGTCTGCTAAATCTTTTAGCATCATGGCTCATTTCAGTGGAAGAAATGTGAATGTTCCATGTGACTCTGGGTCTCCTATCAGATCTCTTGAGATCTCTACCACCCTTCCCAATTCACCAACAGAAAGCTTTCCTGATATTGTGATGTAAAGGCCAGCCATTGCTTTGTACCTCTGACCTTTGCATGTTTAGGCCTTTTGGACAACTTAAAATTCATCTTTTATAAGGCACTTACATCACTCCAGTTTAGAAAGGCACATGATATCTACACCATAAACCGGTTTATAAAACCGTAATATCTGACATCTACATAACACAAGAAACAATGCTAATCTCGCTGTGTAAAGTAAAATCTTAGACTTTTCATTGAATCTTGACAGGCAGCATGGCTTATGGCTTCTTCCTCCCTCTAACCAGTGTGTGGCCCCTACTGTAACCGAATGGCATAGGTTACACAACAGCATTGTAAGTATTGGAATTTATACACTTTAAAAAAAAATTACAATACAGCTACAAAAAACAAGTTATTAGAGAACAGGAGTAGTACATGAACTAACTGAATTTCATCTTTAACATTAATTCAATAATTCCATTGTGTTCTAGTAAGCTGTTCTCTCCTGTGATTTGTATCTCTAAGCTATGGGAACAGAAAAAGGCCAGGCTGCAGGTATACGCATTGTACTGTGGAGGTATTGGATGTGATAATTACATATTAAACATACGCGTGTGTATATTTAAAACATTTTGACTTTTGGCCTTTTCAGAATGTTGTCTAACGTTGTCGATATCTGAAAAAAGCATAAATTGCAAACACTGCTAATACGGGCAACACGATCATGGTCAATGATATTCCTTCCGTGTCTTTGTCACTCCGGCTACTTGGAACTCCGTTCGCTTGGTTCTGAATCTAGAAAGGTGAGGAATAAGGAAAAAGCTAAGAATTAATGCATTAACCCCAATAAATGACAATTAAAATACTACCATCTTTATATTAATCTTCACAGCAGGTCCAACCTAATAAAACTGGGCTACCAGTTGTTTCCAAACTACAACTTCCATTACCCTTTTTTTTAGCCATTTTCTATTCATTAAATATGGAAATTGATGCTCTGCAATTAAAGACCAGGAGTTCTGATATTTACCTACCAATGATTTAGAGGCTTGTGATTTTTTTAAAAAAATTTTTTTAAAGGCACTATAAGATTTAGCTACTCACTTCAGAACTAGCCATTCCAATAGCATTTATATTTCAACCTTAAAAATCCAGTCCATGTCAGGAAAACCTTTAAAAAAGGGTGTCAGTAGGACCATGCCGCTGTAAGGAAAACTACGCAGCTGTACTATATTGTATGTCTTGGATACTGGCTTTCATAGTCCTTAAATAACTCACACAGGGTTATCCACCAACGTGATAATGAAAGTATCCAAACTGGTAGCATAGCGGAATTGGAGAATTGTTCCAGTTTGGTTACTTTGGTCTTAAAGGGAAACTAGAGTCACCAAAACAACTTTAGCTTAATTAAGCAGTTTTATGTATAGATAATGTCCCTGCTCAATTCTCGGCCATTTAGGAGTTACATCTCTTTGTTTATGCAGCCCTAGTCACAGCTTCCTGCATGTGACTTGCACAGCCTTCCTAAACACATCCTGTAAAGAGTCATCTAAATGTTTATGCTTCCTTTATTGCAAATTCTGTTCAATTTAGAGTTTCCTATCTCCACCTTTGCAGGAGCCTCCTGTTTGTAATTAAAGTTAAATTTCCAGAGCAGGAGATAAAAACTTTTTAAGTAAGTTACATCTGATTGAAAATTAAACTTTTTTTTTTTATTTTATTTTAAATGCAGGCTGTGTAAGTCACAGCCAGGGAAGGTGTGGCTAGGGCTTGATAACCAGCAACAAAAGTGATTTAACTCTTAAATGGCAGAGAATTGAGCAATGAAACTTAAAAAGGCTTGATCTAGAAACTAAAAGTGCTTAATTAAGCTAGAGTTGTTTTGGTGACTATAGTGTCCCTGTAAATTTGAAATTTACTTTGAATTCCCCAAAATTCTCACTTTAGTGATTAGGCCTGGCAGTGACAGGAAGAGGAAGAACACGTAGTGTCCAGTGGGATGTGAGGTGCTAAACAATGTAGAGAATTAAAGAAGGTGTGCCTTGGAAAATTTGAGTGGCTTGGTCTAAAAAAAAAAAAAAAAAAAAAAAAGTTGAGAATCACTGGCTAAGGATAATGCACGGATGATGGAGCAATAAGACAAGAAGGCATTGTTAAAACAATGAGGGCATCAAGGCTGACAGCTTGTGTTTGACTCAGAGAACACAGCCAACTTGTCCACATCTGCTCGGCTATGTTTAGAATTCCTACATGGAGCAGAAAACCGGTTTCTACGGCTATGATTCAGATTTTGTTTGGGAGTAATTTTGGCACAGATGGGTTCAAGCAATATCATAGTTATTTTTGGAACACAGGAACAGTTTTCCCGTGTTGAATTGGCAGAAAACATCACATTACCTATCTATGGTTCCTATAATAAAAGTTTCAAAGATTATTAATATTATTTATAAGACGCCAACAAATTCCGTAGCGCTGTACAGTATGTGGACTGACAGACGTGTATCTGCAACAAGACAAATTGATGCACAGGAACAGTTGATGTTGGATTATGATTTTTTTTGTACTTCATTATAGCCTGAAATGGGGGACACAATGGTTGGAAATATTTACAACATGTACGTGAAGGAGAAGGGAGGGAGGAAATACTTGATAAATGGGAGTAAAAAATAAACAAAGCGTGCTGGGGCAAAAATAATATAAAGTCTAGCTAGGAGAAAAACTGGTCCATTACGCCATGACCAGAGTATTACAGGTGTGCCACAGTCGTTGAGATCTAGGACTTTGATTGCACAGCTCACTACACTACACGTGACCTTTTTTCCCCAAATGTTCATAGAGGGAGATTAGTGGTGGAATGGAGGAAATAAGAAAAAAATTTTACTTTTCTTTTTTATCTTTTAGGTAATTAGATCTTTATTTAGGGCGAGTAGTCAAGTGAATCGTGTAAATAGAAGGGGTTTTTTTTTTCCCCACTATTCTGATTTTTGTTTTTTCCTTTTAACATTTAAAAGCAGACATAACTAAACAGAGGTTAAAATAGTTAAGCCAGGGGGCGTGGCCTGGACACCAGCGAGAACAGCCACATGTAACTGCAGCTCTGTGCAAAAAGGCCTAAACTGTGCATTTGTCCCACAAGAAAACGGCATCCAAAGATCATTACAGCCAAGATGTCTCACCCTAAAGCGAAGAGACATGCAGAGAAGACAGAAAAGGCGCAGTTCTTCGCCCCAAAACAAAATCAACACCGAGAAACCAAGATGGCGCCGACGACATCCAAGAGTCGACTGCCTGTGCATCCAGCAACCAGGTGCCTCTGACTCAGGCAATAATGCAAGAAATGCTAAATGAAATCTCGGCTCTAGAACCTCACGGGTGGAGGAGAAAATAGCCGATCCTGAGGTAGCACACAATGACCTAGCAGACAGGCTGGCACAGATGGCAGAGCGCATTGCAGCACAAGATGTAAAACTAGATGACATGGAGGACAGAAGCCGCCGAAACAACCTGCGGCTGAGAGGGGTGGCTGAAACAGTGGGCCTAAATGATATGGCAGCACATGTCACGGCCTACCTCCGAGCACTAGTGCCAGACATCCCACAAGGCATGCTCCTCTTCAACCACATCCACAGAACGGCAAGGCCCAGGTTCATGCCGCCAGACGCCCCAAGGGATATCCTGGTGCACATACACTACTACCATATAAAAGAAGCTATATTGAGAAGCAGTATTAAGCTAATATGTATGCTAATGTGAATGTTTCTTGATTGGACCCACATTTTGGTATGGAGCACCTGTTCATGACCAACTAAGGTTCAATATTATTTGTTAAACTATTTGGGGAAAGACAAAAGCGCTTGGAGGGACAAGAGAGGGATCTGTGGAACAAAGGGGCTGAGATCCCCGGGTGGGGTAACACAAATGCCCCCGACACCTTTCCCACAAAGGGAAACAAAGTTTCTACCCCCACGGCACTTGGATGAAGTGCCTAGCCACAAAAAGGGCATGGTTTATTTCTGTACATACTTTCATGTTGTTTTACCCAGCGAATCATGGCTCACCGCATGGTCCGCTGGAGACTCTGTTGCGGACCGAGTGGGTGGTCCCATTCCCGAACAATGCAGACAGCGCGCGTCCACAAGGGGGCGAGTGTGCTTGCGACCAAGTTTCTACCAATGCGCCTGTGGGAGGGTTTCAAAGACCCCAGGGGTCAGCCAGCTCTGCTTGATAGCACTGGGAGGAGTGAGCCACCCCGCCTGAGACAACCACTCACAATACACCGCACAACCTTTCATGTCCGACCCTACATGAAAATTTACACACATAATGTAAGGGGACTGAATGTCCCAGCAAAAAGACACTTACTGCACCGTGAACTCAAGAAGCAAGGTGCAGAAGTGGTCTGCTTACAGGAGACCTACTTCCGAACCAATGACCACCCTGCGATCCTGGCTGTGGACTATCCACACCAGTTTCATTCCACTTCCCCGACTAAAGCCAAGGGCACCTCTATCTTGCTGAGTAGACATGTTTCCTTCTCCCTGCATTCACAGCACATAGATCCTATTGGTCGATATGTGGTGATCGTGGGAACGATCAACGACATGATATACACAATTGCAAACATTTATGCACCCAATCAAAACCAAAGGAACTTCTTACACAAAATATTTCAAACCTTGTCGCCTATACAACAGGGCATTACACTAATTTGTGGGGACTTCAACCACATTTTTGACACGACCATGGACACGACCATACATCGATCTAGCGGTAGATACAAGACCCTCAGACGCCAGGGCAAGGCCCTCCAGTACCTGTTGCACTCCTACCACTACTACGACACATGGAGATTACACACCCCGCGAGAAGGCATACACACACTTCTCATCCGTACAGAATACCTATTCTAGGATAGATTAATTTGTCATCCTGGGTTCCCACCTAAATCAAATCAAGACCTGTAACATAGAATACATCACATGGTCGGACCACGCGCCGGTACTCCTGGAAATGCAAAATCTCTACGACTTTAAGCACCGCAGCCCCTGGAGAATCAACTATTTCCTCCTTCTCAACCCGCAGTTCGTGGCAGAACTGACCACACAACTAGAACAGTACTTTGTGGACAACGTGACGCCAGACGTCACACCCACAACGGTCTGGAAGGCCCACAAGCCGGTGGTGAGGGGACTGCTGATAAGGCGGGCTTCGTACCTCCGCAAACAGGCACAAAAAAACTACACAAAGAACTTTATGACAAATCTCCAGAATCAAATCTCTCCCACTGATGATAGGTGCCAGCGCATAATACAAATCAATAGAAGCCTACACCAACAAGCCCTGGAACACACAGAATACAACCTGAAACGGCTGAGACAGAATCAATATACCCAGGGTAATAAGGCCAGCAAACTGCTAGCGCAAAGACTTCGGGCCAGACAGGCCTCGCAAAAGTTCTCCTACCTCACCTCACACGCAGGATTAAAACTCACTACACCGAAAGCCATAAGTGACGAGTTTGCACACTACTATGCAAAATTGTACAACCTGAAACTAGACCCTGCCACCCCCCTAAACCAGTAGAGAAAGAAATGCAGGCATACCTAAGAGACATACAACTGCCCAGACTCACTGACCAGCAACAGATAGAACTAACAAAACCAATAAGTGAGGAGGAAATAATAGTGGTACTGAAGACCTTGCCGGCAGGCAAGGCCCCAGGACCAGATGGGTTAGACAACACATACTATAAAAAGTTCAGCAAGACCCTGGCACCACACCTAGTCAAAGCTTACACACAGGCCATTATGCACAAAACCCTACACTCAGAAACGCTGACCGCACACATAGTCACACTGCCTAAACCAGGGAAACCACCCACACTACTACAGAACTTCAGACCCAGATCACTGCTTAATACTGACGCCAAAATCTTATCCAAACTCTATGCTCGCCGCCTGGGGGCATTACTGCCAACCATCATCCACAGCGACCAAGTAGGCTTTGTCAAAGGCAGGCAGGGGTCAGACAATACCAGGAAGGTACTAAACATTTTACATTGTCTCCCCAAAAGAGCACAAGGGGGGACTGCTGGTCTCCTTAGATGCAGAGAAGGCCTTTGATCGCCTGCATTGGCAATTTCTGTGTGAAGTGCTCCACAAATTCGATATCTCAGAAGGGTTTGTGTCGGTGGTGGAGGCCCTATATAGCTCGCCGGGGGCTCAAGTACTCAACTTGGGGTTCCTATCCGAGCCAATCCGACTGACGAATGGCACTAGACAGGGGTGCCCTCTTTACCCCCTGCTCTATGTCCTAGCCTTGGAGCCCTGGCGGTGAAGCTCAGAGACAACCCGAACATACATGGCATTACAAACAAACGGTAATACATCACCAACTTATTTGCAGATAACGTTCTGCTGACACTCACACAACCCCAAATCTCCCTCCCCTATCTGCTAAAAGAGATAACCACATACGGAAATCACTCATACTACAAACTCAACATAACCAAAACACAAGCCATGGGAGTGGGAGTCCTGAATAGCGTAATGGAGCCCCTATACAGATCGTTTACACTTGACTGGAGACAGGACCACTTAACATTTTTAGGGATAAAACTCACAAAAAACCCGACTAACGTCATAGAGGCAAATTATGACCCGTGGCTACGAAGTCTGGCAGAAACCTTTATGGGGTAGGAGGGGAAATGTTTGTCGTGGATGGGCAGACTGGCCGCAGTGAAAATGGTCCTGCTGCCGAAATTCCAATATTTAACAAGGACCCTACAAATCCACCTACCAAAAACTTAGACAACCTACAAAAATGCTTCACGAGCTTTATATAGGCGCACCTAAAAGGTCAGAGTGGCAGCGAAGGTGCTGTGCAGGCGAAGGGAGGCCTGGGGATTCCGGATGTTAGACAATACTACAGGGCAGCTATCCTGGCCATTATGATTCAGGCTCACGCCCTGCAGGAGGTGCCGCAATGGGTGGAGATGGAGTCATTCTGGGCATGCCCCAGGGGTCTGAGAAATTTTTTTTGGGTACCTCACAAACATAGAAAGGTGCACCAAGATGTGGCACCCACCACCCGACTCTTATTTAAAATATGGGATGCAGCCAGACAAAATTGAGGACAGGACGGGGGCTGGGCGAGAGTAGCTCCCTTGTACAGCCTGTATTTAACAAACCCTGCTTTTGACTACCGCCCCTGGACACAACAGGGATGCACCCGGGTTAGCCATTTGTATGACAGCGACAAAATAATCGACTTCCCAGACATACAACGCAAATATTCTCTGCCACACAACACAATTTTCCAATACCTCCAACTAAAACCCATGCTACAGGAATCTAAGGGCCGAACTGAAACGTTTAGTGCCAAACACATCGAACAGATGTGCACGTCCACGGCACAGCCTTAGGGGCTGCTCTCCTCCCTTTATAACATGTTGATCCAACCACATGCATACCTCCCAGACAGCTTCATGTTAGCATGGCAGGAAGACATGGGCAAAACTTTCACTAAACAGCAGTGGGGAAAAAGCATTCTTGGCACACAAAGCACGGACAACCTGCGCCTCCCACCTGGAGCAGATGTGCAAAAATCCAATACCGCTGGTACATGGTGCCGGAGAGGTTGGCAAAAATCTATCAAAAACACATCTGACGTATGTTGGAGGTGTCAGGAGAGCAGGGGGACAATGTACCACATATGGTGGATGTGCCCAAAGATAGCCAAATACTGGGAGGGAAGTAGGAAATATAGCAGGATTGGTCCTAGACAGGAAACCTAAGATATCACCGGAGTGTGGACTCCTGTTCATGGGGCTAGAGGAATTCAACAAAATAGACTCCCGCTTATTATACCATATACTGATAGCGGCTGATATCCTCATAGCAAGAGCATGGAAACAGGTTCAGGCACCAACTAGGGAGGCCCTCATCCAGCAAATATCCCTGAATTTGGTGTACGAAAAGGGACTAAATAGCACAGATGGGCTTGGAAATTGTCGAAAATATTAAATAATAAAAATAAATAAACAAACCAATAACCAAACGGAACAAGTCACCTGGTAAAAGAGGCGAATTGGGAATTAGAAAAGGGACAATTGGTTCTTGAAATTAAATACCCCCACAGGGGGATGGCGCTACACATGGTCGGAGGAGACTGACCACCACCCTAGTTGAGCACAGTTACCTACCTGTATATAGTTTTAGAGGGTAGGGAGAGGGTGTACCTATACACATGACCACGAGAGCAGACAATCTCTAGGAGGGCCCATACAGCAGTAGAAATGATGAGGGATTGCTCAGGCATAACACGTGTGAAGGTAAAGGACACTAGGTTTATTATACAATGTCACACAGGATATGAGAATGTTCAGATATATTCCCCCCTAACCTAACCCCCTCTTACCTACCTTTTTTTCTGTACCACCCCCCTTTCCCTCCCCCCCCCACAACTGGTAAACTATTCATTATTGTGGAGGCAATGTGGAATAATGCACAATGTACTAGACTAACAGTAAATGTATAAGATGATCTCACAGTAATGTAATAAGTACTTTATTTTCCCTCATCACCCCCGCTTCTTTTCTGTACCCCTGAAAAAATTAATAAAAATTGTCAAATTGAAAAAAAAAAAAAAAAGTTAAGCCCACACTACAACCCAAAATAGAGGAAACGATTTTGTGCTTGAATTAGCAATTCAGTTTAAAATACAATTTGGTGTTTAGTGCATTAACCCCTTAGAGTTTTATCATTATTGCAACTTGTTTTTCACACACAGCTCTCTTTACAATTATTCTTTCAATTATGTCCGGTTAGTATGAGTACCTGGACTTGCTCTTACATAGCACTGGGACATACATAAGGAATACATATGGAAAGTGCTGCCTTATTTTGTTTAAATACAAGATTGCATGAGATGACGGAACCTTTATTCAATCTGATCTACATAGTCTGCTCTGTGACAGATTGTTACAGACCCAATTTAGCTCTTGTAGCAGTGATCACACAGCCAACAAACTGTCTCCCACTGAATGAAGGGATTCCCCAATTCTAATAGGAGAACAACCTCTGCTGGTATAGCATAAACATGACACGCTACACTATCAAGATTTACTGACATGGTTACTACTAAAGAGAGAATTGTTGGGAATTCAAAGGGAATTTAAAAATGTAAGGTAAATAGATAAATTGGAAAAATTACACAGCTCAACTCCGTTTACAGTTTGGCTATTGAGGCCTTGAGTTTCAAATTCACTTTGAATTACGACATGAAGAAAAAAGGTTCCAGACAAGTAGAAAAAGTGATTAATTAAAATGAAGATAAACTAAAATTATTATTTTCTTCTTGCAATGCCAAATGGGACATGCAGCATTTACAGACACTAAAAAAATTTCATTATCTTGTCCACCGGGTTGATGTTAAAAGAAGAATACACCATGATACTTTTACATGAGAATAGAAAAGAATAGAAGACGTTCTAGAATATACAGCAGATATTTGGACTCAGGTTGCTGACCTTGTGAAGAACTTTTAACACCACATGTTCACCAGCGTTCCTGAACAGATTCACCGCATCACCGTGCAAAAGATTGTCTAACTTGATACCATTAACCTGAGAAGAAAAAACAAATAGTATATTAGTGGTTAAATCATGCAGTTGCAGTTCGAAAATAACAATCCCCTTGTGTGAGCCATGGTTTCTACATGTACCTCCGTCAATGCCAACTCACTTGATGTCCCACTGTATGTGCAGAGTCTCGCTAATAATGAAGCAAAATACTTCTCACCACCATTGCGCAGGCACGCAAATTTTACGGTGCAGCCATATTGTAAACACACAATTAAATGTGCACTTTCCACACTCACTCCAGCACACTATTGTGATATTTACAGGTCAAGAGTGCATGTCCATTGTGTTACTGTGCTTTCTGGAATTTGAGTTGAAATGACTAGACTTTTCCAACTTATTTGACCATGGCTAGAGCTAACAGCTCCTGGAATACTTATTTCTCGGTATTTCTACCTAGCTAATGTGGTTGTATGTTATGCCCAGCAATCCTAATAACCAGTAATCCCCCTGCTACTTTGCTCATTGTTATTCTTTTCTCCTATTAGATCTACATCTTGTGAGAAGAGTCATATGGTTATATCCTGTTTGGCAACATTACACCTGAAAGCGTTTTAGGCGTTTGTTAAGTGTCCAAAAATGTAATTTTTAACCGGAATACTAACCATAGATTATCTTGAAAATAAGATGCCAAGAATTGTAAAGCACCTAAATCAACAAAATGAAGACATGAAAAAAAATAAAGTGTTTTCTCTAAAACGGGTAGGCAACCTACGGCACTCGAGGTGTCTTTCCACGGCACTCAAGGCTGCTAGAGCCAAAGAGGCTCTGGCCTGTCAGGAGTCCCAGTAAAACTTTAGATATCTGCTAATACAAAAATGTGGTGAAGGAAAATCCTCAATTTATGCATTGCAGAACGTAGAGGAAGTGACCTCAGATCAGTTCCTCCCAGCACTGTAGTAGAGCAGCCTGCAGCTGCTGTTGCAGCTCCTGTCCTTGACCTGTACCTGGCCAGCCTGGTCCCCACTGGAACCCAGGGAAGCCACTCACACTGCTAGATATACACAGACCTGCAGAATAAGCCTCCCCTCATACAAATAATACAAACAGCCCACACACAAACATACACACAATCCCCACTAACGCAACACCACTAACAATCCACATACATGCACACAATCCCACATGCAGCCTCTCACATGCAATACCCCAAACAGCCCCCACACACTACCAAACACACAATATGACATATCCATCCACACACAATTCCACAAGCAGCCTTCATACACAGCCCACATTCATGTGTATCATAAACGATACCATAAACTACTAATGAACATATACAATAAACTATCTCATATACGCACAAATACAACGATGCAAAGCAATTACAGTAAAAATAACAAGCAGAATACAGCAGTATACACACTATAATTTTAAAAAAATAGGATTGGCATGCTACGGGACATCACAATCCTATATCAGCACAGTGCTGCTAAAAGGTTACCTACCCCTGCTCTAAAACTTTACTCTTCTTCGTACGTCTCTGATCTCTATCTGCATGTTACAGTGATACTTGGCTCACTTTGAATAAAGGTTAGAGGTCTGGTGGGTTATGGTTACAGGAGACCGATCTGGACTACCCGCATCCAATACACACCACGTTTTTCATTATCGCAGGACAAATTCCTAGTAATATACAGCTAGAAATGAAGACATGTATTATAAAAACCAAGAATGCATGACAAAAATGCAAGTTAAATTGATGAGGTTCATTTCAAACCAGACATCTGCTCCACCTAAAGTTATGCCCGGCTCATCCAGGCACATAGAATAGTGTACCTCGTTATGAGCTAGGGTGTGTCCTATGGTTTGAAAAGAAAACAAAAAAAACCTCTAAATTGTAAGATAGATGCAAAGGAGTCTGAGATTAGTTTTTCTCAGACCACAAGTGAGAATGAAGAAAAGAATCCATCCAGCAGATTACATCTCACCTCTAATATCCGATCTCCTTCCTGAAGACGACCATCAATAGCAGCTGCCCCCTTTTCTTTAATGCTGCTGACGTAGATTCCACTGTCCTGCGAGACGTATTGCTGATCTGTGCCTCCAACAATATTGAATCCCAAACCTGAAAAGAAAAAAAAAAGTGTAAATGGAATAGTCAGGAGATCATCTAAAAGAAGGAATTCTCAAACCACTTTCAACAATCACCTTTCTCAGTGAGGGCAACCACCATATTGACTTCATACAAATCATACAGAGAAAGATGCTCTGCTGTTTAGTAATTACCAAAGAGGATAAAGTGAGTTTTCCTTACAAAGTATGGAACCTGCAAATCTAAGAAACTACAGTTGGAATACTAACCACTTGGCTGCTATTATCTCATGCTGATGTTGTACTTGTCCCTAACTTCATCCCTATATCCTTAACTATGCAGTAGACCATAGTGTCACTTCTGCCTAAAATTATATAGTTTTCCGTCAATATTGTACCTAATTCTCATATTATTTCCATACCGCCAACAACACACCTAGCTGTGATTTTATCAGTATAGACACAAAATAAAGTGACCTTATAAATATTGCAGTTACCTGGAAGTGACTGACATCATCTCAGATACTTGAAATTCAACAAATTGTTCCCTTTACCTACTCGTCAAGAAAAGCTATTATGCATTGTCTAGCGGGCTTTTTATTACCGCAGATATATCAACTGCATCTTTGAGATACACTTAACTTAATAGGATAAGGATTCCTGCCAGTCAATACAAAAAATATGGGATAATGTGGATTGAAGCAGAGAAGACGGTAGGGCTAGCATGGATCCAGTTATGTTGGATCGGTTTCCCGGTTGCTGAATGCTGGCCAATCATTTTATAGATTTGGGAATAATCTCGTGACTGTAGCTATCCTCCAAAGTAAACATCCTGATTGTACTCTGCCGTTTTATATATGTTCCATTCTTTTCTACTGCCTCAATAAATAAAAAATAAAAAGCTTGAACGTAATAATATTAAAATCAAATATAAAAACTAATAAAACAAAAATCTTGCTGTTAAACTCCCAATTGCAGATAATGCTATGGCATCTATCCCTTAGGAAGTTTTCCAATGGCTTCTGGCTTCCTATATTTTTAGAATTCTTTGTGACCTAAAGTTTTCTTTCGCCTGCAAAGCAATTCTGGTCTCGATGTGCGGACAACAAACTGTGAACATGAGGATATCTGTTACTACGAGAGGAAGTGACTCGACAAGAGTCATACAATAGACTGTAGTTAGTCTATGGCATTGTAAACTTAAGGTTATCTAAATTAACATTATCTAATGTACTGCAATGCTTAAAAAGGAAGTGTCACGTTCCGGTTCTTGATGTTTGCAGCATAGGCAATTTAGAAAACCATATTAATGCATGTGGGTTGATCAAATAGAATGCAGACAAGTATGTGAAATCAACGTATTCCTGCTGATGAAATGCATAAGTTCCCATTTTAAATAAAAGTAGTCCTGATTTAGGAATATTGTGTTTTTCTCTGGTATCACAGAAAAGGCAGTGTTTACATTACAGCCTAGTAACACCTCTAGGGGCCACTCCTCAATTAGCCACTAGAGGTGCTTCCTGGGGCAGGGTGCAACAGTGTGCAGCACGGACATTTTGTGTCTCCGTCCTCTGAGACGCTGAACTTTCCCAATAGAGTTGCATTGATTCAATGCATCTCTATGAAGAGATGGTGATTGGCCAGGACAACGTTTAACTTCACCCCGTAACGCCTCCTTAGCGGAGATAATCAGAATTGACAATCTCAGCCAATCCAATGCTTTTCTATGGGAAAGAATTGTGATTAGCGGAGGTCATCAATTCTGATGATGTCAGCCAAGAAGTCTGGGGCAGAGCATGGTAAGGGGGTCAACCACCTAAGCAGTGGTATTAGAAGCATAGTGTCAGGAATACATGTTTGTATATAGAGTACACTTGTTAAAGGAACTCTCCCAACACAAACCCTGAGCACCTGCCTTGCAAAGACTTTTCATTGAGTTGCATTTGGGAAGTCTGTGATTGGACAGCCACAGAAAGTCTGAGCAGGGGAAGAAAAGGGATTGCAGTAGCTGCAGATACTTCATCTGCAGCTATTTTAAGCCAATATAAAATAAGCCATATACCCTCACAGGCATTCTAAAACATGATCTGCCATTTAAGAAAAAAAAAGGGCAGATCACGAGGTAGACAGTTTAAATAGGCAGAAAAAACAGTTTGTAATAGCACAGTATTTTAGGTTACGTTCTATTTTAAACATTTTAATTTAACTTTTGCATGTGTCGTAGAATCACAAATATTAAAATATGTTTGTTCCCAATGTGCAGTAAAACAAATGTGTATCTCTGCAGATATACACAGGATTATTCTAACTGTGCTCACCCCCTTGACATATGACTTGGACTGGGGGTACAACTGTCAACAATAGTTCCAATCGATTAGAGATACTGGAGACAGTGGTCCTTGAGGTGACATCTTTACAATCTTTTTGACAAATTGTGTATCTGAAGTGTGACTATAAAGGAAAGTTAAAATCTATAGTGTTTTGTCATGTGGTGGAACGTGTGGGACAGCAGCTGGATGCAAACCTCAAGGGAAATTGTCTAATTTAATGTCTGAAGGAGAACAGGGAATTGCTTCAGTCTAAAAGGTGAATAATGATGCAAGGGGTTTGCAGTGCATCTAATTATATTATGAAACAATGAATCATGAGACCAGTCAGTCAATTATTTTATGTGCAAGATGGTACTAAGGTTAGAAATGATGCTACATGTTAAAAATAATATATTAATTTATAAACATTCAGCTATCATAACTTGCAATTAAACTGCCTTTTCCTTGGCATTCCAATTGAGACTGGCACATTTTAAGTTATAATTTTGTCTTGTTTTGGGTTGGGGTTTTTTCGCCATCACATAGGGTGACTCAAATGTCAGGAACCATCACAAAAAAATAAAATAAAAACAGTAAGATGCTTAATATAAAAAAAAATAGATTAGTCTAATAAATAGTTTTACAAGATACAGCACTACCAAAGAATCCCTGTAAAATAATTAGGCTTATACTGATTTAAAAAAAAAACAAAAAAAAAAACAATGACATTTCAAGGTCCTACCACAACTCCCAAGTCTGGAGTCACCCTGTCCCTGGGTAGCAAAATGTGAGCACATCTTTAAAACCATAATAATATCCTCCCATGATGTATTCCCAGAATACTAATAATTTTGCCTTGAAAAATGGACCTTAATGTTAAAGGAATGTTCCTATTCTTATTTAACAGTTTAAAGGGTTACTCCAATCACCATCACCACTTCAATTATTTGAAGTGGTGATGGTGGTTGGAGTCTGCACATGCAGCAATTCTGATTGAAATTCTGCACTTTTGTATCTGGGGCTATTTGCACCCTTGGCACATGTGACCTAAGCCTCCCAGACAGTGTCAACTGCAATCATTTTATTCTATTTGGGAACTAAAGCAGTTCAAAGGCACCTTTATTATGGCTTTCACACCTGAGGTTTGTTTACTGTATTTCATAGCAAATCCTTTGAGAAAAGCATTTAAGAACTTTTGTAAAAGAGAAAACAAAATTATTCACAAGGGGAAATTATTTGGTACACGGTAGAATCATTGTTATACACTACAGGAGAACAGCAGTAACTTATTTATTATTCTGGTGGAGTAGACGTTTGGCTATAATTAAATAGAGAGTGTTAAGACATCCTTTGGTCCGTCACTATTAAGATTGGACAGTATTGATTGATGTCATCAGCTCTGCTCAGTTCGACTGGTTAGTAGAGTGCCACTAACTGTTTTATTCATTCAGAATTGTCAGGAAGTCCCACCATTTCTCTCTACTTAGTAAATAACGCTGTAAAACTTTGCGCTTTGAAACAGGAATGCAGTCCTTATGGTATATTAATCTGTTACTGTAAAACATCCAATGCATGTCATATCCCTCAAATCAGGACAAACTGATCAGTTTTTATGTAGGTATTTGTATTTAGCTGCGCTAATTGTCTATAAATTAGAATAGGCAAAACTGTTTTGTGTTTTTTTTCCCCTAAAAAACTTTTTTCATTTTAATCATGCTAAATTATAAAAGCCTTAAGACTCATTTACAACCATACTGGTTTATTAAATGAAGTGTGATTTATTGGAAAATAAAAGAGTGAATTTCAACTTTTAAGTCAAAATAGCCAAACTGAAAACAATACTGATTTGGATAATTTCTCCAGTTTCCTTTGTTGGTCTAAACATTGTTATTTAATTTGAATGCATGGTTCACACTATAATGAATAACCCAGAGTAATACATGTTTTTGCATTAAAAGAATGAGGAAATTATAATATAAGCTAATTCTCTTCATACCACCCAACTATCCGGATGTGGTATTTATTTGGGATGGCCAGCCTAAGGAATGCCCATAATGGGTGGGGCCCTAAGGGATGACCATAATGGTTGGGGGTGGGCGGGGCCCCAAGAGATGCCCATAATGGGTGGGGTGAGAAGGGTGGGTGTGGCCCTATGGGATTCCCATAATTAGTGGGGTGGGCAAGGCCCTATGGGATGCCCATAATAGGCAGGGCCCTAAGGGATGCCCATAACAGATGGGGTGGGGGAGGCCCTAAAGGATGCCCATAATGGGCAGGGCCGTAAGGGAAGCCCATAATGGGTGGGGTGGGTGGGGCCCAAGGGATGCCCATAATGGGCCGACTCATCCAAAATAATGGCGGGTCAACCCACTGAAAGGCTGCAGGGGAGGGCCCTAGTCTTCCGAACCATACAGAGAGTGTGGCCGATGTGCTCCCTACATGGTTAAAGTGTCCTTTATACAGGTCCCCAAACAATATATAAAATACAAATCCTAAGTCACACAGTAACTGAGCATAATGCAAACACAAGGAGAAAGGGGGCAGAGAGGGATCAGCTCAAAGAAGAGACAGGTCAGCCTGGTGTGCATTCACCATTGCCACAATGGCTGGGCCCATAGAACTGAGCATGCGCAGAACACTCCTACAGAATCCTGATGTCATTAGGGTAGCGTGAGTATGTCTCATGATACTCTTGCGCTATGCTTTTTGGCTACAGTTTCCTGATGTCCATAAATGCGGGACTAGGGAACAAATTCAGGATGGCATGACGGGAGCCCAGAATCAGTACTGTCCCACTGGATTTGGTTCAGCAGGGAAGCCTTCATAATGGAAGTTGTAAATCAGAATCTAGAAAGAGTTACTTGGTGGTGATGTGTAGCGAACAGAAATGACCTAATCAAGAGAACAGCATACTCTCCCGTTTACTTTAAGTTGTTACATAGAATATTAGATTTAAATACAGCATAATGTAGACACCGCTAAACACCTATTTAGCAGAATAATCTCTCTGTAGTATCAATGAAACCAACTCGAGCACTGTGATTACATTCCTCCCGGGGTGAACATCCCAGCCTGGATATTTGGAATCCCTTATTACACTGCAGAGAGCAGCTTGAACAGTTTCATCAGTGTTTGACATACTTATTTCCATTAAAAAAAAAATAATAATAATAATTCCTTAGGTTTGTTTATGAATGAATTATAAAAGATATATTTAGTATGTTAAAAGCACATGCAGGCAAATCTATATTAAAACTAATGTTCCAAATTTTAAATCTCTGTAATTGTACTAATAGCAAGAAAATGGGAAGCTGTTAATGCAACAAGCAACCAAGAACTATATAAGCAGATCTCTGTGAATTTAAAATAGGAAAAGATGGCCTTGGAATAACTCCAGGTGGGGCGGGTGACTTAGATTTGCTAAAAATTTTGACTGAATGGGGAGATTTGTCTCTCTTTAGTAAATGCATTTTATTGCTTTCCATTGGTTATTTATTAAATTGTGACTTGGCAGAAATACAAAGCATATTTCATATTTTAAGCCAAAGAACTAAACTGGGAATATTCTCTAATTTAGGCGTGTTTTCATTTCACGACAATTCACATTTTGGTAATTAAGCTTTATTAGTGTTTTCCTAAATTCATAGAAAATGGTAGAATAGCAGTCAGTACATTGACACTTTGTTTATAATTTTATATATTTATTTTACTTTATTTATCCCCTTCGTACAGCAATACAGAATAAGCTGCCATTGTTTAATAATAATAATAATAATACCACCACCACAGCGGAACTCAGTAATATTTTTTCCATGTTTGTTTTTTTTATTGAGTTTTTGCATGGTAAAAAGAACAATGGGGATACAGAAAGGAAAGTGGGATTGGGGGTGCTTATTTCCATGTTACACATCACAATTTACGAATCGCAATATTACAATCTCATACATTCGATGCTAGACAATATATACTGTTTATGATGTAGAGAAGGTGTGACGTGCATTATTGATAAGACATTAGTAAAATGGTATCCTTGATGGTATTGTTGGTTGGCCCTCCCTTTAACAACGGAAATGTATGGTGTTTGAGAACTTCTCTAGTGTGTTCGGCTTTGTATGCTGGAGCCATGCACCTGTTAGATTTGTGGAGTTGTGATAGGGTAGTAGGGGGCAGGGAGAAACAAAAAGATGTTCTAACTTGTTACTTAAGATGAACTCTTGATGAAATGTCTATAATAGCTAAGATAGGATGGAGTTTTGTCCTTTGGTCCTGTAATTTACTGGGTATAGGTTGTGCGGGACTATGCCTGTGCCCACTAGGTGGTGTATTTGATGTTTTTTACTGCTGTACGGGATGTGTGCCAGCTTGCCCATCTTTTGTCATATATTTCTGTTTGACCAGTCATTCTATATGCAATTAATTCATAATCTGCTATGGAGTCCAATCTGTTCCATACCTCAGAGGGGGAGGGAGGGTGTTTCTTCTTCCACTGACTGGCTATGCTAGTTTTTGCAGCTGTTAACAGGTTTATAAGGATATAGCTAGTAGTGTCTGATAACAATTCTGGGGACAGATGAAGCAGATAGCATTCTGGTGTACTTGGAATTTTACGTTTCGTTACAAGTTCGATAGCTTCCCCTAGTGTTGCTCAGAACCCTCTTAATAGGGGGCAGTTCCAGAAAATATAGCATGGTGCCCCTGTGCAAGTCACACCTCCAGCAGGTATGGGACACCGATGGGTACATAATTGCTAGTCTTGTGGGCACTAAGTACCACCTCATTACAATTTTTCAATATGCCTCTCAGTGTGATAAATTATGGGATGCCCGTCTTGTAGTCTGTATTGCATGTAGCCAGGTTGGGGTGGGGATATTAACGCTAAGTTCTAATTCCCACAGTTCCATATATTTGTGTTTGTGGAGTGGGTCCTTGTCGTTTATGGAAGTATAGCACAAGGATAGGGGTTTTGCTTGTGGCCGTTTCCCTATGCAGTGTAAACCAAATCTCGTTAGTTGCGATTCCTCGCAATGGCGAGTTTGAAGGGTTTGGAGAATATGTTTGGTTCTAATGTATGTGAACACGTCTCCAGCAGGGAGTGCGAACTCCCTCTGAAGAGCTGGGAATGGTTTTAAGCCTTTTCCGTGTACAGCTGTGCTACTGCTAGGATTCCTTTTTGCCGCCATGGTACCATATTGATATTGTCGGAGAGCTCCAAAATTGTTTGTATGTGGGCAAAGAATATAATATTGTTTACACCTAAGAGTGGACCTGCCCATTTCCTTCAGCTATTGATTAATAAACTCGTGCTGATCAAGGGTCTAATTTTGTTTGTTTTCCATATCGTAAATGATTGCAAAGTGGATTTTATTGTATGTGGGTGGATGCATGCGTTTTCGAGAGGTGCCCATATTGGCGGAATGCTACGTGATAAGATCTCCAGCCCTTGCATTAGGGCTGCTGCTCTATAATATGCTCTAATGTTTGGGATGCCCAGCTCTCCTTTATCTGGGGATAGCCAAGTTAGTCGTCTAGCTATTCTTGGCGGTTTCTTTTTCCAAATGTATGCGTTGAATATGTCTTAAAATCTATGTAACAGTTTGTCATATAATGTTATGGGTATGGTGCGGAATAAGTATAAGACATGGGGTAGTGTCATCATTTTGACGGTGTTCACTCTCCCGAGCCATGATATTCCAGATTTTGACACTTATCCAATTGTGTCTGCAATTTGTGGATTAGCAGGATATGGTTTTCTTGGGTCAACTGGGCAGTTGATTTAGTTAGATTTATTCCCAAGTATTTTAGGGAGACTTTCCTCCAATCGAAGGGGTGCTGTGATTTGACTGACTGTAGTGCGTGGGTGGGATGCCTATAGGTAGTGCCTGCGTCTTTTTAACCCCTTAAGGACAGATGACGGAAATATTCCGTCATGATTCCCTTTTATTCCAGAAGTTGTGTCCTTAAGGGGTTAAGGTTATTTTTATAGTATGATACTTGACCATATAAAAGGAGTAGGTTCATCAAAGCTGGGATGGAATTCACCGGGTTTGTAAGGAACACAAGCACGTCGTCAGCAAAGACAGCTAGTTTGTGGGTCCCAACTGGGGTGTCCAGGGTTTGTTTTAATGTGGTATATGAGCGGTTCTAAGCATAGTAAAAATAATAGTGGGGACAATGGGCATCCCTGACGTGTGCCATTGCTAATATGGAATTTGTCTGAAAGGAATCCAGAGTTAAAGACTCTTGCTGAGGGAGACTGGTACAAGGCCTTAATTCCCCTTAGGGTATGTTGTGAGAATCCCATTTTTAGTAGTGTAGCTTCCATGTATGTCCAGCCCAGGCGGTCAAATGCCTTTTCGGCATCGAGTGCTAGCACTACACCTGTTTGCTTGCTAGTTTTGACGCAATTGATTAAATTGATAAAGTGTCTGGAATGTTCCCCTGCTTGTCTACCAGGGACAAATCCTGCTTGTTCTCTAGAAATTAAATCTGTGAGGTGGGTCTTCAATCTCGATGCCCACAATTTCACGTATAACTTTATGCCTGCGTTTAGCAGGGATATAGGCCGAAAGTTTTCACACTTTATGGGTGGCTTGGGTAGGGTGACCACGTGTGCTTCTAGCATCTCCGTTGGGAGATTACCTGATTATTTAATAGCGTTGAATAGTGTGGTAAGATGAGGTGTCAGGATTGATTCTAGTTTGTGGTAGTAATAATTGCATAACCCGTCTGGGTCCGGCACCATGTGCTTAGGTAGGGATAGAATAGCTTTGCGGATCTCATCTTCTGTGAACGGGTCGTCTAATTGTTTACACGTTTGAGGTGTAAGTGTCAGTAGGGTTATGTCTTTTAAAAAGTCCTCAATGTTTCTAGCGTTAGGATGTGGTATTTTGGGATCTTTTTTTAGATTGTATAGCTCATCGTAATAGTGTGCTAATTCATTGGCAATATCTGAGGGGTTGTAAAGTCGGCCCTTGGTGGTGGATTCAATGTAAGGAATTTTGGTTTGTAGTTGTTTGGTTTTCAATTTATTGGCTAGTGCCTTGCCTGCTTTGTTCACATGTGTGTAAAATCTAATTTTGAGGGCTCTCAGCCATCTTTCAGTAGTTAAGAGTTCTAGGGCGTACAATTCCCTCTGTACATCATTAATTTGTTTTGTCACTGTCTTGGACGGGTTGGACTTTTTCTGCTTTTCTAGGGATGTCAGTTCTTGCTGTAGATTCCTATGAGTGTCGTTTGTACTTTTTTTGTGTTTCGCCCCCTCTCATACATATGCCCCGCAAAACCGCCTTATGTGCGACCCATATAGTTTGAATTGGGATATTCGGACGCTGCCCTAGATATGGTATTGAACACCTGTGGGTTGTCTAATAGGCCCTCATTTAGTCTCCATTTGCCCCTGCCCCTTACTTGGTGAAGAGACCTAAAGATGATAAGCAGCGGAGCATGGTCTGACCATGTCCTTTGTCCTATCTGTATATCATCCATGTTAACGAGGCTACCCTCGTTAAATCAGGCACAGGTCAATTCTCGAATACATTCTATGTACCTGTGAGAAGTAAGTATAGTCTCTCTCTTTCTGGTACATTGATCTCCAGGCATCATAGAAGTTGTTATTAAACAACAATTTACTTAACTCAGTACAGTTTGCGGTTGCGTGTGTGGTAGGGGTTTTATTGTGTTCCCTTTTAATGTCTAGGTCTGGGTGTAGGGTGCAGTTAAAGTCTCCGCAAATGATCGTGTGACCTTGTCGCAGTTTCGCGATTTGTTTCAGAATTTTTGGGTGAAAGCAATTTGGGCCTCATTTGGGGCATACAATGAGACGATCGTTATCACCATCCCATTTAGGTTCCCTACCAGGATCAACAGTCTGCCTTCCTTGTCTGTATATCTTCCAATTTCCTGGAATACCCAGTCCTTGTGAAAGAAAATGGCGACTCCCCTTGATTTGTGAGGTGAGTAAGCATGAAATGCCTGGGGGTAGTGACTAGAGTAGATTTGGGGTGGTTTGCGGACACACAGATGCGTCTCCTGGAGACAGATAATTGCCGCTCCGGATTTATGCATGTCTTTGGTAAGCAGCCTCCTTTTGTGTGGGCTATTCAGACCCTTCACATTTAGGGAATACATTTTAAACGTTGCTAACACCATGTCAGTGTATAAGTGTGTGTGTGCTTTGGTAGTTTAAACCTGGAATTCTCGCAGTAAAACTCTGGGAACCACAATCCCCTCCGGTATTGTGAGCAGGGCTTGGTGTGAGCGTCTTATACCAATGCTCATTATATTCGTGTAGTGCCTTACCCTCATATCGGTGGGTGTTACTGCTGATCGGGTGTTGGATGTAAGGTGTGTGAATTCTAAACCAAGTAGCGCATGGTACGTGCCTGCGGGACAATGCATGGTTCATTTCAATAGAGATCACTAAGCATAATAACATCAATATCAAAACAAGAATTAAACAAAAATTTAAACTAAAAGGGGAAGAACATAGGTACACCTGCATGGTACGCAGGGATATAGGCTGCCTCATATGGGAGATTGCCTTCTCTCAACTATGGGCAGGGGGGGGTGTTGAAAGTCTCCACCGACATTAAGCCTCTACTGGAAATGTAGGTTTTTGAGCCTTCATGTTTTGAGGGAGCATAACTTCACAGTATTTAGAGGACCGTAACACATCTTAATACATCACTAGACCTAAGCCTACAGGGCCGCCACTTAAATATGCACAGAGTATGTTACTTTCGGTTCGCTAATATTATTCGTTTATCGCCTTTAACTGAATGGCAAAATATAGAGCTATCCTTAACTTTTACAGACTATACTGACAATTTTAGCACAACTAACAAACAAGATATTACACTGCGTGCATTATGACAAGTAATACTTAAGTGGTTGGATCAACTCTGGGGTGACATGTTGGATATGTAGGTTCAGTCTTCATTCTGGGCATCAGGTCTTGATGGTGACCCCACCATTGTCCATTCCGTTCGCATCTTTTTCAGCTGTGTTCTCTGAGGAGAATTGTGTCCCATGTTGTGATGCAGTCCCCATTCTTTAAGTTTCGCCATTCCAACTTCTGGTTCAAGGATTGCTTCCGTTTTGCCTTTGTACCAGATGAATAATTTAGTTGGGTATCCCCATCTGTACGGTATTTGGCGATTGCGTAGGGTCTTGGTCACGTTGATAAATTCCCATCTTCTCGCCATAGTAGCCGCTGATAAGTCGGCGTATATACAGATTCCCTGGTACGGGTCTGGAAGTTGATCCAACTTCCTCGTTGCAGCCAGTAGTGCCTCCTTTGACTTGTAATAGTGGAAGCAGGCTTTGACATCTTTCAGCGTGTCCGCCGCGAACCTGGACGGTCTGGGGAGTCTGTGTCCAGGACACGGCTTCACGCTGCGGTACCAGAGTAGTACATAGGGCTCGTAAGTATTGTGGGAGGGCTTCCACGGAGATTGCATCCGTTATACCCCGAAATCTTAGATTATTTCTACGTGACCTGTCTTCCATATCTGCCACTTTCAGTTTTAGGGCTATTTGTTCTTCTTCTAACTTTTGTTGCTGGTCTACCACATCATTGTGGACTGAACATATTTCTTCTGTTTTGGCCTCTAGTCGGCTAGTGCGTTCCCCTAGTTCCTGAATGTCTCTGCGGATTTCTTTTGTAATTTGTCTGAAGTCCGACCTTAAGGACTCTTTTAGGTCCTGCATCATGCTGTGCAGGCTTTGGTTTGTGACAGGGGATTCCCCGTGGGGGATTTGCTCCGTTTCTTCCACTGCCAGAATTCCTGTGTCCAACGAGTCTGTGATTAATGCATTGCCATCTTGTTTTTGCCGCGGGCAATCTTTTTTGTTGGACCGGATCGGATCCGTGATTTTCAGTTGTTTGGATGGTGCCATCGGGTCCGGGGACGTGTTAGCTCCCAAAATAATCTTTTTTTTGGCGCTTTGTCGGCTCGTCTGAGTAGCTTTAAGCTCGGTGGCTCGCAGAGCTCTCTTTCCTTGCGACTACTCCATGTGGTCGCAGGCCACACCCCCGGAACTCAGTAATATAATGCAAAGGAACTTGATGTAACAGAATAGAATCTAATCATATAATGCAATAGAATGTTTGGGCTTTAAAGCAGGATGTGTCATACAAAAACCCACGGCATTCACTATTTGACTTAAAGCGACACTATAGTCACCAGAACAACTACAGCTTATTGAATTTGTTCCGGTTGAGCACAATCATTTACTTCAGACTTTTTGCTGTAAACACTGTCTTTTCAGAGAAAATGCAATGTTTACATTACAGCCTAGGGATACCTGCACTGGCCAATCCTCAGATGGCTGCTGGAGGTGCTTCCTGGGGCAGTGTTGCACAGTTAAAAATACCAGATCCACCATGTTGTTCTGGACATATCACTGATTACACACGAAAATGTCTACCACAAAAAAAAAAAAAACACAGAATGGATTTTAATTGATCAAGGCAGTCACGTGGAGTATTTATTTTGTTTCTGCAGTAATGAATTCTCATGCTTCATGGCATCACTTTTCATGTGCTGCCCACTTCCATGAAAAAGTGATACGAATCCAGGGAAACATGGAGGGTCTGGGAACCATAACTACAGTTGCCTGGAATATGCGAGATTTTAGCAGCAATACGGCGTGATTTTAAAAAACACTGATACGGGCAGGTGAATCTTACACAACCTGCTTTACTCACTAGTACTGAAAACAAACTGCTAAATCAGCATTTTGTTTGCCTTAGGCAAAGTGTCCTAAGTAAGCCCTTTGTTTGAAAGACATACAATGCATTGCATTTACATCCTCCATTCTTTGGCATCACCACTGAAAAAAAAAAAGAAAAAAAAAATCTTAAAACAGGTGAACCCAAGGGAACAATAGCATTAACAGAGCACACCCTTCCCTTACCAGAAAGATCCACAATGGATTAGTTCTAGATTTCAGACACAGCTCCACTAAGCTTACAGTCATAGCTTACACAAACACATCTGGCGTGGGAACATCTATACACATTGCTTTCGCTATATTATTTGTGATCATGGATTAATAGGCAATTACTTTCAAGTACCAGGAACTAATAAAATTTCATTCTAAAAGGAAATACTTAAAGACTGCTCACAAATTAGTTCAGGAAAGAAAAAAAGAAAAAATTCTGCCAACTTTGTTATACGCACATTGTAACAGTAGAATTAAGTAGTAGACTTAATATGGGTCTAAAATGCCTTCGTATAAATATTCTTTAAAACAGAGCAGCACATTAAACAAGTTCAGATATGTACATATAAGGTACAGCATTTAATTGCTTCATGAAGCCTGCGAGGTTAGTTGACGTAGTAACAAATTGAAGGGAACTGAAAATCCAGGCTACAAAAAGCCATTCTGAGACAACAGCCAAGTTGGACAATGTTTAAAAATCAGCTATTTATGTCTAAATTTTGCAATTACAATTCTGTAGTGAATAAACCCGTGTGTTTATTAGAAAGTGGATAATGAACAGGGCAGCGCACACTGTTTCCTAAGCATTTCAGCAGCTCTGTTAATTCCATGCAGTCCAAACTCATATTAATCCCTTAAAGGGACACGCTAAACTAAGTACACTACAGATTAGTGTATCCCACTAACCTGCCCCTTGCACTCTCAGCCAGCCTCCGCCATCCATGTTAGATGGAACAGGCATTGATAATTCAGAAATGTAAATTTATATTATCAACAGGGTTGAGAAGGGGGTGTAGCGGTTATGTTGCTCAGAGTGTCCCTTTAAGGGACACTGTAAGCACTACAGCTACTACATCCTATTAATTGGTTATAGTGCCAGGGTTCCCCTGGCTCTGTCCCTCCATTCAGGGTTAAATCATTTTCGAGCAGTTTAAGAGTAAATAAGGGTCCATGGCCACCCATAACATAGCCCCTTCTGGAGATTACACACATACCAGCACCAGGTGTTGTAGTTGGCTGACACAATCAGACAATCACAGCCACCCATTGCTGCACAGGCTAATGCTTTCTCATTAGCCCTAGCAGAACACAGGGGGTAGACTGCTAGGGATTCACGTTTAGCATTAAAATATTGAAAATAATTTATAGCTGAATAGAAAGATGGCACCAGGGTGCTCCACACATTATATTCACTTTAATAAGATGAGGCAACTACAGTGCCTCGTTATGGAATCAAGCCAGGACTGTTATAGTATAAAACAGAGGGGTACAAACTGGCACACTTGCAGCTGTTGTAAAACTACAACTCATATTTACGTAGCAAGTCTTAATTTGGCCTGCATTTACTGGCTGGTGTAACTCCCGCAATAGCAATAGACCATACAAGGGCCATGGCCACTCAGGCCTCATGGAACATCTGTTTGTGTCAAACAACTACAAAATGGTTTGACACAGAACCGGAAGCATGCTGGCACCATAAAACACTACAACAGATGGCAGTGGTTGTGGTGCCCATTTAAGGCTGGCTAACCATCATAGGAGTTGAAGTTAAGATCTTCAATATCTACAATTCTAAGTTTTAGGAACACCAGCTAGAAAGGAATTTTCAAAACCTTTGGTCCTCAAGGGTTACTAAACCAGGACAGAAGGGAGAATATACTAAGGGAATGTTAAGATATATTCTGCATTGAGTCTGTAGTCCAATTAATTTATTAAGAGCATTTACTATAGGGGGTGAGCCAAACAGAGTGAAAAGTTATTGCAAGAATTAAGCAATTTCTGAACTGGGGGGTGGGGGAGAGTGAAAGAAATCAGATATGATTGTATTGTTTTGGTTAGAGACCAAAAGCGATAAAGTACAGTTCTTGAGAAACATATATCTACCAGAAGGAAATATTGACAAAAATGTTCCCAGAGTCAAAACCATAACCTGTGTACGCACTCTCCTTTAAATATAGGACATAGCTTCTAATAATGATACAAAAATATACAGCTCCTGCCTCACACAAGGTTGTTGGCAAATATCAAGACACTTTTTTTTTTTTTTTTAATCTTTAACCACTTAATGACCAATGTTGTATTTTTGGGGCTCTTTCAGCAGTTTAGTAGTTTATTTAAGATACCAAATTAGGGTGCTGTTTAATAGCTTCCTAATTTGATACACTTATGTGGGATTGCCTATGTGCAATATACTGTTTAGTGAATTTTTGGGTAAAATTGTTTGTGCCAGACAAGAAAAGTGCTACCCTCAGTGACTTTGAACACCACTGCATTGGCATGGCAACATTTTCCCCACCCTGTACTGCTTTTATAAAGACTTTGTAAATGAATGGGCTTGCCTTTACCTCTGTATAGAATTTGTAAAGAGAAAGGAGAATAAAATCCTTTAAAAACAACTGTTGTGCAGAGTGTGAAATTGTCTCCAAGGGCAGCACTTTTCATACCCTGCACAACAGCATAAAAACTATTTAAAATACACTTTAAAAAAAAATCTAATAATTTAGTATCCTTAAACAGGCAGTCCTACATCATTATACCAAATTAGGGGTTATCTACTAAACAGCATCCGTATGGAATAGGTATTGTGTGTGTGTGTGTGTGTGTGTGTGTGTGTGTGTGTATATAAAAAATAAATAAAAAAAACCACAATTTTACAACAATATTTAGCAGAGATTGGTAGTTAAATGGCTACAGAATAAGTGTCAAAATACCCTTAGGTATATAGCCTGTGATGTTTACTTTACATAAATATATACTGTGGCAGTAGTGTTTTCTGTGATGGATATTAAACATAGAAGACAAACAGCCAATTCTAAAATGGTCCCACATTTAAACTGTATTGCACTCAACTCTTATTTTGTGACCAGTAACTACTAAAAATAAACTAAAATAGTTGGACCTAGACATATGAGGTACTCAACTAAGTGAATTTATTTTGAATGATTTTTCTTAAGCTGCACCAATTATGCTCACACTGTTATTGCCCAAACTGTGAAAACAAATAGGATTTGGGCATTTTTTGTAATTAATTATTATTTATAAGGAGCAAACACATTCCACAGCTGTGCAATGGGATGAGAGAGAGACACACACAAATGAAGCCCCTTTTGTCCTTTAAAAAAAAATAAAAAAAATAATACAAGTATATAATATGTATTAATGCAATAAATGAGAGAGATGAAAATTGCATATACATAGAATCAATGCTGAATTTTCTTTGCTCCTTAAGTACAACACAAACAAATGAAGCTTGGTCCTTAAGGGGTTAATGATCCCTGGCATTTAAACTGTTAACATAGTTGGTCCTTACTAAACTGAAGAGTGAGCTGTAAAGCCATGTAATAGGATTTGAATGGTATGCAAAACCTACAGCCATCCAGTTAACGCATTCATTCCCTTGGCATTTACTAAATACTTTGCTTAACTCCCTGTCCCATATAAATGCTCAATGCATACTGATCATAGTCAGCCAGCAGGGATCAGACACCTATGCTGTATAGTAGAATTTAACCTTGGGCAGATATATAAACCACGTGCTGTGCATCCTTTTGGCACACAAAGGGTTAATCCGCAGAAATAACGAACCCAGAATGGACATTTTAGGAAGAGAGCTCCCATATGATTTAATGAAGTTATAATAGCAATCCATGGTGTATATTCTGCCAAACTACACACTACAAAACACAGCTTGATACATTGTTTACTAAATGTTGCGTACATATGTATCATTGTAACACAATTGTGTGTTTGTTGTAACAAAGTATCAAAGAAAAAGTAACAAAGTGTCAGATGCAAGTCTCCCCTGTGCAAGGTTAGAGGAGGACAGATCTGCCCTGTGCTCAGTGCTGTACAGGCCTGGAGTTCCCTAGCCTGCTATAAATGTCTGTCCATGAGAAGTCCTCCCTAACCAGGGCCATGTCACCATGCTGGGGGTCACAGATCAGTTGGGGGGAGGGGGGAGGTATCTACATACCTGAAGGGCCCCTAGACAGCTCGATATCCTCCTCTGCACTCATTGTGGCTTCTCACCCGCCCCCCCTGCAGGTCTATAATCCAAGGGCTGAAGGTGAAACGCACACACAGTACTTTCAGTTTCAGGAGCCAGAGAGATCCCACGTGGGGGCAGAGGAAGAGACATCCCGCTCAGCATCTCGGGAGTTGTAGTTCTCTGGCATGATCTGCATCTTCTTGGTTAACCAAGAGTGTCTCTATCCAGAAACTAATGGCAGTGGGTTTCCCTTTATCAAGAATGTCATGTTTACAGGGTGACTGAATAATATGCTGGGATGTCATAGGAATCAATGACTTTTTAATTTACATTTTTAATCTTACATTTGAATCAGTTTTATATGATGTAAGTGGCTACAAGATTTACTAATGTGAATAACATTGAATATATAGAATGAATCGCTTAAGGCACACTCCAGGGACAATATGTGCTACTATACATCTGACAGATAGCATAATTAAAAAATAAAATAAAATAAAAAATTGCCTAATTGCAGAATTTAATTTATTTCACACTCCAGACAACTTTCAGGACCTGAAATTTATTTCTGGCACCTGGAGGCACAGATTCCTCGCTCAGACATCACACCTTGACAATATAGAAATACTAAAATTATCTGACAGGCATATACAAACTAAGCATGCATGTTTAACCCCTTAAGGACATATGACGTGTGACATGTCATGATTCCCTTTTATTCCAGAAGTTTGGTCCTTAAGGGGTTAAACATTACACGAAGGCACCTACACCACCATCCATTTCTGTGTGTGCTGTGTGTTTCTGTATGTAGTATGGGACTACAAGGGGTTTATTCAGTTCAATCTGAATTGTTGCTAATGGAAATCTGTATGATAAATTTAGGCAAAATAGCCATCCTTTGACCTTATCGGATTTAGATAACTTTTACAGATCAGTTTTTTTTAGCCTGCATTTTGATAATCGTGTTTTAATTGCTAAATTCCACATTTAGTAACGCAACCTTTGTAATTGTATTGTGTAAAAAGATGTATTAATTCATGACTACATAAGCATTGTGTGAATGCATGTTTGTACTCTTCACCAGTATTGTCACTGTGTGTATGTAGTGTTTGAGTGTACAGAGACCTATAGGATTATTTGCTGAAGTGTGAATTGTCAGTAATTCAAAGTGGATTTTTAATTTTGTTGGCAAAATAACTAATCACATAGCTGAAGTTTGGCAACTGTGGCCTAACATTTGAAATGCACTTGTCAATGTGTAATGTTACTTGTTGCAGACTCCTCCACTACGCCTTAATTTTATATTATTAAATGCTGGTCATTTTTTTTTTTTTTAACACCACATCAATTTAGTGACATCAGTCATGTATGCTTTGACAGCAAAATGACACAACCGATAGTATGCGTTCTTGGTCTATTTAAGGCCACATCACTCACTGCTCAGAGAGGGTTCAGAGAAGGGCTACTAAACTGGTTCATGGATTGCGGGATAAAACTTACCAGGAAAGGTAAAATGACCTTAACATGTATAGCTTGGAGGAAAGACGAGACAGGGGGGGATATGATAGAAACATTTAAATATATAAAGGGAATCAACACAGTAAAGGAGGAGACTATATTTAAAAGAAGAAAAACTACCACAACAAGAGGACATAGTCTTAAATTAGAGGGACAAAGGTTTAAAAATAATATCAGGAAGTATTACTTTACTGAGAGGGTAGTAGATGCATGGAATAGCCTTCCAGCTGAAGTGGTAGAGGTTAACACAGTAAAGGAGTTTAAACATGCGTGGGATAGGCATAAGGCTATCCTAACTATAAGATAAGACTAGGGACTAATGAAAGTATTTAGAAAATTGGGCAAACTAGATGGGCCGAATGGTTCTTATCTGCCGTCACATTCTATGTTTCCATGTTTCATAGGCGCTGCTACTGTGTCACTATCCTACACCACAACAACCACTAGAAAGAAGAGACTCTGGCTTGGGTAGTTCTAGATGCCCACCTTTTTTTTTTTTCTATTAAAATTGGCACTAGAAATCCTAACTTTTTATCTGACTCACTGCTCATTCTGCTTATTGTCTAAAAGGGGATAGGCAACATTCGGCACTCAAGATGCTGTAAACTACTTATCACATACTGCTAGCAAAGCATCAGGGAGACAGAGCCCACAACATTTGGAGTGCCGAAGGTTGCCTATCCCCTGGCCTAGAAATTAGCCTGCATTTTGATGGAGATATTAGAGATTCCGAGGAATACAAGTAACTTTGCATCTGGCACAGGGGATGGGTGATTGGGTACTCTCTATAATCAATGTCTGAAGAGTTCTGATTAACATCCCCAGACAGGTGAATCCCATCCATTCTAAGTACCTGCATTATGTCTTGGAGATACCTTGAATGCCCTGCTCACATTCTAATTTGTTACTGCAATACTGGCAATGAAAAAAAAGTAACATGTCAAGGTGAGCATACTTTGAGACTTACGGGAGCAGGTCCCTACATTCCAACAGACTCATCCGACTTGGTTACATCTTGCACTTAACATCCAGCTAGGACTACCAGGTCCATCACGTAATCCCGGACACACAACCTATCCCTACATGTGAAATATGCAGTCCAGCAGTGTGTACAAGTCGTGTGAGGCAGGACATAGATGTCAAGGAGTGATCCCAAATATTTTGTTTCATAGGAATGCTGCTTTCTATGGGGTCGCACAATTCTTGTGCTGCTAATCTGCATGCACAAGTTATATGTCCAAGACAGCATGCTGTATCTGGTCATTTAATAAGAGACAAATATTGCAAGGATAAAATCTTATCAACATCTAACAGAAACAGAGCTCATCCCCCCCCCACCTCCTCCCCCTTACGTTTTATACAACAAAAAAGTGTTTCTGCTAGAATGAGTGATACCTAGCTTGGAAGGTCCAGATTATATGTTAATCAATCCTACACTGAACCTGTCCATCACATGAATGACAAGAAGATAACCTTTAAACCAGTATACATATAATCTACAACAAGCATGTCAAACTTAAAGCCTGGCACGGGCCACATGAACAAGGTTTAAGTTTATGTGGGCCGCAAAAAAAATAAAAAAATCTTACATTTTCATAGAAACGTAGGTTTGTTTGAAAAGTACACTATATATATCAGCATCCCTCTGTACTAAACCCCAGTTTCCCCCTCTGTACTAAATTATAGTCCCCACCTCTACACTAAATCCCAGCACCCCCTCTACTGAACCCCGGCCCTTGTTTAAAAAAATAAAATAGCCAACAAGCAGACTCCACTCACATTGCCGCTGTCAGTATTTGACTCCGGAGTCCAGCCTCTGGTATACCCCCAATGGCGTCGTCCGCACCCTGTGCCAAAGCGGATCCTCACGCTAATTCTCGAAAACCTGTGAAGGTGGAGCACGTTGACGTCACGTCGGAATGTGATGTGTCATTGCGTGCCTCCGTGCACCTTCAGATCCTTCACTGTCCAGCCGCGGCCATCGCAACACTGACCAACACACACTCACTGACAGACACATTTCTACATTCTTGCACACACAAACATCATTTTCTTTATTGCTCCCTATCTTTGGGTGCTGATGTGGGGCACCTCCCTGGGGTCCAGTGGGGATCTTCTTTCTGGAGCTCAATCTTCCTGCTCCTTACGCGTGCAGTTTAGTGATGTCGGAATGATGTCATATTCCAGCATCACTACAGAGGGCGTGCGAGGGAGCAGTAAGACTAAACTCCCTCGCTGACGCCAGGGACCTCTCCTCCCCAGCTAGGTAACTTTTTAGCAGAGTAACCACCTGCAATGTAAGAAGAGCAGTTGCCTACTCTGCCTTAGTAAGCGTGTCTTAAACCCGCGGCTCGCCAGGCCGCATAGATATTCATTGCAGCCTTTAAATCTGGTATAGGTCAGTATAGATACACATGTCTAGGGTTAGTCACTAAAGTGAGAATTATTGGGAATTCAATGTTTATTTCAAATTGAAGCCAAAGTAGCCTAACTGGTAGCAAAGTTGAGTTGGGGGATTTTTTTTTTTCTTTCAGTTGTTATTTTGGCCTCACATTTGATATTCACTTTGAATTCCCGACAAGTGTAATTTTGTCTCTACCTTCCGCAAAGACCTGGCTACACTATAACCTTGGGGTATTACTGTACTTGGTAGATGTAGCACCAGGAATACGGGGTGTACAGTAGATGTAATGCAGTGTGCGATCAAGAGAAAAATAGAAGCAGAAGATGTGATAGTGATAAGAACTGAAAATATATATTTTTTTCATATTTTTTAAGTTTATTAATGGTGTTCTACAAAGGGATAGACATTGGCTTTCAAAATTAAGTCATATCTGTCCTTTAAAAAAATAAACAAACAAAATGGTTTCATTTAATGAGAAAACAACAAATTACATTTGAGAAAATAAAACATATCAAAATGTACAATTTTGCTCTAGTCATGAATACAAATAAACTCAATAAAAATCAGCCATGAAGGGGTGGGGGTGCTTGACAATATACAAGGTCTTCCCCAGCTATCACTATCAGTCTAGAGCAGGGGTAGGCAACCTTTGGCACTCCAGATATTTTGGACTACATCTCCCATGATGCTTTGCCAGCATTATGGAAGATGTAGTCCACAACATCTGGAGTGCCGAAGGTTACCTAGACCTTGCAAATAGATTTGCATGCCATTATCTCTCTTTAGACATTTCTCCTTTGCAGTGTAGCAGAAACTCCAGCGTAAAACCGGTAAACATGGAGTCTGATCACTTACTGGTGCTTCACATGGTGGGAACCTGTACATTATAAGGGGATGGTGGCCAATCACATATAGTCATACTTTTCCTTAAGTTAGTGCTAGTGATAAGTTAAGGATCACACGTGGATATGATTTAAACATTTTTGTTTCACCATTTTCTTTTAAACGTAAGATAAAGTAGAATGTAGAGCTGACCACCTCCTGAATTGTCACAACTTGCTCAGCACTGAGTAGGCACCATGTTCAACTGAATTCATACAAATCTGCAGATGTATTTGGAAATTCTTGGCCTATGAAAAAGGTTTTGTCGGCAGGTTTCCTTCATATCCAGAATATATTTTTCACCGCAGATTTGAAGAAGGGAACAATATAATTCCCACTTTCTGCATCCTAGCCATATTCCCCTTTTCACAAAATATCCTCATGACTGGCAGTATGAATTGTATTTACACAGCTCAGCAAATGAGAGCTCAAGAGGAAGCTGCAGTAGCAATTACTGTCCACTTATTGTCTGCCTCTTTTCCCCTTAGCAGAGTGAAGCCTGTATTACAATACTACAGATCTTAAGAGCGTAAAGTCTAGCTGTGTGGTGGAATCAAATCAGCAGCTCAGACATCTCTCATTGGCTGAGCTATACCGTGTACGTCCCATCAGGAAGACTTTTTATAAAAAGGGAAGTTGGGGACATGTTGCAAAACTTTTCTTTTTTTTTTGTTTGCAAAGCCAGAGATTTAAATATGCAAAAAATGTGTTGCCTTGTGGGCTCAGTTAACCTCAGATTCACTCAAGTTGTGTTAATGTCCAGCGTGTCCATCTAACATGATTACAGACTATTTTCATTCACCTGCAAAGTTCCACACACATTTAGGGCATGACCAACCACATTATGGTGAGAAACCACATGAGTCAAATAATCAAATGCCCCTACAGGTAAACTACAGTCCATGGCGACATTTAAAAAAATCCCCCCCAAAAATTAAAAAAACAAACAAAAAAACACCCACAAAAGCCCTGTCCAGCAACAGAGTAAGGGGTTAGGATTTAGAGGACCACTTCTTTGTTTGTCCATGATATCATCACATAAGCAATAGCGACAAGTGTTCTGGGAGTGTACAAAGAACATCACAGGGTAGTGCAAGTCCCTTGACAACCCATGTGGGTAATCAATAAAAGTATATTAGTTTCTACCATCCCAAGAGCCAACAAATACAGAGGGTGCTTGCAGCTCCATATACCTCTGAATGTGAGCAGATATGCAAGGCTGTACACCACTTAACATTGGATATACTATTATCAAGAGATCTGAATAAGTTTTCTTGTGTGCATTGTATGCATGAAATCTCCAAACCGGTAACTATGGAAAGGTCATACACACAATGGCTGTTTAACAACTATGTGTATTAGAATCCAACAGCCAGAGGGTGGCAGGGAGTGAATTGGACACTTCTGATGTAGTGCTTCTTTCAATGTTAGGTAGTCTTTTATTTTCACCATACGAGGTCTACCCCCACTTCACGATAACAAGTCTAGGAATTGTCAGCATCCCATCATTTAGTGGCAACTACAAAGCACATTACAATTTCTGTTTAAAGATTTCAGCACTGGCTCCATTTTGATCTAGTAGATTTGTATTTCAGGCAACATAGTAACATATGTCTTCCTAAATGCAGTTATAAATAGACGGAATCTGATCATTTGTCTTGGATCCAACTCAGGCATCTCTGATGATGAAGTAGGTAGAGATAAAGTTGCAGACCATACATGTAACATGCCACATACAGCATTCATACGTAAAGTGGCTCTGTCCCCTTCTGCATATGTTGCATATTTTGCAAAGACCCCCCCCCCCGATGACAAAATCGATTTTTGGTGTGCGGTGGCCTGGGGGTTCATCAGAGGGGAGTCAAACTTACCCGATATCCGCCACAGCTGCTGCCATCTTCGTTCTTCAGCTCTTGGCGCTTCATCTACCAGAAGCCCATGTCAGTTCTTTACTCACGCACATACTTGCGAGTACAACACTGAAGTCTATAAAGGAACTGGCAAGAGGCTCCATAGATCTTATCTTCTGATGAGTAAGATAATGCCTTATTGCGTTGGCAAGTGACTAAACTTGATGGCAGTAGCTTGGTCTTTTGTCACTGTGTTGGAATTTCAATGAAATTCCAAAGCAATCTTTATGAGCAATTTATAAATTTCCTATTTCAGCTTTATAAAATGCTCAAATTGTATTTTATTGTTTGAGTGGGGGTGACAGACGCTTTAAAGGGATACTACAACCACCAGAACTACTGCAACTTAGTGCACCAGTGATGGCACTAGAAAAAGTAGGGGCACACTTGTTACAGTTTATGTCAACATATTTTCAAACAGTTTAACAAAATGAACAGTGTTCATAAATCCCTGTTCCTTGATTTATGAACCCACATCCTCAATTGGAGACATCATCATGAGGAGGTTTTTATTAACCAGAATGTTGTAAGCACACATAGCATGACTGTGAGCAAAGGGTACAGGAGGATTTGCCACACGGGCTTCCTGCTTTTTTGAGAAATTGTTTTGAAAATGTTTTGACAAAACCTTAGGAGGTTCCATCCATAGCCTCCTAGTACCATAACCACTACAATAAGTAGTTACGGTGCTTGCAGTGTCCCTTTAAAAGATTGAGTATTGGGAGTGTGTTTGTGAAGCATGTTTCAGTCACTTCATTAATGGATATACTCCTATTCTGTAGTTGATTTAAAATGCAACCACATCCTGCTACTGGAGTCTCATTCTCTTCTCTGGAGGGCCTTTGGGGGTTGTTGCTTGAGCAGGTTTCGCTGGTTCTTTTTCTTCCTGTTTAATGGTTTCAGTGGGAGGTTCCTGTTCTTTCTTTATTTGTTCAACTGAAAAAAAAATGTAAATATTAAAAATGATTTGAAGTTAATATTAAACTCAGCATAGTTGTCACACTGCCAATAGTCTATGAATCCTTATCCTTAATTTAGAAAACTTAGGAGGCCAGGCTAATTTTAACAATTCCTATATCTCTTACACATTACGTTCCAATATTATAAGTTCTCACACAAGCCCACATTAGCATATGCAAGTTTTTATTTTATTTTATTTTTAGAGAGAAGCTCTGGCTGCAGCAAGGCCCAGACTATTTACCAAGACTATGATTATATTTGTTGAATAAATTCAAAAGCACATTTGTGAGGTTTCTTGTTTGTATGGTGTTTGATTGGAGGTAAGCAACGTCTAGTGGGCTGAATAGGTGCTGTGACTCACTGATGGGTCAATCGACCCAGAGATCAGCTCCCATGTTCTATTTTCTTGTTAACCCACTGCCAAAATGTTTTGCACAATGACCCGAGATGCTAAAGAGGACTGTCTTTATTGGCAACTCCAGAGATAGAAGTATCAGCTTTATGAACAAGCAAACTCATGGAACACATTGTATTGGATGTTTAAAACAATTACTCACCAGGTACTGGTTTCTCCCCAGGCTTTTGCTGAAACATAAAATGTGATCTGTTAAGACTTTTCAACCAATGATATTAAAATTAAACATAATAGCCAAGAGCTTGGTAAATTATTTTATTAGGAAGCCAGACTTCTTACACATACCCTAACAGAGTGTAAGTGTATTTTAGTTTTTATACACAAATGAGCCTATTTATAAAGGGAAAACTGGATAAATCCTACTGCAAAGTGATACAATAGGAATAATCAGCAGAAACATTCCTCTGGTTTTTTACTGTGATGCCTCACCAGTCAATGTTTGTGCACCTGGTTTGGTGCATGGTGTTGCCGTCATAAATAAACTTCCTTACAATTATCCCCATGCCTCTCAACTTTCCTTTTTTCAGGGTCTGAATGCATTGGAAAATGCTGGTGGACTTTGGAGATTAGGCCAGGGATTAGATTAAAGGGGTACTTCAAGCACCATGGCCACTTCAGTGTTTTGAAGTTGTCATGGTGCTTGGCGTTTGTATGTGCAGTATATCACTACGAAACACTGCACATACAGAGATTTAATGATGTAAGAGGTGTATCATCATCTCTGAAAGCATCATTAGTACATCCATACCCTGCCGAAACAAGAGCTCCTGGCTGGCTAATGTAAATTCAATGCACAGTTTGTCATTCATTGGCTGAAAACACTGAGCTGATCGTCTCAGCCAATGAATGACAGCCGGCAACTGTAGAGGCTTAAGACGCAACACTGGCCAATGGAGGACCCCCCCAGCGCTTGGCAGGACGCCTGTCACATGGCAAACTGTTGCAAACCTGTTTGTCCTATTACCAAAGAATGGGGACAGGGTTCTCCTCATATCATAGCCACGGCAGCAAGCTGTAGTGGGTATGATGATGGAAGTAACCCTTTGAAGATCTCCAAGAGTTCTTGCTTGCAGCTGTCACTGCAGGAATAAAAATCTCAGCTTTTGTGAAATAGCTGAACACAGACAGGTATCTTCAAATTTCTATGCATTTCCTATATAAAGCATTGATAATAATTGGAATATTCACACTGCTGGATCCATTCAGCATTATGGAGATTTTAACTCTATTGAAGCCTGAGCAGCACACTTACCTGAACAAACACCGGAGGGAATTTTTGTGTGAGTTCCATTAGCAATGTATCCACTCTTTGTCTTTGGAAGTGGGAACTGGCTTCTACTTTTTTCTTTGCCTTTGGTTTTGCTTTGTCTAAAAAAATAAAAATAAATACATAAGTTGTGTTTAGTATCCAAGGACCAAGTGGACTGAAATAACCATGACATCTGACGCAGGGCCAGGGTGAACAAGTGAAATTAAAGTATCAGATTTTACACAACTCTTAGGGTCACACAGCAAACTTCTTATTGATAGACACTTTTTTGACACATTGTGTATACCAAATTTCAAGTCCTATGCTGGTAGCCAAACCTTATAAAAATAAATACATTTTTTTTTTTTGTGAATATAATTTTTATTTGTATTGGTTAGTCGAAGACTCGCAGGTCTCCAAGGTGAGTTATCAAAGGATATGAAGGCATTTGGAATATATCAAAAACAGTAACTTTTAGTCGGGCTCGCAGGCCCACAATGTTGACGGACTTGCAAGTCCCTTTTAACTTATTTTACGAGCATTTCTCTATTACAGTTCATTACATTTATTGCAGTTGTAATTTGTGTGCGGGTTATACAGAGGCTCGTCGGCCTTTCGTCCGACTTACTGGTCAGGGTGACCCGACTCCCTGTGAGTTTGACATTCAAATCTCATGTGTGCCCTCTCATTGACTTGTGTATCTACCTGGATTGGGTTTATTATCTCTTGGCTTTCCTCTGGAGGGGGGAAGGGAAAGTTAGGGTTGGGGTAGGAAGGGGTGTGAGGGTAGTCAGTCGTCGCCTGTCGTCAGGTGTGTGTTCCCTAAGTCCTTCCTGTCTGTGGTGTGGCAGTTGCCGATTCTAGTTCCCTTTGGAATCCTTCTTCCGCCGTCTCTAGGATCCAATGTGTCCATATGTCCATGTAGGCTGTCGGGGAAGTGTTAGTCGTCAGGGTCAGTTCCTCTATTGTCCTCAGTTCCTCCATTTGGCTAAACCAGATATTAAGTGGAGGTGTTATGGCCTGTTTCCAGAATTGGGGGAGCACTCGTTTGGCTACGTTGAGTATTCGAATAGTCATAGATTTTTTGTATTTGGAGTGAGGGGTAGAAGTGTGGTGTAGGAGCATTGCTGCCAGTTCCAGGGGGGTGGTTTGTCTGTGAATTTCTCTAGCATTTTGTGGATGTTTTGCCAGTATGGTTTGATCTTTGCGCTTTCCCACCATATGTGTGTGATACTGCCCTCCTCTTGTTGGCATCGCCAGCATAGGCCTGGTTGGTCTGGGTCTATCTGGGGTAGGAAGTGAGGTGTCCTGTACCATTGTGTCAGAAGTTTGTAGGCTGTCTCTTGTGTTTTGCTGTGCGTAGAGCAGTGGTGTGTGAGGTAACATATGGACTCCCATTCCTTATTTGTCAGCGTGTATCCGAGGGCATCCTCCCATTTCCTCATAAATAGGGGTGTCTCGGTCGGGATGTCCGTTTGTAGCATGGTGTAAAGGAAAGATACTCCATGTGGGAGCGGGTCTGGGTGCATACAGACCACTTCCAGTGTGGTATGTTGTCTAGTGAGCGCTGAGCCCTGTGGTAAGGTATGGACGAAGTTGGTTAGCTGGGTGTATCTGAAGTGCTGCATGAAAGTCGGGTGCGTCGCTGTCGTCATGTGTCAGTTTTTTACATTTCTCTCCCTGCAGGACATGGTGTAGGCGTGGGTGTGGGTCTGGGAGGATGTCTCTAAAGGCTCTTGGGTCTTGTCCCGGGGGGGGAAGTCGACGTTGTGCGTCAGTGGAAGAAGGGGGGAGGGGTATGGTGACATGGTCCCCTTCCTCGCTATCTTCCTCCATACTTTCATGGTGTGTTTTGTGTATATGGACATTTCGCCCCATTTTGTCGGTTCACGTCCCCAGGGTAGTCCCGAGAGTGGTCTGCCTGCTTCCGCCTCTTCTACCGTCTTCCAGAGTTTGTGCACGCCGTCTTTTGACCACTCCACAATTCTCTGGAGGTGTGTGGCCACATAATATAGGTGGAGGTCTGGGAGGGCTAACCCTCCTTTATCCTTAGGTCGTGTCAGGGTAGAGAATTTCACTCTAGGTTTCCGTCCATTCCATACGTATCTGGTCATTTCTGTTCTAAGGGTACTGAAAAAGGGGCCCGGGATCTCAATGGGGATGGCTTGGAGGAGGTATAGGAGGCGTGGGAGGAAGTTCATTTTTATTACTTGGACTCTCCCTAGCCATGAAATGTGGGGGTACGACCATTCTCGCATGTCTTTTTGGAACGTCTGGAGTGTGTCTGTGAAATTTTCCCTGAACATGTCCTCACTTCGGTTGGTCAGCCAGACTCCTAAATATCTAATTTTATGTTCGGCCCATTGGAAGGGGAAGCTTTGTCGGAGGGGGTTCGCCCGTGCAGTAGGGACGCTTACGTTAAGGATATAGGATTTGCCGTAGTTAATTTTCAAATTGGAGATTACCCCATATAGCTATAGTTCCCTCTGTATGTTTGGGAGGGAGATTTCAGGGTTCGTTACCAGGAAGAGTAGGTCGTCTGCGTACGCAGCTACCTTGTGTTGCGTGTTGCCTGTTGTCAGTCCGGTTATGTCTGTGTTGTGTCGGATGTGTGTGAGGAATGGTTCCAGGGCAAGGACGAATAGAAGTGGGGAGAGGGGGCAGCCTTGTCTCGTGCCGTTATGTATTGTGAAGGCATCAGTTAACGCCCTGTTGACCAGCACCTGGGCCGTGGGTTCTCGGTACAATGCCTCTATCCAGCGTCGCATTTGTGGCCCTAGTCCCGCATGGGCGAGTGTTTCAAAGAGATATGTCCAGCCGACCCTATCGAAGGCCTTCTCTGCGTCTGTTGACAGCAGGATAAGGCCCCCTTTCGTGCCTCCTGTCCCATGCATGAGGGTAAGTGCCCTGATGGTGTTGTCTTGAGCTTCTCGGCCTGTCACGAATCCCACCTGGTCTGGGTGGATCAGTGATGGGATGTGTTGCGTGAGTCGGGTCGCCAGGATTTTGGCCAGTAGTTTAATGTCGCTATTTATAAGTGAGATCGGTCTATAGTTTCCGCATTGTTCTCTGTCTTTGCCGTCTTTGGGGATAATAGTAATGTGGGCTGTTAGGGTTTGTCTGGGGAAATTGTTCCCTTCTCGTATCGAACGCTTCTATCATGAGTGGATATAAGTCTTCAGCGTATGTCTTGTAATATTTAGTCGGTAGGCCGTCGGGTCCCGGGCTTTTGCCCGGTTTGGTTTGTTTAACCGCTAGAGCTAGTTCCTCTATTGTGATGGGTTCGTCAATGACCTCCGCTATCTCCGCGTCAAGTGTCGGTGTCTGGTATTTTGTCAAGTAGGCCCGGATAGAGTCTCTGAGGTGTGTTGTCGCCCCGTTGGTCTTCGGTTGGGGGAGCGTGTAAAGATCGGTGTAGTATGTGCGGAATGTTCTCATGATGTCTGTCGGGAGGCGGTGTAGAGTGCCCTGTTTGTCTCTAATTTTATCAATGTATTTGTGTTGCCTCTGCTTTTTCAGCATCGCGGCTAGGAGTTTGCCGCTTTTGTTCCCGTGTACTGTGAAGAAGGTTTTGTGCCTTGTTGCGTCTCTGTGATGTTTAGCCTGTAGTAGTGTGGCTAGTTCCCGTCTCAGTTGTAGGAGTCGGGTTTGGTGTGTGTGGTTCGGGGTTTGTTTATTTAGATTGTCTGTCTCCTGTATATTGGTCAGCAGTGCCTGTAGTCGGGCTTCAGTCTGTTTCTTCAGTATTGCCCCCTGTTGTATGTAGTGGCCTCTTATCACGCTTTTGTGTGCTTCCCATCGAATCGTCGGGGATGTTTGCTCTGCTGTGTTAGTCGTCAGGTAATCCTTGATTTTCTCACCTATTAGGGTTGTGACCTCTAGTTTGGTAAGTAGGTATTCGTTCAATCTCCATTTCGAGGTCGTGGGGCGATAAAGTGGTGATTTAAGTTTTAGTGAGACTGGGGCGTGGTCTGACCATGTGGCCACTCCGATTGTTACTTCAGACACTAGGGAGAGGTCATAGTGTGTGGTGTAGATGTGGTCTATTCGGGAATAAGAGTTGTGTGGGTGGGAGTAAAAGGTGTAGTTTCTTACGTCTGGGTGGTGGGCCCTCCAGCAGTCCACGAGTCGTCGACTCCGGAGTAGGGATTTAACTGTTTGGAGTTGTTGAGTGGGGATGTGGGAGGTGCCCGATGAGTTGTCCCATGATGGGTCAAGAGTTATGTTGAAGTCGCCCCCCAGTATAAGAGTCCCTTCTGCGAATTCTTGAAGTTTGAGAAGTGTCTGTTTGAGGAAGCGGTAGTGTTGTGTGTTTGGGGCATAGATGTTTGCGAATGTGTACTGGTGTCCCGCGATCTTCCCTTTAAGGAATAAGTATCTTCCTTCGTCATCCGTTTTGCATCCCCCCTCCTGGAACGGCACCCTCTTGTGGAGGAGTATTGCTGTCCCCCTGGCTTTACCCCCTTGAAAATCGCTATAGTAACCTTGTGTGTAGTGCTGATTAGTCAGTTTGGGTCTATTCCCTTTTTTAAAGTGGGTTTCCTGTATCATTACTATAGAGGCCCTCTGTTTGTGAAAGTCTCTCAGTGCTCCTGTTCTCTTCTCTGGTTTATTTAGACCTTTTGTATTGATTGTAAAGATGTGTAGGTGGTCTGGGGTCAGTGCCATCCCGCCAAGTCAGGTCGTTGTCGACGGGTGTTGTGAAAATGTCTTTGTCCTGCGTTCCTTTGGTGTGTGTAGTCTCAGGAGGTCTCACAGTCAGCTGTCGGTGTCGGGTTGGGGGGTCAGGTGTTGGGGTTTAGGTAAGGATCAAGGGGTTGAGGTATTGGAGTAGTCTGAGAGGTTCTCAGAGATCTCCGTGGTTTGCGCCACAGTGCGTGGCGACTAGGTAGTAGCGTCGGGGAGCGACAGGGCCCGGCACCACCTGTGGTGTCCGTGCAACGCTCACCTTTCGGGTGACGCCTCGCCTGCTGGGCGGTGGTTGGGTGTCCAGTCGCCTGGCGCGGTGTCCTAGTGGTGTATCTCGAAAATAAATAAATTATAAGCCACTACAAGGATCCATGGCACATTCTCCAAGAATAGAGAAGTTGACTTTCAACAACCACTCTTAGAAGGACACTCCACACCCACACAACATTTCAGCTTGCTGAAGTGGTTTGTGTATGTAGAATGTATGACACTTTTTTTTCCTTTTTACAAAGAGTAATAGAAATTGGCACTTTTGTAAAAATACCTAGTTACACGCCGTTGGTTTGTCAGACAACACATCCTGTTACTTACTCGTTGCTTAGTTCAGTAGTGCTATACTCAAGAGGCAGGGAATTGCCCAAAGTACCAATTTTGCAAAGACTTCTCATTGAGGTGCCTTAGGAAGTCTCTGATTGGACAGTCACAGAACATCTGGGCGGGGCTAGAAGGGGAGAGTTTGCAAAGGCTGCAGACAAGAGATCTGCAGGTTTTACAAGCGGTATTTAGATATACCCTTAATTGAAAAAAAAGGCATCATTAAATGAATGCACGTTTTCATTGTTTCTACTAAACAGTGACTTTTAAATTGGCAGTTGAGCGTACCTTTAACAACAAGTCTGTTAGAAAGGATTAATAAACTGACAAGCTGTAAGGTTTTATATGGTAAAAGTAGATGGAGGCCAGAATGTTGCAAGTAGCTGAAGAAATACATGAAACACAGTACAAATAGGGAATGAGCTGAGATGTTGTCGGACTAGCCATAAGGTCAGGACGGGCAGCATAGGTTCTCAAACGAGAAGGACAAGCAGAGGATCAGATACCAAATATTTGGACAAATCAGGATAAGCACACTGAAGTGAACACCACATTTAGCAGAGTACAACCAAGCACTAGGAGACAGGCTGTTAACTAAATGTAATGGAGGATACACCCATCCACGTCATGACACACCTCCCTGCCCCTTTGAGAAAAGTAAGCACCCAGTGTGTGCATGTCTAGAAAGGTTGAATCTATTAGAGACTCAGCCCACCTCTCCCCGAACTGGAGAAGCCCTCTCTGCCAATCAGCAGGGCGCAAAAAGATCGCAACACTGCTATTGAAGCAAGATGACTATCAATTCATGGTGTCGAATTGGTCGGGCCAAATCCACCCAAGGGTTGGCGTCTCCACGAGGGTAGGAGGAGATGTGGAGACCTGACCCAAGTACTGTATCCTTATACACATACCATAGAGTGGGCCAACACTCCGAGAACTAAATAAAAAGATAAAGGTTGCAGAGAACATAAATGCTTACGATTTATAGATGGCACATGAAATATTAAAAAGCTGTAATGCGGATTTAAAATAAAAAATAAAGCACATAGCTTAATGTAAACCACTATTGCATTATACCTTTCCTGTGACGTGTGCACTAATCACATTAATATATTTTACGGCGAATCAAGGATTAATCTGTGATTATGTAAACTGAACTGATGCAAGGATGTGCAGCAAAACCTGCACTGTGAAGAGCCTTAATGATTGAAGCTTGGTAAAAACAGCTGTGCAGGCACTAATCTCTTTAATAAGCCTTGTGAGGCTTTCAGGTCTCAATACTGAAAGCCTCTCCTAGCAAACATATAAATCAAATGTGAAGTGTCAGGTGAGAACTTCGGCAATGCAGTATGATTGCCGGAATGCTCTAGGTTTCCGCTCAACAACACAGAACTGCTTACCTCGCTCTTCTTGGTCTTTGAAATGCCACCAGTAGCCTTTGGATGGGTGATACCGGCAGTACGACATGGCTTCATCAAATGCAGACTGGATCCCGTGAACTGCAGTCAGCTGTGAAAAATGAAATGTGTAGTATATTACATCATGCTAGGGAAATACCAACTACTAAGAAATTGTACAAATGGGGTGGGAAATGTAAGAAAAATTCTTGAGATATTTACTAAACTGGGGAATTGTTTAGAACTCACAAGAGTAAATTTTAAGTCAAAACAGCTAAAATGCAAACATAGTGGAGTTGAAGATTTTTACAGCCCTGCTATTGTGGTGTGAAGGGACACTATAGACACTACAATCGCTTAACTGAAGTGGTTTTGTTACTTGGAGTCTTCTAGCACCAGCTTAGTTTTCAGCATTAAACGTTTCAAATAGTTTGGCACTGCATAAGTGTCCTTCGCTGCCCCGACCCCCACTAGAGTTACACATACGTTTTTCCTACTTACGCTAGTGACGGGCGCCAGTGCACTTGTAGAACCATAACTACATCCCACTTGTTTCATTTTTTATTTGTTGCATCTGTGCTTGTAACGAGGCTCGACGTATTGTATAAATCGATCTTAATTTTTTTAACTGCTGCACTTATAACTAAGCTTGACCTATGGTATAATTATGTGGGCATTAGATGCATTGCATTTCAACATACATTAACATATTTTTAAAGGTGTATAATATACACAACATTACATCAAACATATTGACAGAGTATATTGCCAAAGTGCAAAGAAACATTTACAGTGTTCAACATAATGTAAACCACACATCTCGTGTCATGGAACTGTATCCACTTAAATCTGCATACATTATTCAGTATTTCACAAAAGCAATTGATCACACTGGTCTGCGTAAATTAGAACTCAGAAGAAAGTAAATAGGAATTTAAAAAAATATATATAAAAAGGAATGAAATTGGATCATTAAAGGTTTTCTAAGGGTTTGTGATTCACCTCGGGATATATGAGGTACAACTTGGGTGGCCTCCACAATTTACATATACTAATATACTTCATATCAATAATTCAGAGAACCACCACCTCTAGAACGTCCCACTTAATATAAATTTCTGGGCATAGGTTTACAGATGGGGTGTTTTTTTTTTTTGTTTTTTTTTTTACAAAGAAAGTCTGAAACTGCAGCAATTCAATGAAAATGCCGTCAGGAAGGTGACTGTTTTGACCAACTTCAAATCAGGAGATAAACCCTCTATCAAATAGGTTCTTTATGGTAATAATTGTTCTGTTTGCCCATGAACCAATATCTAGCAAGGGGACCTACAGTTTAAACAAGGCAAGAAATGGGGCCACAGATGCCTTGTTTCCACTGAGCGGTTCGGTTCGGTACGCTATTTTGAGTGTTTCCATTATGAAAGTGGGCCATACAACCGAACTGTACCGCACCATTCATGGTCCTCCTTCAGATGTAGGGCCATAGGAAATGGTATGGTTAGGGCGGAGCTACTAGCGTCACACTATACAATCCATTGATTGGCGGACAGGAAAACGTCAATGCTCACGACAAATGACACGCTAGGCACTTTTTCTAAACCCCGCAGGGCCCTGAAAGTCTGACTTGCAGTGGAAACGCTCCCCTGAATTAGACCATTCTAAACCTTCCAAACTGTACCGACCCGAACCGTTCCGCTCAGTGGAAACGAGGCATTAGAGTACTGGCAAGATATAGGTTTCCTTCTAAATAGACATTTTATTCCTTTACTAAACAGAGGTTACGGTCTTATCCCCTCCTCCCTGCATACGTTTTTGCTTCAGATTCCTCTACCTCTTATTCCCTACAGCTGGAATGAATCATTGTCACATCACTTTGCTTCTTTCATGACCATTCACACATACATTCCTTCACCCTCCACAGTTCAATACGTCTCCTGACTAATAGACATCCTCTTCACCAGTCCCTTTTTGTCAATTATTCCCTGTGTCCACCACAGAACCCAAACCACCCTGTCCTACACTAGTCTTTCCCAAAAACCTAGCCTGATTTCATCCAATTCCACCAAGTTGATGAGCTCACTGAGGACAGTATAATTATTAAAGGGACACTATAGGCACCCAGACAACTCCTGCTCATGGAAACTACAATGCGCATTGGCCCCACCCCGTCGGGTGATGATGGAGGAGTCGGAGCACCGAGGGAAATCGGCATTTGAATCGGCTTTCAGGACTGTGGGGGGAGGGTGTGTGAGGTAACTATACTGTATCGACTACAACTTTATATTACTTACAGTATAGAATCCCTGTATTGAACACACAGTATCCTAAAATAATGATTATGATATTAGAAGTGACTTTGAAAACATTGCAAATAGAAGCATATCAACCTCTGTTTGTGTGATCTAAGTCAACAGATATCACCTGAACACTTATCTGCAAACTGGGGCAGTGTAAAACCCGCCTTCCATTACACATAGAGTAAACCCAATTCAATTAAGATCTAGTGGAGAATTAAGCAGATTTGCATTGATGCTGACATACTGAAAGCTGTGTTTGCCTTTATTTAATTTAAAACATAGATGGTGCCAATGCTACTTGTCTTGGTTCCTTATAAATAGTGCATAATGGGAGACAAATGAGATGCTCTAATTGCAGACAGACCTTACACTATATTCCAAAAATCTGTTTTCAAATGAAAAATTGTTCATTCTTGACAAATCCCAGACACCAGGTCTCCATGGCGACAAGGAATTTTGTCCTGGCGCCTGGGATTTGTGAGCCCATTCCATCTGAGGTGGGCAGCTGGTCGGCTTCACATTCTCTTGTGTAATCTCTGTTCTCTGGTGCGCCACTTAGTGATGCCAGGGCCAGAGGGACATCATATACAGCCCCAGCATCACTAAGCAGCGTGTGAAGGAAAGTATTGGGAAGCTATTGCACATGCACAACGTTTAGCACTGAGATAGGAAGCACTTTAGTGCCTTCTAAGTGTATGCCACTAGGCAGTGTTTACATTGAAAACCCTGCAGGAACAGGCTATGGACACCAGAACACTACATTGTAATGGTCCCGGTGATTATAGTGTGCCTTCAAACATTTTATTTTTGTCATTGAAAATAATCTTTTGTAAGTTTAAAAAAAACCTGTCTTTTAAACTTTTTTAGCTGGTTCCTTGATTCAAAGCCCTGCCTTAGTGTGAGTCGGGTTTAACACAGCAAATATTTTTTCTAGCCTAATATCTACAGAAGAACAGTAAAGACAATAACGATACACACAATGTTATTTAAAATACACTTGTAGGGTCGGGGCCTGATGTCTGAGCCGAGTGGACGTGTTTCTCCCTAGCTCCTGCTGAATTGAGCTAAAACCAAGCGATTTTCGGAAGAAATCCCAGCCAACCGGGATCCTGAGCTACAAGCTGACTCTTAAGTAAGCCAAGAGCAAGCTGTCCGGACCGGACCCCCATCTTAAGCAGCAATCGTATCCCCATCAGAGGCCTACCTGAGCGGGCGCTGGAGGCGGCCGATCTCCCGAGGCGGTGCCTGCCACATAGTGCTTCACTTCAGGAGCACATAGCTTCCCCCCCCCCTTAGGCTGGCGTGGGTTATCCCGATCCCCACAGGGAACCCATATTTAACACCTGATTAAAGCGCAAACGGAAGCCTGAAAGCCGCGTGGCGAAACCAAGATAGTCGCAGCAGTTGATACTCTGCAAGAGATCCGGCAATGGAGGGAATCGTTCAACGCACGGTTTGAGGCACTCTGCCAGGAGTTCTGGCGTTGCCTCAGCAAGAGACCACGGTTATGGACCCCTCACGCTGCAATACGGAAACAGCGTGAACCCAATAAAGGCGACCCACCTGCACAAAAGCCTCCCAACATGGCTCCCTATATGCCGGGGCCGAGAGCCACCCAAGGCGCTGCTTCGATCCAACAACCACCACGGGCACGGAAAAACAAATGGCGACGGCGGACTGCACCACTCTGAGCCTCTGTCCGCTCCGGGGGAGGGTAAAGACCTGGACCCCCAGGAGTGCCTGAATTAGTGAACCTACAAAACGGGCCCCCAACAAGCCTGGGGTCAGAAGAAATATTAAAGAAACGAGTATGTTTTCCTGGCACTATAGTGGTCCTTTAAGCAAATTTAATTATTTTACTTTTACAAGTTTATAACTTTATAATAATTTCTTACACTAAGCATGTTAACAGAGAGCCTGTTACCTTATAGCCTATTTAATAGGATCCAGCAAGTTTAACTATTTTATTTTTACAATGCTTAGCATACACTTAATATCTAGCTGTGAAATATGCTTTCATACTTAATATGCACCTTCTCTGATAAGGTTATGGTTCAGTTAATTTATGTTAATTTAATTTTAGTTTCCCGCCTACTGACACTGATAACCTGTAATGCTAACCCTGCTTGGTGGTGACTTACGGTACTCTAATAATTATCTTGGCTACGCACGAGACCCTTTAACCTTGTAATAATGTCAGTAGGTACATCTGAAGCTGTAACTTGTAAGCAATCAATTGTAACTGATATGCTGACTTACCTATGCATGAAACTACATCCTATAATATTACAAAATGTGCACTGTTTAGATATGCCATACAATTGTTTTCGAATGTTGACTAACACGCTGGCAATAGCTATTGTGGCATTGCTTGCCTTGTATTTTTTCCTTGCATGAAAAATAAAGAATTATACAAAAATATATACTCGTAGTTCATGAAAGAAATCTTACTGCTCTTGAATTGATAACGGATCCCAGGTCTGGTGCTTGATAAATCACTCCTGCGATAATGTAGTAATCAGCAAGCGGAATAGCTGCATTAAAACACAAAACGGCATCTCATTAAAATATTAGTAGTTTTTAAAGATACAAAAAAAATATAGGATTAAAACCACAGAAATCACATTAAAGGTAAACTAAACTGCACAAATACAAAATAAAAGTAATTGTGGAGTAGATATGCCTCAAATGAAAATTGCATGCATTTCATTACGCATTTTTCATTGGGGGGTATAAGCTACGAAAGAACTTGCAAAACCTCCCCTTGTAGCCCCGGCCAGACTTTCTGTGGCTGTCCAATCACAGACTTCCCAGTTCAATGAGAACTGTTTGTAACACAGATGCTCTGGGCAACTGTTGCCTCTTCAGTTTAGCTCCACAGAGCTAAACAAACCAGGAGGTTACAGGACCTGGGTGGGTGGGTGTAAATTTCCACTTAAATCTGCACTTTTTTTGCAAAATGAATAACATAGGACACAATCTTCACACAAAGCTTTACAGCAAGCTAGAGTGCATTAGGGGTCTGGAGTGTCCATTTACATCAGGCACAGTTGCAGATGACAGGGTCAGAAAAGGAGGAATGCGGGAACTTCAGATTTCAAAAGAAAGGTGAAATATGTAATATAGAAAGTATTATTGGAGAAAATTGGTTAAGAGTGTGACTTAAAAAAAATTAAAAAAAATACCAGGACTGTACAACATATAAAAAGACTTTGCACTTAGTTGTGTACTGCAGAAAGCAAAATTCCTAGCAAATGTATAGATTAAATTGTTAACTAAAGGGGAGTTCCTGGCCAACACAGAGCGCTGCATGCAGATCCACATAGCTGAATTTCAAGAGGCAATAAGTTGGTTCCACAGGCAATAAGGAATTAATAATAATATAATTTAACAATCATTCATTTTTATTTTCAATAAGGATTTCTGAGATCCACCACCTTTCAGAGGTCTGATACAGTGAGAGGGAGGGAGTGGGTGGGGAAAGGCTGCCATGTCTGTGATACAGTTAAAGGGGTGTGTCAACTAAGAGTGCATGCATGAGAAGTGCAGCACGGCTAATCATGCACTCGCCACACATTCTTCCAGTATTCCTAGTAACATGTGACGGAGTCACCTGTCTGTTGGGTGATGTGGTAGGACTGAAATTTTCACAGTTAATTTTACAAGTGAAATTTTGACTACTTCAATCTACTACTTAATATCTTATGTATCGGTTATAATATGGGTTCCAAAGATATACATTGATCAATCAATGAGAAATTGGAGGTTTGATACAAGATTGTGAATATGTTAGGTTCCAAACCATTTTAAATATACACTTCATATTAATCAGACCCCGGGCAACTGCTCTTCATAGGTTGTCAACTGCCTTCCCCATATATCCGAATACACAGCCTCAATGCAGGATTGTAAAAAAAATAGGCAAAATATTAGTTTTTTTTCCCCTTTCTTTTCATACAGTCAGCTGGCAGCTCTCGGCCAATGTATGCAACTCTGTGCACAGAAATATGCACAAAATTGGCATTAGCCACCCCGTAACGCTTAATCCAGGCTGGCTATCAATGCCTCAATGATACTGCCGGTGGTGAAGTCACACTTTGGACAACAAAGGTTTTAAACTCTATATATGCAGCATTTCACAGTGAAAAGATACATATGCAGACACCAGACACTATAACCACTATCCTGTATTGGAAAGATGTGAGCTACTCTGTAAATCACAGACTCTGAATGGCTGCAGTGTTTAAGATATCCCCACATACACATTGAAAAGCTGTCAAGTCAGATATTGTGAAACTTGTTACAGCTTGGATAGGTAAAAAAAAATGTTTTGGCCTCCTGTTTTAATCTTTTTTAAATACAAAGTATTACTTTTATCACTCTAAATGACTGAGCTTTAAGGTAGACAATGGGAATGTCCCATCACAATTATGTACATATATTAGAACCCCATTCATTTTACTATTTAGTATAAGCCCATATTGATTCAGCAACTTCAAGGATCTAGGACTCCAAAGGGGCCAACAGTACCAGACTGTCTGCTTCATCCTTTAACTCACCTTGTGTTGGGGACTGTCGCTGCTGCTTTCTGATGATAAATAATATGGGTTCCTGTGCATGTAGCAGAATATATTCCACACCAACCATCTGGCTGAAAGACAATGAACAAAAAATGAAATAGTGAGAACTGAGTATGCGGGAAAATAGAATTACAATTGTGTGGAAAATGTGGAGCTTGCTAGATTTATTCCTACTCAAAAATGAGTGTGAATTCCATTAAATCAGGATCATGATGGATACATTTCTGGACTTTTGCAAGAGCATTAATGTCTATGTTTATTGAGGATTTTATTAAGTTTATCAGCCTAATCTACACAAACATGGCCCTCTGCTGTACATTCATCTAGGAGAAACAAAATAAAAAAGTACTTTTCAGTTAGCCACCTGCCTTAGAATCATCAGTACTGAGGCTATTGATTGGATTTGAAATTATCAGATCTGAGAGTTAGTCCATTAGTGTCATGGGGTTTCAGCACTGAAAATATATTTTCAATTCATTGACACCATAACTTGTTATGCCTGCAGTGTTACTGAAATAAAACGATACCTGTTCGCCCAAAACCACAGCAGTTGCAAAGGCTAACAGTGATCAGCATCTGTTTAGAGCGATCACACTTAAAAGGACACAGTCTTTTGGGTGAAGTGAAGATGCATATATTGTGGAACTGAACTCCGAACAGATAGTGATCACTGTTACTACATCAGTTAACAAAAAACCTCATTAAACACTACTACCATCAATGAGGTCAGTCTGCAGTTATGACAAGCTATGGTGTTACTTCAATTAATTCAAATCAGTTCAGAAGCAGCAGGAGAAGGTTAGTCTGATATGAATGTTACTTCTCAATTAGCCATCGTCCGCTCAGCATTGAGGATCCTGAAAGGAGATGGTGTGTGAGAAAGTAATAATTTCAGAGAAAATTATCATTGAGTTTACGCCTTAAGAATCCATAACTACATTTCTTGCAAGTTGCCTGCAGGGGATAAGAAAACAACAAAAGAAAAACCTCAGTCTAATATTTAAAGCATAATACATGTAAAATGACTTACTTCAAATGTTCAAGCGTTAACCTTTGCATTTTAACAACCTCATTATTACATGTCCTATCATAGAATGGGTTGCTTCGCTCTGAGAAGTAGTCCAGAACTGTCCCGCTGTTCAGTATAGGAATCCAGGAACTGTCCACCCATGATATACCCAATAAATTATCTGCAAATTGGAAAAAGATAAAATAATACATTAGATTATTTAAAGGACCACTATAGTGCCAGGAAAACAAACTTGTTTTCCTGGCACTATAGAGTCTTTAGGTCCCCCCCCCTCCCTCAGGGTCCCACTCTTGCTGGGCTGAAGGGGGGGGAAGGGCTTAAACTCTTACCTTTCTCCAGCGCCAGGCTCCCCTGGCGCTGGGGAACTCTCCTGCCTCTTCTGACGTCAGCGCTGAATGCGCATGCGCAGCAAGAGCCACACACGCATTCAATCAGTCCATAGGAAAGCATTTCTCAATGCTTTCCTATGGACGTCAGCATCTTCTCACTGTGATTTTCTCTGATTCTCGCTGAAGCACCTCTAGCGGCTGTCAATGAGACAGCCACTAGCGGCTGGAGTAACCCCAGTGTAAACATAGTTTACAGCAGGCAGGGTTAACCCTAGATGGACCTGGCACCCAGACCATTTCATTGAGCTGAAGTGGTCTGGGTGCCCATAGTGGTCCTTTAACAAAATACTGACACAGCCAAACTATTCCTAAATAAAAAAATAGATAATCATAGATAAACCAAGTGCAATACCTTTTTAAAGTGTCACTTATAAACATAAAACTTAAGGTGAGTTATCTGAAATGTTATTGTGATAAGATAGGTTTATATTCATCAACAGCAATGTATATTCTGTTAAATAGACACATAGTGCATGTAACATGGTCCTTATTCAATAAACTATCACAAAGCCGCAATGCCTGCCGGGAGTACACCCGACGAGTATTGATATACTTTATATAAAAGCTCAAATGAGGAGCTGAACTACACACCTCTGATATCCACAGCAGCCATGTTCGAACGTGTGAACTACTTCCGGCCCATGACCAATGACGTAAATTTGGCAAGAGACTGTCTCAGTGAAATTAGTAGTTTAGCGCGCCCTCTGGTGTCTGGAAGAATCCCAACATCCATAACATTCTGTAATCTGCATAGTTACAGATAGGAACATTTAAGTGAAAAGTTAGTAACAATATTGAATTATTATTTTTTATTGTGTGACAGTCATAATTCATATGTTCAGGGAATTCATTTGAATTGTATTTTTTTTTTAAATTGAAAAATTTAGATTTTTAGCCATTTTATAATTAAATTAGTTTATGTACTTTGCCCACACAAAGGTATAGAAATATTTTCTGTTGTGAACAGAGAGTTTTGCAGAAAACTAAGTATTATATTGTTATTTTATTATTTAGTGTATTGTCATACATGTTCACAGATAGTTTTAACTAAAGGTTGATAACCATAGTATCTGGCTGGCACTGAGGCTTATTCACTTAAAGGGACACTATAGTCGCCAAAACAACTTTAGCTTTATGAAGTGGTTTTGGTGTATAGGCTCATGCTCCTGTAGTCTCACTGCTCAGTACTCTGTCATTTTAGAGTTAAATCGTTTTTGTTTCTGACCATGCAGCCTGAAAAATAACTACCAATGCTTAAAAGGACGCTATCGGCATCCAGACCATTTCAGCTCATTGAAGTGATCTGGTTGCAGTGTCCCATGTCCCTTAACCCTGCAAAGATAATTATTCCAATTTTTAATAACCTGCAATAATTACCTACAATAATTTGAAGCTTAACTCCACATCCAATGGCTGTCTACCAGACTTCCCGGGTCGTTAGGCTACTTTTGGATATCCAGCGTCACCCGAAACTCCATAGGACAGCATTACACAATACTGACGTCGGCAGGGCCGGGGCGGAGGCAGAGCCTGAACTAGCGCTGAGGGACATTGATGCTGGAATCAGGTAAGTGACAGAATGGTTTTTTTTTGTTTGTTTTAGACAGTCATAGATCACAGTACATGCAACACAAGTATAACAGGTAATCACAGGGCATCACAGTTTGCAAAACATGTTCCAAGACAACTACACGTACAGAGTTATCATGTGAACATGATCTGGGTCCCGATTGAGGCCCAGACCGCCACAGTTATATCTGAATTAACCGTTACAATGTAATCCATGCGACTAACCTCCAATGAGTTACCCATGTGACTGCCTTTTTATAATAAAGAGGAACTGTAAATGAATAAATTAAAACCATAAGCTGCTTCTGATGCACCAGCCATGGAAGAAATGATTGCCTAAGTTTCAGGTGGGCCCCTGCCCCCAGGAGATCCACATTCCGTGCACCAATCGATGAGACAGTAAGGGTTTTTAACCCCTTCAGCACCACAGGAGGAGGTGTGCAACAGAGGTCGGCACTATAGGGAGCTATATTGTCAGGAAAACAACTTTGTTTTTCTGGCACTATAGTTTCCCTTTAAATAGGGAACACAAGGGGGGTGGGGGCGGACCGCCGACGGGATCAGACGTGCTCTGTCTGAGCTCCCGCTTTGGGGCAGGAAAATCGGCGCAAACTGGAGGCAAAATCTTTCCAGCAATAAGTAACAGAGACTAAACAGAGCCCCAGATTCTGTGGTACGAGGAGATACCCCTCAAGATCCTGTCCGGCGCCTACAGTAACCCGACAAAGGCCCGAGGCGTGCTGGAGCTTGAGCCGGGATGAGACTGACGCTCTCCCGGGTCTCCGGTTGGTGTCTGGCCTTCCCCCCCCGTCCCCCTCTGAACCGGGGGGGTCATCCCGGTCTACATAAGCAACTGCTATTACGCCAAGCTGGGTGGAAAACAATCACCCTGCTGGGAAACACTCACCAGCAGCACCCTCCCAAGATGGCCGCCGCACACCAGCCACATGTGCGAACTACCCACAGGATGGAACTTGCACACAGAGGAAACCATCCAGCGCCATCTGACCACCACAGTAACCTGCTCCAGGGATGTGTCGGCTAACTAAACTGGGCTAAACAAGGTGATGTTTGCAGCATATATATTTGGTGGAAAAACTCCTTAGTGCCTGTGGAAAGCACCATCACTCTCCTGAGGCCCACCCTATCCCTCCTGGAGGCATCTACAGTAGCTGCAGCTGCATCCACGCTTCTCCTGTGCGACACAGCACACCACTCACCGCCTCAAGGTGCACCCTTTCCCTTACGGACAAGCAACCTTCAGAGCAAGCACACTGCCAGCACTGGGTATCAATTAAACATACCCACGTAGGTCCTCTAACACATAGTCTAATTTGAATGTGTTACATGATTGTGATGCAGCTCACCATATGCAAAGACTCTAAGAACTCTGCCATAATCTTGAGCATTCAGGACTTTATAAGATCTCATCCAAAGGACTGATCCAGTAGCTTTATGGTACAACTTTATTCCACCTTGCAAGAATCACTTTTAAGTTTTCCTTTCCTTTTTTGCTTGTTGTCCTAACTAAGCTCCTCTCTGCCTTGCAAAACACACCTCTTATAACATTGGTCCCAGCAGGCTCAGATAGTAATTATATGTGTCGAACCCATGCACAGTGCTGTATATGTATATGTCCACTTAATCCTTGTTGGGTGCAGATAGCAAAGTGGCAGTGCCAATAGGTACTGTCATGGCAAATAAGCCCAGTTTCACTCATAACTACTTAACTTCTTTACTAAGTGTCATGCCTGATTTGTCTCTCCTAACTACTTACTCTAATCTAAAAATGTGCAACAATACCAATGCCATAAGGATGTCTTGCTATGTATATCGATCAGTTTACTCCTGCTGTTGTGGCATAGCAAATGTCTGTTAATCACATGCACAAATAAAAAAGAATTAAAAAAAAAAAAAAAACAGGGAACACAAGACATCAGGTTTGAAACAATATGTAAAAAGAGACTTTAGCTTTTACTGTTCCCCATCTCATAACATCTCTTCATAATTAAAGAGCTTACTGTCCTGGTAGGTACTAATGGCTTGGTGTTAAAATACAAACCATTAACATACGTTCAGTGAAGTAGAATTCAAGCACAGAAAAATAATCATCACATGATTATATAGTGAAATACAATTTTCTGTATACTTTTAAGACATTTAAGTGTAACTGTCCCTAGTGAATTCATGCCCAAGCTGAGCGGCATTCAGTTTGGTATGGGCTGTACAATTTGTTTTGTTTTTTACATTTTTGATATATAATGTTTTTATTCATTAAATCAATCCCTACAGTGGCTGTACGTGTGACATATGCACCCACACAGCACTACTGAAGGGATAACAAAACGCACATTCGCTCACATTACATTTCTCTGTAAATAACTAAATGTACATTAGTGGATTGAAGAAACCATAGGCCAGCAATGTCGCCCTTGTTTCACACACTTTAATGAGTAATGCTTTATGGACAATTCTCCATCAATGGGATTTTAATGTGTTCAGCATTTGACCAAGACACCAACCCAGTCTGCATACAGCCACAGCCTTAGCTCTGAGACCAGAACCAGATAAGGGAGGTTGATACATGAACATTATGTGCACATCATATAAATATTTTCTACATCAGAGGATGAAGTACAGCCTTCTATAATGTCTATAATCAGAGGAGCCTAATAAGCAGCTGTGTTGTGCAGAGAGACTGGGACAGTGGGCCTCTGTTCACCTTAATCTTGATTAAGCTATGATCACAGGTAATTATGGGGCTTTGAGTTACGCTTTAAATGGATGAATTTACAGTCCTGTTGTAAGATAATATAAAAATAAACATACATATGTTTTCCCATTTTTTTAATATTCAAGTAGTTTGCTAAAATTGCTTAAATTCATTTGTTTTTCACATCAATCTACATTCGGCATCCCTTAATGTCAAAGCAAAAAAGAAAAATTGGAAATATCACATTGACATAAGTATTCAGACCTTTTAGTATGAAACTTTAAATTTAACTTTGATGCATCACATTTCTCTGGTTCATCTTTGAGATATTTCTACACTTTAATTGGCGGTCACCTGTGGCAAGTTCAATTGATCGGACATGATTTAGAAAGGCATAGAGGCAGGATTGTGTCAAGGTGCAGATCTGAGGAAGGTTACGACATTTTTGTGGCTGCATTGAAGGTTCCCAAGAGAACAGTGGCGTCCATAATTCATAAATGGAAGAAGTTTGGAACAACCAGGACTCTTGCTAGAGCTGGCTGCCTGCCTAACTGAGCAATCACAGGAGAAGGTCCTTGGTAAGAGAGGTTCAAGTATGCAATGGTCAACCTTGGTGAGCTCCAGAGTTCATGTGTGGAGATGATCTAAGCCCTCTTGGAAGTTGCAAAGAAGCACCCTAAGGACTCACAAACTAAGAGAAACAAGATTATCTCGTCTGATGAATTAAGAGTTGAACTGTTTAGCCTTTATTCAAAGCCTCATGTCTGGAGTAAACCAGGCACTGCCCATCACCTGCACAATTTTGGTGGTGGCATCATGCTTTGGGTTATTGTTCAGAGACCTGAACTAAGAGTGGATTAAGGGGAACTCTGTCCAATGCCTGGACTTGAAAGCAATCTAGCATCTCTGGAGAGACTTGAAAAACTGACAGAGCTTGAGAGGTGATGCAGTGATGAATATCAGAAACGACCTAAAACCAGGTGTGCAAAGCTCGTCACAGCATGCCCAAAAAGATCGCTAGCAAAGAGGCTTCACCTAAGTACTGAGTTGAGGGTCTGAATGCTTATGTCAATGTGATGTTTCAGGTTTTTTTCTATTTGTGCAAAAATATGGTTCTTACTTTTTCGTTATGGGTCCATGAGTGTAGACTGATGTGAAAAAAAATAATTTCAACAATTGTAGCATAAGGCTGCAACATAAAAAAATGTGAATAAATTGAGGGTCTGAATACTTTTTGAATGCACTGTATATATCATTGGGATTTTAATGTGCGCAGAAAAAGTATTGCACTTCAGGGACTGAATAGTTGTTTAAAAATAAAACGTAACTTTTATTCCATTATATCCATAATATGTTGACAATATTTTATGAATATAATGGAATAAAAGTTACGTTTTATTTTTAAACTATTTAGTCCCTGGAGTGTGATCCTTTTTATAGTACATTTGTATTTTTTGCCAGTCAGCACTATTTTTTTGCCAGTCAGCACTATTTCCTGTAGTACAAGTTTTTTGACTATACATATACAGTTGCAAGAAAAAGTATGTGAACCCTTTGGAATGATATGGATTTCTGCACAAATTGGTCATAAAATCTGATCTGATCAACAATAGACCATCACAGTCTGCTTAAACTAATAACACACAAAGAATGGAATGTTGCCATGTTTTTATTGAACACTCCATGTGAACATTCACAGTGCAGGTGGAAAAAGTATGTGAACCCTTGGATTTAATAACTGGTTGAACCTCCTTTGGCAGCAATAACTTCAACCAAACGTTTCCTGTAGTTGCAGATCAGATGTGCACAACGGTCAGGAGTAATTCTTGACCATTCCTCTTTACAGAACTGTTTCAGTTCAGCAATATTCTTGGGATGTCTGGTGTGAATCACTTTCTTGAGGTCATGCCACAGCATCTCAATCGGGTTGAGGTCAGGACTCTGACTGGGCCACTTCAGAAGGCGTATTTTCTTCTGTTTAAGCCATTCTGTTGTTGATTTACTTCTATGCTTTGGGTCATTGTCCTGTTGCAACACCCATCTTCTGTTGAGCTTCAGCTGGTAGACAGATGGCCTTAAGTTCTCCTGCAAAATGTGTTGATAAACTTGGGAATTCATTTTTCCTTCGATGATAGCAATCCGTCCAGGCCCTGATGCAGCAAAGCAGCCCCAAACCATGATGCCCCCACCGCCATACTTCAGTTGGGATGAGGTTTTGATGTTGGTGTGCTGTGCCTTTTTTTTCACCACACATAGTGTTGTGTGTTTCTTCCAAACAACTCAACTTTGGTTTCATCTGTCCACAGAATATTTTGCCCGTACTGCTGTGGAACATCCAGGTGCTCTTGTGCAAACTGTAAACGTGCAGCAATGTTTTGTTTGGACAGCAGAGGCTTTGTTTAGTGTTTTACGTATTGTAGATTCGTTAACCGGGATGTTAGCATTTGCCAGTGACTTTTGTAAGTCTTTAGCTGACACTCTAGGATTCTTCTTCACCTCATTGAGCAGTCTGCGCTGTGCTCTTGCAGTCATCTTTATAGGACGGCCACTCCTAGGGAGAGTAGCAGCAGTGCTGAACTTTCTCCATTTATAGACATTTTGTCTTACCATGGACTGATGAACAGCAAGGCTTTTGGAGATACTTTTATAACCCTTTCCAGCTTTATGCAAGTCAACAATTCTTAATCGTAGGTCTTCTGAGAGATCTTTTGTGCGAGGCATCATTCACATCAGGCAACGCTTCTTGTGAAAAGCAAACCCAGAACTGGTGTGGTTTTTTTTATAGGGCAGGACAGCTGTAACCAACACCTCCAATCTCATCTCATTGATTGGACTCCAGTTGGCTGACATCTCACTCCAATTAGCTCTTGGAGATGTCATTAGTCTAGGGGTTCACATACTTTTTCCACCTGCACTGTGAATGTTTACATGGTGTGTTCAATAAAAACATGGCAACATTTCATTCTTTGTGTGTTATTAGTCTAAGCAGACTGTGATAGTCTATTGTTGTGACTTAGATGATGATCAGATCACATTTTATGACCAATTTGTGCAGAAATCCATATCATTCCAAAGGGTTCACATACTTTTTCTTGCAACTGTATATAACATTTTATGTGCTATGGCAGGGATAGGCAACCTCTGGCACTCCAGATGTTGTGGACTACATCGCCCATAATGCTCTTACACCTATAATGCTGGCAAAGCATCATGGAAGGTGTAGTCCAAAACATCTGGAGTGCCTAAGGTTGCTTATGCCTGTGCTATGGCAATGTAGGTGAGAATGTAGGTGTGGATTATCCTCAGGACTTGGCCTTTTGAACAGGATGCTCGTTACTAATGCAAAATAGTTTTAGTTTCAGGGCATAGATAGTAACATCAAGCACAACCATTATTAATATTTTGCCGTTTGTGAAGCTGACTCATTTCAGAAATATGGAATACATTGAATGAGAGCCAGTGCTTATTATATGGTTTAATACAAATCAACTTCTCTGTATTACAACAGACACTGCAGTAATAGATATCAATGAATTATTTACCAAACTGAACTGAGCTGAAATCAGCAAAGTTTGGGCAACAATTGATGAACGAGATAAGTTCTCAAACTGTGCTATGTTTCCAGCTTAGTTCTTTGGGATAAAATATGAAATTCTCTTGTTCGTCACATTTCCCAGTATAGTGAATTAATCTGTGTATGTTTTCAGTTAGCCGTTTATAGTGTTCCATCTGTTTCGAGTAACAGAGATATGGGATGCTTAAACAGACACTCCACTACCCAAGTACAATAAAAACATAAATAGATGACTATTTAGTAGACATACCCCCAATTAAAAGATGCTTGCATTCAATTATGCATTTTTTCAAAGGGAGTATATCTAAAATTAGCTTGCAAAAGCTGCAGATCTTTTGTCCGAAGCCTTTACAAACCATCCCCTTCTAACCCCGCCCAGACTTCCTGTGGCTGGCCAATCACAGACTTTCCAATGCAGTTCAATTAGCAATCTCTGCAAGCAGGTGCTCTGGCAATTGCTGCCCGTTGAGTTTAACTTCACCGAGCTAACCAAACCAGGAAGTAACAGGACCAGTTGTTTGATTGACAGCTAGGGGGTGTAACAAGGTTCATTTTTAAAAATTATAAAATTTCTAGTGAAACCTGCACTTTTTGTAAAATGAAAGAAGATGACACTCTTCACCCATAAAGCATTTCAGCAGGTGTTTAGAGGGTTCCTTTAAATGTTTAGTCCATTAGGCTTAAGAATATTGTTGAGTTAGCCACTAAATCTTTAATATTGATGGGAATTCCAGTACGGTACCAGTTGGCAGGCCTAGTGAGATAACCAACATCTAGCTCACCAGCTCCAATTTAAATGCAACTCCCATAGTAAATAAACACGTGACTGGCTTAGTATCACGGAGGTTGTAGCTAAACATCTGTATAGATTCTTCGCAGTTCAAAAGTACTGTGAGTTCCACTCCCTCTAGAATGTAAGCTCATTGAGCAGGGCCCTCCACCCCCTCCATTCTGTACGTCCAGTTGTCTGGTTACGATTACATATCTTTTAGTCCACCCATTGTACAGCGCGACGGAATCTGATGGTGCTATACAAATAATAAAATAATAATAACAGAAAGTGAAATTACAAGGTTTCATCAAAAAGTTGCTAATTTAAAAAAAATCTCCAACTTAGAGTTGTTTTTTCAGCCAAATTTATACATTTCCATTTCTTAGTAACACCAATGTTTTACATTGTCAGACAAATGAATGTCATCTGTACCCCAAATCTACTACAATAAATGTAGTGGTTTTGAAGCTTGGAGTGTCCCTTTAAGGATGCAGTTTCTGGATGCATTGTTAATTGTTTATGTCGTCCTTCACAGCACACACAGCAACAAAATGGAACAAAATGCAGGCATTTACTTTAATAATAGCATCATGTTTTATTAACCCAGGGGAGCACAGATTCGGTGCATTATGCCCTGTATCATTTAGCCATAAATTTGCTTTTGTTTTGGCTAAGTGCTAAGATGCAGAATGCTTCTCTCGGGAGATAATGTTTTTTAACAGTTTGTTCTCCGAGGGTTTATCCACTAAATATGGAATTGTGGAAAATCAGAAATCACGAATTGCAGTATTTAGGAAAACGTGAGGATTTGGGAACATGCTAAGATATACAGGGAGAATTCAAGGTCAGTTCAAGGTGGATTTCAAATTTAATCCCAGGGTAGCCGAACCGAAAGCATAGCTGATTTAGAGAATGTTTCCAGTCCAGCTGTTTTGGCCGTAACTTTGATATTTACTTTGAATTCACCTTGAATTTTCACTTCAGTAAATTGCCCTGATAGTCACAACTCGGCTGTTTAAAGGGACACTCCAGGCACCAAAACAACGTCATCTAAATGAGGTTGTTATAGTGTCAGGAGGCCCCTTGGAAATAAACGTACCTTTTTAAAGCCATTATCGTGAGTGTGGAGTCACTGATTGACTGAGAGTGTCAGCTCAACGCTGTCAGCCAATCAGCAGCCCTCCTGCTCAGCAGCACGCTGCGTTTCCTGTAAATGAAGATTCAGAAGCCGGATGCCGCCGGAAGGTAACAGTTTAAGTCGTGGCACCATTTAGACAAAGCTGTTTTGGTGCCTAGAGTGTCCTTTTAAGGCTAAATGTCACAATTCAGATCTTAGAATAAAATGTGTCGTTTAATGAAAAATCCCAGTGTTTGCTTTGATGAGCAAAATGAACATTTCCAAACTCGCCCAAATATCAGATTTTCAGTAGTCATTACTATTTATATGCTGCCGACGTGTTTTGCAGCTTTGTACAATAATGTCACACCATATTTATTTTGTTGATTATTTTGTTTGGTTTGTTGAATCTGTAGACCTATAGATACCCGAACTTGGCAAGTGACACTTTTATAAATTTGGTATATTTATTGACAACATTTTTGTCTTTGTGTGTCTAAATAGGCATACTACTGCACAGAAAACCATGTGGGTTATAATACAGGCTAACTTTTGAATAAGAAATGGGGGAATGCTATGAACTTGGATTATCGGCATGATAATAGGCTCTCTCTGATAATTGTTTTTGTTCTTTTGACCACTGCAAAAATGAATCCTGATAATTTTGCTGTCTCTTTCCTACAATTTAATTTATTTCTCTTTAATTCTATCCTCATTAAACTTTAGAAACAAAGGGGGGGAAAACAATGATTGCCCAGATTTTTATAATAGCTTATTGTGGTTCAAATATACTGCCTGTACATTTCTTAAAGAAAAAAATGTTGGGGGGGGGAGTGATTGAAGATTTCCAAATTTCTACAAGCTCTTTATCAGACACTGATGGATACTATAAATAGTGTAATGGGAAATGCACTGAATCTGCTACATGGTGATGGGAAACAGCCAAACACGCTTAAAAGGTGCTGAAGGAGAGTGGACGTCGACACTGTGGGCTGGAACCTCAAACCATTCTTCTAAAGATGAAAATAGCAGGAATTGATATGGGATATCTACAGGAACAGTACTGCATCAGTGTGGCAGTAGGCTGGATTAGCCCAGCACTAAATGGGTTTGTACTAAGGCTGGTTGCTGGCAATATTAATGTTCTACGTGCATGGACTAGCCCACTAGGGTATAACCCAATGGACTACAGTGTCTGAGGTTGACCATGCTGTCAAACAATGATGATTTTATATGAGAGCAAACATGACACACTCCAATTTTCAATATATAAATAGAGTGGTGTGTCTTATGCACAGATCTCCATAAAAACTCCTGTATGCTGTGTAGGTCATATTGATGGAGGGTGCAGGCAGAGGAGGGCTGGCTACATATTGCCTAGGGGGGAAACTCCAAACAAATTGCCCAATTTAAAGCCAAATCAGCACATTATCACAGCACACTCCACCTCCAATCTTCATCTTATAATAAATATATTACACTAATACTGCAGTAACTGGAATACAATAATAATAAAGCATATTTGTTTCATAATATATTCATTATTGTTTTATGAGGCTGCAGCTCACAAATCTCTCAATAGCAAATGCCCATCTGCCACCCTTGCCAGTCCTCCCCTGGGTGTAGTGATATATGATGTTACACCTTACAACTCCAACAGCCTCCATTTGTCAGATTCATAAATTGCATGCTCTTCATGAGTGGGGCCATCTACACTGAGATCTGTGAGTAGTCAGCACACCCCAAAAAATTTATTTGGTCACATGGTCAAATGCTGCAAACCTTCTCCTAAGTGCCAAAACAGATTCCTCAAGTTCCATGATATTGCAGATACCATAGATGCTTATCAACTTTTAATCTACTGAGAATTATGTTTGAGTAACAAAAAGGACAAGGCAATTTTCCCAGACTGGCCTATTTGACTGGTTGACGTCCAATACATCATTGTCTTAACTCCCTAAATGCTGACTGAAGGACACTATGGGGTCTAAGAGAGAAAATAGCTTTGAGCCTTACCTTGCTCTTCAGTATAAAGGTTACACGTACCACTGTGGATCTCCCTGATTCTTACTTGTGGATTATACCTGCTCCGTACATCGACTTACAAGGTTTTTGGATGCAGAAGCTTCTCATTCTGGGACGTTGGTTTCATGTCAATGGGCATTGATTAGAATTCCCCACTTGGTACAAGTGCTCAAGTTGGCTCAGACTGATTAGCTTGTCATAGACATGAAGGACTGTGTTGGAACATTTAGTTATCTTCCCTGCTTTTAGCATCAATGTTTATTTTTATAATTTTTGATATTTGTAAGCCAGCCATCCTCTACACAAACATATACTCACTGGGTTGGGTACCGTATACTTGCATACTATCTCAATTGATTCTGTAAAAATGCTAATAATTATTTAGGTCTAAATCTATGAGATGCAGAAAGAGCAGATTTCACAAGAGAATGCAAGATAAATGATATAGAACATTTAATCTTCTGCATCTGACAGATGACAGCTTGAGGCTCGTTCCTAACTGCACAACATATTCTGCAGATACGTATCAGTGTTTGCTGTTTTACAAAATTAATGTAAATGTAAACTAAAACTGCATTGCTTACGCTATACTTTTGATCAATAGCTCTTCAAAATTTCAAACAAAACCTTCAAAAAATTTTTTTTAAAAATTATATATATATATAAATACTGGATATAAACTCCACCTAAATGTAAATGTAAACAATTTCTTGATATAGAGTACTCAATGGACTTGAAAATATGTGCAAAAATATTCTTTATTGCTTACTTATGCATGGTACATCAAGTTTCTGTCCAATTTCTGGACTTTCATCAGGATAAATAATAATGAATAACAATTCCTTTGTCGCAGCATCAACGACCTTGATGTTACACAGGATCTTCCCCTCCAATTCACCACTGGACTGGAGACGTGGAGACGCAGAATTTGACGGCGCTCTATAAATATCATCATAATAATAATAATAATAATGATTGGAAGCTCATGGGCCATCTAACTAGGCACTTTGTATAAATGTGGCTAGATCTCAGCTCACGGCAGGGCTCTCTTTACTTTTTGTATTGGTCTGTGTATATTGTACTGTTTAATTGTCTGGGGTTTTTTTTGTCCCCAATTGTCCAGCACTGCAGACCATGTTGGCGATTTATAAATGCCAGTAATAAATTAATAAATACATATTTTATGGTCCTGCCCTGATGTGCATCACCGTTAAAGCAACTTCAACTGAAATCTTGAGCGGTCCGCAACCCTTTTGGCCGGAGAATGTCCTCCTTCATGGAACCTTGCTTCCTCTTTCCCTCTCCCTCTTTTCAAATACAAAAAGTCCATACTCTTTGCATTTCTTTTAAACGCAACCAAGTCCCTCATTCTGCTGTTTTGGAAATCCACGGAGACAACCTCCCTCTAAATGTGGCTAGCTATGATAGACGATATAAAAATATCTGAAGCTATGGTAGACTTGATAGACAGCTCAATAAAAAAACATACAAGGTTGTAGCTCCTATGTATGGAATACATGGCCAATAAGCAAGAAGACAGCAATGTCAATAGGCCACCGCAGACAGCATAAACGATAGCTCGGGTGACGGCCAATGAGACTATACTGTTGGGGCAATGTTATATTATGACTTGGTAGCGTGCTCTTATTATCCATCTCTCAACTTTATTATATTTCTACTAACTTAATGATCTCAGCCAATCCGCACTGACACTGACACAATCCGCACTGACACAGGAAGCACCTCTAGTGACCGTCTGAGTGTCTGTCACTAGGAAGCAATGTAAACACTGCCTTTTCTCTAAAAAGTCAGTGTTTACATTGAAAAGCCTGCAGGGACAGGCTATAGACACCAGAGCCACTACATTAAGCTGTGTGTGCTCGCCTGCTAGTGAGTGGGCTTGCTTGTGTGTGTGTGTGTGTGTGTGTGTGTGTGTCTGTGTGTGTGCCTTCTACTGAGTGAGCTTGTGTTTTTATGTCAATGACCTTATGTATATCAGTGAGATTGTTTGTCTATGAGGCTGTGTATCAATCAGCTTGTGTCAGTGAGATTGTCTGTGTCTACATGTGAGTATGCTTACTGTATAATTTAAAATTTTACTCTGAAAGGACTAATATTTTATATTGGAAAAAGCAATATATATATATATATATATATATATATATATATATATATATATATATATCAATCATCTAGGGTGGCAAGACATAGCCTTACATATAACATGCGACAATATATGGCGTAATGACTTATGGGGCTGGCATAGGTTTTTTTTCCAGGGCTGCTTTGGAATCCTCAGTCCGGCCCTGGGATTTGGTAACCTAGACCTAAGTGCTACCTCTGGGATGGGGTTTGTATGTGTCAAACATGACACAGGTCCACAAATGCTGTTTAGATTTATAAGTATGCTACAGGTATGACCCGCATGACTAAATATACGCTATGGCTCTGCTGAAACATTTTATAATGCTGAAACATTCTAGGCAAATCGAAAGAATAATCATAATTACTCTTCACAGAAATGACGCACTTAAGCTTGTATCGTAACACTGACTACAACTGGAAGAGTCACTGGCATACATACCACGGTTGCAGCTGCGACCGGGCCCGTCACTCCAGGGGGCCCGGCCGCCCTGTGGACCCCTGCAACCGGGTACCCGCCATCATCTTTTGCGGCCCCGACCCACGCGGCAAACCACCGGGGCCGCCGTCCAAGGGGTCCATCGGGTGGCCCATGCTGTCAGGGCCACCCGATGGATATGGATTGTCAGGGGGCTTGGTCAGCGCTGGGCGCTTTAACAGCGGGACCAGGACCCCTGTGATGACATCACAAGCTGGGAGAAAGTCACTCCTCCCAGCATACAGAAAGCCTGCGCAGGAGGAAGGAGAGGGAGTCATAGTGGGCACTCTGACTCCCATCCACCTGAGCCACTACTGGACACCAGGGAAAGTCACCCTCCTGCACCTAAAAGGTAGGAAACAGGAAGGTGACTTAAAAATTTAGTGTGTGTGTGTGTGTTTGTATGTATGTGTCTGTCTGTGTGCCTGTCTATCTGTCTGTATGTGTGTGTCTGCCTGTATGTCTGTGTGTGTGTGTGTCTGTCTGTATGTATGTGTCTGTATGTGTGCCTGTCTGTCTGTATGTATGCCTGTCTGTGTGTCTGTCTGCCTGTGAGTCTGTCTGTCTGTGTGTGCCTGTCTGTTTGTATGTGTGTATGTGTCTTTGTATGTATGTGTGTCGTGTTTGTGTTTGTCTGTCTGTATGTGTCTGTGTGTGTGTCTGTCTGTATGTATGTCTGCCTGTATGTGTGTGTGTGTCTGTGTGTGTGCCTGTCTGTGTGTGTGTCGTCTGTATGTATGTGTCTGTGTGTGTCTGTATGTATATATGTGTGCCTGTCTGTTTGTATGTGTGTGTGTCTGTGTGTATGTGTCTTTATGTATCTGTCTGTATGTGTCTATGTGTGTGTGTGTGTCTCTATGTATGTATGTGTGTGTGTGTGTGTCTATCGGGGGGCCAAGGGGGGAATAGGGAGGGGAGGGGCCCACGGATCCGTTTCGCACCAGGGCCCCATGGATTGTGTGTACGCCACTGGGAAGAGTATATTTGCAGTAGCAAATTTCCTAATTCCACAAGCAGTTATCAAAAAAGCCAAGTAAGAACACAGTCCTCATCTTTTAGATAGAAATAGTGAGAGAATTTCTCACATTTAACTCGTTAGGCAAAACTGTGCCAACTGTGAAAATCCAGAAAGTCTCTCTCTGAAGCAAATCAATCTCTTTACTTCCTCTACGTCTCAATTTGGGAATGTGATCTATATCCGCATACATAAGGCTATTAAACTGGTGCACAGCTTCCAAGAAATGTCTAAGTATTGGAGGGGAATTGGTTGGGTCTTTGGCTTCATGATAGATGATCTGATAGACGATCATCGGTGGTTGCGCAAACGTTCACTCAAATTATTTTTAGGCTTAGCCATGTAAGAAAGTCAACGTAGGCACACAATTTTGTTAACCACAAAATCTACAGTACAAACAATGCAGTGGCAGGTCTTATATTCTTTGCCTGTGTGGGGGTAGTGGAACAGGTAAGTACACTGTAAGCCAGTGGTGTATCCTGGTTTTGTGCTGCCCTAGGCAGGACAAAACTCAGACACCCCCTGCCCCTGCGCCACCCCCACCCAAACCTTCCCCCCCGCCCCACCTTCTAAATACACACACACACACACAAACAGTCAGACACAAACACACACACACACACACAGTCAGACACACAGTCAGACACACACACACACACACAGTCAGACACAAACACACACATTAACACTTTTTTTTTCTTAATTTAACCCCCTCCCCCCCCAGCCTCCTTACCTTTGGGGTGTTCTCTTTCTCCCTGGGGGTCCAGTGGCTGCCGGTCGGGCTGATGGGCTGGCTACTGGGCGCTGGGTGGGCGGCTGGTGAGGGAGCACTTCCTCTGAGCGGTCTGCTCAGCTCCCTCGCGCGCCGCAGAGTGAGGCTGGGAGCTGGAATATGATGTCATACTCCGGCTCCCAGCCTCACTCTGCGGCGTGTGAGGGAGCTGAGCAGACCGCTCAGAGGAAGAGCTCCCTTGCCAGCCATCCGCCCTACCATCAGCCAGCGCCGCCGCCAGCCCAGCATGTCAGTTAGCTGTAAGGCTAACTAGGCATTTGCCCTGGGCATTTTGCCGCCCCCTGAAAAATGCCGCCCAAGGCAAATGCTTTGTTTGCCTCGCGGCTAATACGTCCCCGCTGTAAGCATCTATACCAGCCCACAATGCTATTACTGCTAAGAGTAGGACATAGGTAGAATATATATAGATATATATGTGGTTTAACCCCTTAAGGACACGACATGTGTGACATGTCATGATTCCCTTTTATTCCAGAAGTTTGGTCCTTAAGGGGTTAAAGAGAGAACAACACAACAAAACAGAAAAATTGATCCATCTTCCCAGGGAGCGCTCCGCGCAGAATAAGCTTCAAGGGGGGAAATGCCATTTAAAGGCTTCCCAGTGTTTGAAAGTCAACCAATCAGAACACTCTGTCAGGCGTGCCTTACCTTTCTCCAAACTTTCTGGGAATAGTACCTAAAATTATTGTTCCCTTGCAAAAAGCAAGTGAATGATAATTAGCATTTGAGCTTATTGGTTTATCTCTTATTAAGTGTTCTTGCATAGCAAGACCACTTAATGTTATCTCACATATATTTTATTATTCTTATTATAGCCAAATTTACCACCCTAACTCCTCCCACAGTTCTTACACTACATTACAGTAATATACCGAAACGTGCGGTTGTTCCCGATCGGGTTGCTATTACTTTGTGGAATGTTTTGCCGAATGGTTCACGGAATATCGTTGTTCTTGTGTCGAAATTGGTCCCATAGGAATGGATGGCAAAATGTTCAAAACTAAAGTGAGAGCTGGCAAAAGTTGAAAAATCAGGACATGATTTCTAAACTGCCACCACTCCCTCATTTGCAAGCCCACCTACACAAATCTTATATCAAAACATTCAGCTATCCATGCTGCTACTAAAAATGTCCACGGCTAAGCCATAGTCCTGATAGTTTTCACAATATGACCATTTGTTTGCAACTCACGACGTCCATTGACATTCATTGAAACTCCACTCTAGCCAGCTCAAATTTGAAGGGCAATGTCTAAACTGCGACTGTGCCTTTATTGTTAATATTTCAGAGACATACTATGTATCAAAATGTAGGTCTGGGTCCTGTGATTCTCACAATATAAAGCTCTTCGCTGTAGGATTTATAGTTTTTAAAATACGACCGTTTGAAAATGGCAACCGCCAAAATACTCTGACCTGTGCCAGGCTGGAGCAGCAAGTGATGTCATAGACAGGGCCTTTTGTACACCTGCTAATGTTTTTATAAATGTATGTTTTAATGTAACTGTGAAGCACTTTGGGCAACAACGTTGCAATTAAATGTGCTATATAAATAAATAAAAGTTGAAATGCATTTCTCACTCTATCAAGCTTGCCATGTGCACTTTTTAAATTTGATCAATCAATTGGTTAGTGTAATGTTTACTATTTTTACTCACTCCAAACACTCCACACAGTTACTCTAGCTACTCCAACCACACAACAGTTACTCAAGCGACTCCACCCAGTTACTCCACCCACTTCAGTTGTAGACTACCGGTGGAGGCAAGAACACTTCACACAATTTCCCCAGAAATTGTAGCTTTTCTAGTTACAGATTATAGCTCCTGGTGAGCTAATAGTCATCACATTGAGGTCTGCCTCCCCGTCTTTGCTCTTGGTTAGTGATAATGACTGAGAATCAGCCCTTTCAGATTGAATCATGCTGTCCCTTTAACGGCCCAAAGGGGCTGTACTAGGTGGGAGGAAAGATAGATGGTAGGGGCTGCACTGGGTGGGAGGAGGGATGGAGGGCAATTCGTGCACTGGTTAGGAGGAGTAAATGGGCTGTACTGGAGGGAAGGAGAGGTAGTACTAGGTAGAGTAGGTTAGGAGGATTAGCACTGGAGGGAAGGAGAGGTAGCACTGGGTAGAAGAGGAAAAGAGTCGTAGCACTGGAAGGAAGGAATGATAGCACTGGGTAGAGGATGGAAGGAGGGAGTAGCACTGGAGGGAAGGAGAGTTAGCACTGGGAAGAAGAGGGGAGGAAGGAGTTGCACCAGGTGGAGGAGGGATAGCACTGGAGGGAAGGAGGGGTAGCACTGGCTGTGTGGAGGGATGGGCTGCACTAGGTTGGAGGAGGGAAGGAGGGCAGGGGGTGCACTGAGTAGGAGGAGTGAATGGGCTGCGCTGATTGGAAGGAGGGGTAGCACTAGATGAAGGAGGGGTAGCACTATATGAAGGACAGAGTAACACTGGCTGGGTGGAGGGATGGCGGGCAAGGGCTGCACTAGGTTGAAGGAGTGAATGGACTGCACTGGAGGGAAGGAGAGGTAGCACTGGGTGGAGGAGGGAAGGAGGGATAGCCCTGGATAAAGGAGGGAAGGAGGGATAGCCCTGGATAAAGGAGGGAAGGAGTGGGTAGCACTAGATAGAGGATGGATAGCACTGGATAAAGGAGGGAAGCACTGGATAGCAGGAGATGGAGTGGGTAGCACTAGATAGAGGAGGGATAGCACTGGATAGAGGAGGGATGGAGTGGGTAGCACTAGATAGAGGAGGGATAGCACTGGATAAAGGAGGGATAGCACTGGATAGAGGAGGGATGGAGTGGGTAGCACTAGATAGAGGAGGGATAGCACTGGATAGAGGAGGGATGGAGTGGGTAGCACTAGATAGAGGAGGGATAGCACTGGATAAAGGAGGGATAGCACTGGATAGAGGAGGGATGGAGTGGGTAGCACTGTAGGGAAGGAGTGGGTAGCAAGGGCTGCACTAGATGTGAGGAGAGATTGGTAGGCAGGGGGTGCACTGGGTAGGAGGAGTGAATGGGCCGCACTGGAGGGAAGGAGGGATAGCACTAGATGGGAGGAGAGATTGAGGGCAGGGGGTCCCCTGGGTGGGAGGAGGATAGTACTGGGTGGGAGGGGAGATTGAGGGCAGGGGCTGCACTGGAGGGGAGGAGGAGGAGGAGGAGGGAAGGAGGGCTAGCACTGGAAAGGAGGAGCTATTGAGGGCAGGGGCTGCGCTTGGTGGGAGGAGGGAAGGAGGGGCCGCTGCTGTCTGGCTTGTTTGCAGACGGATCTGCTGTATCCTGGGCATTCTATCACAGTCCTGAATATCTCCCTGTATGTTTTCCTCTCAGATCCCATTTACCGAACTGGAGACCCCGCAGAGCATGTAACCATTTCCTGTCTACAGAGCCATGGACCGGGCCAGCCTGGCCGGAGGGAATAGGGGGGACCCTGGGCAACTCATCGTCCGGTCCCTGGACTTCAAGAGCCAGGGGTCGCAGTGCTACAAGGACAAGAAGTACCGGGAGGCCATCGGCAAGTACCATCGGGCACTACTGGAACTGAAAGGGTTACCAGGGGACAGGGACTGCCCTGGGGGCACCCAGACACCGGCCCCCTTACCCGGACAGGGGCACCTAACGGAGGAGCAGCGCAGGGCAGTGGAGAGCATCGAGGTGGATTGCTACAACAGCCTGGCAGGTGGGTGATGATGGGCACAGTGCCACCAGCTTGGGGTTCACCCTCTGCCTGGCACCTCCTGAGGCAGGGATGCCCATAGCTTTAGGAATCAGGGCTGGGTACCATCAGCACTGTATGATGCTCTCTGTGTGAGATGCCTATCAGCCTGGGCTTCAGGGGTTGATGCCCACTGTGCCACAGCAGCTGGTGTCTGATGGCAATGGGGAGCTTGTCATTATTCCTGGTATTGGACACAAAGTGGCGTGATTTCCCACAGTAAAAGATCACCCCCACCGCCTCCCCTCTGCCATCATCATCATTAACCCCAGGAGTTCCAGGGAGATGGAGATTAAATCCCTTAATCGATACTTTGTGTATGTTGTGCGTTCAATTATGAGCAATACTGTTCAGTCATTAACAACCCATTGCTAGAACACAGAACGTTCTAAGTCGTTGAGAAAACTGATACTTTTGTTTTCCTTTTCAAATAAACTGACTGGTTTATTTACTAAACAGTGAGGTTAACAAAGATTGGGTTTTCATCTCCAATCGATATGACAGACAGGCGTCAAGAGATTTGTACATTTTAGACCAAAATAGCTGAGCTGAAGCATTTTTCCATGTTTTGCCTTTAAAATGTCCCATTTATTAGTCAGTTACTTACAATTACCAGTCAATTAATGCAAATTACTGGACTGTGTCAAATGGAATATAGAAAAGTTAAAATTAAATCAAAGGTATCTGATTTGTGAGAGGGAAACCCTCCCTCCATTTTGGCCTGTGTGTGTTGGCCTTAAATTTTGATATTCAGTTTTTAATGACCCATATAGTAAATAAACCTTATGTGAATTGTACTACATTCTTATCCAAAATAGAAGCAATGCAATGAGATTCTGACAAATTCCAGACATGTATATTTTTATTCCAGCTCAGGTTTCTTGTTTAATTTACAGTTTAGTAAATAAGCCCCAAAAGGGATTATATATGTTTTACATCAGCTGCTCATTATCCCTGGTCCAGTATAGAAAAGAGACTCCCCATTGGCTCTAACAGGCATGTCCTATTACTCAGTCCCCCGGCAACAACAACTACCTGCAGTTGTTGGCATTGCCTGTAACAATGCAATGGAGTATGGAGACCAAATTCATAGAATTTATTCTACAATGTGTTAGAATGTGAAGATCAAGTCACCAAGCTAATTTTGGTTAAAGACAGTCACAGCACTTAGCGATATATGTATAATTTTGCCTGTTTTTAGAATGGTTAGGTACCACTGCTTGGAATATATATACCCTCTACCGTAACTAGATATGGGGCATCAGAATCCTATTTTACTGCCACTTTAGTGTACAAACTGGTCCGAGAGGGATGGCACTATACATTGATAATAAGAACCACTGACTCATATTTCCAAACTGTGCTCCGAAGGCCATTTGATTTTATACAGATTGGGTTATTTACAAAACCCTGGGTTAAAGTGTATTGGAAACTGAATTGCACAATAAACAGAGCTATTGTCACATATTGGCTATTTTAGCCTGAATGTTGCCGTTTGGATATCATTGCTCTACAATTCAGTGTTTAGTGAATAAGCCCCACTGTGTTAATTAATAAACCACCTTCCCAGTAATGGTACCAGCTTTTCATATTTCAAGACATACAGCATTTAGAATAACTTCTAGCATTGTCTGAGCAGCCTGAATATAGGAATGCTTGTATAGCATTGTATTCTGTGAATACGCAGTGCATAAAGGATGCATTAAACATTAATTGGTTACTCCAAACAAAAAACTGCCTTAAGAAAACACTCTGATTTTGGTTAGTATAACCATTCTTATCCAGGCAACTAAAACTCACTTACCTTTCTAGTACCAAAGCAACGTTCACCCTCAGCCCAAGCCTACTCTGCTGACGCCGATCCTCTTTTCCTGAGGGGTGCTTGCCGATGACAGGTGCCAGATATGCCCAGAATTGACATAACCCAGTCTGGCACTCTTGTTATGGATTGGCTAATGACACCTCAATGATGCTCATGGAAGTGAAGTGATATCTCTGGCACTAAAGGGGTTAAACTCACAGAGTTTCATAGCAAAATACTGCACGTACAGATTGCAGGCACCATGACCACTTCAAATCACTGAAGTGGTCATGTTGCTCGGAGTGACCCTTTAAAGAGTCATGTAGCTCTGGGAATAGTGTAATAGATGACAAACATGCCAACTATTGTGATACAAAGATTAGGTAGTGTTGGTGAGGAATTCTTGCATAACAATAAAATATATGGGTTCACTCATCCCACCGTGCCAGTCTCTAGAAGGGGTGCCCAATATGTAAATCTCAATTACAATTACAACCTCCATGATTCTGCCTTGACAATTGTAATGCATTATGGAAAATGTAGTACTAAAACATTTAAGGATATACCTTTTGGGCAATCCTGGTCTATATACTTTGGCTTTTATTGGGGACTTTGAACCGTAATAGAGTATACATTATCTTTATTTATTACTGGTATTTATAAAGAGTTAACATATTCCGCAAAGCTGTAAAATTAGGAAAAAGACAATAAGAACAGTCGGATACAACCGGTAGAGGACCCTGCCCGTGAGATTACAATCTTGAAAAGTCAAATGTCTGTCTACTGGGAATCTCTGTGTGATGGGCAACTGTACGGTTATCCACTAAGCCATGAAATGTGAAGTTATAGGCCAAAATAGCCCAATTGGAAGAGTTCTACAAGTCTGCTATTTTGCCCTTGGATTTGCAATGGCCTGGTGAATTCTCGCCAATTCGCAGTATCATCAATAATCCTGTTTGGATGAAATATTTTATATTTCCCCTCAACCCTCTTCTAATATGTGAATTTCTTTCTTTATAGCTTTCCTATCGCTTCGCCAATAACATTGCATAAAGCCCATCGTTTACAATTAAGCAGCTATTCAGGTTCAAGCTAAATGGACATCAGACTTCCCCATTTATTGCCAAAACTCTAAGTATTGCTAGTATTGTGTAAGCAGCTGGCTAATAAACATTTTCATATAACTGGCACAGGAACGGTTTTTATTACCAGTCAGACAGCTGGGCATTCGATGGCTTTAATTCAGCATGAAATATGTGCCATTTTGTCATTCTGGGTTTGCATCTGAGAATAGCTATGAATTTTTCCAGTTGTTGCATTACCTCTGGTTTTAAGACTGTCAGCTGCTCCTGTCTCTGCAGGCATACGTTGGCACTATTTGCATCTGCAGGCTACATAGCAATTAACTGCATGCCTTCTGAGTGCCACACATGAGACACTTGATGCTTCCTGCCCAAAAAACACATAATAAACAATGTTAGCAGGCCTCCAAATGCCAGACGTATTTGCAAAATACTGGGTACTTCTCTGTTTAACCAGTATTACTGTGTTCTGTTTGTAGGCTCGTCTGCTAACCACTCACCACTTTTGTTAGCATAGAGCAGAATGTAGTGGCGAATATTTTTTAGAGAAATTCCAAATTAAATGTTAAATCTGAAACAACTCCATATGAGTCTACTTTTCCTGTTATTAAATCCATTCATGTTTGTTTTGTTTATTATAAGAGATTTAACGAGACACTATAAACACTGTAACCACAACAGTAGAAGTATCAAGCAGGCGCCCCATGGGATGGATTGGGCCCACTAGGATCCTGTAACCAGCCCATGGGTTTTAAGTACAACCAGGTCACATGGGAACTTAGTTCCCACACACACAACTGCGTTTATTGGAGGTCAGGCATAAGCTTGCGATTTGTACACCCCACACAACAGAGCCAACACAGAGAGATGCTAGGGATATCGGGGAAGCTATACCAGGGGTGTTTTGGTAGGAAAACAGCTGGGGGTCTTCGATATTGTGGAAAATATGTGAGCATTACAGAGCTCCTGTCAGTAAAACATTACTAAGTTTTATTGCTTTGTAACTCAGTGATGCATTTATATACATGCTGAATATTACTGTGAATTCTATTGCTCTGGAGCTCAGTGGTACATACATATGTCCAAACCAACATTACTGTGAGTTCTAATGCCCTGGAGCTCTGTGATACATACATAAGCACAAATCCACATTACTGTGAGTTCTATTGCTCTGGCGCTCTGTGATACACACATAGGCACAAATCCACATTGCTGTGAGTTCTATTGCTCTGGAGCTCTGTGATACACACATAGGCACAAATCCATATTAATGTGAGTTCTATTGCTCTGGAGCTCTGTGATACACACACAGGAACAAATCCACATTGCTGTGAGTTCTATTGCTCTGGAGCTCTGTGATACACACATAGGCACAAATCCACATTGCTGAGAGTGCTATTGCTCTGGCGCTCTGTGATACACACAGGCACAAAACCACATTGCTGTGAGTGCTATTGCTCTGGAGTTCTGTGATACACACACAGGCACAAATCCACATTGCTGTGAGTTCTATTGCTCTGGAGCTCTGTGATAATCACACAGGCACAAATCCACATTGCTGTGAGTTCTATTGCTCTGGAGCTCTGAGATACACACACAGGCACAAATCCACATTGCTGTGAGTTCTATTGCTCTGGAGCTCTGTGATACACACACAGGCACAAATCCACATTGCTGTGAGTTCTATTGCTCTGGAGCTCTGTGATACACACACAGGCACAAATCCACATTGCTGTGAGTTCTATTGCTCTGGAGCTCTGTGATACACACACAGGCACAAATCCACATTGCTGTGAGTTCTATTGCTCTGGAGCTCTGTGATACACACATAGGCACAAATCCACATTGCTGTGAGTTCTATTGCTCTGGAGCTCTGTGATACACACATAGGCACAAATCCATATTAATGTGAGTTCTATTGCCCTGGAGCTCTGTGATACACACATAGGCACATATCCACATTGCTGTGAGGTTCTATTGCTCTGTGATACATACATAGGCACAAATCCACATTACTGTGAGTTCTATGGCAGTAGAACTCCAGATGTCTGTGGGTAATGCAGAATTGAACCTTCACCAATTTAATTAACCACATGAACAAACCACTCAAATCTCCACGCACTATAACCACTAAACTAAGCTGTTGTAGTTATGGTGCTTAGTATACATTTATTGCCTATATTCTGCGAACTATATAACAATTGTTAGTAATGACGTTTTTATTAAATAGGCACCTAATGGGTAATTTCATTACCATATCCTAGAGCTTTTCTGAAAGGCTGATTACTATGAAAGATTTTTCACTTAGCGATGATAATCTTATTTAAAAGCAACGCAGTTGATATTTTATTCTTTTAAAGCATATCGTTTCTATGACTGTCGTATACAAGTATTAAATGTTACACCTCTGAGAAATTTACTTTGGCGATATTCTGAGATACTGACTTGGATACTGATAACGTTACTGGACAAAATTGGGAGTCATATTGTCAAATGACACTCCATTATGTACCTCAAGAACTACTGTATATTGTGCTATTCTATTCCTGTATTTTAAACCTGGTATTTTTTAAATATGTCCTCTCCCATTTAAATGATGTAACTGTACCTCTCAATAATTTCTGCGACTGGACAATGCTAAAATAGTGCAGTATAACATGTTCAGCATTGTATTCTGGTCTGGTTAGGTCAGTACTATGAATTGGAAGGAGGTGAAGCAACAATATGTTAATTTGCTAAATTGCTAATTGCTGGGATTTTAAGAAAGGAATTCTTTAATTTAAGCCCAGACAGCAAAACTGGAAAAACATGCTTTTTTCCCCCCACGCTCGGTAACTGGAAAAAACAGCAAGTTTTCCAAATGGAGACAGTTCATTATCATGGGAAAACAGGCAAATTCTCACAAAGCCATTTCATAAAACAAAAAAAAAACAATATATGTGTTTTTTGAAGCCTGGTGAAGCATAGTGATACAAAATGGTATCGCGTTTACCTTTCTAGCTGCTTAATCATAGCACAACCACAACATTTGCATTTTCAATTTCCTATGTAATAAAGAACCCACAAGTGAAAAGATTAACATGGTTTTCGAATTGTGGTGAACTGTAATTTTCGTCTCAAAATATAGGCTAAAATAGGTGATTTTGGAAATTCTCCAACTTAACTGTAATCAATTACAGTTTGATGTTTAGCGAATACACATTACCTTAATTCATCATCCTTATAGAACGGAACTCTGAATAACATCCCAAAAATAGCTGAGATTTATACGTTTGTTTTATGACGTGTATTATCACCTGTCATAAGCCCTATTGATATGCTAATAAAATCTCTCTGCTCTGTTAAAACCTGCCAAAATAGCCTTCCAGTAGTCTCTACTTTAGAATCTGTAAGAGTCAATTTTTGAAAAGTAAAAAAATAAACCATTAAATCATTTTATTTTTGTGATCTTGCTTGGCTCCTGAAATACATGGGATATAAACATATATTTAGAAGAAACAAAATAGTCTTAAGTACAAAACATACACATTAGTTTAATAGTCACTAAAGCCTTAATTCTTAAAAAAAAAAGTATAGTATACTGTAAATGTAAACCATTCTTTTTATAGTTAAAAGGCCTCCAGGACTGCCTTTTGAGATGAATGATTTTTAAGAGTAGGGGGTGTCATTGCAATGCCAGCCAGTAATGACCACAAGGGAGGAATGGATTATTTTGTTGGTAGTTAGATGTAGGGATTTATTCCATTAACACTGTAGTGTAGTGCAATGAATGAAAAACTGAAGAATTAAAGGGACACTGTAGACACTATAACCATCTCAACTATGCTCTCAATCAGCTATAGTGGAGGTTGAAAATATGGTCCAGCAGACCCCAGGTACGATGTCAGCCTGTTCTAAACCTATTTGACTACTTAGAAATAGGGGGGAGGAGCTCAAGACACTCTTAGGCACCACAATCACTGCAGTGGTTATGGTGCTTGGAGTGTTCCTTTAAGCAAACCAAAATGTTACTGTTTGTCGATTTGTCTGGTATTGTAATTATCTTATGGATTCTATCTCCTTCAAAACTAGTCATGACTGTCACGACATCTAATTAACTGATCCCTGATTAAAAATACAAATTCTTCTATGTAGGTAATTTAAAAAAAAAAAAAATGCTGCCTGTTTCCAAAATATATTTTTTTGTTTCCTAATTAGTATTTACAAATTTTATAACTCCACTTCCAGACCCTTATTTAATATATTCTGAAACTCCATGACCAAAGTACAAATCACTAGCCATAGTATCTGATAACTATCCTTTCAAGGGTAAAAGTGTCTATGTACGGAATTCCTGACTGTCTGAATATAGATGTCCAGACAAACCCTGAAATTGTTCTTACCATGAGCTCGGTGGAAGGTGAGCATAAAATAAATTAACGATTTATTAATCTCTCTGTTTTGTGCTTTAGACTGTGAGCTTGTATGAGTAAAACCATCACCACTAATTGTTCCTCTATATCAACGTGTTCCTGCTTTACATACTTGCATGTTGGTCCACTTTTTTGTACAGCGCTGCAGAAAATGTTGGTGCATTATTAAGAATACTACTAAAGTGTTGAAATTGGTGACTGTCTCTGTTAAAGTGACTGATAAAAGTGTATTTCATGGCTCAACATTTCATATCCTATGGCGCTAGACAGACCTAAAAATTACTCTCCACTGAAAGCATTCAATGGTCACCAAGGAGTAATGTTTACTCCAGAGCTGAATTTTCATTTGCCAATGGCTAGTAGGCAAGTGGAAATTTTGAGCCTTGCTGTATTCCATGGATTTGAATGGCAACATGTGACTCAGGGGAGCCTTTATCAAGTCATGGCTTTGTCATGACTTGACAAATGCTTTCCTAAGCCCAAACGTTGACTTCAGTTAAGTTGTTTTCCCCCCCTCCCCACGCATTGCAGAAACCCTTCTGTCACTTACCTGACATCAGCGCTGGGACAAGCTCCACCCAGGGACGGTGCAAGCCCCTTTGTGTGTCTCTTACCTCCAGCCCCTTTCTGTGTCTCATTCTTACCTATGCCCCTTTCTTTGTCTCCTTCTCCACCACAGTCCCTCTGTGTGTCTTTTTCCACTCAGTCCATTTTGTGTGACTTTCCTCCCAAGCCACAGGCATTGTTTTTCAGGCACACAGTCAACGTCATACAGGTACACTGTCATACAGACACACAGAGACACACAGCCAGAGACATACAGATACACCGACACCGTCACATAGACATACAGACATGCAGTCATACAGAGACATGCAGTCATACAGACATATACATACATACACAGAAATACAGACATAGAGAAAGATACATACAGAGGCATACCATCATACAGAAACATGCATATAAAGGCATACAGTTGCATGCATTCACACAGTCACAATTACATACTTACATCTGGTCCCTAAGGTGCTTGCTTCTGGCTCTGTGGAGTCCTGTTTTGCAGCCAAGCCTCATTGCTGGGCACCAGCCGCACTATGTGGTACACAGGGAGCAGGGATATGATGTTATTCATGTCCCCGCCCCCTCCACACAACCAGTGTAGGGGGCTGGGCAGGCAGTACTGGGCAGGGCAGGTGGGAAGAGGCTAGGCTCCACGGGTGGAAAGCTCTGGGCTGTGCTCGGCCATGCTACAAGAAGTAACCGGCTGGAGGGGAGCGCAGTGCGCTTCCCTCCAGCCGGACAGCCTGACATTGAGCCCCCAGGGCCGGTGCGCCCTAAGGCGGCTGCCTTATGGTAGCGCCGGCCCTGACTCCACCTCCACTCCTCCTCCCCCAATATCCGCCAACGTCAGGGACCTAATGTGCATGCACTCTCATTAGGATTACCCCATAGGAAAGCACTGAATCACTGCTTTCCTATTGGGTTTAGCTGACACTGGATGTGTTCATGCAGACTGTGAGGACATCCAGCGTCAGGCCACCAAAAGTCGCCTAACGACCCAGAAGCACCTCATAGGAAAGCATTGAATCACTGCTTTCCTATTGGGTTTAGCTGACACTGGATGTGCTCATGCAGAATGTGAGGACATCCAGCGTCAGGCCACCAAAACTCGCCTAACGACCCAGAAGCACCTCTGGTAGACAGCCACTAAAGATGGAGTTAACCCTGCAATGTATTTATTTATCAATTACTGCAATAATTACAATTGAAGGGTTAAAGGGACAGGGGCACTGCACCCAGACCACTTCAATGTGGTTCTGGTGGCTAGAGTGTCCCTTTAAAGTTTCCTACCTCTCACTTATCTTTGAATTTGTGTTTTTTGATCGTTTGACAACACGTGAGTTGCAGATGTTCTGTGTTCCGTTCATCTCTGTTTACCATGATTAAATACTTGTTGTGTTGCCAGAAATTCCAAAGGTAAATCTAGTTGGATATTTCTGCCTTTTTCCCCATTTTTAACTGAATAAATTGGTCTGCTATAGATGAGCTCCATGCAATAAGATAAATCTTTTTAGTCTGTTTATACTATCAGTGCTTGCTGTGTTGTCTCATCAGCTCAGATGCAGATTCCTTCTCCTAACAACAATTCCATTAATAATCTGTGTTAAAATCTCAAACTTATTCCAGCTTAGATTGAAATCTTGGGCATTCTAATACATGAATACAATCCTTTTCCTCTGAAGTTCATTTATGCTTGGTACATTGGTATGCAAAGTACAACCAATAGTGGTATACCAGAGTTTGCAGGTCCCCCCTGTAATTCTATAGGGTACGTACCTCCACACACATATCATGATAAGGCCTCTTACTGTGGTGGGAGGAGAACCTAACCCCCGGAGTGGTCCTGCTCTTTGTCCAAAGGTAGTGTGACCTCACTCAGCACTGTCGGTTCACTAAGTTACTGCTAGGTCATTAGGAAGCTCTAAAAGTGATTCTGTAGCATTTTCAAGGGACGTCTAAGATTCATCAACCTCCACAATAAATCAACTTCTTTTTAATTTTTGTAATTAAAAAAACAAAAACATTTGTAGTTGCTTCTAGTGGCACCTTAGACGTCTGTATTGCTTTCTCCTATTACTAAAATAATTCTTCAGTCATGGCAGTGTTCATAGATTTCAAATTATATTTTAGACCTTCAGTGCTCAACCTGTGGCTTGTGCCTGTCCTTGGAGGTTCAACGTCCATCCAAGAGGGCAGCACACCTTGCAGCCTGCCCAGGGGATAGCAGTCCTGTAACAGTCTGGTTTATATACAGACTGCGATGATTTTATGTGTTTTGTATAGCAGAGACCTCAGAAGGACGTGTTATGTTTGTAGTATTAATTTTACACGTTACCATCTGGTATTGAGAACAATATGTGGAAATCGAGAGGACACACATCCTGCCTTTTATTTTCACATCATACAACTCATACCGCCTTCAGACTTCCTGTCGTTGTGATGCCCTCAGGACAAACAACACAGCAGTGTACTCATCTGAAAAAAAAAAATACCACAACCCAAGTCAAAATATAATTAAAAAAGATTTATTGCTACAAAATGATGTTTTAATCTGGCACAGAAAGCTTTTTGGTCTGTTACATTCCCCAAGATTATATTTTCTCTTGATTCGTAAAGAGAATGAATATGTCTACACCTGTCTTACAAGTTTTCTAAGTCAAAGTACGTCACTCTTTAATAAGTGACCGGATTTAATATTCAGTACCTGTTGGATTTCAGATGCTAATGACATTTGGTATGAGACAGATACTTTTTGAGGTGTGTGTGTGCTGAATAGAGAGGAAAGGAAAACAAAACATTTGATATTTATGTGCTGGGAGGGAGGTGTTTCATTCTAAAGACGTGTTTTTCAAAGGTGACTACTAGGTTGTTGCCAAGTTTAAATCACTATGGATTGCAATGAAGGAACGAGAATTTTTTTTTGGGCACTTTGTTTTTTTTTATTTTTCCTAACAATGAGTGTTCTAGGCGGCTGTGACTATATCGAGCCTCACCTCAAATTGTAATACAGATTAGTTATAGTTGTTAAAGAACATTAGCTGTCATGTTACCTTATAATATTTGTGATTCAGGGTGTCTCTATGTGCCAGTTATAATTCATTACATATAAGGCATGTTGACAGAAATAATTATTTGGCGAACCTCTTAAGGTAGATTATCTTCCTCATCAATAGAGCATTTTTAATAATTCTTTAATTTCATCCTACTTTTTCCTCTGTGAATGATTGCAATGGTGGAGCAATTGTTTACTACAAAAATTCCAAAAGGAAGAAGTTCATTTCTAATCTATGTGAGCTGTGACAGAAGCGTACAATAAAACTCCATATTATGCGCAGCTTGGCTCTTTATAACACAGATTTACAAAACCATCATCAGAATGTAAAATATATGTAGTACAGATGACTGGTTGTAGTCAGACATCTGTACTTACTGTATATAGGTGTGTGTGTGTGTGTGTGTGTATAATATGCATGCACCCGGCAAGTACACTAAATGCTTTAATGCACAAGAATTTGCATATATATATATATGTGTGTGTGTGTGTGTGTGTGTGTGTATGTATGTGTATATATATATATATATATATATATATATATATATATATATATATATATATATATATATATATATATATATATATATATATATAATATAATATAATTATTTTGTAGTGGATAGAAAATAGCACTAACTGTTTAAGACCTAGCATCAAAAACATGAGTGATAGATTTTCGATATAAGTCGAGAATACTACACATTTTTAAATATTTGCAGCGACACACTAGAGACTATTATGTTTAGTACAGAGTTTAGTATAACCGATCGCAAAAAATTACTCAAGTTGCATAAAAAGACGATTGCGTCACAGTAAGGATATAACGTATTACCGGGCCTTAGAATGGCCAGACTAGTCATCAGACAGAAATAAAGCGTATTTAGAGTCAAGCCAAGGTCAGGGTAACGGAGAGACAGCGAAAACAAGAAATAGTCAGAGGTCAGACGGGCAAACAAGATAGGAAAGGGTTAAAGATAAACTCAGAGTCAAGAACAAAGCCAAGGTCACTACCAGAAGAAACACAATAGATCAAGGAACGCACTAAAGAGTACTAAAACAGAAACCAGGATAAGGCTAGGGAACTTGAGCCTTTAATTAACATTTGACTGGCCAACATCATGCCTACACCCCCAAAATGTGCGTGTGTGGGAATACCAGAATGAGGTGGGCCAATGGAAGCCTAAACCCACTTGTGGCTCCCACTGCCCCTTTAAGAGCGCGCTCGTGACACAAGCTGCTCTCCTAGTGCGAGGCAGGCCGCGTAGACGCACACTGGCAGTCAGAGCACGTGGCCCGCTCCGAAGAGGAGACCAAGCTGCGCGTGCGGTTCTTGCTGAGGACCCCATCTGGCCCCCTGTATAAGGTAAATACAACCACAGATTGTATGCAAAGGAAAAAGGAAGATAAAATAGACCAGCGTAATTCAGGCTAGTAGACAATCTTATATAGTAAGACTTGTGTCCACCAAAGAGGCCCCTGTGATGGTCCAGTGGCGGACCAGCACCCAGAGGGTCACTAAAAAATATATAAAATTTAACAGGCAATGCAATATTATAGTACTAAAACAATATTAAGGGAAATAAACAGTTACTCTACAGTACTTAGGCAATATTAGCTAGAGTCTTATTCCTAGACCCCAACTCAGCCTATTACCTCGAAGGGCATATCACAGTCCCGCTTTGACAATACATTCCTCCTATTTAGCAGCATGAGATAAATCTGTTGTGATGACCATTTAGGTTGGTGTGTTAGACCTGATGGTATTCTAAATGTCCCCTCCAATATTCAAAATTCCAAGAAAAGTCCTAAATATGACCTCCAGGGACCTAGGTCCCATGGTGATCTAGATTCAGCCTCTTCTGTCTGGGGGAACTGCCGATTCAGCCACCATTTTTAGGTTTGCTCTTGAGCTGGAGTCACCGACTTCCACAGGATTCCATGTGGTAACCTATGAGATGGTTCACCTTTCATCTCTTGTTGATTAGGAGTCTGCATGTGATTTTGTGTAATTTCCGTTAGGGTGTCAGATTGCTTACTGTAGTGGACCTTAGAGCACGTTGTGTCCACCATTGGCGTGACACGCTGGCTCTGTTATTGTCCATAGGTCCTCCAAGATGTAGATGGGTATCTCTGCTGGTCTAGAGGGGGAGAGGGGGAACAGGGCCACAGGATGATTCTATATGGGTCCAGACCTTCTTAAACTGTAAGATCAGCTGTCTCTCCCGTCCGATGTCTTAGCTATGTCTCACTATGTCTTCCATTTTTTTTTTGTATTGTACTGCTCCAAAGTAGACCGTACAGGTCAGGATAAAGATAAGTCTCTTAAAATTGCAAAATAAGAGTGCTGAGAGGCGATAAACTCACTAAAATCGATATCCAAACGAGGAACTCTCTAAAGACATCTCTAACCGACATTAAGGTCAGGCCTCACCCCATGTCAAATTTATTTTATGTGGGCACTATACCTATATACAGTAAGTACAGATGTCTGACCAGAACCAGTCATCTGTACTATTTAAAGGTAATGTATGCTATTTTGCAGCTTACACTCAGCCCTAACAGTGTAAACAGAGCCACATATTCCCCTCTTCCGGGCATTTAGAATGCAGTCTATACTTTTGCTTTTTGTAGTCCTCTTTAATGTAGGCAAAAGAACGGCGTTTAGAGTTGTTCAGCCTGATGATACTTTTCAGCAAAAACCTAGCTGGATGGATATGAGCTATGAATTATTGATCACTAATTACTCCTTGCTAAATTCTTTCAGTGCCATTGTGGTAGCCTAGCCAAGTATAGATTTACTGACTACTGCATTCAGTATGTGATCAGAGGATGGTAAAGAGAAAATACAAGCAGATGTTGGGTAAGGTGGTACCAACACATGTTGACTGTTGTGCATTTTTTATTCTTTAACCTTTTTCAGACTTTTTTTTTTTTATTATCATCATCCTCGGGTAAACATTGGGGGTTCTTTACAAAGAGCAGCTCTAAAGCAAAATTCTAAAAGTGAAGAAATTATTTGAAACATTCTGTTTTTCCCAGACGTGTTTTGGGTTAATAAGTCTGGCATGAATCCCCAGTTTTGGATCTATCAGTAAGTCTAGCAGTTTCTCTGAAGATTAATGGATTGACGTGTGGTTGAAAGCCCATTTATAGCTTAGCTTGTATGTTACTCGTAATGGGAGTATTTCTCGATTAAAGATCCCAAGCAGGATGGCCCAAAGTGCAGTAAAGGTTTAATGAGACTATCTAAATATAGGCTTGTAAATGTGGTTACAGGTTATAAAGCTTCATATTACAACCAACCATGGCTTTCTGCAGATCACATAATGTGCAGAAGTATTACTATACTATTTGGTACCTGTTCTCCAGTCCCACATTTTAATTGATGTTCCTCTCTGCTGCATATTGCATAGAATAATCCCTTTTGGAGCAAGAGGTAGATCCAGATTTACAAGCAAGGATTATATCACTCAAGCATATAAGAAGGACCTACACTATGGCACCTCATAGTGTTATTTTCCCAGTGACTGTAACATACTGCACTATTTCTGCATATTTTCCAGTGACTGTAACATACTGCACAGATTTCTGCCTTAAAGGGACACTATAGATACCAAGACCACTTCAGCTCATTAAAGTAGTCTGGGTGCAATGTCATCGGGGGAAGAAGAGCAGAGGCAGGTTCTATGGGTAGGGGGTGTGGCGAGGGGTGTACTATAGAGCTAGGAATACAATTTTGTATTCCTAGCACCATAGTCTACCTTTAATAGTTTAATTGATATGTTCCGAAATAAGTGAGTTTTCAATGATTGTTAAAATGAGTGGAGATTGGGTGATTCTAATGGAGCTAGGAAGGGAGTTCCATAGGAATGGTACAGCCCTGAATTACTTTTTTAAATTTTTTTTTTTAATTATTATTCTTTACTTTAATTGCGCAATTGTTGAACATAACAGTAGCATTACCACAGTAGCTGGTGCCAACATTCTCGTTCACATAAGTTTATGTGGCTTCAAAGACTTTGCACTTTTTTGATATAATGAGAAAAATCATGCAGACAACAAAGGTTTCACAATAAAATTAAAATAACAGTAGCTTGGCAATATGGTGTAGGTTATAATAATAATAATAACGATCCTGCTAGGACCTTCACTGGGTAAGGTTTAGTCTGTGTGTGTGTGTGTCGGTTTGGTCTAGATTATATTCCCGTCAGAGATCTGGTCTGAAACCATTTTGTAGTGTAAGAGCTTTTCCATGAGTGTGTGTATTAGTGCCCTGTATTACTTTTTAATAATCACATTTGCAATAATTTTTTTTACACCACTTTTGTATATAAGTTACTCAGTTTATATTGTTATGATTTAGTGACTAGTGTCAGGAGGTTTGGATTTGTGCCTAAAATGCCTTTTATAATGATACAAATCCCATGACTTGTATGTTTAAAATGTATTATTAAAACTAGAATTGTAACTTTTAGCATACACCTGTTGGTTTTAAGGATGGATACAATCAGGGTTATTTCATAAAGAGATAATTGTTGACCATTCAAAGTGAATTTCAGATTTAAGGCCAAAATAGCCTAACCAAAATATTTCTGAACTCTGGTTGCAGTTCAGATATTTTAGCCTGACATTTGAAATTCAGTTCAAATTCACTCTGAATTCCCAACAATTCTCTTTTGGTGAATAACCCGAAGTGTGTCCATCGAAGTAGTGCCTTCGTGTATCTTGTGTATGGTTCGTACGTGAGCATCTATATACAGTCCTTTTGCTCTCCGATTACAAATATTTCATTCATTTCAATGCAACCATGGAAACATGGTACATGACAATCTAGGCCACTTGCAGAACTCTCTGGCCTATGCGTGAGGAAAGGATTTTCTTACAAATAAGTTAAGTAAGATAACGCCTACAGTGACAAAGAAATATCACCAAACTGAAACCAAACACCACTCAAACTGTTTAGTTCTGTTTTTTGTTTATTTGCTGGGTGGATTGGTTGGTTGATAATGGGTGGGGCCTTAGAAGTGCTTCATAATTTTCTTTGAGTTGCTGAGACAACAGTTCTTCAAAAAAAAAAAAAAAAAAAGTAAGAATGCATACAGTAACAAAATAATATTAGCATAACGAAAGTCAAACATAATTCAAACTGTTTTTGTAATATTTATTCTTTTTTATTTTATTTTTGTTTTTTTGGATTAATTGTTTAATATTAGGCGTGGGATAAGAAGTGACTCGTACTTTTCTTGCCGAGTCGCTGAGACACCAGTTCTTCAAAAGTTGCAGATTGAAGTGCCACTTTATTTTTATATAGGTGATAGTCACACTTAGTTTGGCTGCCAATTCCCCTTGCTACAGTATTCAGAGTTCCTATGTCTTGCGGTTTTCTAACCGACATTGTGGTAATATATACTGTGAGCAGTGTGACTGCTGTCAAAAACAACCTACGACAGATGATATCTGTTTGTGTAGAAAAAACAAAACTGTTTTTAAAAGATGTGCGGAGAAGCAACAACTGGCTAAGTTTGAGGCATCACCACTCCAATAGCCCTGAGACAGCTACGGCCAAGCGATGACTGGGCAACGTTTCCATTAATCTTTGTCAAAAACGCATCTCTGTTTGCCAGAATATCCATTGGTGGTTATAATAAATGCAAATTATAATATATAATAAATTGCAATTTTGAGAAGATTCCATAGCGGTTTGTTTTTTCAAATATTTTAAAGGGGAACTCACATTTATGTTAGTGGGAGATCCTCTTTCACATCGCAGCATCTGTGATTAAAGCACTTGGAATATACAGTGCAGCAGACCCTTACAAGCAATATTTACCTGGAAGTAAGACTGGCTCTCAGGAAGTATATGGTAACATGGGGTTTAACCCAAAACAGAAATAATGAAAGTGTCCCCAGGCATTCACATGTTAAATGCAATTTGTTCGTTTTGTTTGTTATTCTAGGTGTTTGTTTGTATTTTTTTTTAATGCATTTATTTATTAATAATTCTTTTCTAGAACTTTTTACTGTGGAGAAAAGTTATATTTTGCATGTAACAGTGTAGGGAGGAACAGTTTAGTTTAAATAAATAAGCATGTAACCTGCACCGAAAACTTAATCTAGATCTTTAATTTTTTTTTTCTTTTACACAGATGTCACTATGTCAATTTACAAGTTTTAGACCAAAAATTGTCTCTAGACTCTTGCATTCCATTTCTAATAGTTTTAAAACATCTGCCTGTAGGGATGAAACCTGGCCGTAAGAGTAATATTTGTTTTCCAACGTGTCATTAGCAGTTAACCAAAAACAGACATGTCAGGGGAGGTATGTTTTTGTAAACTTTAAGGAAAAATACATTTTTCAGAAAGAATAACCGGTTCAAGATTTGCTGAGAAGTTCACTCCCTGGTCTGGATAGAGATTGCTGCAGAAGCAGTAAATACTATAACTTCGGAGGGTGTTGTCTATTTTATTTATTTCTTAATTATTTAAAGGAACCCTATAATCCCAAAAATAACACTCAATTTTTTTGGGTGGGGACTACAAATTCTCTTCTATGGTTGTGACCTCTTTCCCACCACCATTTGCTGTTAAAAGCTTACGTTAAATAAAGTTTACTCACCTGGTTTCTATAACCAAGACACTTCTGCAGCAGCCAACCGTTTCACCTTTGTCTTCAAGCAATCTGACCTCCTCTGCGATCTTGTTCAATGTAATGCTTGTCACAGAGAAGCATTGGGAACAAGATATAAAACACTGCACTCCTCCAATCAAATGCTCTCTATGAGCAACACTTGATTGGAGAACCGAGTTTAACTCCATTCTGGAGGGGAAAGCGTCTCAATTGGCTAAGAAGACCACCACTGGAGTTGTATTGAACATTGTAATGTAAACTGCTGTTTACAAATCTTCAGTGTTTTACATTGAGAGGTTAAAATACAGGTCACTGCACCCAGACTCCTTCATTAAGATGAAGTGATTTGGGTGCCTTTAGTGTTTCTTTAAGCTATAATAGCTATCTTGTGTAGCGTATCACGTAAAGATTACACTTGTACAGAGTTGTGGCTATTTAGTAATGGTGCAGTGTAGATTTTAGCTAAACAAAATAGCTTTGCATCAAATAATTCTCATTAATGAGAGAGAAAACTATTTGCAAATAAGATCCAAGGGGTCTAACTTTTGGCCTTCACAACTCTCTGTTCCTAGGACCTTGGAGAGCTCTGCAAGCACGAGAACCCGTCACGTCCTCTCCCGCTTCATCAGTCACTGTCCACTTCTCTCATACAGCAAATAGGATAAAGTAGTTAGAATCCTGCGGCAGCGTCTAATCTACCAAGTAATGCCAGTTATCCTATTTTGCAACCTTAAATTCCAGATTGTTTTACAAAGCAGCTTGGAATTAAGAGCTCTCGGAACACAGACTTTATTCACTAAATAGACTTGTGATGAATTAAAAACCAAATTGTACAATTCAGGTTAAAATAGCTAAGTTGGGACTCTAGCTGAGTCAGCTCATTTCTCCAAATCTGACATTTTATACCAGAGTTGTAGAACATATTTGTGACAAACTGCCATTTGCCACTGGGCATTGGAGAGGACTGATTGCCAGCCTCCTGCCACATGACTATGGCCCTGGGATATATGGCATTTGAAAACACTATTTGTGCCCTGTGACAAAACTGGAGATTGTGCACAAATATTACTATTGTCCATATGTTTTTGATTCCCTTCGTTTGTTGCACTGTTCCCTATGTGTTTCATCTGTTAGTTCGGCTGGATAGACTATCAGACAAACTGTGGAGTTACTGGGTGGCCACCATTTCATGTATCTGAGGCACATGGTGAGAACAATGGATGAAGCACATGGTGAGAACAATGGATGGCAGCCATTTTAACTCACAGACACTGTTTTGACTTTTCTACACGGTGCCATCTCACCGGTATTTGGTGCACAAAGACATCGTTCAGTAGTTTTAAACTACAGAACAGGGGACACATTTAACAGTAATTATTTTTCATATAGCCTGTATATGTTCTGCGGAATCTGCATTAAACCGTATCTTCCAAACTACTGAACGGATCTGGGTGAATTTTGGATTTGTGGTTCACCCAGATCCCCCCGGTTCCGAGGATATATTTTTATGGGGTTATTGCATGTTTTGGGGTCCCTGTGATATGTTTTATAATACTGTATTTTCCTGCCTGTGATAATTAAGTTAGTCTATTGTGTTGAGATAATTGTATCACAGGCAGAGGGGAGGATTTCTGATGTAATGAATTGGAATGTTAGCTGTGTTGTAATGTGTTGATTGGTTGTTCTTCAAAACCCTGTGGGCAGTACTATGTTTGTAGAATGTGAATAAAAGAGGCTGTATGTGCCAGTACAGACAGTTCTTCTTGTGCCTCAACACGTAGTCTGTCTCGTGATTGGAGGGGACAGCTATATTCACACTGGGGATTGCTATGCTCTGCATACTCCTTTGAGCTTTAATCACTTAGCTCTTTTAAGAGCTTGTTCCGGATACGCTCTCCTGAAGGAGAGGTCTTCCCCACACGGTCCTAGAGGACAGAAGCTGATCCGGGGTGGACAGAAGACGGCGAGACTCCAGTTAAGCTACGGTGGTTGTAGAGTCTGCGGTGATTATGGTGTCTGGTGCGGTGCTTGTGGTCCTCGGCGCAAGTTAGGAAGCGTCCATCAACGGAAGGTACTCGGTCAGAGTATGGGGAGTTCCGTTACAATATTATAAACAGAATATATCACATGGACGTCGAACTTAATTTTATTTTTTTTTATTATTTATTTTTTACTTTAGCTTGAATTAAGTGTACCATTAGAACTGTGATGGTTTGCTGCAGGGTCCTAAGTGCTGGAGTCTCTGCAAAATTTTCAAAAAGAGATTGAGAAACCGTGCACACATAAAAATACAGTTATAAATGTTATAACGCTACTAAAATCACCTATCTCTGCAAACAAATATGCGGATTCAGTTCCACCATATGGCCATATCGTGTTAAGTCCACCACTACCTCACAGTACCCCAATATCATTGGGTCCTACACTAATTCCAATGTGGGAAGCAAATTAAAGGGACAATCCAGGCACCCAGACTACTTCTTCCCATTGGAGCGGTCTGGGTGCCAACTCCCACCACCCTTAACCCTGCAAGTGTAATTATTGCAGTTTTTGAAAACTGCAATAATTACCTTGCAGGGTTAAGTCCTCTGATAGACAGCCACTAGAGGGACTTCCGTGTTTTTAGAACACAAAAAGTATTTTAAACGACACTGGACATCCTCACGCTATACACGAGGACCTCCAGCGTCGCCGGATTCCCCATTAGAAAGCATTGAATAACGCTTTCCTATGGGGAGGTCTAATACGCGTGCGGCCATTGCCGCACATGCGCATTAGGTCTCTCCCACCAGCTGACGGTGGGAGAGGAGCGTGGGCGGAGCCTGACCCAGCGCCGAGGGACATCGACGCTGGATTTAGGCAAGTCACTGAAGGGGTTTTAACTATATATAATGCAAAATTAATGTGATATAAAACACAATAAAAAAAAATACAGTGTCAAACCTAAACAATTAAAGTTATAGAGCTTTGATACATACACTCTCAATGAATATCATCAATGTGCTCTATATCGAATACAAAATTATTATTAAAGTGCCCGGTGATTCAGATTTTTTTTTTTTCGCCCTTTGCTCTGGCTCCCTACGTGTGCCACTTGAAATTAACATGGGATTGTTCAGCACTGGCTTACTTTGAAGCGTTTATGGCATTTGTCACTGATGGTACTCCATATGGAATAATCTTGAGTCACGTTATTGTAAATGATTGAGAAGTGTTATAGACTTCTATTAATCTAAATGTTAATTCTCGATCTAATGGAAGATTGAGTGATGAGAACCCTACATTACAACCGATTTTAATTTCCTCCCCTCACCCCCCAAACACCAGTAGTAAGCCAAATTGTGACCTGTCCTGTATTAATATTCAAATATGTCCTCAGAAATCAGATGAAAAGCTAGAAACGGCTTTATTAGTCATTTACACTTTGACCTACTATAAAATTTGAGCACATCATTTTTATTTTTTTTATATCCCATTACTGCAGTGTTTAAATATTTAGCATATACTTCCCAAGGCTGAATTCGTTAGGAACCTTAAAACCAGCAGTCACTCTTCTAGTGACCTACCCTTGTTTAATGCATACAAAGTTACATGCATTAATGTCCTAAGAAAGTGGAAAATATTTTGAAGACCAATGTAATAATGAATTATTCTGGAATGACCATGTAAAGAAATATATTGTGGGAATATTTTATATTCTAAAGTCATATATTTTATCTGTTTTTGCTAATCATAATCCCTTTATGAACTCGCTAAGATAAGTGTCCCTGCTTTGTTATCTATCCTCCATTATGTCAGATCCTGAACTTTTGATTGGTTGAGAGATCTCTGGATAATCCAGAGTCCTAGAGAGAGTGACTCCATCAAGGTACCACTGTAATAATAATATTCCACCTTGTGGTGTGTCTGTGGAGTGGGTAGTGGGAACTATAGAAGCTGAATAAGACTGATGGGCTGTAGAAGGTAGAACCAATAGTCAATCAGTTTGGAGGGCAGGTGGACAAGGTCTGAGTGGACAAGATGAGAAAGGTGGCTTCTAATGTTACATAGTTTCACACAGTTTCTCTTCTTTTTAATACTTGTGCTAATTTTTATGCAGTTCTAATCCATGTTTTGTTATTGAAGGACTTTGGCTTTGCAATCAGGTTGGCGTTTTCAGAGCCAATAAGATGAGATTGCATTTCTTAGAGAAGCACTGGAACCAATGATGTGTTATTAAGGCAATTTATAAAAGTGAATATTTCTCTTAAAATCAGCACTTTTATAAAATAAGACATAGGGGACATACATTTAACCCCTTAAGGACCAAAATTCTGGAATAAAAGGGAATCATGACATGTCACACATGTCATGTGTCCTTAAGGGGTTAAAATATTAAGCACTTTAAGCACTCTCAGTACTTTAGATGAATGGAGAATCTGTTTAAAATGAACCTTTTTTTTTGTAAAAAATAACTCCCTTTAAGTCATCCAATAAGTCAATGTAAAATATTGAGATAAACTCACCTCACTTCTGTTCCTTAGTTGCCATCTACAGACCTTTGTGGGTTAAACTCTTTGTGTTACACCTCTGGTCCATCTTCAGCTGCTTCTCTTGTCGTCTTTGACTTGCCTTGCTTGGGGTAAACTTTTCTGCCAACCCTTGACAGTAAAATTGTCAACATAGAGTATAGGCAGAAGATTTGACTGAAGTTGGAGAAAGATCCATTCTAAATTGGTCTTTTTCCCAATATATATACTAATCAGCCACAACATTAAAACAACTGGCAGGTGAAGTGAATAACATTAATAATATAGTGGCAATGGCACCTGTCAAGGGGTGGGATATAGTGGGCAGCAAGTGAACAGTCAGTTCTTGACTTTCATGTCTTGGAAGCAGGAAAAATGGGCAAGCAAAAATATCTGAGGGACTTTGAAAAGGGTAAAAATAGTGATGGATTGACAACTGGGTCAGAGCAGCTCAAAATTGGCACGTCTTGTGGAATGTTTCCGGTATGCATTAATTAGCACCTACCAAAACTGGTGCAAGGATGGACAACCAGTGAGCTGGCATATGGGTCATAGGCGCCCAAGGCTCATTGATTCATGTTGGGAGCAAAGTGTAACCTGTCTGGTCTGATCACACAGAAAAGTTAATTTAGGTCAAATTGCTGAAAAACTTAATGCTGGCCATGATAGGAAGGTGTCAGGTCACACAGTGCATCGCAGTTTGCTGTGTTTGCGGCTTTGTAGCCACATACCGGTCAGAGTGCCAATGATAACCCCTGTCTAGCACCAAAAGCACCTTTAGTTGGAGGCATGAGCATCAGAACTTGACCATGGAGGAACGGTAGAAGGTTGCTTGGTTGGTCTGAGGAATTACGTTTTCTTTTAGATCAGGTGGATGGCAATATGTGTCCTTTACCTGGGGAAGAGATGGCAGAAGGATGCACTATGGGAAGAAGGCAGGCCGGCCGGCAGAGGCAGTGTAATGCTCTGGTCAATGTTCTGCTAGGAAAACTTGGGTCCTGGCATTAATGTGGATGTTACTTTGACACATACCTACCTAGAGATTGTTGCTGATCACATACACCCCTTCATAGCAATGGTGATTCCTGATGGCAGTGGCCTCTTTCAGCAGGATAGTGCACTAATGTCCTGGTGCTAGATACCACAGGACAAATTCCGAGGTGGCTGATCAGTGTACATTTTCTAGTATATCTGCAAACACAATGTATAGATGAAATGTCATGCTATTTCAAAAGCACATTAGTTGTTTGACCGCTAACATTTAAATAATAATATGAAAAGCCAAACACTTCTGATCTCCACGAATATAGGTGGACACTTTTTGTTTGAAGAATGATACTTGGGAATATTAGTTTAGTGCAGTGTCTTGGCTTTACTTGGTTAAATGGTTGTTGTATCTTTAATTGTTCGGCACTAAATGTGTTAAGTGGGTTTAAGTTGGAATTTCTATAAAACGTTATAGGGGAGGTGCCTGTCCCGTTGCAGCACAGTCACTGATTGTTCTATGTGCGTTACACTTGACATGTGGTCGGAATCTTCCAGAAATCGACTTTCCTAAGAGAGACTATAAAGACTTTCGCTATCCTAACTGTCAGCCTGCATAGATGGAGATCATATATCAAGTTGGATGTTTTAATTCAGTCTGTATGACAGCTGGATTTGTTAGGGATTTTGTGTGTGCTGATTAATTTATTTTTTATGTAAAATTTTATAAAATAGACACTTAGGACACTCTAAGCACCATAACTACTAAAGCCCTCCGTGGTGTTTATAGTGCTAGCATGAATTTGGTGCCATCCCCTGGGTATGTCAAATGGTTTTGAACAGATTGACACAATTTGCAGGTGCCCACAGCCCTGCCCAAGGATGTCAATATCGGTATTGCAAAGTTAGAGTTCCACATTACCAATATCACTTCTTCTGCCAATATTTGCATCGAACCTATTGGCTGAGCACATCAACTGACATGTGCTAATGAATGCCATTCAAACTAATATGGTTATCCTTTTCGATTATCTAGACGGAGAGGAACTGGGTCAAAGGTACAAACACCTGGTTTGTAACAATTTCTTTAAAAATGGTTCAACATATAACTGGGAGACTCACCAGCGGCATGTTGTCACCATAACCACTACATTGAACTGTATTGGCTATGGTGCCTAGGGTGACCCTTTAAATTAGGGATGGGGAACCTTTGGCCCCCTAGATGTTTTAGACTACATCACTAATAATGCTTTTACAACCATAACGCTGGCAAAGCATCAGGGGAGATGTAGTTTACAACATCCGGAGCGCCGGATTTAATAAAACTAGCAAAATCTGTCAGCACCAAAGTAGCTGTTTAGTAGATAAGGGAGTGCGCTGGATTTTCATTTTTACTGTACTTATTGGCCCCCAGCAGCACCCCATTTAAGCATGTTCAGGTGAGTGCAGCCAGCCCCTTGTTTTCCCTTAAATGATAGTATTGGCATGGAAAACAATTATAACAGAATAAACCCATATGTCGTAAGAATGTCCAAATAATCATGAATTTGCATAAGTGCTCCTCAGGTAAAATGGAAAAAAAAGGTTGTAGAGAAAATATAACCCCACCCCACCCACCTGCCCTAAATATATATAATTAAGGTGTTTATTGTACAAAAGAAAAAAAAAATTATGGTATAATATAATCAAAATCTTCAGAGGAATATGAGTCACATTGATTCAGCTAGTTCCCCAAAATATATTTCTTTTGCGTTTGTGTTTGTTTACATGTTCAGGTTATATTTCTGTATTTCACAATATTGCAAAAAAAATCATGCTTCAGATTGGTCAGTTTTCCAGTATGGATGAGAAGTCCCTTACAAAAACGTATGCCGTGTAAACAAGGAATTGTTATAATTATGCCAGTATAGAATTTTCATATTTTGCAAAAATCGTTGGAATGTTACATATACATTTGTTACAATTAATTGATTTGACAGGATATTTTAGATTAGACATAAACATTTAGAACTAAAGTGTTTTAATCCTTGTTAAATCTACATATTTTTTATTTTATTTTTTTGTCCATGATCGTTCATCTTTTTCCCCCGCAGCATGTCTTCTACAAGCCGAGTTGGTGAATTATGAACGGGTGAAAGATTATTGCTTGAAGGTGCTCAATAAGGAAGGCGAGAATTTTAAAGCCCTTTACAGATCTGGAGTGGCCTTTTACCACCTGGGAGACTATGACAAAGCTCTGTATTACTTGAAGGAAGCCAAGAGCAGACAGCCAACAGGTACAATAACAACAAAAAGGAAACCAACAACATTGTTGCATAAAAAAAAAAATCATAAAATGATTTCAGTGGTAGTCATTTGTCTGTAGATAACTCATCATAAGAAAGTACTGGTTTTTGAACTAGAGAAGGAGATAACTCATAGCTTCTCAAACTACTTCTCGTTTTGTTAAACTACTAATAGAAAACTACTAATACATTTCTAAATGTATTCATTTTTAAGATAAATTGAATTTGCTTTTAAAACGCCAACTGGAAGCCTCACTGTTGCTGGGGAATCTCCTCTCCTACAAAAAATAAAATAAAAATTAAAATAAAAATATGATCCAGTTTACCATCCTTTTTGCATACCTCTCAAGTGTCCCCATTTAGGAGGGACAGTCCCTGTTTTGGGCCCAAATCCCTCTGTCCCTCTTTTCTATCCTAATACCCCTCTTTTCTATGAGCCCTTTATATTGTTGGTATATCTGAGTGTATAACAGAGCTCCACATCAATAATACTCACAGTGATGTGTCTTTAAACTACAATAAATGTGTTTAGAAATCAAATTGTGTAACAAAGACACATTGTTCTAAATTACATTTATGTTACATAAAATGTTCATAAGTCACCTAAAATTTTGGAGAAATGTATTTGTCCATTTGAAATGTTGGGCGCTTTAGTATTTCTGATCTATTCCCAAATAATACTTGCCTTATTTACGGAGGTTGTTTGAGATGGTAATCTATTCGCTGCAAACTGCAACTCCTTAATCTCCTTTTGATATATATATATATATATATAATGTGTGTATTTATTTATTATTGTCTAAGCCTGATAGGAGTTGCAGTTCAAAGTGGCCGTTACATCAGAATGGTTTATCACCTCCCAAATTGACTTGACTCAGAGCTTACCTTACCTTTCACATGTGATTTCTAAAAACGTTTGTTGGCTACAACACCACTGTGAGAATATTCGCTTCATAATGCGATATATTTTTACTTACTCAATCTCGTGCTGTCTTCGCTGTGCTGCCTAGCACTTTCTGTGCTGTAGGGATGTAAACCAGATAGCTTTGAACCCATCAATTGCAACCATTTGGACAATCTCACACTTCTAATATTAGAATCAAATCTCAGCCTTCCCTCCTCATCCTCTTAAAAAATGTTAACTGCATTGACCAGAGGTTATCTGTTACCTTAGGGCTGATAACAAACCACATTTAGTTTTAGACATCTCCCACAAATTGTTCATCAATGAGCCTGACCTCGTTAAAAATGCCTATTGCCATTACAGTATTGTGTACAATGCAGAAACTGAAGTACACACAACTAATGTACGCTGCAGAATTCTTAACTGCCCTCGTTGGTAACCAGCACACGCTCTCAAATTATCACTGGACTGCGTTTTCATCAGTTCCACAAGTAATTGGTTAAATCTGCTTGTCCAGGATAATATCCTCGCCAAAGTATGCAGCTGGCTATCTATAATATAGTTACACCTTATTGTGCATGTGGAGACAGATACAGGAATGTGACCCTCGAGCAGTAATCCGAATGCTGGAACAAATTTCTTTTAACTTCTTGAACCTCTTGAGCTACGCAGGCTTGTCATAGTTGAGATAATGAAGTATTGTAGCATTTAAAAGCATGCTTATTTTGTATATGTTTTTTTTATGAGTGGAGACAGTTTGTTGATGAATTAAGGAGTGCAATTTATCTTCTTATCTTCCATGTTAAAGGGGAGGCTCTGAGAAGTCCCACACATTTAAAGAGTTCATTACCCTGACTTCATACAGTGCACTGTAGTGATTATGATGCCTTGTGTGACCCTTTAACACAATAAAACCTGAAGTCTGGTTTGGGGTGATACTTCTCCCCAACAGAATTACTTAACATTAGTGAGCTGTGTAGCTCAGCAGGGCCCCTGATCAGAGTATGGGTGTTCATACATTGATGGAGGCCTTGATTGTAATCAATGCTGCTCAAAATTAAATCGCTGGATATCTCTTGGTCCAGTTCATGGGATTGTTTTATTTGAAGCGTAATATTCAATGTACTTCCTATGATGTTGTAATCACTGTTTGATCAGCCCCTAATGTCTGCTGTGCCCTCAGACTCCAAGAATGCGGAAATCAGTCTTCTTAAAGGGACACCGTAGGCACTGTATCTGCTTCATCTCATTAAACTGTTTATAGTGTCTGGAGTCTTCTGGTCCCATCTTTTCTATCAGCATTAAACAGTTTTTAAAATTTTAATGTTTTAATGCTAAACAAGAGTCCCCGGCAATCCATCCCCTCTGTGCTGCTTTGGCTAATAAGGAAGTATTAGCCTGAGCAGAAATGGGCAGCTGTGATTGGCTGAGAGTGTCAGCTGACTGCTTTAAGCCTGTCAGAGTTCCAACTGACGGTATGAGTGGGTATGACAACAAGGAAGTGTGTAATCTCTGCCTTGGCTACACATACTGAAGGGGCCGGACTGTGGGTGGCCAGGGACTCTTATTTTGTGGCCTACTGCACGAACATGGTGCAACACTGAATGGAGTGACAGTGCCAGGCACTATAACCAATTCAAAGAGATGAAATGCTTATAGTGACTACAGTGTCCCTTTAACTGTTTTTCACATAGTAAATAATACAAGCCCAGGAACAGTATACGGTTTTGTTTGATTATAAATATTTATTTATGTATTGAGGTAGGGGTATACTTATCACTTTTTTTTTTTTTTTTTTAACAGGTTTGTTTTGTAAGGTGTGAAAAATTCTAATTAAATGTAGACACCCACTCCTATCTAGCAACTGGTCGCCTCCATCTAAGTTTTGTCATTCATTTGGCAATCTGCATAGAAAAGATATTTAAGGGGGTGATTTTACATATTACATAATTTACACAACATTTTTAACAGAATATTGCTCTTAGCGTTTTGATATTTTCTTTACATTTTGTTTGTTCGTTGTTTTTCTATCATCCCATTCATATAATTACTCTGTCTATCCCCTTATTTCCATATAACAGTGATTGGAGAATTACTTTCATTCAAAGCTACATTTTTGTGTTTTAACATCTATATTCTGCGCGTCAAAAATCCAAAAGTTAAATTTCCAGGTGTAGAGACGAGGGAGGATCCGCGTTAACATTTCTTTTATGTATTTTGTAAATATTAGTTGGATGGTGGGGTACATTGTGGGTTTTTGTGAACTTTGTACATTTAGATGTTAAGGGACTGCGTAACTATTTGGATTAGCATCTTACTCTACCAAATCCCACTGTTATCTTTATCGGTTTTTCTTTTTAGCACAGTTTGTTGTCATCTCAACTTTTTCTGTCTTTTTTTTTCATTTTTCCTCTAGATACTAATGTGATTAGGTACATCCAACTGGCAGAGATGAAGATCAGTAGATGTTCCCAAAGAGAAAAGGAGGTCTCTTAAGCCCAGGAGTATTTCACTGTGCGTAGGGTCAGATGACTGGGTCATTGCAAGCGGTAAAGGTTAGTGACCCTCTGTCACTTACCTGCTCTCCCAGATATTAGCTCTTTCAAAGTTCCAGACTTGGAATTACTCAACTCTGCGTAAATACCTGGATCTGCTTATCTAAAGAACTAGGAACCACAAAGGACCTTGGACCGAAACAGAGAATATCCATCACGCCTCTGGTGTAATACTCAATGCTTCTGCAAAACAATCCGCCCTCAGCCTGCAATAGGGGTTTCAAGACACAAGTTGCTCGTTTTATTTATTATGTTTCTGCATATTAAAACGGTCTAACACAACATACATTTTTTTTTTCCTTCTTCTAAATGGCGCAAACTGTTGTTGTTCAGTGGGGATTTTGCAACACATGTAAACGTTGTTTTAAAAAAATGCTGGTATCTTCTCTAATTACAAAGTGAGAGAATTTTTTTTATTTTTTTTTAAAAACAGTCATTTTCCAAAGGGTATATGTTGAACAAAAACAGGAAATGTGCGTTTTGTAAATGACAGGTCTTTGCTGCTGATTGCATCCATCTGTTCGGAGTGCTGTGTTCGTTCTAGCTTTCCATCCAGATTCCGACCTGAGAACCAACAATTTATACTGAGGTTTATCTCTGAGTACCACTCTCTTTAAAGACCCAATCAGCGATGATGCACTGTATCCAATTACCATGTTTAGCAGTGTATGTCCGTCTATCAAGAGAGGGCTTTGATGTTATTCAGGCAGAATTCTGCGTTCTACAGTTTTTAACAGGTAAAGGGTGTCCAACCATGGCCCTACCATGCTGTTGTTTGACTACCATTCCCATCATTTACTTCTAGAGTACACTTTGACTAGTGTAGAGAGCAGGTAGATGCAAATGCTGACCATTAAATTGCAGGTTTGTATTGGTAACACAGATGGCATCAATATGATAAGATAGATTTTTTTTATTTTTTTTTTTAAATTGGATACAAAGACTTGTAAAAATAAAAATGGCAGAGTTCTCCATTTACTATATTAAAAGGACACTGTAGGCACCCAGACCACTTCAGTTAATTGAAGTGGTTTGGGTGCTGTGACCCTTTTGCACTTAGTGCTGCAATGTAAAACATTTCAGAGAACTGCAATTTTTACATCGCAGCACTAAGTCTGCCCCCAGTGGCTGTTTACCAGACAGCCACTGGGGGCGCTTCCGGAATCCAAACTGACTTTTGGTCCGTTATCTGACGCGGGACGTACTCATAGACCTCCAGCGTCAGATTTTCCCCATGGGAAAGCATTGAATAATGCCTTCCTATGGGGAGGTCTAATGCGTGCGCACGACCATTGCTGCACATTCGCATTAGGTCTCTATCGTCGGCAGGCAGGAGCGTGGGTGGAGCCTGACCCGGCACTAAGGGACATCGGCACTGGATTTCAAGTAAGTGGCTGAAGGGGTTTTAACCCCTTTAACCATGCAAGGGGGCTTGAGGGAGGGACCTATTAAACCTAGAGTGCCAAGAAAACTGGTTTGTTTTCCTGGCACTGTAGGATCCCTTTAACCCCTTAAGGACACATGACATGTGTGACATGTCATGATTCCCTTTTATTCCAGAAGTTTGGTCCTTAAGGTGTTAAAGACCCAAAACTGAGATTTCGTGGCTGGGATTCTAGATGGGAACTGACTGTGGCACTTTTTATAGATATTAAAGCCATTTCTTAGAACAGGAGAATTGTTTAAGAAGCACAGAAACTAGCCATTTGACTGTGGATATGGACCTTTCTGTTCTCCTTAATGACATTTGGCTTTGTGAAGCATGGTTAATTAAAGAAGCACTCTCAGCACCCTAACTACAACCAGCTAAAATTATACTCTGCTTATAGTATAAGCAGTACATTCATCTACATATTAATGCACATATATTAATATACATTTATAAGGAAAAAAAACATGCATTCCCAACGCAATATTGACCTGTAACCATTTAGTAGACCAACCATGAAAATGTAGTGTTGCTTACATATTCTCCCTTGTCGCCCTGCCCTCTCCATGGCTGAGATCATCAATCTTAATGATTTCAGCCAATGCAATGATTCCCAATAGGAAAGCATTGGGAGGCTAGTGCGCATGCACTGTAAAATGCTGTGCTGTGCTCCAGGTGGTGTTCAATGCTCTTAACAAAAACATGCCTCCATCGTGTCCTAAATCACTAGACAACTTTGCCTGCTGTACATTAATTCTTAACTGCCAATAGAACAAGTCTACCTGCTCTCTCTTTTCACAGTGAAAATGCTTAGATCATTTAAAGAAACACTGTACTAAAGAGTGTAAGTTATCAAACTATTGCAAAGTTTGGCTTCTTACGGGGGGGCCACCCGGGCACTGCTCCCCACCTCCACTGCAGCTACAAGAGCTTTTGCTAGCTGTCCTAAGCCAAGTCTTGCAACGCAGGGCTAGCTGATGCGCTAATGCCTTCCTTTAGCTGTAGTGGAGGCAGGGAACAACAGCCAGTGATCCCAAGTAAGAAGTATGTAGTGGTTATGGTACTTTAAAACAACGTGCACTGAACACCTAAATTTTAAAATGGACTGTATTATTGCCTAACACATGACATTTCTACGCCTTCAGCGTACGAAGGTTCTCTCCGCAGTTACTTACTTACTAATTGGGTATTCACAGAGGAAACGTAAGCACAATATTGCAATAACCTGCTTTAGCACACTAGACATTGGATTGCTAACAGAACACTAGAATAATATAGCTTGATGTTACTCACTATAGACTGGATTCTTTTACAAGAGATATTTAACTTTTGTAGCTGAAAATCAGTTATCTATGTGATTGCTATTCAATTATCAGAAGTATGCTCCTATCTCACAATACAATGTAGCCATATGTAGGATTTACTGTACTGATTGTCTACATGTGGCAAACTGCAACAGGCCCATTTGTTGAAAAAGGGGCATATGTGTGGGGATCACCTAGTTTTCCTGGAAACACATCAAGCCTTCATATTGTTCAACAGTGCATGATAAATGCTGCCATGTAAAAATTGGGTTTTATTCATTAAACTAAACCTATACATTGTAGCAAACTGATCCCTGCATATCAAAATCAAGGCTAAAATAGAAGAGCTATGAATATAGCTGAGAATTTTTCCAAATCCTCTATTTTTGCTTAAGTTTTGCTATTTTGGTTTCAGTTCTCTATATTCCTAGATTTTATAAATTGAAATTTAAAAAACATTAATCCATAGATTTCAGTAGTTTGTTACCTCCTGAAACTCATACATTATATGTACCGCAGGACAGCACTTTTCATGCACTAACCATTGGTATTAAGATCTGATCGTGTCTTGGAAAATCTAGTGTAACTAACAACTGTACATTTTCACATCCCAAATTTTTTAATTTTTCTTTTTTTTTTATTTCAATTTTTTACCAATTATTATATTCAGTCTTGCAAATTGAACTTATACAGTTTATTTTTTATGTTGTTTTTTTTTGAGGGGGGGTATTTATTAATTATAATTATTATTAAGCAACGGAATGCTGGTTTCAGCCTGATGCAATCATGAAAATCTAATAATTACTGCTTGTTGCTGTTACATTAAAGGAATACTTTACTGACTTTTAAACTGGTTGTGGTTTAAATTCCTGCTTAGACTGCACGTCCTCTTTAATTCTAATAGACTGATATGCTTTATAATAAAAAATCTGTATTCTATATTTTGTACATTATTTGTTATTATTGACATGATTGTTTATTGTATCTCAGAATATTTTATGATCAATTATATTGTATTATATCAAAATGCGCACATGCTTTGATTTGCAAGCTGTTACATTTTACTACAGGAATGTTAGAAGATCCACTTGTGCCTTTTTAGGGTCATTCATCCCATGTCACCAGAAGGCTATACTTGTGCCACATAATCTTCATCAGCCTGTATTCTTTCAAAGTAGTGGTTATGGTTCCAATAGGCTATAGGCGCTTCCTCGCAGTTGAACAAGTTGTAAAAAAACAAATCCAGGAGTCCTTGAGGCACCCAGTCATCTACATTTAAAATATTGATGAAGCTGACCTCGATAATGTGGAAGAGGAACTTCTGGAGGTAGTGGAGACCAGGCTTGCACGTTCCTCAAAAAATCCAGTTTTGGTAATACTGTTTAACCAAGAACATGGGATGATACCATATTCACTACACCAGCATGTAGTAGTTAAATCTTCCCGATTGCTTAGTGTTGCAACACTACCACCACATTAGCCTGTAGTAAAGAAGTCACTCCCATGAAGCAACAGCAACTGGGCTGGGTAAGAGAGTCCAGAAAAAAGAGCAGTAATAGAATACTGAGAACTACAAGAAGACATGGAGAGAGATAAGACAAATAAAAAAAACATAGTGTGCAAAGGAGGCCTGCCCTAATGAATCTAATAGAAAGGACTCCCGTCACCTGAGAACAATATACAAGCATCCTGCACTCTGGGTAGACCTTGGTATCCAACCTCCAAGACATCTAATTCAACACGAGCTAACCAACCACCGAAAGACTCCCCACAACCCACAGATGATTTAAATCATAAGATTACAGAGGCCGAAAAAAGACGTGTCCTTTAAGTTCAGGCTTTCTCATGCAAAATATAACGTTATGGTTAATATAAAAAATAACCGTGTGTTAGAGAACCTAGTATGGCTGCAGTAAACCACTCTACTGGAAAAGTAAGGATTCCACTAAAAAATCCTTAATATTGCAAAGTAAAACAAAAAATATATCAGATAAAAATCTAATAAAAAATCCAGGAATGGTTAACGTGATATACCTTTAAATCTCTTTAGAATAGTGGTAAGACTAGTAATAATTCATTACTTACTTAAAATTTCATAAAAAAATATATCATAAAAAGTATATATATTTTGTGCAACAGATCATTCACAGTAATATCCAATAAATAACAAAACAAAAAAAAGAAGAAAAGGAAATAAATTGTCCAATTGATAACAGTCTTGTAAATAGATACTATGTATCAAATAGTAGCAGCAGTCTTTTAAATTGTAAACTGACTCAGTTCACTCCAGTTATAGAAGAACTGGTATATGGATACTGAGTGAGTTAGTATACTGTGTGTACAATATTATATTATAAATGGTCCTATTTTATAATAATTGTACCCTTGTAAAAAGTAATAAATAGATATAAAATATCATTGATAGGTCATAGTTGATGGCCCTCAATAAAATATATGTTTAATTCACCATTAAAAACTGAAGTGCTGAAATGGTTAAAAATATTCAATTTTATTTGAAAAAATCAAATTAAAAGTTATATTAGGCACTCACACTTTGATATCAAACTTCTTGCCCGGTTGCAGTTTTGGAACCTGGTGTATACAGTTGTTGCAGTCCGATCGTCAAATAAATGGAAGAGCTGGCTCTCCGTGAGCCTCGTGTGTCTCTTTGTTTTCTTCCTTCGTTCGGCAGCAATTTAAATTCCACTAGGTAATCTTGTTACTGATGTGTAACATGTAATAGTTGTAATCACTAGGACAGTAGGTGAGCAGGCTCTCTGTGAGCAGCGTGCGTGTCACAGTTCCTGCGTTCCAGGGCAATAAAGTTGATTTGCGATAGGTGCCAGAAAGCAATGAATGTCGTAAACAGAGTTGTCCTTACGCGTTTCGTGAGAAAAGTCTCACTTCATCAGAGGAATTTAAATTGCCTAAGTGTGAGTGCCTAATATAACTTTTAATTTGATTTTTTCAAATAAAATTGAATATTTTTAACCATTTCAGCACTTCAGTTTTTAATGGTGAATTAAACATATATTTTATTGAGGGCCATCAACTATGACCTATCAATGATATTTTATATCTATTTATTACTTTTTACAAGGGTACAATTATTATAAAATAGGACCATTTATAATATAATGTTGTACACACAGTATACTAACTCACTCAGTATCCATATACCAGTTCTTCTATAACTGGAGTGAACTGAGTCAGTTTACAATTTAAAAGACTGCTGCTACTATTTGATACATAGTATCTATTTACAAGACTGTTATCAATTGGACAATTTATTTCCTTTTCTTCTTTTTTTTGTTTTGTTATTTATTGGATATTACTGTGAATGATCTGTTGCACAAAATATATATACTTTTTATGATATATTTTTTATGAAATTTTAAGTAAGTAATGAATTATTACTAGTCTTACCACTATTCTAAAGAGATTTAAAGGTATATCACGTTAACCATTCCTGGATTTTTTATTAGATTTTTATCTGATATATTTTTTGTTTTACTCAGGCTTTCTCATGTCTGTTTTTCCTGTTGATCCAAAAAGGGCAAAAAAAATTGTTTAAAGTGCTTTCCAATTTTGCAACAAACTAAGGAAAAAATCCTTCTTGAACTAACAATGGCAGTCAGATCTCTCCTTGAATCACGAAGCGGTTACCCATCATATTAAAAATGATATTATGTATTAAGATGCATTAAAACACAAATGATAAGAATTATATATGGTGATATATATGTATATGTAGATATACTGACCAGTTGCATATTGTAAAAGAGAAAACGTTACGTGACGAAAACAAAATGTTTACCCTATGCCAAGAAAATCCCCTCTCCCCCCAATCCGTAAATATTGCAACATAAACCTCATTTTTAAAAATGATTATCGTAAAATAAAGAGGATTAACAATTAACCCATTACCCATTGGAACTTACCCATTATAATGAGATCATATTATCTTGACTGCATACTGTCTATATTGTTTTATACCTTATATCCCTTTTACATTTTACTACCAGTTTGTGCTAACTATGTTTGTGTGTTACTGGACATGTGATGATACAAAAAGACAAAACAAAGACCGTTCTAAATGAAGCACCTCTGGAAAGTTCTGACCATAGGCATCAAATTAAATGAGTATCATCCTACATCTTGGAAGAAAATGATAGAACGCCTTCTTGACAGTACGGTTCACAGTCAACATTAACCTCTCTTTCCTGGCTAATAATGGCAGCATCACTTATGGGTAGTTCCACCTTCAGCCAGATCAAGACAGGTAATAACTAATTTAAAAAAAGAGACTGCTTTAACACACAACTTTTATGTTTGTTTTAATAATGGATACTATTCAACATGGGAGATCAGTTGGCCCTGAAATTGATACGGTGTGTTAAAGCAGGTAATACTGTTACGTCTCTGCACTGTAATTTTACCTTCATATTTCCAGGCAGACCTCCTAGTGTTACTAAATACGACCTCAGGCAGGGTAGCAGTATATGGTGGTAACTAATATCTGAATGCAATTGTGGTTTATGTCTGGAGAAGTCCGCTCCCTCTAGGTCCCAAAAAATTTAAACCGAGAACCAGATTTACATGTCAGGTGTCCCTCCCACCCCTAAATACAATTCTCTGTTGCATGCGACAACTTGGAGGAACTACAAAATGGCATAAAACATGCAATTACTAAAAATGTATATCAAAACATTAGATAATGTATATTTGAAGTCACGGTAGATATCCCTAATAAACTGGTACCTATAGGCAGTTATAAAACTAAAAACTACCTCTATTATGAGGTAGTATGTGATACAATAAAGTGTCTTGGTGATGAGCAGCTCGACACTTAATGTCAGATAACCTTTTATCCACAATACATAAAATACCTATTGGTGGAGTGCTCAGAAATAATGTCTGGCCTGTGGGGGTACCACGTTTACCCCTCAAATACAGTATTAAAGTGTACTCGAAGATACAACATTTTACCCGTACTCTGTCAAGGATATACAAAAGTGAGAACTGTCCATAATTCAAAGTGAATTTTAAATTTAAGGCCAAAGTTACTGGACTGAGAGTATAACTGACTTGGTGAATTTTTCCAATTCGGCTATTTTTGACTTAAATTTGAAAAGTTACTTTGAATTTACGTTGAATTCCCAGCAATTCTCAGCTTAGTGACTAACCCAGGTCTACACTCACAGGGTTAATAACTAAAGTGAGAATGCAAAGTAAATTCAAAGTGAATCTAAGGTCAAAGTAGCCAAGATGGAAACATTGTCTAAGGCAGCTGTGCTTTCAATTTGGCTACTCTGGCCTTGAATTTTAAATTCACTTTAAATCCTCAGGTTAGTAAGTAACCATGTAAACATATTATTCACTAACATGGTTATTTACTGTAGTGAGAACTGATGTAGATTCAAAATTAATTCAAAGTGAAGTTTAACCCCTTAAGGACCAAACTTCTGGAATAAAAGGGAATCATGACATTTCACACATGTCATGTGTCCTTAAGGGGGTAAAGGAACACTATAGTCACCTAAATTACTTTAGCTAAATAAAGCAGTTTTAGTGTATAGATCATTCCCCTGCAATTTCACTGCTCAATTCACTGTCATTTAGGAGTTAAATCACTTTGTTTCTGTTTATGCAGCCCTAGCCACACCTCCCTGGCTATGATTGACAGAGCCTGCATGAAAAAAAAAAACTGGTTTCACTTTCAAACAGATGTAATTTACCTTAAATAATTGTATCTCAATTTCTAAATTGAACTTTAATCACATACAGGAGGCTCTTGCAGGGTCTAGCAAGCTATTAACATAGCAGGGGATAAGAAAATCTTAATTAAACAGAACTTATAAATAGGGCTCTCTTTACAGGAGGTGACTATAGTGTCCCTTTAACATTTAGGCCAAAACAGATTAATTAGAAAAATTCTCCTAGTCAATCCTGTATTCAGTTTTGGCTATTTTGGCCTAACATTTAAAATTCTCGGTGAATTCCCAGTATTCTCACTATGGTGAATAACCTTATGAATATTGAATTTTTGGCAATTTCAAATAAATTCAAAACTCAAAATCTAGCCCAAAATAATTAAACTAGAAAAATTCTCCAAGTCAGCAATTTTTTCCCCCTTTACCTGTCTTGGCCTAAATTTTTAAATTCATTTTTAATTTATTTGAAATTCCCAACAATTCACCCTTTAGTAAACACCTACCTGATAATATATATATTTTTTATATTATTTTTTTAAAATTTATATTTCTTTACTGAAAAAAATGTTTTCACATTTAATAAAAATATGAATAAAACTGCGTATATTTTGTATATAAATAGGCGATAGGAGTGTAATTTTAGTGCCTATAATCTTACATAAATAGTGACAAATTTTGGGGTTAGTAACATAGTGGCTAGACTAGAAAATTCAAACAGACATTTATTCAAACTTCATTCGTACTGTGGGACCTTGGGAGAGAGGGAGATTAAAGATTTTTATGTGTCTAAACTAAATGGTCAGAGGGAAAGCCTTTCAAGTATACCAATTGTATTGCTTAATAGTTTATGTAATTTTTTTCCAGAGTTGCCTGTAGCTTTTGAATGTTTCCACTGTATTTAATAGTGTTTAAGATGGAAAGTATATGGGTCTGACAAAATGTAATGAACTTGTCCTTCCCCCGGACTCTCAGATGATTATCTAATTAAGATCATGCTAGTGAAACCTGTAGACATGACCTGTTCAACATTCTACTGCTCGCTGTGTGGTGATGTGAAGGTAAGATTCCAACTTGAGTGAAACAACTGATTTTTGATCGTACATGTGACCCTTTAAATGGAAAGGACTACAAATGTGGATTTACAAATCTAATGTCATGCCTTTTATTATTTTGTGATTTTGGGATCCTCGGTCATTGAACACTTTGAATTCTGTAACAGCATTCTCAATTCTAAACTTCTATCTAAACGATCTGGCCCCATCACATATTGCTGAGTTTGTTCTGCTGGGTGTAGGTAGGTAGATGCATAAGTACAGGTGTGTGAGATACTTGATACCACTTTATAGTATGGCTCAAATTGATTTAGCAAATTCTTCTTTTATAGAATGTGTATATAGGCTTGATATTGTAGAGTGAAGTGATGTATAGGTATTGTAACGTTTTGGCAATGATTCTTAATGTATCGGGGTGGTAATCTGTACCTGTAACTCTTAAAGCAATATTCGATAACTGTGCCATATTTATCCAATCACAAAATGTTGGAGAAGGTAGGCACATACTGAATTGGTTATAAAATCTAAAAAAATAAATAGTTTGTTTGCATAACAAAATACCAGCTCTCTTAAAGGACCACTATAGTGCCAGCAAAACATACTCGTTTTCCTGGCACTATAGGGTCTCTAGGTCCCCCCCACCCTCTGGGCCCCCCTCCCGCCGGGCTCTAGGGGGTGGAAGGGGTTAAATGTACCTGTTTTTCCAGCGCCGGGGCGGGGGACTCTCCTCCTCCATTCTCAATGCTTTCCTATGGATGCTGGCATCTTCTCTCTGTGAAAATCACAGTGAGAAACGCGGAAGCGCCTCTAGCGGCTGTCAATGAGACAGCCATTAGAAACTGGATTAACCCATTTATAAACATAGCAGTTTCTCTGAAACTGCTATGTTTACAGCAGAAAGGGTTAATCCTAGATGGACCTGGCACCCAGACCACTTCATTAAGCTGAAGTGGTCTGGGTGCCTATAGTGGTCCTTTAATATGACTAGTCCTCTAACTTTACTAACCAGAAGAAATGGTGCTATGGTGGACATGTCTGATCTACTACTTTTTTTTTTTTTTTTCCTGAACAATTGTCAAAATATGGTTAGTATATGAAAAGTACTTCCCAGCAGTCTGTAACGTGCATATACCGAAGGAATGAGTATTATTATGTTAATTAAGGTGGAAGCCCACAACATCTTGAAGGTGGTTATTCATTAAAAGGACATTTCAGACCCCTAAGGCACTTTAGCTTGCTAAAAAAAGCTTTACGTGTGACTGATTTTTTTTTTTTTTTTTTTTCACAAAGTGAAGATTTCATATTTCATAGAAATTGAAGATTATATAAATTAACCCCTGGTTACACCCTCTTGCCTTTTCAAGCAGCCAGCCAGTAATGTTTCTTCCTGGTTTGTTTAGCTCAGTAGATCAAAACTCGAGAGGCAGCAATTGCCCAGAGCAGCTGCCTTGCAAAGATTTCAAAATTAAGAAAAAACAGCCCTGGAAAATGTTTATACTGACCTATAATGCTTTGCATCAGTAGAGCTGCAGATATACAAGTGGAAAGAAAGACTTGGCTTGCTAGAGTGCTTTAGGGGCAATCTGTGTGCCCCCCCCCCCCCAATTCATAAAACTGGCAATTTCAAGAAGTCTTCCCTTCTGTTTATACATTTGGGAACACCCCCTTGCAGTCAAACTAGTAACCAAATAAGGAGCTATCTGCTCAACAGCTCCTTAATTTGGCATCCTTAAATATGGCAATCCAACATTAGGTTACCAATTTCGGGAGTTATCTATTGAACGGATGAAAGATCAACATGAAAAGAAACAATTTTCTTAATTTTGGTCTTTCAGCAGCTTAGTAGATAGCTGCCTATCTACTAAGCTGCTGAAAGACCAAAATTAAGAAAATTGTTTCTTTTCATGTTGATCTTTCATCCGTTCAATAGAATTTAATTAAGTAAAACTATTGAATTTATTTAACCTTTTTTATTCACACTGATCCATCCACATACACACTGACCAATGGATGAATTGACGAGAACAACACAGACACACACAAAGTGACCCATAACACATAGACACAAACACATGTACAATGACCTACACACACACTACAGATGCTCTCTCTGCACAGTCTAATTACCTGCTGCTGCCCAGGGCTGTCATTAGGTCTGTAGCTGGGGTGAGGATATTCACTGTCTTTCTCCTGCATTCCTTGATTGTCAGCTGCCAGGATATGACAACACGCAGGCTCATGTCGTTACAAGAGGCGTCATTTTTAAATCATGACAGTGTACATCACTAAGAGATCAGCATCTAACTGCCAGACAGACGTCTGGATGACCTACGTACCATGACAAACATTGACGCTGTTCAGAATGTTGAACATGTTGGTGCGCTGTAACCATTTCTGTGCCCTTTCCTCTTATTCTACATCTTCAGGTTTTAGCCCCACGTCTTGGTGGAGACAACTACAATATTCTATCTGTGAGTTTAGTGGTAACCTGTGCATTGCATTCATAAGGTGAGACAATTCTAGTTGAAAGTTACTTGTTCCACACCACCAAGATAGATATATATATATATATATATTTGTGTAAGGGGCAAAATAGCCGTATATGGAGTAAGGATCCAGCATAAACTTAGGATAGTGTAAAGGGAGCAAGTCGGTTGTGGTGTGCCGATACCGACGATACGGTAGGCCTCCACCAAGGAGTAAGAAAGTAAAGTAAATGGAAAGAAAAGAGAAAGTGTTGAAATGAGGAGTGGGTGGGAGGGTCATTCTGATGCTGACCTCAAGCGATATGAGTCAGGTAAGGGGTGTCCCTTATATAGGGGAGTGAATTAATTTAAGCCCCTCCCACAAATACAGGCAAAACTGCCTTAATACTTGTGTAAGGGGCAAAATAGCCGTATATGGAGTAAGGATCCAGCATAAGCTTAGGATAGTGTAAAGGGAGCAAGTCGGTTGTGGTGTGCCGATACCGACGATACGGTAGGCCTGTAAATAAAGAGGGCAAAAATGAATAATCAAAGATTTAATACAGTCAACAAATATATACAAATTAACCAGACATTTCCTTAAATGCATTACAGTATTTAATTCCTGAAAGGATTTTGAAGGTAGGAATCTAGGACCGAAAGTGGGCACCATTTGTTGTGGGTAGGATAGTATGTTATCTCTACTGTTGGTGCATGTTGACTCATTTCGGAATGTGGTAGAGCCAATAGGTAATGATATATGTGTTTACGTACGTGGGATCGTTGAAGACAATGATCTGTCTGAGTGGTGGTGATGGTAGTGGATTCTCTGGCCTGAGAAAGGCATAAAAGGCAATGTGCATGGCTGGTAATGGCTGACTTGGTAGTATAATTGAATGGTTGTAGATCTAATAGGTCCGATAAGGATGAACAGTTGGATGGCTATTGGTAATCTCTGAGAGGAACGTGGGGGAATGGATTCCTGAAAACCTCTGAGTATATTCTTTTCTGGTATGATAGCATGAAGTTTATGGTAGTTTTGGCCATAGGTTATCATGTGTTGTTGAATGCCTGTAAAATATATAATTAATGGTGTATGAGATAGTTTAAGTTTAAGGTGGCAAAAATAAGCAAAACTTAGGAGAAATTTTGTGACACAGGTTGAGCTATGTCGTGTTCCAATGAGATTCTTTAAGCCAGGTGAAAAGCTGTGTTATGCGTTCTACAAGTATGGGACGAAAGTGCTAGGTGGGATAGTGCATGCTATGCTGCATGAGTATGTCTAATCCATGATTTTGTCTCTGGAACGAAAGAGTGGACGTGACTGTATGGGCGGCTGTAGGAAGCGTATGATGAACATGCCTGGAATATAAATGAGACAGTTGTCGGCAGGGATGTATACCCCTGTCTGGTACATGAAAGTGAAATGTGATAAGTGGCCAACCAAGTGAGTTCCCCAGAAACATCATGAACTTATGGATGAGTAGTGGCGTTTGTTGCTGAAGTGGTGGAAAAATTTCCAAACCTGGATGCCATGGCCAACAGCCCCAAAGCAATTGTTCCCGGTAGATCGCTGCCAAACCCGTGGTATACGCTGCGTCTGACCATCTGGTTGGAGAAGTGTCAGACAATCCTGGAAGGAACATGCTTTTACCATGCCAAGTGGTTAAGAAATCCCCCCACCATGTGCAGGTCTGCTGTTGCTGAGGTGTCTAGGCACCTCCTCTGATCGTCATGTTGGAAGTGTGGAAAAAAGGGAAAAGTATTCTGGATGTGAAAGCGTGGTCTTGTGGTATGATTGGCATGGCAAAATTAAGGAACCTGGTAGGGATTGTAGTTCCTTGTAGTTGTAAGTACTAAGCAGGAGGTAGTGATTGATTTAGTTGAGAATGTTCCCTATTTGTCTTGTGGTAACTTGCGTGTATGGATGCCGACTCAAGTCATATGCCCAGTAATGTGATGATAGTGTCTGCGCCTTCTGTTTCTTATGGGGTACTGGGACGCCCAAGTGGTCAACCAGACTAAGCTGCCATGAGGCTTCTAGTGAAAAATATGCTTTCTTTGAGCAACAAGAAGTCTTCTAGATAGTGTATGACTGTAATGCCTCTGGATATGTTATCATAACCAGCACAGAGTATCTGCGAATATCGATAGTAGGTTAATCTGTAGCTCGAAAGTTGAGCAGGGAAAGGATTGCCCAATTTATGCCATGTAAGTGCCAGTGTGTAGGGTAGATGGTAGCTGTTTACTGCGTTGATGATATTGGTCTTACTTAACCAAGCTTTAACCCATGCTTGAGTGATAGCTGTAAAGGTAGATCAATGGTGTTGTATAGTAAGAAGGGAGTTGAGACTTGGGGTAGCGGAGGTGTGTGGTGCCAATAAGTCTATGGTTAGTCTTTGTTTAAGGGAAGATTCCTTGTGACAATACCAATGTGTGTGTTTGGTGCCATGCTGTAAATGGTGGAGATTGGAAGACCACTCTGCAAATCTTGGCTATGAGTGTGTTTTCAGCCAATGGTTTTGTTGTGCTGACTGTAAGTGAGGGCATGCTATATTCCTTGAAGGTGTGTTTATGATACCTGTATGGGAGCCCTTTGAAGCTCCAGAGCTTTAGTAAATCTACTACAAGTCTGGAAGGGTGATGAGTCAGTAGTGTTGAAAATGCATTGGTGTGTACAGATGGTGAGTACGTTATTTGTAAGTTGTATTGGGCCACATGGTTTGTCATGTGCCCTGAACCATTTGAACATATATGCAACAGTCTATATGCAATGCAACTACTCATATCAATCGTCTCTGGTAGTTCAGAGGTGCTAGTACCTGGAGCCTGAGAGTGCTCGTCCATTTGTTTGGGACAGAACCCCTTCTGTATGGGTACCTGCACAAATAAACATCTCTACATATTCCAAATACCAACCCATCCAAGAGATGGTCAGTTCCCAGTTTACCTGGAATCCCTGAATCTGACCATCACAGATACATCATCATACATATATATGCCTTGCTTCCCCAATGTGCTGGGATCATACGTGCAGGGTTAACATCTTGTGTGTCATAAGAATTGATTGTACCAGGTAACCGAGTTTCGGTTGGTGCTGGTTGTACAGTAACGTGAGGCCCAGCCTTGTGAGGGCTGTGGTGACCAACTCGAGATTGCCAGTCTGTCATAAAATGTTTTGGCTCATGAGTTTATGAGTGAGGCTAGCATAGCCTGGGTGTCACCTGAGTTGATGTAGCTGGGCCTTCCCCTGCCTCCGTGTTGTCCGTTGATGTATGGAGGAGTTTGAATAACTCTGCTTTCCTTGCTGTAGCAGGGTAGGGGATTTGTCACCTCCTTAGGTCGGTGGTAATGTGTGGGATCGTCCAGGATCTGATTGCTGCAGGACTAGCAACATCTCCTCTGCTTGAAGGTGTATCAATTCTAGCCGGGGTGCTAGGAAGAGGTGATTCTTCACCATCTTTTGGAAAAATACTTAAATAACAATAAAGATGCAATTATTTGTACCCAGGGTTCTTGTACTGGCTTGCTAGCTAAGCCGTAAGGCGAAACGATTAGGCTTGGTGTTTTTTGGTGACTGGTGAGGCCCTGCTAGTTGCCAAGTGGCTTGAGAGGCTCTATCTATGCTTGGCGCGAGGGGATTTTGTGTGGCCACCGAACATTGTGGCAGGATGTTGGCCTCTCGGTGACAGTAACCAGAAAATAGGAAGGGGAGTGACAGGTGAGGCCCTCTCTATGATACAATGCGAGGCGGCTAGCTCACGAGTGGCCCGAGGGGTGTATGCCTCCGAGTGTGAGGCGGGGTGTTGGCCTCGCGGGACCACTAACCGAAGCATAATGCAGAGAAAAAAGGGGGTAATACCTATTGGGCCCTAGAACCCTAATTGCCAGTACACTATTACTATTCCAGGGAAGGTAAGAGATGGATAACTACGTGAGCAGGTGTATGTACCTGGTAGTATGGTATTGAACCTGACAATCCGTATAGGTTTTTTAGTAGTAACTGTAACCTGAATGGATAAAACCGTATGGCATAAGGAAATATGGCATAGACCAAGCTTATCTTAATACGTACAGTATATGTGAAAAGTAAAGTGCCGTGATGTGTAAATATTAAACATCGTAGCCATACTGGTTAAATATGTATCAATCTTAACCCATTAAGTGCCGTATGTACAAGTGAAAATGTGGTCTGTCCCCACCTTGTATGTTGTATGTCCCCTTGCTAGGGGAAAGTCTGTTGCGTGAGCAACGTGCTGTGAAAAATGTATGTGAACTATATTACCAGTTACGTATATACAGACGCATCTGCTACTGTGTAATAATATATGTATTTATACCAGATGTTGATATAGTGCTTGCTATGTGAATTGTTGTATGTCTTATTGAATGGTAGGGGTCAGTGAACATAGTGTTGCAACATGCAAGTGCACTGGAGATCTGCCGAGTGCCCTATAGGTGGCAGTGTAGTTGATACTGATTGATATGTGAAATGTTGTTTGTCTGTTGACCTATAGGTGTAAGTGTTTTGGTATTTGTAAAACCCCATGAAAATTGTCAATGTACTTGACAGACCTGTAGGTGGCAGTGTTGATAGAACCGCTGTTGGTCTTGATGTGAAATGTAAATTATTGTGAATTAAACCTGAATTTGAGCCCGTGCTGGAGTTTCATTTATGGTTTATGGTTATGTTTAACCCCGTAAGGACCAAACTTCTGGAATAAAAGGGAATCATGACACGTCACACATGTCTTGTGTCCTTAAGGGGTTAAAACAATCTTATGTGTAATTTATATTGGCTGGTAAATTGTATATGACATGTGAAGACAGTTTTGCTGTTGACCAGTAGGGGTCATAAATGCTGATTGTATGGTAAAAATACCCTTTAACCCCTTAAGGACCAAACTTCTGGAATAAAAGGGAATCATGACATGACACACATGTCATGTGTCCCTAAGGGGTTAATCCTACCGTATGACAGATAGGAGTCAGTATAAAAGCGAAAATGCTGTAGTTAGTTTGTTTGCTTATGAAGTGAAATAAAGTCTGAGAAGACTGTAGTATACCGATTGACCGGTAGGGGTCAGCATGTAGGCGAAAATGCCGTGGTTCGTTGGTTTGTACATGAAATGCAATAATGTCTGAGAAGCCTGTAGTACACTGAATGACCGGTAGGTGTAAGTGTGTAGGTAAAAATGCAGTGGTTTATTGTTTTGTACACGAAAAGCAATAATGTCTAAGAAGCCTGTAGTACACCGAATGACTGATAGGGGTCAGTATGTAGGTGAAAAATGCAGTGGTTTGTTGGTTTGTACATAAAATGCAATAATGTCTGAGAAGCCTGTAGTACACAGAATGACTGGTAGGTGTCAGTGTGTAGGTGAAAATGCAGTGGTTTATTGTTTTGTACATGAAAAGCAATAATGTCTAAGAAGCCTGTAGTACACCGAATGACTGATAGGGGTCAGTGTGTAGGTGAAAAATTAAGTGGTTTGTTGGTTTGTACCTGAAATGCAATAATGTCGGAGAAGCCTGTAGTACACAGAATGACCGGTAGGGGTCAGTGTGTAGGCGCAAATGCAGTGGTTCGTTGATTTGTACATGAAATACGATAATGTCTAAGAAGCCTGTAGTCCACCGAAAGACCAGTAGGGGTCAGTGTGTAGGTGTAAATGCAGTGGTTTATTGGTTTCTACATGAAAATGCAAACAACGCCTAAGAAGCCTGTAGTACACCGAATGACCAATAGGGGTCAGTGTGTAGGTGAAAAATGCGGTGGTTTGTTGGTTTGTACATGAAATGCAATAATGTCTGAGAAGCCTGTAGTACACCGAATGACCGGTAGGGGTCAGTGTGTAGGCAAAGATGCAGTGGTTCGTTGGTTTGTACATGAAATGCAATAATGTCTAAGAAGTCTGTAGTACACCCAAAGACCAGTAGGGGGTTTAAACGAATGATATGCATGAACATGCAATGGTTTTAGAACAGACAGACAAAATGCAGCCGTAAAGTGAGGACCTGACCCGTGCATGGTGCCGTGGGACTGATGCCTGGCGTAACGGGTAGGTCGACTTACGGTTTGTGAGTCACTTGGACACCATCCACGGCGATGGATTGAAGAAAGAAGGTGGTAGGCCGGAAAAGCCTGTGGCTGGATTCCTGACACAGCTCAGCTTAGAAAACCTCATGGAGTAATCAGGTAAAATGGCGTCTGGATGACCCGGAAGTGGAAATCATTCTGATGCTGACCTCAAGCGATATGAGTCAGGTAAGGGGTGTCCCTTATATAGGGGAGTGAATTAATTTAAGCCCCTCCCACAAATACAGGCAAAACTACCTTAATACATATATATATATATATATATATATATATATATATATATATATATAATTTTTTATTTATTTATTTTTTCTTTTCTTTTGGCTTACATTTAGGTCAATTTAAAGTGGTCTGGGTGCAATGCCCCTCTTGCACCTAGTGCTGCAATGTTAATAATTGCAGTTCCAGAGAAACTATGTTTACATTGCAGCTTTAAGTCTGCCCTCAGTAGCCCCATGATTCGGACCTTCCAGCGTCAGATTTTCTTCCCCTTAGGAAAGCATTGATTCAATGCTTTGCTGTGGAGAAGGCCAAATTCGCATGTGGCACTAGCTGCACATGGGCATTAAGTTCTCCTATTGCCAGAGCAGAGGGAATAAAGTAAGTGAAAAAATATTCTGTTAAACCTGTAATCACTGGGTTTGGAGGGGCGCAGATAATAGCTTTACAGCGTTTTGTAAGTAATCCATATATCTGTACACTAATATATTGCACATTGTAATGAAACGTATGTAAGCGAATATTATCATGAATATAGATAGGGGAGAGTACAAAACAATCAATGAAAATAAAATAAACTTCTAAGGTGACGGAGTGGGAGCTCTGTTCTTTCTAGAAGACCAGTTCTAATCAGCACTCAACTAACTAAAATTATTAGACAGCTGAGCTGTTTAACCATTCACCAATAATTTTCCATGTATATAGATAACTGAATGGGCTGCCCCGTGTTTTAGTTATAAAGAATTTTATTTTTTAATTTTTTTGCCACTTAGTTTATTTTGTACACTTTGCATGATAGTATGTTATGATTGAGAGGTACTTACACCCAGATATTCTGGCGTCTTCGAGGAACGGATGTGATATATGGGGTGATGGGAGGGTCAGGGTAAAGTCAACTTGGATAGGAGGGGAATGGATTGTGTGTTACATTAGATAGATACAAGTATGCACATCTGTGGTCATCTGGTACCCGTAGTGTAGAAATAAGAGGTGTGAGTCACCAACAAAATTTACATTGCCATAATACAGACCAGGACTGCCGAGCTCGTTACAAGCCCGGCGGTCCTGTTGGGGGCTGACAGAGAGCTGTTACTTACCTTTCCTGCAGCTCCGTTCTCTCTCCTCCGTTCTGGTCAGCTCCACTGTAAATCTTGCGAAAGCCGCGGGGAACGCTCTGCGCATACACACACACCCACACTGCACTCATACATACATACACTGCATTCATTATATACACACACTGTAAATAAATATTCAATTAATATAATTTTTGGGGGATATAAATTTATTTAGAAATTTACCAGTAGCTGCTGCATTTCCCACCCTAGTCTTATACTCGAGTCAATAAGTTTTCCCAGTTTTTTGGGGTAAAATTAGGGGTCTCGACTTATATTCGGGTCGACTTATACTCGAGTATATTCGGTAGTCTAGTCAGGTAACATGATTCTTAACGAGACAAAGGCAGAACTTAATAAATGAATGTTTAAAAAATAGTCACAGTTCATACAAAAATATAGATGGAAAAACAAGTTATTTACACCAACAACAGATAAAAACAAAAAGGATAAAATAACAGAAGTCCTAATTACTCACTTAGGTTTTCAAAGTAAAACTTCTGCCCAAGGGGTCTCTGGCAAGGAAAGATGGTGACTCGCTCAAAATTAGATCTTGGCCCCAAGCAAGTACACCCACACTACTCCAAATCATTGGATATATACCATGTGGATTATCAAGTCTTGCCCAGGGCGGGAGTTAAGGCGTACCTATAGAAATAATATTTGACCGTCTCCTTTGTTCCAGACTAATGTCAATCCAAATGGAAACATTTGGCTCTATATTCTCTTATGTACCTGCCACAGAAATAATAATTGCATATATGAATTTATTATTTTCACATCCCGTAGACACGTTGCACGCCCCACCCGCGATCCAATAGGATGGACATCACAATTCCTGCCACACGGTTTAAGTTGTGCAACTCCTGTTTCGGCTTAATTAAAATATTGAAAAAAGGTCAAAGTGGGATCAGCACTAAAATGCCACAAATTTGAGGGGTATATATATTGAACAGGCAGCACACCTAAAAAAGGGAGTACCCTCCAATCCCCTACAGATAATTAGAGCAAAAAACAAAGGGAAGGGTGCGCCTTTAATATAAATATTTTGTACACATAAAATAGTATGGTTCAAATAACTAAACACTAGTCCACAATAATAAGGAAAATTCTTGTAGAGCAGCGGTGATTCGTCACAGATGCAGAATTGTAATTTCAGTGGGACATATGGAAAAGAATCAGAAAAACGGAAATCCAATGGTGCAGTAGGTAAATATACTTGGATATAAAGAACTATAAGTAGATACTACTCACAATTTCCAGAGTTACAATCCAGCTCTGGTATGAAATGCGTGAAGTGGAATTATCCCCACTCAAGGATATATGGAGTATAACTTGAAATTCAATAATCCAGCGATGGTTCCAGCCAAAAATAAAAAGAATAAAATATATAGTGCTCACTGTATCTACTGTAGTAAAAGAATACAAGGTATGAAATGTACTCACAATATATTGAGCAGGCCTTACTGCTGATGTATAGCGTATGGGTGGTATAATCCCCACCTAAGGGTTCTTTTGGTGTCTCTTAGGATGATGAAGAACATTGTAGTCAGGCTTAAGAATAAAATAATATAAAATAGGAAAGGAAAGTGGCAACCAAAATATTTAGAGCCAAAGTTCCTTTATTTTAACAAAATATAAACTTATAAAAACTTTTTCTAGACGCGTTTCGTCTACAACAGGCTTCTTCAAGTAGAAAATAGTAAAAACATATACCCGACTTACATAACTTTATATAGGATGCATTAATTGTATTGGAATTCAAATGTTCCCGACGTCATTATAACCTTAATTAAAAAGTACGTAGCAAAGACGAACAATAATTATACAGACCATATTTCAATATACTGGGAAGAATATTTATACATGTAACTATTAAAAATGAGGTGCTGGTATATTATAAATTGTATAAGATAAAAATCACGTGACGCACGGCTAATTCACTTCCGCATCCCGTGGTTATCAATGAAACGCATGCGTCACATACAAGTGAGACGCATGCGTGTAGGAGGGAGGTCTGGAGTGGAGCTGGCACATAGAAGGCGTCGCGTCACCAAAGGGGAGGAGCCGCATGGTGATCAGGGCCGGTGCAAGGATTTATGCCGCCCTAGGCAAAAGTAAAGTTTGCCGCCCCCCCATATGACATCACAATGCCCCATGTTAACTAACGCAAGTGCTGCAGTGCCGCCGTGTTTACATTTAAAAGGCCTGCAAGGACAGGCTATAGACACCAGAACCACTACATTAAGCTGCAGTGGTTCTGGGGACTATAGTGTTTCTTTAATGTGAGGTAAATTAGAGATTAGTGCCACAAATAATATACTAGATTGCCTACTTACAACCAGATGAGGATGGTGATGGGCTCTAGCTGCAGTCTGGCTCCACTCGTCTGGTGTAGAACAGGCTCTCTGGAGGCTGTTTGTGTTCTGGGAGAACAGGAAGCAGCTCCATTTTTTTTAAGGCCCTTTACACAGCTCAAGGTCTGGGCCCCAGGGTCCACCTTCATGTTCCACCAATTAGTTTGTTCACAGGAGTAGGGGATGTCCTGATATGTGTGTAAGGAATGCATTGTGTGAATCTGTGTTTGTATGTGTAAGGGCTGCAATGTGTGTTTCTATGTATGTACGGGATGCAGTGTGTGCGTCTGTAAGGGGTGCATTGAGTGTGTGTAAGGAATGCATTGTGTGTTTCTGTGTGTGTAAGGGATGCATTGTGTGTAAGGGTTGAATTGCTGTGTGTGTAATGCATTGTGTGTTTTTCTGTGTGCAAGGGGTGCATTGTGTTTGTGTGATGGATGTCAATCTCTCCCCCTTCCCTTGTCACTCTCTTCTCCCCCTCTCCCTCCCTCGTCACTCTCTTCTCTCCCCCCCTTGTCTCTCTCTTCTCCCCCCCCTTGTCCCTCTCTTCTCCCCCCTCTTGTCCCTCTCTTCTCCCCCCTCCCTTCTTACTCTCTTCTCCCTTGCATGTCCCTCTCTTCTCCCCCCTCCCTTGTCACTCTCGTCTCCCCCGTTGTAACTCTCTTCTCCCCTCCCCACTCTCATTCCCCCTCCTAACCCCGTCAATTCCCCTCCCTGTCAATTTCTCCCCCCCACCTTGTCAATTTATTTTCCCCCCTTTCAATTTATTCCCCCCACCCTGCCTGTCCATTTATTCCCCCACCCTGCCTGTCCATTTATCCCCCCCTCCCTGTCCATTTATTCCCTCCTCCTGTCATTTATTCCCCTCCCCTCCTGTCCATTTTATTCCCCCCTCCCTCCTGTCCATTTATTCCTCCCCCTCCTGTCCATTTTATTCCTCCCCTCCCCTGTCCATTTATTCCTCCTCCCCTGTCCATTTATTCCTCCCCTCCCCTGTCCATTTTATTCCCCTGTCCATTTTATTCCCCGTCCATTTGTTTCCACCCCTCTCCTCACGTGGAACATTCCCCCTCCCTTTCCCAGATCCATTTATCCCCCTCCCTCCTGTCCATTTTATTCCCCCCTCCTGTCCATTTGTTCCCCCTGTCCATTTTATTCCCCCCCTCCCCTCCTGTCCATTTTATTCCCCCCCCTCCCCTCCCTGTCATTTATTCCCCTCCCCTCCTGTCCATTTATTCCCCCCTCCCCTCCTGTCCCATTTATTCTCCTGCCTCCTGTCCATTTATTCCCCCCCCTCCTCCCTGTCCATTTATTCCCCTCCCTCCCTGTCATTCAATCCCTATCCCATTTGTTCTCCCCCTGTCCATTTATCCCCCCCACCCTCCCCTACCTCTATTGTAGCGTGGCCGAGCTCTGTATGATCCGCGGGTACAGGGAGCTTTTGTTTCCTGTACCCGGCCGGACTAAAAGGAAGTGAACACTCAATGTGCCTTTCCTGTTAGTCCGGCCGGGTATAGGAGACAGCTGCTCTCTGTACCCGCCGACTATACTGGGCTCGGCCACGCTACAGGGAGGGAGCTGACAGGAGGGAACGCTGAGCACTTCCCTCCTGTCAGCCCCTCTCCTCAGGCTGCGCCCGGGCGGTGCGGTCCGCCCTCATGGACGCACCAGCCCGGGCAAAGCTGCAGCCGCCTGAGGCTCTATACAGAGCGCTCGGGCGGCTGCAGCATGGGGGGGGGCGGCGCTCCTGGCGGCGCCCCTTCCTAAAGGGCGCCCTAGGCGGCTGCCTAGTCCGCCTTACAGGTAGCGCCGGCCCTGATGGTGATCGCGAAAATAGACTAAGTGTGTGTTGATGTGCTGTCTGCTCAGATGGTAGGGCAGACAGCATACATAAACACTACCCGAAAGGGCCCCAGGTTCAGGACGCGAAGGGGGAGCCCATGACACAGATAGGCTCCTAATAAAGCATAATAAAGGGCCAGACTCCACATTACAAAGATATATTGACTGTGACCAACAATGATACATAATTTCTAATTGTCATATTGGGAAATACAGCAAAGGAATATATATTTAAAAACTTGTAGAGAAACTTCCCCATTGGTAAATAATATACTAATAAATACATAAAAATATTCTTAAATATTATAAACATAATAAAAATAAATAAGATGCAGAATGAGATGCGAATTAAAAACAGAACAAAGGGGAACATTTATTTGATATAAAACCATGAAAGAATAGTATAAACCTATATAAAATGTTTTTTAAAAAAAAATAAACATTTAAAAATTAAAAATAAAAAATAAAATAAACAAGGCTAGTAAAAATAGACAAATAGAACTTATAAAAAATTAAAAAGATCAAAATCTATATTAAGACCCTGTGGAGCAAGAGTCTTTAAATTAAATGCCCATTCCATTTCTTTACTGCCTAAAATCTTTTTGATATCTCCACCTCTCTAAGGAACACTACAGGTGTCTATATACCTATGCATTTGAGAAATTTAGGGTTTTTCCCATGTTTTAAAAAGTGCTTTGATACTGAATGGTTCTCATAACCTTTTAGAATGTTCCGGCAGTGTTCTGCCAATCTAGTTTTTAAGTCCCTTGTAGTCGTACCCACGTATTGAAGCCCACATGGACATTCTAATAAATTATGTTCTTTGTACTACAATGAATAAAAATTTTTATGGGGTATGTTCTTTGTGTGATAGATGATTTAAAAGAAGTGGTTTTTGATTTTATCGTATCATCCGTACGTTTGCACACAATGCATTTGTTACATTTAAAAAAACCTTTAGGTTTGTTTAAAAAGGAGGGGGGGGGGGGGCAAAAGGAAGAGGTAGTGTGGCTTTGTTTGGTGTAATTTCTTGTGAGGATGGATTTACAGCTGGGTGCCCCTCTAAATATAACATGTGGTTTATCGGGAATAATACCAGCTAGAGTCTCATCCTGTTTTAATAGATGCCAATGTTTGTTGATAATCTTCTTCATAACATTATTTTTGTTATTGAAGTCGAAGATAATTGGCAATGATGGGACATTTTTGGAGATTTTGTTGTCTCTATACTCCAAGAGATCCAATCTGTCTTTTCCCTGACATTTTTTATAGTTTGGTTTAAGTTATTTATGGGATAGTTTTTTTTTTTTTTGAGAGAGAATTTATTTAATGGCATCTGGGATTGAGCCTCAAAATCTTGAGTAAGGGAACAGTTCCTTCGAAGACGGAGGAACTTACTCTTAGGTATTCCATGAAGCCAAGGTTTATAATGGCAACTAGACATATCCTGGGGCCCTTTCGGGTAGTGTGTATGTATCCTGTCTGCCCTACCATCTAAGCAGACAGCACATCAACACACAATTAGTCTATTTTCGCGATCACCATGGGGCTCCTCCCCTTTGGTGACGCAACGCCTTCTATATACAAGTGAGACGCATGCGTGTAGGAGGGAGGTCTGGAGTGGAGCTGGCACATAGAAGGCGTCGCGTCACCAAAGGGGAGGAGCCGCATGGTGATCAGGGCCGGTGCAAGGATTTTTGCCGCCCTAGGCAAAAGTAAAGTTTGCCGCCCCCCATATGACATCACAATGCCCCATGTTAACTAACGCAAGTGCTGCAGTGCCGCCGTGTTTACATTTAAAAGGCCTGCAAGGACAGGCTATAGACACCAGAACCACTACATTAAGCTGCAGTGGTTCTGGGGACTATAGTGTTTCTTTAATGTGAGGTAAATTAGAGATTAGTGCCACAAATAATATACTAGATTGCCTACTTACAACCAGATGAGGATGGTGATGGGCTCTAGCTGCAGTCTGGCTCCACTCGTCTGGTGTAGAACAGGCTCTCTGGAGGCTGTTTGTGTTCTGGGAGAACAGGAAGCAGCTCCATTTTTTTTAAGGCCCTTTACACAGCTCAAGGTCTGGGCCCCAGGGTCCACCTTCATGTTCCACCAATTAGTTTGTTCACAGGAGTAGGGGATGTCCTGATATGTGTGTAAGGAATGCATTGTGTGAATCTGTGTTTGTGTGTGTAAGGGCTGCAATGTGTGTTTCTATGTATGTACGGGATGCAGTGTGTGCATCTGTAAGGGGTGCATTGAGTGTGTGTAAGGGGTGCATTGAGTGTGTGTAAGGAATGCATTGTGTGTTTCTGTGTGTGTAAGGAATGCATTGTGTGTAAGGGTTGAATTGCTGTGTGTGTAATGCATTGTGTGTTTTTCTGTGTGCAAGGGGTGCATTGTGTGTGTGTGATGGATGTCAATCTCTCCCCCTTTCCTTGTCACTCTCTTCTCCCCCTCTCCCCCCCTCGTCACTCTCTTCTCTCCCCCCCCTTGTCTCTCTCTTCTCCCCCCCTTGTCTCTCTCTTCTCCCCCCCTTGTCTCTCTCTTCTCCCCCCCTTGTCACTCTCTTCTCCACCCTCTTGTCCCTCTCTTCTCCCCCCTCCCTTCTCACTCTCTTCTCCCTTGCATGTCCCTCTCTTCTCCCCCCTCCCTTGTCACTCTTGTCTCCCCCGTTGTAACTCTCTTCTCCCCTCCCCACTCTCATTCCCCCTCCTAACCCCGTCAATTCCCCTCCCTGTCAATTTCTCCCCCCCACCTTGTCAATTTATTCCCCCCACCCTGCCTGTCCATTTATTCCCCCACCCTGCCTGTCCATTTATCCCCCCCTCCCTGTCCATTTATTTCCCCCACCTGCCTGTCCATTTGTCCCCCCTCCTGTCCATTGTTCCCCTCCCCTCCTGTCCATTCCTCCTGTCATTTGTTCCCCCCCTGTCCATTTGTTCCCCCTGTCCATTTATTCCCCCCTGTCCGTTTATTCCCCCCCCTCCCCTCCCTGTCCATTCCCCCTCCTCCTGTCCATTTATTCCCCCCCTCCCCTCCCTGTCCATTTATTCCCCCGATCCATTTATTCCCCCTCTCCTCCCAGATCATTTATTCCCCCCCTCTCCCGTCCATTTACATCCCCCCCCTCTCTTCCCAGATCATTTATTCCCCTCCTCCAGTCCATTTATTCCCCCCCCTCCCTGTCCATTTGTTCCCCCCCTCCCCATTCTTTCCCCCCACTCCTGTCATTTTATTCCCCCCACCCCTCCTGACCATTTTGTTCCCTCCTCCTGTCCATTTGTTCCCCCCCCTCCCTCCTGTCCATTTGTTCCTCCTCCCCCTCCCTGTCAAATTATTTCCCCCCCTCCCCTCCCTGTCCATTTTATTCCCCCCTCCTGTCCATTCTTCCCCCTGTCCATTTATCCCCCCCACCCTCCCCTACCTCTATTGTAGCGTGGCCGAGCTCTGTATGATCCGCGGGTACAGGGAGCTTTTGTTTCCTGTACCCGGCCGGACTAAAAGGAAGTGAACACTCAATGTGCCTTTCCTGTTAGTCCGGCCGGGTATAGGAGACAGCTGCTCTCTGTACCCGCCGACTATACTGGGCTCGGCCACGCTACAGGGAGGGAGCTGACAGGAGGGAACGCTGAGCACTTCCCTCCTGTCAGCCCCTCTCCTCAGGCTGCGCCCGGGCGGTGCGGTCCGCCCTCATGGACGCACCAGCCCGGGCAAAGCTGCAGCCGCCTGAGGCTCTATACAGAGCGCTCGGGCGGCTGCAGCATGGGGGGGGGCGGCGCTCCTGACGGCGCCCCTTCCTAAAGGGCGCCCTAGGCGGCTGCCTAGTCCGCCTTACAGGTAGCGCCGGCCCTGATGGTGATCGCGAAAATAGACTAAGTGTGTGTTGATGTGCTGTCTGCTCAGATGGTAGGGCAGACAGCATACATAAACACTACCCGAAAGGGCCCCAGGTTCAGGACGCGAAGGGGGAGCCCATGACACAGATAGGCTCCTAATAAAGCATAATAAAGGGCCAGACTCCACATTACAAAGATATATTGACTGTGACCAACAATGATACATAATTTCTAATTGTCATATTGGGAAATACAGCAAAGGAATATATATTTAAAAACTTGTAGAGAAACTTCCCCATTGGTAAATAATATACTAATAAATACATAAAAATATTCTTAAATATTATAAACATAATAAAAATAAATAAGATGCAGAATGAGATGCGAATTAAAAACAGAACAAAGGGGAACATTTATTTGATATAAAACCATGAAAGAATAGTATAAACCTATATAAAATGTTTTTTAAAAAAAAATAAACATTTAAAAATTAAAAATAAAAAATAAAATAAACAAGGCTAGTAAAAATAGACAAATAGAACTTATAAAAAATTAAAAAGATCAAAATCTATATTAAGACCCTGTGGAGCAAGAGTCTTTAAATTAAATGCCCATTCCATTTCTTTACTGCCTAAAATCTTTTTGATATCTCCACCTCTCTAAGGAACACTACAGGTGTCTATATACCTATGCATTTGAGAAATTTAGGGTTTTTCCCATGTTTTAAAAAGTGCTTTGATACTGAATGGTTCTCATAACCTTTTAGAATGGCAGAACACTGCCGGAACAATCTAGTTTTTAAGTCCCTTGTAGTCGTACCCACGTATTGAAGCCCACATGGACATTCTAATAAATTATGTTCTTTGTACTACAATGAATAAAAAATTTTATGGGGTATGTTCTTTGTGTGATAGATGATTTAAAAGAAGTGTTTTTTGATTTTATCGTATCATCCGTACGTTTGCACACAATGCATTTGTTACATTTAAAAAAACCTTTAGGTTTGTTTAAAAAGGAGGGGGGGGGCAAAAGGAAGAGGTAGTGTGGCTTTGTTTGGTGTAATTTCTTGTGAGGATGGATTTACAGCTGGGTGCCCCTCTAAATATAACATGTGGTTTATCGGGAATAATACCAGCTAGAGTCTCATCCTGTTTTAATAGATGCCAATGTTTGTTGATAATCTTCTTCATAACATTATTTTTGTTATTGAAGTCGAAGATAATTGGCAATGATGGGACATTTTTGGAGATTTTGTTGTCTCTATACTCCAAGAGATCCAATCTGTCTTTTCCCTGACATTTTTTATAGTTTGGTTTAAGTTATTTATGGGATAGTTTTTTTTTTTTGAGAGAGAATTTATTTAATGGCATCTGGGATTGAGCCTCAAAATCTTGAGTAAGGGAACAGTTCCTTCGAAGACGGAGGAACTTACTCTTAGGTATTCCATGAAGCCAAGGTTTATAATGGCAACTAGACATATCCTGGGGCCCTTTCGGGTAGTGTGTATGTATCCTGTCTGCCCTACCATCTAAGCAGACAGCACATCAACACACAATTAGTCTATTTTCGCGATCACCATGGGGCTCCTCCCCTTTGGTGACGCAACGCCTTCTATGTGCCGGCTCCACTCCAGACCTCCCTCCTACACGCATGCGTCTCACTTGTATGTGACGCATGCGTTTCATTAATAACCACGGGACGCGGAAGTGAATTAGCTGCGCGTCACATGATTTTTATCTTATACAATTTATAATATCAAGACAAAATATACAAAAAGTATATAGTTGTGTAGGCGCTTCCAACCTTAAATGCAAACAATATGAGTGAGTGTGAAAAAAGGTGTAATCCCTTAACACCCAAAGACAAAATAGAAAGATAAATAAATAGATTCACTTCTCTATTGGGACTTTTTTCTGGCGGTATTTTCTTATTGTTTATGTATTGTAGTGTTCCACTGCTTTAAAGTTTTGGCCATATTTGCGGTGCAATACTGTATTATATTTCATGATTATACCTGCCTTGTCCCTAGTTATTTATATATTTTATTTCAATATTTTATTTCAATAAATTTGTATCTACATCTACTACTGTGGACCTCGAGTTCTTCCAACAGGAATCTATCGAGAGCCTGAATAGACACCCAAGAGTGATGTGCATAGAGCCTATGAGGCTCCACCTTTGTGAGTTCAATCCACATATATTATAATTTGTTTATTTTAATTTATATGGAAAGCACTATGTATGTTCCATTTGTTTTTCAGATGTAACCAACATACTTACGTCTACAATAGGTGGTATACCTATTTATGTATATATCTTGTATATACTTTTTTTTGAGTGTGTGTGAATCTATCTATTTATCTTACAATTTATAATATACCAGCACCTCGTTTTTAATAGTTCCATGTATAAATATTCTTCCCAGTATATTCAAATATGGTCTGTATAATTACTGTTCGTCTTTGCTATGTACTTTTTAATTAAGGTTATAATGACGTCATTTTGTCGGGAACATTTGAATTCCAATACAATTAATGCATCCTATATAAAGCTACGTAAGCCAGGTTTATGTTTTTACTATTTTCTACTTGAAGAAGCCTGTTGTAGGTGAAACGCGTCTAGAAAAAGTTTTTATAAGTTTATATTTTGTTAAAATAAAGGAACTTTGGCTCTAAATATTTTGGTTGCCACTTTCCTTTCCTATTTTATATTATTTTATTCTTAAGCTTGACTACATTGTTCTTCATCATCCTAAGAGGCGCCAAAAGAATCCTTAGGTGGGGATTATACCACCCATACGCTATACATCGAGCAGTAAGGCCTGCTCAATATATTGTGAGTACATTTCATACCTTGTATTCTTTTACTACAGTTGATACAGTGAGCACTATACATTTTATTCTTTTTATTTTCGGCTGGAACCATCGCTGGATTATTGAATTTCAAGTTATACTCCATATATCCTTGAGTGGGGATCATTCTACTTCACGCATTTCATACCAGAGCTTCTTTTCAATACGTCCCACTGAAATTACAAGTCTGCATCCGTGACGAATCACCGCTGCTCTACAAGAATTTTCCTTATTATTGTGGACTTTATTATTCTGGACTAGTGTTTAGTTATTTGAACCATACTATTTTATGTGTACAAAATATTTATATTAAAGGCGCACCCTTCCCTTTTTGCTCTATCTTTAATTAAAATATTGGGCTTGTCCCATTCCAAATATAATAAAATTATTAAGCTGTGGATAAGTATTAATGTTTCTCTTGGATATGATACTGGAACACAAGGGTCTTCATGAAACTAACACCATTACCATATCAAATAATTGAACTATGAATTGAGAGTTTCAGGCCATATGGTCAAAGTCAGTTAGTTTACATTGAAACTAGACATACAGGTGGCTCAAGTGTAAAATGTCTCACCGTGCAGGGCCTTTGATAGATCAAAAGGGCAATCTTTTTCACACCTTGCAGAAGCCCCATTTGATCAAAAGAGCAATTTCTCTCTGCCATTTATCTTCTACCCAAGGGTCAAATTATTGATGTACTACACAAGTTATATTAAATAGCAATATTCCATAGTGTAATAATAAGTTATGCACCCTTGCTGTGACACCTCCCCCAAATAAGAGACACAATGGGAGGAGGCTCTTATGCCTCGACCTTGCGTATTAGATGGAGTCTTCCCCCTGGTGGGACAAACTGTCACTTTTGCCATGTGTACTTCCCTTCTTGGGTTGTATGGTAAACTCTTATTGCTGGAGCACTAGACTCCATCTGAGGAGTTTCCCATTTGTCCCAGCCACCCTATGTAACAAATGTAGGGGGTTGTGATTGGTAATCACGGTAAACTGGCGCCCATACAGATACGGTTGCAGTTTTTGCAAGGCCCAAAATATGGCCAAACACTCTTTAGTACAGTGGCATAGGCCACTTCCCTAGCTAGCAGCATCCGGCTGAGATACACAATGGGATGCTCATCCCCCTTCTCATCCACCTGACTCAGCACAACTCCCAGGTCATAATTAAAGGCAATGGTCTGTACTAAGAACCGTCTGTGGAAATTAGGGGCCTGTAGTATGGGAAAAATCAGTAAGGGCCTGTTTTAAGGAGTTGAAGGCCACTTCACACTCAGATGCCCACTTAATCACTTGTGGGAGTGCTTTCTTAGTGAGATCGGGGTTTGGCCAGGGTACTATAATGTGGTACAAATTTTCTATAGTATCCTGCGGTACACAGGAATGGCATCACCTGCTTTTTGGTCTGTGGGGCTGTTATGCCTAATCATTAAATTCATGAAGCAATAATCAATTACCCTAAGATTTTTGAAGATATTGGTGTACACCAATACCCTATTCGAGATGAGTGAATTGAGTATTTGAGCAAGGGAAAAACACTGATATCAAATACTTGTAAATAATCAATATAAACTTTATTGACTAACAAAGAGTTAATTAATACTCATTCAGCTTAAAGGAACAGCTCAAAGAAACAGCTTAATAAAAACAGCTTAATAATTCATCACCATAAGAGAGAGACTTGCTGCACTCGACTGAGAGAACTTCTGGCAGTCAGGCTGGAAGGACACCCTCTCTTACTGGGAAATCAGCTTAACCAGCAATACGCATCCGTATTACAGGTGGGTAGTACTCCAATAAGTGCCAAATTCTCTTGTCTTTTTATAAGTTATTAATAATAGTCTGTACTTTTCCACCAAATCTTATCAGTGCAGCCCAGCAAAAACCTTGCAAAAGCATTGGATGGGACTTTACAGTTGGCCAGACTGTTCAGTCCCACAACAATGCCATACCAGATCTGTGCGGTGAATTATCTCTGTTCTCATAACTATCTTGTGAAGCTATGCATGACTGTTTTGTGGTTATTAACATTTTCAGTACTGTGTACCTGCGCCATCTTGACTATCTATAATAGTTTGATTTGCTCAATAGTGATCAATCATTCTTAATTAATATGGAATATTATCATCACAGGAGCAGGCCAGACCATTATAGCCTCTACCTTACTGGGCTCAGGGCAAAGTGTCCCCCCTCCCACTCTATGCCCCAGGTACTGAACCTCTGCCATCCCCAGGTACTGAACCTCTGGTTTTATGGTGAGCCCAGCTGCTGCTATGCGGTCCACCACTTGTGTAAAATGGAGCAGGTGTTCCTCCCAAGTATCACTGAATACCGCAATATCATCCAGATACGCTACCGCATGCCCCTCCTGTCCCTCTAGCAGGTGATTAACTAGACATTGGAAGGTGGCTGGGGCATTATTGATCCCAAAGGGCATTACCTGGAACTCATATAACCAAAAGGGAGTGATAAAGGCAGATCGCTGTTGTGCTTCAGGGGTCATTGGGATCTGCCAGTACCCTCGGCTGAGATCCATAATACTAAGGAATTTAGCTCTAGCGAGTTAGTCTAGCAATGTATCAATGCGTGGCAAAGGATATGCATCAAATGCAGTTACCAGGTTCAATCGCCAGCAGTCCACACAGAACCTGGTGGTCTTGTCCTTCTTGGGGACCAGCATTTCCTCTATTTTAGTCTGTCTGCCTTCACCTCCAAGCAGTGGTGTATCCTGGTTTTGTGCTGCCCTGGGCAGGACAAAACTCAGGCGCCCCCCTCCCCCCGCCCCACCTTCTAAATACACACACACACAGTCAGACACACACAGTCACACACAAACACAGTCAGACACAAACACACACACACAAACACACACAGTCAGACACAAACACACACAGTCAGACACACAGTCACACACACACACACACAGAGTCAGACACACACACACACACACACAGACACACACAAACATTAACTTTTTTTTTAATTTAAATCCCCCCCCCAACCTACTTACCTTTGGGAGTGCTGGGGGAGGGGGTCTCTCTCTCCCTGGTGGTCCAGTGGTTGCCTGTCTGGCTGGGCGGCTCTGGCTGCTGTGCGGGCGGCTGACGAGGGAGCACTTCCTCTGAGCTTTGTGCTCAGCTCCCTTGCGCGCCACAGAGTGAGGCTGGGAGCCGGAAGATTACATCATCTTCCGGCTCCCATCAACACTCTGCGGCGCGCGAGGGAGCTGAGCAGTCAGCTCAGAGGAAGAGCTCCCTCGCCAGCCGCCCGCCTGCCCGCTCGCTCGGGATGTCAGTTAGCCGCAAGGCTAACTAGGCATTTGCCCTGGGCATTTGGGGACGGCGTTTTTTGACGCCCCCTGAAAAATGCCGCCCAAGGCAAATGCCTAGTTTGCCTCGCGGCTAATACATCCCTGCCTCCAAGGATACTCTATAGGCAGCCTGCCTGAGGGGCTGGTGATCCCCAGTGTCCACGTTATGGGTTAATAGGTGTGTCCTGCCAGGCTTCCCTGTGAAGAAACTATGGTAAGGTCTAAGGGCCTCAAATCCTCTGTCCCTCTGTTAGGTGGGCATTAGCCTGGTGTTACCTCAATGTCCTCTAGATCCCAGGTTGGGGCCAGTAGATCCACCAGGTGATCAAGTTCTTGCTCATTCCCAGGTAGACTACATACGGTTAACACCGTAGTCTCCCTATCATAATATGCTTCAATCATATTTTTGTAATACACCTTTTTCCTCCTTCCTCCCTCATCCAGGGATACCACATAGTTTACATCCTTGATCTGCTGCAGAATAGTAAATGGACCCTCCCATGCTGCCTGCAATTTGTTCTGCCTCGTGGGTATCAGCACAAGCACCTTTTGACCCACTCCAAACACTTTCTCTGGCATCACGATCATAGCACTGCTTCTGCTTGGATTGGGCAGCCCTCAGATTCTCACACACCTCCCCCATGAAGGCCTGCATTTTATCCCTAAACCAGATTACAACAGAGGTCTTTGGGGCCCCCAACTTTCCTTCCCACACCTCTCGAATCAGAGCTAGGGAGCTGTGCACGCTACGTCCATAGAAGAGCTCAAATGTGGAAAAGGCTGTGGATTCCTGCAGCACCTCCATGTAAGCGAACAGGTGTGAATCGCCCACTATTTCAATTCTCTTAGATCTTAGAGATCGTTATCATGTAAGTGAAATGTATTCTATACAAATAAAATCACAATTTGTTATAAAAATAGATTTAATTTATTGTGACAAATAAAATAACAATAATATTAGGCAGCATGCATGATAATAATCAGTGAATATTTAGTATAACATAAGTATGCAATACAATGGAATGGCTATACATGTTCCAATGGCTAACCGCATCACCTGTCACTTAATAAGATTTATGAGGGTACTTCACATACAGAAAGTAAAGCTTCACACAGCGAAAAGCCATAAAACCTTTGCTAACAGTTAAATCAACTGAGTAACCCTTTCAATGCTGGCTATGCATATAATATCCTCTTCTCATGTAATTTTCAATTAAAATAACATTCGAACCAACTCATTAATCATTTCCTGAAACCATCCAATAAGAATAATCTACCAGATTCTATAAACCGAATTTTAATTTGCCTAAAAAGATATTTTATCTTATATTAGAGCAAATCAATACACCTGGATAAAAACAACGGTATGCTAACACGTGATACTTTTAACGTGATCACATTAATATATAATTATTCTTAATTCCACCTGCAGAATGGAATGTTTATAACTATATATTCTTTAGTTAACTAAGATTTCTAAATATTGAAATCTGACCGTGATTTATCCAGTCATATATCATGCTATTAGTACATTTTTTATTAATTTAAATTAATTAAATAAAACCAGCATAATTACCAGTTATGTAGGTATTCTCATCAGATGAGTAGGTAGTCCCAGAAACTTGATTGGTTGTATGGAGGTGTGCAAGCAATAGAGAAAAGTGGTGTTGGTAAGAAAGTATCAGTAAATTTTAAGTGTCAAGGAGTTTAAGAGTTGAGTGTTAGTCCCAGAGAGTGTCCTGAATCTCTCTCTCTGCATGTCCGAATCTGAATGCCCAAACTACACCAACTCCCAAACTCCACCAACTAACAAACTCCACCAACTAACCTCTCTCTTCCCTTTGTCCTAACTTTTAAAGGGCCAGACTCTCTGTATGTCATTAGTTGATAAAGCCAGTAGGAAACTGTAGGTGTGTTCAATCTATGGATCGCAATTTAGGTATTTGATCCATAGAGGGCAGTCTCGCCTAACTAAACCTTCCTATCCAGGAAAGAGTTAACTTTTCCTGATGACGATTTTGACGTCATTTGGCTTATCTAAAATGACTACCATAACTTAAATTTGCTGTCAGTTCAAAGCGTTTGTCTCAGTCTTTGTGGCAACTACTTTGATCGTAATTTGTACAATTGACCGTTCTAAACTCAATTTCACCCCTTACTTACAATGAGACCTTGTAAAATTTAGAAAGTAAAATTAATTACTTAGTCTTCTCTGTCACTAGTGTCTGTGTTTATATAATGCATTCCTTAGCTCAGGCTCAGTGGTTAGTGAAAGCAAGGAAATTATGTGTCCTTGTTATCCTGAAGATAACAAAATGGAGTCCGCTCTGTTCTGAGTGACTCTGGCAATATACACTTTTAATTTCTTTCTTAGCACAAAATGTCTGCTGATATAAATATTCTGACAGCTCACAAGAGTCACATCTGCCCCAGTGTCCCTGAGTCCCACAGTTACCTTCTCTCCCACTGTAACAGGCTGCAGGTTCACATTGTTGCTGCCCTCTGACTTGGTCATGAACAACACAGAAGGTGGGGCTCCTGCGGGGCAAGCCCCTCCGGATGAGGGTGCTGGCCTCCTTTTCTCTGGGCAGGTATTACTCAAGTGCCCCATTCGGTTGCAAATGAAACATCCGTGACCATATATATTTTTTGCTTTTTTCCCCAGGTTTTCCATTACTCGAGTACTCAGAGACTTGCTTTTTCACTTTTTTGTTTCTTTTTTTTCATGTTTAAGTTCTTGCTAGCACTAATGGTGTGCTACACATTATTTTTTGAGGACTTTGATAGGTGGTACCTCAGTACATCTACTAAACAGTGATTCTTTATGCAGGCAGGATACAGGACGTGTTTTCTTGTGTTCAGTTTGTAATATAATATTTGTTTAGTCGTTTAGTAAGTTAGTTATTGATGTGGTGGGGTTGCTAAGGGATAGTAAAATGCAAACATGGACAGTCGATATGTATCCCTGATAGGGTAGGGTTCCTTATTTTATGGGCTTGGGGTTCAAGTGACAATATGAAGAGGAGTAGAGATAGGGGGCACCCCTGCCCTGCCGTGTGCCATTTGTGAGTTGAAAAGGTTTTGATATAAGGCCAGCATGCGATACTTGAGCTGAAGGGCCACTATATAGGGGTAGCTTCCTTTATGAATGCTGGGGGAGTCCATACATCTGTATAACTGTCTCCATGTATTTCCAGTTAAGCCTATCAAAGGCCTTCTCTGCATCAAGGGCCAAGAGAAGACTTTGTTTTATTTGTCATGTGGTGTCATATATTTAGTATTTTTCTTATATTGTTCGACCCTTGCCTGCCTTTCATGAATCCCGATTGATCGTTGTGTATGAGTTTTGGGGGTATTGTGGATAGCGTGTTTGGAGTAGATTTTAGTATCGCAATTGAGTAGGGAGATTGGTCGGAAGTTAGGGCAATGTGTCAGGGGTTTACCTGGTTTAGGTAATGTGGAGAGGTGTGCTTGAAGCATTTCCTTCGGCATAGTTCCCTGTTGGTAACATGTATTGGAAAGTTCAGTCATTTGTGGGGTGAGGAGCTCTGTGAATGTTTGGTAATATAGGTTGGTTAAATTGTCTGGTACAGGTGATTTGTGTTTAGGTAAATGTTGGATAGTTTGTAGCATTTTGGTTAGCATAAATGGTTGTTATACGCTGTCAATGTCTTCCCTAAATAGGTGGGCATTGTGCAAGAAGTTGTTAATATCAGTCTCAGCTGGTTGGTATGTGTTAGGATCTTTATTAAGATTATATAGCCCACTGTAGTATGTCGCAAATTCATGCACAATTTTTTCAGGATTCAGGATTTTTTATTGTCATTGGTATATAAGAAGGCTATATTGGAAGCTATCATGTGTAATTAAGTTGTCAGGCTATGATTTTTCTAGCCCAGTTGTCTTCTTTGTAAAAACATTGTGTTTAGCTTGATCAAGGAAATGGGTGGTCTTGGCTAGTTCTATCTCTCTTAAGCAAGTTTGTAGCTGAAGGATCATGTTGTGAGGGGGTTGGCTTATTAGTATGTGTTAGCTCCGTGAGTTGTTTTATTATGTTTGTCAGTGGTGGAGGTACTCTTTTTTTCGTAACCAGCTTGCTTTATGAAGAGGCCTCGAGCTACTGATTTGTGCGCTTTCCTTAATGTTTCAATGCCTACATCTGTGCCTTATTGAATGAGAAGTAAGTGTCAATGTCCTGTCTCATTTGTGTTACCAAAGAGGGGTTGTGGAACGGTGTCTCATAAAGGTGCCAGGACCTTCTACCTGTTCCCAGGTATCTTTCGGTTAATGAAAGTGTGATGTGCATGTGTGATGACCTGATGGCTGAGTTGCGTGAATTGTGTTCATTAGTGCCAGAGGTAATAGAAAACGATCTATCGTCAAATATGTATTGTGGACAAACAAGTGATGTGTGTAGTCTTATTCTGATGGGTGTAACACCTGACAAACTTCTAGGAAACCATGTCAGGTGAGTGTATCCCGTATGGCTTTGGCAGTGTTGATTCTCTTTTATATCACATCTTAAACCACCGTTGAGGAAGATGTAGAATCTAAATCTAAAAGAAAGTTGATGTTATCTCCTATTACAATTTCCCCAATTTTGTAAAAATATTTTTGTATAAATTCCTTATTTTTTCATTCCACATTTGTGCATTACATAGACAAATATCAAGAACAGAATACGTGCTTACACAGGGTCACCTATGTCCTCATCAATAGGGTAAAAGCGTGTGGAAAGTTTTTATACATTTAGTTTTTTGTGTTTTCCCTCCTAGGAGAGTCGAGTGACACATATTGATGCCTACTAACGCAGTGTATAACTCCCCTGGAGAAGTACGCCTCTCTTTTAGTGGGGTAGCAGAGGGTATGCTAGTAAGTACCAGGTGAGAGGAGAGACCTGTGTTAGTTAGACATTAACATTGTAAGCAACAGCTAGTTGTGCAGATCTATGTTTAGAGGGAAGTAGAGAGATCTTTGATTGGCGTGTTGAATGAAGGTAGTTCATAACAGTTAAACCAATATTACGATAAAAATGAAAAAATTTTTTTTTATTAAAATATGCATCTATGAATAGCCTCTAGTGAGAAAACTGTGGTCTGCGGTCATGTCCCTTGTAGGACAGGTAACTCCAGGGATTATCTCAGCATTTCAGGTCTTCTCCCGTGGAGGTGTTGGACGCCGGGATTGTTGGGGAATGATTTCTGCCACCGTTGAGAGGTCCAGTCGAGACAGACCTGATGCTTCCATCTGGGGGGCTTCAGCAATTCCCATTTTATGTAGGTGGGTCTCCAGCTCTGAAAAGTTGTGTGCTCAATGTGTTGTGCCCTGTCATGGGGCAGAGGCAGTAGTGGTCGTAGGGCCCTGAGACACTCGATGGTGGCTCTGGTTAGGTCTGGGAACTGTAAGAGAGTTTTCCCTCGGGCAGCTGTCAATAGGAGGGTCTTATCTTGTATAGATTGGAATCAGACTATCAGGTTCCGTATGAGCGGACGATGGCGCCATTGACTGTTTCGGCAGCCTGAGCCTGAACATGCCATCTAGCCATACAGCCTTGGCCTGTTTGGGTGGAAACAATGGGCCGATCATGCGTTTTACAAAATGAGGTAAGTCTGTCACGCCTACAGTGTCCGGTCTGCCGTGGTCTTTGAGGTTATAAGGCCTCCGTCGATCCTCAAAGGTGTTTACCCTGTTGTTGGAGCTCAGCTATCTCCATGGATAGAAATCTGTGGTCCATGGAACTCGATGAGGCTTCCAGCAGGGTGATCCTTGAGGTGACACCTTTAATTGCTTCTTTAATGCCGGCTATGTCAGCCGTGATGTTTGTATGCAGTTCTGCTAGCATGCTCTTTAATTGAGAAGTGGTGACCGGCTCTCCGGTGGTGGCATGCTGGGGTTGGGTCTGGTTAGTGGAGCACACATTGCCCCTGCCCCCATGTCAAAAGCTGTGTCTTCTGAAGAATAGGAAGATCCTTTATCCTCCAACACCATTTTGTCCCACAGAGGTGTTTGCAAGCGTCACAACAGCTCCCCTATATCTCGGCTTGTGTGTCTGCTTTTGTTTTTGTCGGGCCATAGCTGTCTCCTGTGCAGGATGAGGGGTGATATAGGGGTGATATTAGGCACAGAGCTCGAGTTAACATGTCTGTTCAGCCGATTTCCCCAAATTTATGTGCATTTGCTAGACATGTGTATTTTTGTTTCATACGAATGAATTGATACTAAATAAAAATGTTATTCTTCTATTCCACTGTTTATATGGGACCCTAATGGAGAGCCGAGAGCTCACATGTCCATCTCTGTGAGCGGTCTGTGAGCGGTCTGGCCCCCCCATTAAATCCATTTTTATGGGCATGTTGGGAGAGACAAGGATTTGTTGGTGTCTGTCACTTCTTGGTCAAGATGGCAAACACTGAAAAAGATTCCTAACCTGGCATTTTCAGCAGTAGAGACCCCTGTGTAGATAAGCATCCTTTTTAAAGGACCACGAAAGTCACCCAAACCACTTCATCTCAATGATGTGGCCTGGGTGTAGTGGTCCTTTATGTTTAACCCCTCAATTGGATTAATTGCTTTCCTACGAGAAGCATTGGAAGTGCACACAGCGCTTGCTGTGCATGCGCATTAGGCCCCCAGTGCTCCTCTGTTTATCGAATTGGGCTAGCAATAGTGACATCATCCTCAATGATGTCACAGGAGGCGTAGAGGCCAGCAACAAGTCTCAGTACTGGAAAATAAGTAAAACTTTTTTTTTCTTTTTTGTAACTAGAGACAGGGTCACTATAACATAAGGAATACACTTTTGGCAAGTGTTCCTTTTAATAAACCTCTGTGTGTGTCTTATCTTATTCTGTGTTTTTTTTTTTTTGTTTGTTTTTTAATTCTTTATTTATAGAGTGCAAGAAATAACATAGTGTTCAGTTAGCCACAACAGCCTCTGTACACAGAGTGATAACAAGTCATATAAAACAGAGTTATGGCATTTGTATATATCGCACATTTTTTAGATTTTATAGTATGCTTAACTTACAAGCTAAATAGTAAATGGCTGGAGCTACTGTTAAGGGAAAGTGGCTGAGCTTTGTGTATACATAGGCATGTTGCTAATCATTTTAAAGTAATACAGTAAATAAAGCATGAGGGAATGCATATAGCTAACAGCTAATAAAGACTTGCTGCAATTGTGCCACTAGGTCCCAGTCGCAAGCTTCTTGGTTAGAAGTAGCTCCGTTTTGCCCAAAGAACATAATAATAAAACATAAGCAGAGACATAATAATAAAAAGGACACAAGAACAAAAACAAAATACCCCTGGTTGAGAATAAGCTGGGGCACATATATGGCCTGAGTCCTTGTGGCTGACAGGTAGCAGTGTGCTGTTAGTTCAGCCTATGCCCGATAAGTAATGTCCAGACTGCCAAGAAGAGTGTGAGCTCCCTTTCACCGTCTTATATATCTGTCGTCGGTGTTGTGTCTTGTATATGCGTGCGCTGTGTAGCTGTGGTGTACCTGGTCCGGGCTGTAATCTGGAGCCGTCGTTGGCTGGGTGTGAGACGGGTGGCTTTGTCTTTCTGCCTCTTAGATCTGTCCGGACGGTGTTGGCGATGCGGTGGGCAGTTGATGTCTGCAGGCTTTCATTCCGGTTGTGGAGCTTTGTTTGTTGTGGGCCGCGATGACCCTGTCGGGTGGAGGGTGGTCCGCACGAGCCTCCCACAGGAGTCTTTGGCGCCTTTGCTCCATTATTGTGTGTTGTCTTGGGGCGGTCCATGTCCGTCCGTCGCTTCCACCACCGGGCCACAGTACCCTGCACCCGCTCTTTCAGTGGCAACGCTTTGCTTGGATGCTTTTCATGCTTGCGGGGGGGTGTGTGGCGGCGTGCTGCCGTTGTGGCTGGTTTCTGTACCGGTTGCGAGCTTCTCTCCCGCATTCGTTCCCAGAATCTCAGGCAAACAGCATTGAATTTCGCATTGAAGGCTGCTGCCCATTCTTCATTAGTCTGCTGCATCAGTTTAGCGGCTGCACAGTCGGCCATATTAGCTGGGCCTTGTGGGTTTGCCTGAACGGCGTTGTGTCGTGATGTGTCCCTTATTCTGTGTTTTAAGCGTATTGTGAGCTACAAGACAGCGACCATTTACTTCCCGCTATTAATTCAGCTCAGGAAGGGGCTGAATTAAAATGGCGGCAGCTACCTCTGGAAAGGCTAGCTCCCACTAATAACCATTTTAAACATATTTCCATTAATATATGAACTCTAACCTGGAGTGTCTTTTGAATATTAAAGTTATCCCCTTATGCCCACGGTAGTTATTCTTCGCAGTAACTGGATAACCTTACTTCAGTGGTTTCCATCCCATCCTCAAGGCACAACAAACCTCTAGGGTTTTAGACGCTTCCTAATTCTGTTTCTGTGAGAATACTGAAAAAGCATATGGAATAACCTTCCAGCTGAAGTGGTAGAGGTTAACACAGTGAGGGAGTTTAAGCATGCGTGGGATAGTTATGAGATTATCATAGACTGAAGATAAGGCCAGGGACTAATGAAAGTATTTAGAAAATTGGGCAGACTAGATGGGCAGAATGGTTCTTATCTGCCATCACATTCTATGTTTCTATGTTTCAGCTAAATGCTGGCCATTTTAATAGGATGTCTTATTCATTTCTCACATGTCTGTAGCAGAAAGATCTCCTGAAATATTTCTTTCATTTGTGCAAATCTTCAGGTTCGACATGGACATCCTGTTTTGTGCGGATTTGTATTCATAGTCTGTTTGTACAGTTTTGTCGTTTTAAATCTTACACAAGGTGTAAAATGTGACTCTCCAAAGAGCAGTATATGAGCAGAGCTTTTATGCTTCAGTGAGACTAATTGAGTTGAGCAGAACTGGCATCATTCGACCTTGAAATATTCTTGCAAGGAAAAGCAAAGCTAACTGTCTTAAAGCATGGCATGAATCTAATTAGTTTTTTTGATTGATTTACCAGCAGTAGTGTGAAACCGTATGAAAGAGAACTCTTTGATATCGACAATATGCCAATGGGTATAGTATAAGGAGAGGAACATACTGCATTAAAATGTAATTTCTTTACACTTCAATGACTTGGACTGAATGATAAAGCGGGAGGTACTTTGATTTTTGTTTCATAGAGAGCCGGAGCGAAGGTGGCGTGTAGCTAAACCAATGCATGGCAAACCTAAAATGCAAAAAGGACCTGTATGTATGATTGACATATTATAAAGGGTTTTGTGGTATGTTTGTGCATTCTGCATTGTTGGTTGTGTGTAATCAATTAAAGGAACACTCTTAGCACTGGTGTAGGGAGGCTGCGCCAACGGCAGAGCCCCTGGTAAGAAAACCAGCGGTTCTAAAACGGTTCGATTACTTACAATAGGGGGTCATAATTATTACAGTGCATTGTAGTGGTTATGGTGCTTAAAGTGTTCTTTTTATTCATTGTGGTTCCTTTGGTAACTCGGCTGTGATATATTTGATAAAAGTGGGTAGGTGAATTCCACGGACCAGGCATGCTACACAAACCATGGTGACCTTAGGGTTATTTGTACACAAAAATAAGCCATGTGCTCAAACTCCCACTACTCCTGGGTGGCAGCAACGGCCATGGTACACATGAGCCCCAATACTTACAATAAAAAAACAAAGCAAAAACAAAAAGTTACTTGCGCACTATTCCAAATCCCTGTGCATATTTATATAAAGGGGGTTTTTAGTTCCACCTGAGAGGTTTGCCTTGACGTGGCAGATGGGCTTGCATCTAATGGCCATTGGAGTTAATAAATAACCTCCATTTATATAAATACGCACAGGGATTTGGGCTAGTGGACAGGTAACTTTTTGTCTTTACTTGTTTTGTATTGGGGCTGATGTGTGCTATGGTCATTGCTGCCGCCCAGGAGTAGGAGCAATGTGGAGCATTGTGCCACACTCGCATGGTGGCCTTCGTGAATATGGAGTATGTCTCCTCCCCCACCCCTGGCTTGTTGGGCAGCCACAGCTGGAGGGAAAATTGATATTATTAAGGGGAACTAATGCATGAAAACAGGTGGGAGGGGGGGAGGGATGGGCTGTGGGTGCCGCATGCTGAGGATTTAGTCAAACCACTGAAAGTGTTGATACAGAACCAGTATTAGTAGCATAAATATTACAACGGGATATAGTGTTTATGGCGCTTAGAGTGCCCGTTTGATATACAAACTCCAAGCATATTCCAAAGTCCTCCGTGATTTGGTTGTGTACACACTAAACTGCTAAAAGTAAACATGAGCTAAAGCTTTACTGGACAAAAATGTCAAATATAAAGACATGCACAAAGAAATTGTATTTAGAATTAAACAATCCACCTGTGACTACATTAAAAAAAAAAATTAAGAATGTAAAGTGTGAAAAATGCATTTAATGTTTTGCAGTATAATAAAAACATATAACAACATTCTAGAGCAGGCATAGGCAACCTTCGGCACTCCAGATGTTTTGGACTACGCCTCCCATGATGCTTTGCGAGGTAGTGTACTAAAGTGATTATTGTTAGCATAGAGGTTAAAAGACAGTGATTTTTATATACAATATTTTTTCCAATTCTATTTTTATTGAAAGCGTTAGAGAAGCATAAAATGGATAAAAACATGGTGGAAAAAACACACATTTTAAGGTCAAATTAGCTGAACTGGAAAAATGTTCAACAATGCTTCTATTTCAACTACTCTGGGGTTAAATTTGAAATTCACATTAAATTCACTTTGAATTCTCACTATTATTAGTATTATTTTATCATTTATAAAGTGCCAGCAAATTCCGTAGGGCTGTACAATAGTGAACGATCCTGTAAATGTTCCAAGTGTAGCAGAAAGGAAAGACGATTCATGTCCCTCCCAGTAGACCTATAGAAGAAAACGGTATTTTCGAAAAACAATGGAAACCAAAGCCTTTAAAGGGAGAGATATCATCTTAAAGAAATAACAACATGGGTGCAAACAGGTATTCAAACAATCATAAGCATTTAGTGCCAAGAGTAAAATAAATGTTATAAATAAATAAAATATAAAATGGAGAAGCTCTCCAGCAAATAGAAAAATGTTTAAAGGACCACTATAGTGCCAGGAAAACAAACTCGTTTTCCTGGCACTATAGTGCCCTGAGGGGCTGGATGGAGAGGAAGGGGTTAAACACTTACCTTTCTCCAGCGCCGGGCTCCCTCTGCGCTGGGGACTCTCCTCCTTCTTCTGCCGTCATCGGCTGAATGCGCATGCGTGGCAAGAGACGTGCGCGCATTCAGCCAGTCTCATAGGAAAGCATTCTCAATGATTTCCTATGGACGCTGGCGACTTCTCACTGTGAAAATCACAGTGAGAAGCGCGGAAGCGCATCTAGCGGCTGTCAATGAGACCGCCACTAGAGGCTGGCTTAACCCTAATGTAAACATAGCAGTTTCTCTGAAACTGTTATGTTTACAGCAGGCAGGGTTAATCCTAGATTGACCTGGCACCCAGACCACTTTATTGAGCTGAAGTGGTCTGGGTCACTATAGTGGTCCTTTAAAGTACAAGTGGCATAAACATGCACAGCTACTAAAGCTAACGTTGAAACCGGTTCGTATATCCAATTCCCTCAGCATCTCCCGACAAAACTCAGTTGGTTTTGTCGGGCAAGCAAAGTGATCCTTAGGTCCGCAAGGTCTTCTTCGAACGTGTCCAGATGTGCCTTTCTTCTCGCATTCTGCTTGAAAAAGCTTATGGATGTCTCACAACTTTGGTATTAACCTTGGTTGAAGGAGTTTAGTCATTATCCATCCTACAGCAGGAACAGGGATGAGATGTTCTAATTCATGTTAAATTTATAGGAGTGCATAGGTTAGTTAACAAGCTTACAATGACATTTTTAGGTGTAAAAATACAGTGAAGTTGAGAGCAAGTTTGTCATAAAATGTCAGCCATACAGCCCTTTTTAAAAGAATAATAACAGGGAAAAACCGTGATGAAAGCTATTCAGTGCGTAGGGGTTATAGTGAGAAAAGTTATGTTATTGTAATTAAACTTCGTAGGCACTGAAATGGATTGCTACCAATAATAACAAGCTTAGTCAAAGTAAATAACTAGATACTGAGAATCAAGCTAAATAAAAAGCATAAGATAAGAAAAGAACAAGTTTGATTACCACCGGGTGTTGGCCGCAGGTTTGTGTGTCACGGCAGGACTGCCCTAAAATAGTGCAGCAGAGAGGCTAAAATAGTACAGCAGGGTGGCTAAACCGAGGCGTAGAAGGTGTTACTGAGTAGCTAGGTGAATTAGCCTATGCCTTACATTGTTATATTAGCTGTACTAGTGCAGTTAGTGCTATATGTTGTTGCATGCTAGTGATATCTTTTCAGTAGTCTCTTATATAGTTGATTGGCTGGTCCAGCAGTATATTGTGGCATAGCTTGCCGGCAGGGTTATGTGAAGAGTGAAACTATTAACTAATTACATGAAGGACTAAACAATGCAATAAGAGTCCAGTTGTTCACATAACAGTAACGGCACCCACTGCGAGGTGTGTATCTGAGCTGTAGGTTATCGCTAGTGGTGACCATGTCCCATGAGGCACTAAGAGTAGCGGCTAGAGTCCGGCACCATATGCTGTTGAGGACACCCTGTTCATCCTATGCCCACCGGGTGTTTGGATTTGTCCAGCAAGGGGGTGTCCTGCCCAAGGACAGGTTGCTCGCTCTGCGAGTTGATGGTGGCTGTGCTCCCGTGGCAGGGCAGTTGCGCCCCCCACCCCCGGTGCTCTCTCCCCGGTTGGCTGCGGATATGTTTTTTGCCGGACAATCGCCGATCCTGCTACAGTGTGATTGTCACATATCCATCTGACACTTTTCCCTCACCTTGTGCTCTTTGTCATCTGTGCTATACAGTTCTACGTGCTGGATCATACAGTAATCCTGACATTACGACATGGCCATAGATCCTGTAGAACTGTGTCAGCACATAGCTGCTTGCGAGAGCAAATTAGAGGAGAATGATCACCGCATGGATCAATTCACTCAGGCTTTAAGTACGCTTCTTGCTAGAACGGAGCATCTGCAGCCTGCAGTGTCTCCTCCTATAGCACCTCAAACCTGTGTACCTCCACCCACTGTTAATAGGACTCCCAGCATCTCCTTATCGCCATCCCTACATTTTGATGGCAATATCCAGGAATGCAGGGGATTTCTTAATCAGGTGGAGTACCATTTTGAGGCCTCACCAGGGTTGTTCCCCATGGACAGAGCAAAAATTGGTTATCTAATGAATCAATTAAAGCGCAAGGCCCTTGCCTGGGCTAATCCGTTATGGGAGAGTAATCAGAGCATTGCTCATAATTACCAGGAATTCCTTGCTGAATTCAAGCTCACGTTTGAGCCATTGGATAGAGAGGATGACTCCTCCACTGCCCTAATGCACATCAGACAAGGTAACCGGTCTATCTCGGATTATGCTATTGAATTCCGTACCTTAGCTTCTGATGTAGACTGGACTAACAATGGGTTAATCTCAGCATTCAAAAAGGGTTTATCTGAGACTATACTAGATGAGATAGCCGCTAAAGAATTACCTAAGAGTCTTAACGAATTTATTAGGTTTGTCATGCATATTGATAATAGGTTAAGACTCAGAGAAGTCACCAGAAGCAAGACCAGACGTACGGCTATGTCCCTAGCACCCCGATTCTCTAAACCTGTTTTGTCTAACCTCCCTGTACAGTCCGAACCCGAACCTATGCAGTTGGGGGTCACTAGACTGTCAGAGGCCGAAAAACAGTATAGGAGAAGGGAGGGGTTATGCCTATATTGTGGTAGAAAGGGACATATGATAACTAATTGTCCAGTGCGTCCGGAAAACTTCCGCACCTAAGAACCTTAAGGGGACAGATCTTAGGTGTGATGGAGTTGTCCTCTAACAAAAACAAAAGTAGATTCCTCCTTGAGGTATCTATTTCCCTTGATAACAAGAAGTTTTCTTGCAGTGCCCTAATGGACTCAGGTGCTGCTTGAAATTTTATTGATGTCCAGTTTATTAGGGGTAATGAGATACCGGTCAGGGAGAGACCTACGCCGCTAGCTGTAGAGGCTATTGATGGTAGACCACTCACACAACCGTTTATAACCCACGAAACTGTCCCTATTACGATCTCTATTGGGGCCTCCCATAGGGAGGAGATGACGTTTCAGTTTATTACTTCTCCATCATGTCCTATCATATTAGGGTTTCCGTGGCTGAGTAATCCACAATCCCTATATTGACTGGGCTAATGGGGAGATATTAGAATGGGGTAAAGAGTGTATGGGGAGATGTATAAAACCAAGAGATTGGGTACTATTGACCTTCCCACTATCACTCCCCAAATTCCTGCAGTTCCCATACAATACCGAGAACTTCAGGAGGTGTTTAACAAGGCTCAATCCGATCTATTGTCTCCCCACAGAGCATATGACTGTGCCATTAACCTGTTTCCAGGCGCCATGCCACCTAAGGGGGCAGTTTATGCCTTATCTCCCCAGGAGAGTAAAATAATGGAGGAATACATCAAAGAATCCTTGAGCAAAGAGCACATAAGAAAGTCATCCTCACCAGCTGGTGCAGGATTCTTTTTTGTTGAGAAAAAGGGTGGTGAGTTACGCCCTTGCATAGACTACAGGGCACTTAATAAAATCACTGTAAAAAATGCATACCCTATCCCACTCATTTCCGAATTGTTCGATAGACTTCAGGGGGCTAAAGTATTTACTAAGCTTGACCTTAGGAGCACTTACAATTTGGTTAGAATTAAAGAGAATCATGAGTGGAAGACGGCATTTAATACCCGTAGTGGACACTATGAATATCTGGTAATGCCATTTGGGTTATGCAACGCCCCGGCCGTATTCCAAGACTTTATAAATGATGTACTCAGGGAATTCATTTACTAATTTGTCTTGGTTTATTTGGACGATATTTTGGTGTATTCCCCTGATCTTCAAACTCACCACTCCCATGTGAAACAGGTTCTGCAGACGTTGTTGAAAAATAATCTTTATTGTAAATTAGAAAAGTGCATTTTTGACCAGCCAGAAGTCCACTTTTTGGGTTACAACATCTCTGCATCTGGGTTTCAAATGGATCCTAAAAAACTAGAGGCTGTACTACACTGGCCATTACCCTCTGGTTTAAAAGCCATTCAAAGGTTTATTGGTTTTGCCAACTATTACAGAAGATTCATCAAGGGCTTTTTTTCTGTAATAGCCCCCTTCACTAATATGACTCGCAAAGGGTTAGTAGCACGGTATGGTCCAAAGAGGCTGTGAATGCTTTTGAGACTCTTAAAAAAAGATTTGCCTCTGCGGACATACTAAAACATTCCGACACCAATAAACCTTTTATATTGGAGGTTGATGCATCCGAGACAGGGGTAGAGGCTGTTCTCTCTGAGAGAAAGCCAGGGAACACCATTGCATCCTTGTGGCTACTTCTCCAGAAAGCAGTCTCCTGCTGAGCGCAACTACGATATTGGCAATAGAGAATTGTTGGCCATTATTCTTGCCCTCAAGGAATGACGACATCTTTTGGAGGGTTCCAAGGACCCTTGATCATAATCGACCACAAAAACCTGGCGTATATAGGGGATGCCAAACATTTGTCTTCCAGAAAGGCTAGATGGTCACTGTTCCTTTCACGTTTTAACGTCCTCATTACTCCAGGCAATTTGACAATGAATCAGCTCTGGAACAGGTGACATCTCCTATTATTCTGCCAGTGTGTATTATTGCTACTACTGTCTTCTCCACTGCTTGGCACGATACTGGAGGCTCAGCCTCAGGCGCCCAGTGGTAAACTGTGTGATAAACTGTTCGTTCCCCTATGTTAAAGGGTTAATATCATGAAAGTGTTCCATGACAATGTAACTGCTGGACAACCGGGCATCAATAAGTCCACTGCCGCGATCACTAGATCATTTTGGTGGGATTCACTCCGGAAAGATGTAAAAGAGTATGTGCAGGCATGTTCTGTGTGTGCAGTTTCTAAGGTGACTCATGCATTTCCTTGTGGCCTGTTGCAGCCTCTTCCTGTTCCTGAGATTCCATGGTCCCATTTGTCCATGGACTTTATTGTTGAGCTTCCTAGCTCTGCTGGGTTCACTACTGTTCTCATGGTTGTAGACCGATTTTCTAAGATGGCTCACTTCATTCCTCTCAAGAAGTTGCCATCTTCGCAAGAATTGGTCCTAATTTTCATACGTGAAATTGTCCGTTTGCATGGCATCCCTCACAATATTGTGTCTGATAGGGGCTCTCAGTTTGTGTCCAGGTTCTGGAGGGCGTTCAGTAAACAACTGGGGATTGATCTCTCCTTCTTCTCCTTCTACCATCCACAGACCAATGGTACAGCTGAGAGGGCTAACCAGTCATTAGAAGTTTATTTGCGTTGTTTTGTTAATAGCACACAGGACAATTGGTCCAAACTACTCCCGTGGGCCGAGTACACTAGAAACAATGCTGTTCATGACTCCTCTGGGCACAGTCCATTTTTTGTCAATAATGGTAGGCATCCTACGGTTCTCCCTGCAGTTCTTTCTGATACTGCCATTCCTGCTCTGGATGAGCATCTTGCCTCCATTCGGGATACCTGTGTTAAGGTTCAAACTGCTCTGGGGGCTGCTGCTGAACGCTTAAAACATTTTGCTGATAAGCGTAGGAGTGCCAACCCAGTGTACCAAGTAGGTGACCGGGTTTGGTTGTCGTCTCGCAACATCAAGCTTTAGGTCCCTAGCATGAAGTTTGCCTCCAGATTCCTTGGTCCCTATAAAGTGCTTTGTAGGATCAATCCAGTGTCTTAATCTCTGGATCTTCCTGCATCGTTAGGGGTTCCCAACACTTTTCATGTGCCCTTACTCAAACCTCTTGTCTGCAATAAATATACTGTTCCTTGTGTTCCTACCCCTCCGGTGGTGGTGGGTGGTCAGGAAGAGTATGAGGTATCTTCTATTGTGGATTCCCGGGGCACTTTACAGTACTTGGTGGATTGGAAAGGTTATGGCCCTGCTGATCGTTCTTGGGTTTCGGCTCCTGACCTGCATGCGGGTCGTAAGATCCGCGCTTTTCATGCCAAGTTTCCTCTCAAGCCCGGTCCTGCTCGCCCGGTGGGCGGTCTTCAGGTGGGGGGTTATGTCACATATCCATCTGACACTTTTCCCTCACCTGGTGCTCAGCGGCCGGAAGCTTGCAGTCCTGACTGTCTCCGCATACAGTCTGGCGCCGGCCGTTTCACATCCACGGGCAGAAATAACCCTGCGCACGTAACCTCGGGTGAACGCGCGCGCACCGCACATTTTGGATCCAAAATACCAGGCTGAACAATGGGAAAGGGAGGATGGATATACAAACCTAGTCTGACCTCCACTCAGTGCCCTGTCGTGGTTTCCCATGTGGTTGTCCAAGAGCGCGTTCCTGTTTATAGTTTTCTACTTGTTTTTGACTTTGGCTTTGCATATTGACTTCTCTGTATTCTGGTATGCTGACTCCTGGCTTTCCTCATCGTTGTGTCCCTTTCTGTGTTCCCTGACCTCAGCTAGTATTTTGACTATTCTATGTACGTTAAATCTGGCCATTCTAAGGACCGGTAATCCTGATAGTGATTCACATCGCTGTAGGCTCCGACAGTACCTCTATGTTGGATCGTGCTTTGCAGGACGGCTGTGGCTGGGAGGTGGGTTGGTCTGAGCATGCCGGCTGGCTCCATTCTGGAGCGTGAGGGCATGTGTGCTGCCGTCCAAGGAACCCTGTGCCATCTCCCGCCATACTGCTCCCCGGCTTTGTTCCTGTAGGGAGGCTGTGTCGGAGCCTCGTGGGGGACACGCCAGACTGTCAGGTGAATCCACGTCGCCACCGCCTTCATCGCCATTCTGAAAGGTTTTCTCTTGGCCTTAAGTTTCATCCAAAAGTAGGTGCAAAGTCTGTCGAAGAGCTCTTGTGTGTGTGCTTGGGTGGCTTGGTAAGCGTGTGCCTTGTTCTGCACCTCGTCTGTGCCGCCATTTTAGCTGGGCCCCGAGTGTTGGGGTAGTCCTCTCCAGTGGGGACCGGGGGGGGTAGCAGGGCTGTAATGTATTCTTGCTTGGGTGTTCGTCCCGCGCCAGGGGATCGGCCGCCTCCCCCAGAGCATGGGTTTCGCTCTGGTTTAGGCCGCATGGCCGGTGCAGGTTTTTCCGTGGTGCACCGGTGCCATGCATGTATCATTCGATTGTTCATGACGTTCTGTGCATGTACCCGGGCACCGTTTGCCGCTGTCGCTTTTGGTTCGCTCCGTAGCAGCGCTTTTTTGCCAGTCATTGCAGCAGATCGTTAAATGTGCGACCGGCCATTTTGGCGGTCAGGCCCCGCCCCCTTGTTTGTTTGTTTGTTTTTTAATGCTGCAAATACACAACAACTTTATAATCCCTGCTACTCCCCATGACTTCTGCTGGTAATTATTGGGAATTAGAATCTACTCTGTTCTGGCACAAAAAGATAAGTCATTTTTAGAGCTTGATACCATCTTTAACCCCTTGGAAATTCCAGTAGTGCTGAATTATTTGTGGACTTAACCGTACTAGCAGATAGTGGAAAAAGAGACGATGTAAGATAGAATAATGCGTGTTTTAAAGCAATTTTAGTTTTTAATTTTGAGGCTTTTTTAATTTATATAATCCCTATTGCTGGGAATGCTGGCTTGGTCCATAGTCGTTCTATTCTGTGCTCTGGATATCAAGGTTGTTGGTGTGTGTGTGTGTGTGTTCCCTTCTGATGTGCCACCTCTGTAGACATAGTGTCAGGTGATGCACAGCTGGCTGAGGTCTGATAAAGAGATGGTCTGAAAATTGCCTCCAATTCTTTCATCCAGGAAATGTAGCAATTAATTAAACAGAGTCCCTCCAGCACTCCTGAGCTTTGTATCGAGCCGGTGTACTTCTAAAGCAGTTTCATATCTCCTTGAGCTTTGTGATGTATGAGCGATTATACCAGAATAAGATTTAAAGGCACGCACCGCATGGATATTGTCAATTAACATTTACATAGATTTTTAATTGAGATTTCAGCTAATCGGTACTATACTTGCACACTGCATCACTCGTATAAAAATATTCACCATACAAAGAATATTTCACTACTCTAGTTATAGCTGTGCCTCCTGTCTATGTATAGGTCCATGGGCCAGGTGTATCGGCTCCTAGCAATAAGTAAGCAGGTTGGCAATAAAAAGAATGGACGATCTTGCACAGATCACAAATGAATCATTACAGGGACACTTGAGGTACTGTAAACCTTTCATCTAATTGAAGTGGTTATGGTGTCTGGAGTCCTCTGTTGTCCTTGTTCCTTTCGGTGTTAAACCATTTCCCAATACACTGACTGAGGATCGCTGGCCTTTTCTTCCAGCTAAACGAGAGTTCCCATCGCCTTTAGCTAACCACTTTCAACCTCCTAGTGTGTCAATTTCTGGTATGAATTGGTATGGCTAGAATAAACGGTGTCATCTCTGTATTTGTCATACCTCCAGTGGGGGCTGGGCCCCCATTGTGTTAAACTAACAAAATAGTTTAACAGTGATTAAAGGGGCAAATTACTTCCAGCAATATAATCAAGTTAATGATATTTAATATTTATAAAACCTACTGTGTGCCTTCTAAGTATATCTCCCTGATTACTCTTGCACCACACTAAAGTATGTGGCCAGGGGCTTTAGTGTGTGTATTTGGGAGGATAGAGCCTTCTTGTCTTTGTTGTTGAGGATAGCAGATGTATAGGGGCTATAGTGACTGTGAGAGTGTGTGAAACTGAGGGTGTAGAGAATGTATGTGGGAGATCAGGTCTGTAGTGTATGTGTGCAGGGAATAGGGGACGTAGTGTTTTATTTTGGGTTGATAGAGGCTGTGGAGGGAGGGATAAGGACTGTGTTTGGTGGTAGTGGCTATAGTGGGAGGACTGGAATTGTAGTGTGGGGGATAAGGGCTGCTTAACTCTTTCCCCCTCTGCAGGAAAGAGGGTCTTTCAGCCAATGTATGTGACTATCCCCAATTAGTGATTATTATGTTTGCGTTGTGTGTTCTGATTCTCCTGTCTGCCTGACTAAATATGGGGATATCATTATCATATTACGGGTGCATTACGGAGGCAGCCATATGACTAACTAACTGCACCTCCAAAACTAAATAAATTACCCTGGTTTATCGAACACACAAGAGCCCACAGAGCATACAGGAGTAGGGGGGTTAGCAGTGGACTGTCTTACCAGAGCTATGTAGGGACTGCCCTTATTGAGTGTGATGTCTGACATGGGCATGTACCTCACCAGGGAACCCAGTGTGTGCTGACCTCCTCAGTCCACCATCTTTTTAATGGAGGTGGCATGCACAGTTTGTGTGCCTTATGATTTTGTCCTAGCATTGCCAGGGTGAACATAAATTGCCTGTGCTGTTTTAGTTTTCTATGGGGTTGGAGGGATTCCCCTATTATCTGGTGTGCTGCCTCCCATCCTAATGGGTTTTAGTTTGCTTATTATTACTATTGGTATTTATATAGCATCAACAAATTCCGCAGCGCTTTACAATATTATGAAAGGGAGCCGCCCGCGAGAAGTTCTGCAAGCGCGAGTTAGCAGTAAGGGTGTGCGCAGCGGACAGGAGAAGGTCACTGGCAGAGTGGAGAGACCAAGAAGGGGCAGGTCTATGAATCAGGGAAGAAATTTAAGAGGGACTAGAGTTGGTTAGAGCTTAATAGGTAAGGGTTAGTATTTTGAATTGACACCTATATGATACAGGAAGCCAGTGTAAGGATCGACAGAGGGGTAAGGTATGGTAGGAGCAAAGGGTGAGAAAGATCAGCCTGGCGGCAGCATTCATTGCCAATTGTAGAGGGGCAGTTTGGCTTTTGGAGACAAGAGCAGTAATCCATGCAAGAGATTACCAGACCATGAACAAGCTCCTTGGCAGCATCTTGCCTAAGAAAGGGGCAGATGCGGGCGATTATTTTTAAGGTGGAATCGACAGGTTTTAGCATCATACTGGATATGTGGCGCAAGGATGGACTAGTGCAAGCACCATCAACTTGCAGGGAAAGCGAAGGAGGATCAGCATTATGAGGGGCGGTGGGGGGCAGGGGGAGATAAGAAGTTCAGTTTTAAAGAGATTGCGTTACAGAAAGCGGGAGCTCAGCGCTGCTCTATATATTGTTCAAAAATATTGATACTTGTAATACTAATGTAGTCTAGTTTTGAGCACAGAGCCATTTTATTAATATCTAGACCTTGTCTGTCTTCTATTGATTGTTTTTCTATTTACACACTGTTGCAGAACGACCTCTGTGTATACTTTGGTGGGGATCATATTAGTAGAGGCATTCTCACCTTGAATTTGCTCATCATACGGAGTAAAAACTTTTATCTTGTATATTATCCTTGTTAGAATTATAATCTCTATATTTGTGTATTATGTATTATTTGTCATTAGTGTCTGATTTACCATTAGTGTACGCAGAGTATAGCTAACTATTAGCACAATGTAAAGTTGAATGTAAATGTTCTATAGAAGGAAAGTGGCATTTGTACCATAACACAAACACTTTGCATTTCAAAACTTAAATGAAAACATGACACATAAATGAATGCTTTAACATTTTATTTACGGTCTGTGTGCTCTAATAGTCAGACCAGGCCTAGGGCAGCTCATATATATGTGTGTATATATATATATGTGATTCCAGTTGCACCAAGCCGGCTTGGTAATCTTCATTTTTAACAATAACATACAAACCAAAATAAAAATGAATCCCATTAGCTTCTGGCTCCAATTTAAATAGAATAAACATACAATAATTTAATTTAAAAAAAAAGGTTATATACACAAAATGTACTCACATAAAATGGGAAATGAAAAACAGTAGAATTTGCACGATCAAATGGCCCATAATTTTATTCCCTTTCCAAAGAGGTCCGATGCGCTCATTCTGGAATTTTAGGGAAAAAAACATGTGTGTGTGTGTGTGTACACTCTTACAAAAGCAGAGGGAGGGGGGGTCATTACACTATTGACTAGTGACAGTATTCGCTTTTCATTCATGTGTTATTTTTAAATGAACAAAATTCCCATGAACTAAAATCAGACTGTTTTGGTCGTGTCTGTCAATCAAAAATTAAGAATACATGTCTGTGGTTAGAACAGACAAATGAGGAAGCACTTACAGTAAACCTATCATGTACAAAGCAACTTGCTATTTTTACAAGCGTTTAGTAAATTTTTTTATTTATTTTATTTTTTAAGTGAATCTATTATCACTTTGAAATTGCTCCATCAAACAGCATTAAAAAGCCATTACCCCTTACACCGACTTTTTTTCTGATGTGCTTAGCATTTTTTTTTTTAATTGTGAAAAGCTACATCAGTAGATAATTAGAACACTGCACACCACTACATTGACTACTGGGTATTTAAATTTAGCATGGGAATCACAACAGGAGTGGTGAAGAAAATACCAAGTTAAATCTACCAGGTTTGTAAGAAAAACAAAATACCTTTAAACAGAATGTTGTTTTAAATAGTTATGTAAAAGAAAAGTCAGGCCAGAGCCAGAGTCAAATATTTAAGAGCCACTAGATATGGGACAGTCTAAAAGGCTTGACAACCAAAGTCTCATAACTTGGCCTCTGAATACTGCCCAGTTGGGGAAACTAGGGTAGTGCCCATTAGAAGTGAGTGTAGACCAGTCCCACCATAAGGTCAATGCAGATCCCAATTACCAGAAAAGATCTCTGCATGATAGAGGTAGCAAACCAAAACCTACTGTTTTTGCTTCCACAACCTTCCTTTGGAGTATTGCGGGTAGCCCACTAGGTTACAGAGCAAAAGGTCAATTTCTTCAAGTACTTATAAAATGGTCTACTTGGGATATGTCTACTTAAGATCTACTTAAGTTGGTGCTCAGTGTCCTTTTAAGTGTATTATATAAATTTTGGCCTCATAGTTTCTGTATTTTTCTTACTGTTCAAAATTAAAATACAATTTAAATGTAGCTTGTTACCCATGGTATATTTATAACTATACAATGTACTGACTCTTATATTTGCAAACAAATGAGCTGGTTATTTTTTTTACCCCCCACTTGAAAAGCTGTTTAGCTAGCTCTATAACTGAACAAGATACTTTTACAGACTTTGTCTGCTTTAGGCTCAAAATGGCCCTGCCCTGGGTACACTTATGCTCTAACAAAAAGATAAAAATCCATACTGAAATGTTAGCAAATGTAGAGATCTTAAGTTATTTAAAAATGTATTACCTATCAAATTGACAGCATAAAGATTTATGCCAACAAATGAATGATGGGTAGAGTAGGAGAACCTCCTGCAGGCTGGTATTTTGCTTATCACAGCCACTACAGCACACACTGTAGATGCTGTGACTATTCTTGTAGCACTTAACTACAGAACTGAGTGACATGTCAAATTAATAGTGTGCATGCATAGTGGGGGAGGCCAACTTTGCAGGGGGGTTGATTCCATGGACCTTTCACAAACACTGTGTGGAAGTTAATTAGTTAAGCGTTACCATGATAAGCAGTCAGTTTTTGTACAATTGACAATTAAATTTTAGTCCACCAGACACCTACCACACATCTGGACTTTTTCCGCAGGAGAAGCCCAATGTCTCTATAGAAAATAAAGAACATCTAGTCCATTAGACTGAGGACTCAGATGACACTCTCAAACAGTGAGCGTGGTCTTCTATGGCCCTGCTTAGCTCTGTAGCGCTAATCTGATTCACCTGCAGATAAAACCAGAATCAGGGGCTTTAGCCACGGCTGCCTAGTGGGACCCAAAACACAGCGTAGTGGTACATGGTGGTCCATTCAGCCATCAAACACAGAGTGGCCGAATAAACCTCTATTTATCACTACACTGTGAGCGGAGGCACTCTTGAAATTAAACATAAAACACAACAGAGAAGTAAACTGAAGAATATTCTATACATTTGTTTGAATTTTGTAAACTGGAACGTAAAGCTCTTTACAATGACAATTTCCAGTTAAATGTTTATTTTTAACACAGACCAACAATGGGCAAACCTTTTAACCCCTTAAGGACAACTTTTGGAATAAAAGGGTATCATGACGGAATATTTCCGTCATGTGTACTTAAGGGGTTAAAAGTTAAGGTTCTTTATCTCTTGTTTAAGTAATTATTTAACAATTATTACCCCATCATTGCAATCTAGTGTATAATGCATCAGTAATATATAAAATGGCACTCTTTGGCAAGTTCTAGGATTGCATGGTAGTATTTTACTCCTAACACAATCCTTACATTTTAAAGAGAGTATAAGAAACGGGGAAGAGAAGAAACACCTTAATGACTTGAGTTATTTTGGCCAAGTGGATGGCAACTAGAGTCCATATAAAGAGCATTTCAAAATCAATACGGCTTGACTTGCAGAAAGTGGCCAAGTATATACCCTCACAGTTTTCGGGTTTTGTTGCTACTTTGTCAAATCAGAAAACAAAAGATGTGCTAGTTTGGAATTAAGGAACTAAATAAATGGCCCCCAATAGTTAAATTAAATGAGATGAAAGAAAATAAAAAGGCAATATTCAGATTCTGGTGTGCGATCTGATAATACATAGACTAACACCACAACTCCATTCTGTTCTATATGTGTTTTATATTAATATTAACTTAAAGGGACACTCTAGGCACCAATACAACTTTAATAGATATCCTTTTGATAGATTTTGGTCTCAGTGATATGCAGTATTTTTTGCAAGCTCTAATCCTTATAGTTTATGCATAAAATAAATGTTTTTGAACAGTGCTGCACCATAAGCCTGCCTCCTTAGCCACACCCCCTCACTCTAGAAAAATTCTTCCTTATCAAATGTATGCATATAGCTCGGCCCCTACAGCACTGCGTGAGCTAATTTTCTATTCACAGACTGACTGCAAACAGTCAGAGAAACTACAAACAGGTAGTAATATCCTTACTACATGCATCCCTGGGTGTCCTCTCCATCTAACGCAGGCTCTTCTGTTGGTCAGATCAATCAGTGCGGTCAGTGGCTGAGCTGTGTACATACATATGATAAAGAAGTATTTTTCTGGAGGAGGTATTTGAGCATAAAAAATACAGCATATTATTAAAGCCAAAGCTTATGGTACAGCATTCTGCAAAACATTTTATTTATTTTAAACAAAAACTAAGACTTGGGCATGCAAAAATAAAAAAAGCATATTATTGAGGCCAAAACCTATCAAATGCATTAAACTAGTATTGGTGCCTGGTGTGTCCTTTCAAACCACTACTGGCTTTTTATAGACCCCATTCCAGTAATGCAGGTTTGACTCATTGATAGAACCTTTCAGCATTAATGTCTTGTGTCCAAAAGTATAAGAAGTAAATTGTGAAAATACAAGATGCTGTTGTTAATGCTTAAGGTGTTAAGCAACGTACGTTGGGTAAATCCCTTTGCTGCACAAGGTAAATATTTTTAAGACTGTTTCAGACAAGTACTTTGAGCTGTTTGCTCAGCTCATCCTTACGTTTATGACATGCAAACACTGTGCTGTATGGAAGCTTATTACTGAGATCAAGGTAGAAAACGTGTTAGGCTTCAGACATTGTGGAACTAATATCTCCCATAATTTAAAACATTTCCACTTTTTTGGCCATACACTATTAGCAGGCCCCTAATTGAGGCTATAAAATACTGATATGTCTCAAACATCTGATATCCTGAACGTGCATTTAGAGCTGTAGGAAGATGGAAACTCTAAGGATGTGGCAATATGAATACAGCTTTTAAAATACCGGTGAATGGCATCACGTCTAAGTGCTATGGGATAGTGTTTATACAGAGTATGAACTGCTAACAGATGGCATTGAGCGAGGTAGCTATGGCACTAGACTTGTGTTTAGTGAATAAACCCTGAATGCAATAGATAGTTCTTACCAACCACCACGTTATAGTGAAGGAAAAGCAATTTGTCATATTTGTTGATAAACATTATTCTGTTGCAGTCACTGTTTATTCTAGCATTAAATGTGAAATTTGGTTTTCAGTTCCATACAATTAGGTGTTCAGTGAATTAATGTATAAGTGTTGGCTTTTAAAGTCAAGGGGGCAGGCCAACACCCCCTGACTGCAAATTACAAGCCAATCACTTATACATATAGATCATAATTCCCAGGGACTGGCAAACACGGCATTATTCCTATAAAGACACAACTTACAGGCCGATTTTAAAAATGGAGAACTCACTGGTTTGGCTCTAGATATTGCCGGTCTACAGTCACTGAGTAACTAAGGGTGGGTGTGCATAAACATCAGGCCCCTATGGTTTTGCCGATTTGGAGTAATCTAAATATGAACTTCCCTGTAGTTATTTGACATAATGGGGTGCTACTGATTGGATTGGCAATATCTATATAAAAATTTCCCATGCTATGGCAAAACCCAATGTAGAACATTCTTAAAAACCAAAACTGACATTACCCTCTTCTCTTGCTACACTAGAGTATTTAAACAAAGCAGTCTCCTGCACACCCAGTGTACATACAGTAGTTAGGTTAAATGGAAACAATACTGCCCAAATAAATAGAAAATCCCTTTTCAGTAGATATACCCCAAGTGAAAACGTGCATGCATTTAATTATGTATTTTTTTTCTCTGGAGTTAAATCTAAAGACAATGGCAAAACCTTTATTTCTCTTGTCTGCAGCCTTTGCAAACCCTCCCCTTCTAACCCCACCCAGACTTTCTGTGGCTGTCCAATCACAGACTTCCCATTGCAGCTCAACGTGAGGTATCTGCAAGGCAGGTGCTCTGGGAAATTGCTGCCTCTTGAGTTTAGCTCTACAACCAGGAAGTAACATGGCCTGTTATCTGCTTGAAAGCCAAAGAGGTGTAACCAGGTTAAATTATAAAAGTGTACATTTCTATAGAAATCTGCACTTTTTGCAAAATTAAAACAAAGGGGACACACTCTTGACACATAAAGCATTTCAGCAAGCAAAAGTTCTTTAGGGTATGGAGTGTCTCTTTAAGGTGGAAATCGGGAGGATATGGGTCTTCTACAGAATCTTACTATAAGTAGTAGAAGCTGTAAGTTAATGTATATACAGTTACTGCATTGTAGAAATACACGGATATCATTTTATTTATAAAATACTTGATAATGGTAAAACAGAAATATAAAACCAGAAGAAAAAAATCATGCTTTCTATTACCCTAAAATTATATTCAGCTTTTTACAGACTTCTGCAGTCACAATAACAAAAAATAATAGGCTTTGCTTTAATCCCTAAGTATATGTTAAAAGGTTTAAACTACTCAGGACAGTTTTTCGTGATTCACATTCTTAATATTTTCCTCCTAAAACTTTTTAATTGGTTTCAGCGTTTCTTTTCTGTCCTTCCAATTGTTTGGCTCAGTCTCAGGAATATATATCGCTAGCTGCCTTTAACCTGGGTGTGGATTTAATTGGCTATTATGGCACTTAACTTATTAATAATGTAATTGTTGGTTATTTTCCAAATCCATTAAAATCTGTGCCGTCCCACTAAGTGGTAGCAGTGCTCTACTTCATTTTAAAAGCACCGTACTCTTAAAAAAAAAAAAAAAAAACAGTACTCATAATCCCCAAATTTGGCAAAGCACCCACCCCTTCACTGTGTGGCATTTTTGTTCTTAATTAGCCAACCTTTAAATCCTTTACGACAGAACATATTTTCAAAGTAGGGAGAGCAAATAATCTGAAAGTAGAGGGATTATGGAGTTACAGAATGTATTTATGAGCCACAATTATTTTACACCCCTACACTGTCATTTATTGGTAGGCTCTATACACTAATACAATTACAAAGCATTAAAATACATTAAATTGAATAAATCTATTGTTCTGGGTTATTACACACAAAAAAAACCTGCATTTTCACTCAAATCTAATACTGTTATAATTCGACTAATCTTAAGGGGGTGGAACAAAGGAGGTTGTTAACTTTAATGCTACGGGTGAATCAATGTATTATTTAATTATTATTACCTGGAATTTGACTGATTTGTGATTGCAGTATGTACAAATCATATGCTGTACTTAGTCATATTCTTAAATCTAAATCGAATAATGCAGGATATAAGCATACCGTAGGACGTTACAAACTGGGTGGAAAAATAGATATGTGTCTTGGAAAATAGGACCTGCAAAACCTATTGTAACCCCAATCCGCTATGAGTAAAACCCCACAAACTGTCCAAAAAAAAGCCATGTTTAACTTCAGGGACCACTCCACAGTCAAAAACATGAGGTTGGAGAAATACTGTATAGCAGACAAACCCCCTGTGAATACATGCATGCACGCATTTTTCATGCATGTATATACTGCGGTATATCTTATAAGAGCTTGCAAAAACCACAGTTCTTATGAAATGCAGCTTTGCAAGTCCTCTCCTTTTTCTCAGGAAGAGACTAAGTTGCTTTACAGGGAAATAACTAATCAGAAGCTATCTTCCCATGCATGTGTGCGGGAAAGAACGCTGAGAACACACAGGAATACAGGGGGAGTAGTAGAGCACGCCTGCCACTTCCATTAGCTCAGGGCACCTAATAGAAACAGGAAAGATCCTCCCTGGCTCTAACTGTAGTTGTTATGGTGTCAGAGGTGCCCTGCCTTCCCTCATTGTAAAGAGTCAAACCATTTTTAGAACAGTTTGACTTCTTACCTGTGGTCCACTGGGGGCAGCTTACCATCTCCACCAATGCTCAATGAGAGCTTGAAGATCTCTCACTGACCTACACCCAGCAGTGCAGGGGTTAGTTAATTTGCTGAGAAAACCTAGCTGTATTGATAATGTGGAATTAATACTTCTGCTTTGTTATCAATTATGTCCAACCCCAATGGTGTTTGTCTAAGAGTGCCTAGCTAACATGCCCAGACCACTTTTCACCAGTCACCTTTGAATGGGGAAGGTCTTTGGGCACTGTGAAGAGACCAAGTTTATGGCAAACCAGTTAGAGTTCCCTGTGAGTGCTCTGGTACTATCCACCAGTTTAATATCAAGCTCTGGCCCCACAGATATTAATAGCCTACAATTCCCAGACCTATTTGAAAGCAATAATGGCCAGGGAGTAGTCCAGCAGCATCTGGGAGGGTCAGTTTGAGATACCTTATTGAACAAATTTCTAGTCTCTTTAAAGTAACAACAATCCAGAATGCAATCAATTCTAAAATGGGGAGAAAACACAACAAACGTTTATTCCAGGACTCACAAAAAGAAGCAGTGTAGTTCTGCACACTTGTACTCGTTTCAGATCCATGGATCAAAGGCTTACTAGTGATCAACACCTTATTTATTTCAGTGCACAAAAGTATAAGAATAACTACGATGTTAAAGGAATGGGTATATAAACAGGACATGTAGTACAAACAAAACCAAAGTCAAAAAACCACCCACAAAAATACTTGTGATTGGTCCGAAAGGTAAATTACATTACAAAAGTATTTAGTTGTCTTTATTGTAAATGTCATAATGGTGATGCCAACTGTCTAATGGAATGTTCTGGCCTTTAAAATTGCAATTATTTCCACTTCATAACTATTGATTGACTATTTTGGTCACCAAACAAGTCTACATAACCGGAAAATATTATTTGAATATAAAGAAGCATAGAAAGGGCACACATAGGAGTATTGGTAATGGCGTAAACTACTAAGATTGAAAGGATGTCAAAATAAAATAACCTTCCACGAGATAAGTAAGACCTTTCTTTCCGACATTATCTCCTGTTCAATGGGGTAACCTAAAACTCAATAAAAGAGTAGGACCACTCATGTATGATTGATACAGCATTGTTGGAAAAAACAAATACATTTTTACCCCCACCCCCTCCCCTCCCACCAAGCCCTAGTTCTAAAGTTAACACTAAATTACTGTGCATAGATAACAAGGGATGTCTGAATAAATGTTCTCTCTTATTTAACTATACATTCTGGATTTCTAGAAATGCAATTCTGACACAAACGCTTATCAATAAGCACATAACAAGACATTACGTTTAGGGCACATGAGATGCAAATTCATTCTTGGCAAGCATATGAATGTTCACTTGGACAACGGATCCTATGAACGGTATAGAATAGAAAATATCCTTAATTATACCTCTTTTCTTGATTCGGGTTGGTCATTCACATGCGATGTCTGTTCATCGAATGCTATTGCTTATTCAACCTTGAATTTTATCAATAGCTTACATTTTGTGAAATTACATCACGATCGGTAAGATGACACAATCTGGAAATTAGCAGGAGAGCACTGAAGTATGTATATTGTTTTCTAAAGAATATCTGCAATTTCCCCTTCATAATTTTGTTTTTTTACCATTTAAACGTGTTGGGACTGAGGGATTATATGGGGTAAGTCAAAACTGAGGAACCACCCCAATATCTTATATTCATGGTTAAAAGGCAACATGTTATAGGTACACCCATTGCTTTAAATAACATTCACAGTGACATTAATCTTACAGGTGAATTTTGACCTATCTTGTATTAATGCGGCAAATTTGTCTTTTTTTTTTTAAATTTAATTTTACAGGACAGACCAGGTAACAGGACATCCAAAATATTTGAATCGCCCTGGCTTATCAGTAGCATTCATTCAATACTCTGCAATTTTTTTTTCTTAAAGGAAAAACATAATCAAGTAAAAATAAAAAATTACAATTGCATCTTTCAGGGGAACATATTTCACACAAACATCAAGACATATGAAAGCTAAAAGGGTTAAAATTTCATTCTAAGTTTGCAGGCAAAATGGCTCATTATAAAGTAAAACCAATGGCTGAAAGGAAATCGCCCCTGCGGCCACAAATATCTCACACCTAGAAATGTAAGACTTTGTGGAGGCAAAGTGTACATGTGTAATACAGGATTAGTAGAAGTCTATTCCATATATAGCAATCCCGTATTATCCATATAACACTTCTAACATTGATAATCATGCAGTGGAAGTACTTCCATCAGCTTCATGGTTTAATTGGCCCTGAGGCAATTAAAGATGGTTTGGTATTTTAATATATCCATGCAGATATGTAGATTAATTAAAGATACTGAGGAGTTGCCATTTTATAGGCAATTCTATAATCCCAGTCTGAACACTACAGACAATGAAAACAACGGCATGACTGTGGATCGGAGAAACAGGTTTGAGATTAGATTTAGAGCAGCCGAGTCCTCCTACACATCACTTCATTCTATTAATGCCTGTTTAGGGGTGGGTCCAGTGTAGAATTCATAATTGAATTTGACATAATTACAACAAGGGGAAATCGGTGGGCAGGACTTTGACTAGGAAACCTAGTCACCAGTGTTAGCAACTTATTCTGTAGTTAGCAAAAAAATTTTTTATATATATATAATCTTAATTCAATGAAATGGGATCATGCCATGCATTCCATTTGCATATTCCAGAGAGTAGTCAAGACGAGCACAATGGCTGCAGCTGGTGAAATTGAATTAAAAAGCTTAGAGAGCTGCTGCTATGATGTCATCAGCTGACAAAATAAATTGGTTCTGAAAATTCTAGGAGAAAAAGATAACATGAATACATATTTAAAAAAAATAAAATAAAAGTGAAAACATAGAAATCCGGACTAGATCTGGTTGTGTAACATAAAATTCTCTTAATCCAGATGAATGAGTTATTCTAGCTTCTAAATGGTAAATGGTTGGAGATTCTAACCCATCTCCAAGAAACGACAAATTGTATTTAAGAATTAGAGTGAGCAGCATAAGAACTACATTGTATATTGCCTTCCAGTGATTTCTTTAATCATCAAAGTGCATTCAGTGCAAGGGTTGTGGCTGCATTTTGTTTCCTTTTGATCACATTTGGCATGCCCTTTTAAGACCAGAACTCCTGTTTTTGTTCACAGGCTGCAGGTTTGTAGTTTTTAAGTTTGGTTCTGCATAGAGGAACAGTGCTATCTTGACTTTGACCTTCTACATCCACATCCAGTAGTGTCCGTTCAACCATTGGGGTTGCCACCTGCAGTGGGATAAAGCCGGAACAACCTGGTCTTTCTTCTACAGTGCTCCCACTGCTGCTGGCAAAGCAAGAGTCCAGGTTGCTTGGGGTTTCAGTGCATGAGCTGTAAGCAGGAGAATCGCTGCGGTTCTTACTTGGTGACACAAACCACCAAGAGTCAAATCTTTGCCTGTTTGTAGAAGGCCGAGGTCTTGGAACAAACTCCAGTGTTTTAGGTCTTTCTAGAGCAGAGTCTTGTTGTGAATTCCAGCGTCGCGGGGTAGGAGGGAAGACTAGATTTGGGTCAGGAAGGCGTGGAAATTCTTGAGGGTCTCTGCTAGGCGATATTGTATCTGGACAAAGAAAACAAAGCATAATTATTTATTTGGTTATTCCTGAAGAATCCCTCATTACAGAAAATCTAGTCCACCTAGTTTGCTCTTTTTTGGTGCATGCCAACTGACCAACACCAAAGGCACATTTTTCGGCAAAAATGATTGAAATAGACACAACCAACTTGGAGGATTTTATTTCCTTTGAGTTTGGCTTTTTTTTTTTTTTGTCTATACATAGATTTTATATGCATATGCGGTTATTGACCAAGCAGCTGCTTTATTTAGAATGCACTACATATATTATCTGCATAATGATATGAACAAAATATTATTCAAAGACCTCTTAAAGAGGGAGGCCCACTGCGATCAGGTCTCCCTGCCAATAGTGATACATTCATGATGTTTCCAATATAAAATATTAATTTATCATACCTCCAATCCATTGCCACCACGTCCTCACCGAGGTGCGTGTTAGTCTTCTGTAGTACCTACCTCTGTCTCCATCCTAGGTCCTCCCGCAGTGATTTTTCATTTGCCCTGCTTGAGGACATTTTCACCATGCAGGGCAAACCTCCTTGTATGCTGACATGTGTAGTAGTAGTGTCTGCTAAGGAATTACCATAGCAATGATAGCACATGTGCAGTGATTGCTCTATCTGGAGAACAGAAGGACTGTTTGTGGGAGGTTTCATCCGCTGCTCGTCAGTCACTTATTTGGCATAGCCTGTATGTCTAAGAATTGACTGACAGGTGGGAGAAGGGCCTATTTTTGAATAGGTTTTTCTCCCAATCTGTACATATGCCAGCTAATCTGCTAGCACAATATATAGATCATTTCACGCCTTTTCAAAACAGCATAACTTGCAGGTACAGTAACAGATACCCTTTAAGGAGTTATAATGATTTCGTATCAAACTTCAACATAACTTTCAGCATTTATTATGGTCCGTTAGTTCTCCTGAGCAATAACATGCAGTGCAGCACTAGCTCAATGGCTGAAAAGGAGCTACACCCAGTACCGCCAGGCTTAGCTTCAATGAAGGGAGCTTACAGCAGTGAGTAGCTGTGTAAGAGCAGCGCCCAGTAAGAAATCAAAAAGTTGCTAAACTTTTCAAAGGCTCTCTATAGCGTTAGAAATACAAAAACCTATTCCTAACGCTATAGTCTCCTAACAGTTTAATCATCCATTGCTTTCCAATAATCAAGCATTCTCCCTGTCAGTCAATTATTTGGCATAGCATATATGTTGAAGAATTGACTGACTGGTGGGAGAAAGACAAGGTTATTACGGGTGGGGAGGGGGAGAGGTGCCAAGGCACTGCTAGCACCCTAACCATTACAGTGTTTTGTTGTAGTTAAAACGTTTGGAGTGTTCCTTTTAAAATACACTACATGAGTTAAATAGGCAGCCAGGGATAGCGGGTAATTAAATGTATAGGAGAGTGATAAACTGAACGCAGAAAGGGAGGAATTAAAAGAAATGAAAAAAATAAACCTTCAACTTATTTTATGTTTTGTAACCCTAGGCTTAATCAGGTAAATATCCACACTTAACCATACTCTATAAGACTGGCAGGGTTATTCACTACACTATAAATTACAGGAATTTAATGTAAATGTTACATTTTAGGACAATATAGACAAACTGAAAACACAAGGGATTTTTTTTTTTTTTTTAAACTCTTCTCTGAAATGTTGAAATTCATATCGAATCCCAGCAATTCACATTTTTAGCAAACACAGTGAACAGAGTTAGTGCAAAGCCGGTGTATTTTTACAAAAAAACCTTTTTTTAAAAGCATTAAGTCAATACATTATCACTGTAGTCTTTAACAGAGTATTTCACTAAAATGAGAAGTGTCAGGAATTCAGTTAGCCGGACTGGAAGCATGACTTTTTTTTAGGTTGGATACTTTGGTAGAAATGGTCATGGAAGGTGGAGAAGCCCTTTAATGCTTGGTAAAAGCAAAGTTGTTCAATAAAATGTACCTACTAAAACATTTCTGCATATATGCAGACAACGTGTACGGTCTTGCAATACATAGTAGGAGTTTGAATATAAAGCAGACCTGACAACTAGTCTGATCATGGGAAAATTTTACATACAAATGCGAGGAAAGTGAATGCATTTAATATACAAGTGATTATATCTTATATATTTTTAGAGGGACTCAGATACACAGTGTGAAAGTGAGAGAGTGGAGGGTGAGTGTGAGAGAGCAGGGATAGAGAGTGGAGGGTGAGTGTGAGAGAGCAGGGATAGAGAGTGGAGGGTGAGTGTGAGAGAGCAGGGATAGAGAGTGGAGGGTGAGTGTGAGAGAGCAGGGATAGAGAGTGGAGGGTGAGTGTGAGAGAGCAGGGATAGAGAGTGGAGGGTGATTGTGAGAGAGCAGGGATAGACAGTGGAGGATGAGTGACAGATAGTGGAGGGTGATTGTGAGAGAGCAGGGATAGACATTTCCCTCAATAGCCCAGCAAACTTTAATACAAGTCCCTTCAACCAGGTTGAGCTGGTGGAACTCTTCCCACCCTTATTTCCCCAGGACTTGATCCCTGGATACAACATACATTTGAAGGAAGAAATCCATGAGCTTGACTTACTTGCTGCTGTACAGTTGCTGGGTGATGTTCCATTAACAATCACTGGGACTGCTTTAATTGCTCCATCAGAAGGGGTCCTCCTGTGTTCCTGGAGCACCCTTGAATTTACAGTCACATGTGTTGGTGTGAGTGACTGGTTAGGATCGCGTTTAAAAGTCTCAATGTGAACATTGACCAGTGGATTGCTGACTACAGGCGGCTGTTCCTCTACTGGAGTAGTAGGCATCTCATAAACTACTATCTCATCGCTATCTGAACGTAGCAACGAGCGAGTGGAATTACATTCAGAAATGGAAGACAGGGACTGCAGTGTGAGTGAGGGGGTCGGTTCAACATGGTGGGATGGAGACTCCTCTTTCCTGAATAGTTTTTTGGAAGGTGGACTAGTACTTCTCCGGGGACGGGCAGCTCGTTGGAAGAGGCTCTCCTTTTTCTTCTTCTCTTCCTTTGGTTCAGGTTCTTCTTGGCCTATTTGGCACTTGCCTGCTTCTAGGAGGTCAAAGCCTAAGCCTACAGTGGCAAGAAGAGCTCCACAGCCTAGAAGAACCAAAGAGCATCTCTTGTGCTGAGATCCACGCTTGAGGCTATTTGTAGGAGTTAGCTGTGGGGTACTTGTAGCAGAGTTCACAGGAGTGGGATTGTTACTGGTATCAGTGAAAGGACCTTCCACATCTTCTCCTCCTTTATGGAAAGGTATGCAGAGGTAGGACTTGTTGGGTGTAGGTGTTTGGGACTCTTTGTTGTCCATGTGGTTCACATACACGTCCATGACATTCTCGGCTTCTATACAAAGAAGAGGAGGGGAGGTAAAAACAATACATTATTCTTTAAGAAATCTTCCAATAAGACATGAACTTGACCATTTAAAGTGACTATTCTAATATTTAGCTGTTGAGATTGGTGTGTTTCTTCTTTTACAAATAGGTAAAACATTAAAATCACATTTGAGTTTTCACTGTGAAGCCTGTCGCTCTATACTACTGGAAATACAATGGGGGGCTTGCAGACCACTCCGCAAAGCTGTGTACGAATACACTTGAGTGCAGTATCCAACTACCAGATAGGATACATTCTTAGCATTAAAGGGACACCACAAGTACTCTCTCATTAAAACAGTTTTAGTTTATATTTCATGCCTTTCCAGCATCACTGTGTAATTCTCTGCCATTTACGAGTTAAATCACTTTTTGTTTGTTTATAAAGCCCTAGCTATAGGAATTGTCAGCAGCTCAGCTCCTGAGTACATACTAAAAATAAATCTAAAAAGAAAGTTGCTTTTTGAAAAGAGAGCATGCCTAAAAGTACAGTTCAATAAGGCAAAATCAAAACTAATGAGATTTGAATGTGAAGAAACTCCCACCATAAATGAGGACAAAATCTACCAAATACACGCCCGTTATGTTGGTGCCCAGTGTATAATGGCAGCGTCCTTTTACATCTTTAATATTCAGACATGCTCCACTATTTTCCCTTGCTTAGAGTTGGGCCATCTGTACTATAACCTCCATCATTCCATTCTCTGACAGCAATTGTAGTGCAACAACACTAGCTTGTATTTAAAATCAATATCAAATCTTATTGTAAAACACATTTTATGGGACAAAAGTATAAACTGAAAAATACTTTTGCATGCCCATTCTGTACTATATTGTTTTTTCTTTTTATGAAGTGGTGAAAAGGTATTGAGGTAAGGGAGTGTTAGATGGGAAGATGTTGCAAAACATTATTCAGATAATTGCTAAAATATTAAAATGGAATATCCCATTAATTTGAATTTGCTAGTTCAGTTATAACTATATTGTGCTAACAAAAAAAAGTAAAAAATTTTTTCCCCCTTCATTTTTTGCAGGTTAGACCAGGGATTAGAAGTACAGTCTGAAGTCTAGAGCAACGAGGATACGACTGGAATAGTTTTTAACGTAAAACTGACCTCCGTTTCAGACCAATGGAAAAAGCACGCCCATTACATCTTAATAGAGGACAATTTAACACACTTGTGTACGCTCCTGCTAGTATCATATCAGTATGTTTCCTTTTTCTAAACAGATGTTTTCATTTTTTGTTAATCCTGAAAATGTTTACAATCTATATTAATGGTAAACTTTAAAGTGAGCCTGTTGTCCATAGAATCATCCTCTGATATGTCTGCATGTAATCTATTATAACTTTTTGTCTTTATTATGTAACGTAAGTAAATATAATAATCACAGACTACATGCCTTAGTACCTTAAATATACCCATGACAAATCTTACCCGTCACAGTGGTAAAGCTAGGATTGACTGACGTTTTCTGGGATTTCCCATGATTTGATGTAGTAGATGAGCATGACTTTGACCCTTCTCCAGATACCCTACCACTTGTAAAGAGAAGAGATCATTAGAACCTTCATACAGATGTAGCATAACTGTTAGTCTCAATAAAAACCACATCCTATTTCAATTCTTCCACCTGGCTCGGTGTTCGGTGGTGTACATACAGGAGAAATAGATGGGGTTGTTAAACCTTTCAGTACACCATGGATATAAACATTTTTCCCCACATAAAATCTCTGTACATGCATAAATTTAAATTGTGAGTTTTCTTTTTTCAGGGCACTGCAATATTATTTAAAATTTGGTATTTATGAAAATCCAGTCATGTGACACTTCAAAGCTAAAGAACCACCCCTTCCCTGGAATTGTGGGAAACTGTTGAAGAATTGCAATTAGCAAAATTAATTTCCAATTAGCTGAGCAGAAATTTTTTTTTTTTTACAAATTCTGAAGTTCTGGCTTCTAATTTGTAAATTCACTCTATAATACCCATCTTCAATAATAAATCAAGTAAATGAGCTGGATAGATATGAATGCTACTTTTTAATGCTGGGCATCATCCCTCTAATATATGTGTTTAGTGATAAAAGGTTTGTTACTGAAATTACTGCATTTGTTTTCATTATACGGTACTATTTATGCTATATTTGAAACAGATTAGTGCACAATTATTACATTGCTGCTATGCTAGCTGCTGTAGATCTGTGGCTTACAACCTTTTACTGAGAAGTACCCCTGCAGGTCTAAAACAAACAAACAATAAAATCTAAGTACCCCTGCCTCGAGAAAGGAGGCCTGATTTAAAGGTAGTAAAGAATATTTTAAAAATAAATATAATATGACAGACTTTTAGTTCCACCGCCATCTTAGCTGGTTGCGTTTTGTCCTTCGCTTAGATAACGGATTTCAAATCCTACGCACTCTAACGACTTAGCCACTCATACTCGCACACAAACAGCAGATTTTATCGCTACTACCACTGCTCTATCCCTAGCTTTATTTCTGGAGCCTGGGAACGCTTGATACCACCTGACGCGCCATCAAACTGAAACCCATGCCTATGAAGTGGGCCGTAAACACCCAGTCGTGGCCTTCTCCCCCCTAAACGATCACACAGACTCAGACTGGCCAAAGGAGCTTCAACATACAGAAAGACTGCAGTGAAAATGGACAGTACACCGCGGTGGTGACTGCCTCAGGTACCACACTACAGGCATTGCACACGGTCCCACAGATATACTTGGCTATCTTAGACCTCATTCCACCACAAGCTTTACACTTTCGCTTTAAGAAGAGGCTCAAGACTCAAGTATATCACAAAGCCATTCTAATGTGAAAGCAGTAACCAAATATAACTTTAATGCATATGGAAGGCTTTGGCCTCATATCCATGCTATTTTTTTTTCTTCCCTATTCAAAAAAAAAAATTTAATTTTTTTTCCAAACTTAAAAGGATAGTAGGCACTCTAACTGCTTAATCTCACTGAAGTGGCTATGGTGTCCGCTGTCACTGGTGCCACCCATCTATTCTATTTTAAACCATTTTTCATGTTTTTCCTGAATTAATTTTCTTTTTTTTAACAAAAACAGAATACTCTCTCTTCAGGGATAGTGAGTGATACAATATAGTGCCTAAACAAAAAGCAGCTCAACACAAAGTGGAATACCCTTATTTTCACGATCAATCTTAACTACTTAAAGAATATATGGTATAGAATATAAACCAATTAGTGGAACGCTATATAAATATATAATAATGGCGGGGTCCACTTACACCATCAATTGAGTGTAATAACACACTTAGGAATATATATTTGAAGGTACATATAAAAAGAAGAAACAAACAGATATATAGTGCAGATGGTCTTTGGCAGTAATGGATGGTAAAGTGAATCACTAGAACCACTCACATAGTCTGGAGCCTATGAGGTATTGGCTCCGTAAAATAAACCTTTTTTTTTTTTAATTTTAATTTTTAAATTTTTATAGTGCATGTGATAACATACATGCCTGTGATACCACGACAGTTATAGCAGGTGAGGCAAAACAGTCAGAATAAACAGTGTCATGGTATGAGATACATTTATCCCCTCCCCCCTCCCCCCCCATAATAATAGGCACTGAAATGTATTGGGAGTGAAGACAATATTTCAACCCACCAAGGGGTCTTTCTCAAGCCACAAATGAATCAGTACCACAGTGCTATAAATAGGTGTGTAAGTTATTAGCACAAAAGGAGGCACATACAGGGTAGCCCAAAGTGTTTAAGGTTGCTAAGCAACAATTTAAAATGACCACAAATTTTAATAAAGAGCACTTATAATAATGTAAAATACATAGAAAGTGCATACATTAAACTGCACACATCAAAAAATGGAGTGCTAATTATTTGTAAAAAAAAAAAAGAGAGACAGAAAAAAGTGTGCTGGATCTATTTGGGTAATTAGCCGGATTAATTAGAGATAAAAGTAACAGTACTTGTAATCAGGAGGAGGTCTTGTGAAAAGGGAAAGTGTGTCTAACAGAGAAGGGTTATGCTGCAAAAGCACTACAATTTTTGTATTTTATTTTTTTTAAACTTAAAAATCGAGTTGAAAATGGGCAACATATGGCATGAATGAGGCTAAAATCTACAACATGCATAAGCCGGGTACCATAACCAATAGAGGATGCTGTAGAGGTTATGGAGCCAGGACTCTCCAAGAACAGTCTTACGGTAATCCGTTATACCTTTTAGGAGCGGTTGCAAATTTAAAGGGACATTATAGTCACCAAAACAACTTTAGCTTAATTAAGCAGTTTTGGTGCACTGTTCACGCCCCTGCAATCTCACTAGTCAATTCTCTCTCTATACACTAAAATTGCTTCATTAAGCTAAAGTTGCTTTGGTTAACGTATTCCTTTAACTTGCTGTCTCAGGAGCCCACAGCCCTTTCAATAGGAGTTGGTATGATAACATCATAGCAACACATAGAAGGTTTAGACAGTTTTCACTGGCTATGAGTGTCAACTAACCGCTCTCAACCAAGGAGTACTGCCAAAACCTACAATGATGGGGTACGAACAAATTGAAACCAGAAGGAGTGCAGACACTTGAAATAGCAAGGTTTAAGTGTTAGACCATTTCTAAACAGTTTGACAGATTACCGGTGGATAGCACTTGTGGAATCCTTGAACCATCAACGCTAGTGTGCTGTAGTGGTTATGATGCCTGGAGTGACCTTAAAGTGATATGATCTTTTACATTCTTATGAGCATTGCTTAAATTAAGGCTTGTTTTAAATACTTATTCCTCTTTGTGCCCCTCTTTCCTGTGTGTGAAGAGCAAACACAACAAAATATATAAAAAGTATTGTATGAGTTCTAACCTGTCCTCCACAGGCACATAATCTTTGTTGCCAAGAGTTCCCGGCACCCAGGTGCGAACTTTCTTCTTCGGATCTTTCTTTTCATCATCTTCGCTTTCATCTTTTAATCCACCAGTGCTCCGATTTCTGGATATGCTTGAATCCCCTGGTGTCACTGTGGAGAGGGAAAGTAAGAAAATAGGGATATCCAATCTTCGCTCTCAAGATTTCTTATAATGATCTGCTTGTCCTTTCCATTTAGTCAAATGTGTGCTAAAGATTTTAGGTTGGATGCCCCCACTTGCACATGTAATTTCATAAATGCTTGTAAAAGAATTGTTATATACGACGCTTGCTGTAATAAATAGTTTAGCAAGTTAATCTAATTTTTAATTTGTCCTGCCTCAAAATGGTGGCTGGAATAGTACAGTTACTCCTTCGGGAGTGGGAGGGTTTACTGACTTGATTATGGGTAACAGACTATGGATCAGCAACATTAGACCAACGTAGCTAGGCTGGTAAAATAGGTAGCTTGGGGAAAATTTCAAATACAGTGGTACCTTGGTTTACGAATTTAATGCATTCTCTGGGACGTTTTGTATTGCAAAAAATTTGTAAACGAAACGTTGTTTCCCATAGGAATGCACTGAAAACCAATTTAATTAATTAAAAAAGTCAAAATGAGCTGGCATGAAAACCAACCCACAATGCAGAACACACAGTAAAAGACATGCAAACGACAAAGTCCAGCTCCCTAGCTTTCCACTGCTTAAGAAATGCACCCAAAAACGCTGCAAAAAAAATTCCAGAATGGCTCTAAAAGTCGATGCAAAAACAGCTCCAACATCTCCCCGTGCTACCCACAGACACCATCATGCACAAGGGTGGCGCTATAAACCTCACAGGCGCAACACATCCTGGGGAAACTGGAAAAATCGTAAACTGAGGCATTATTTTCAATGAATTTTCATTTGTAAACCGAAAATTATGTTAACCGAGGCATTTGTAAACCACTGTAATCAGATCAGAAGTGTGCAATTACAATGACAATTATACACAATTTAGCTTTTATCTTTACACTACATTTTTTCAGTATAGTCTATATTAAATATTAAACGTTCTCCATTTGTGACTAATTGCTAGAATACAAAAGCAAAAACAAACTGTATAAACAGAAATGCAATGACTGAGTTTTAAAGAGCAAACTTAAATAAACCAAGAACATGTACATTTTCTATGGCATCCTGTCCAGAGTTACAGGTCATGTTTTGTGGTTTTATCAAGTACATTAGAAGTGGTTCTCAACATGCGACTTACACTGAATGGCTCTGAGTCGTGGAATAATGGTGGGACTTGCAGGAGGGCTGAACTTTGTGTTAATTACACTCTTCCTCTTGTCCATGGTTGGGGAAGCTTGCACTGTGAACTTGTGTTGGAAATCTGCAGAGCGAAGCACAGAACATCAGAGAAGGGAAAGAAGTCATCTAGCACCATCTCAAAGGGTCTCCTTCAGCAATTAGCAAACTTATGTTTTTTTTGTTTTTTTTATGAGCAACATAATTCTTACAAAATGCACACACCTTTGTTTTTGCTTATATGGGAAATGTGTGGCACATTGCTTGACAAACCTTGTTTAGTTTTTTTAAAGCTACCATTCCTCAAAATGTGTGCAAAATGGACATGGTTATGTGGTGCACACCGGAGAATAAAGAGAAAACACATACAGGGCTATTCAATAAAGTTAGAGTTTCTGTGAATTTTAAAAAGTCACTTCAGTTTTTCACTTCAGTTTTTAGTCTTGCTATGTTGACCTTTAGAGAGTAGCACCTGGCCACTGTTGCAAGCTGTAGTGGTTGTGGTGCTTACCATGCTCATTGAGTTAATGAGCAATGTCTTTTTTACTTTTACTGTTAAATGCACATAATCACATTATGGTACGAAATCTAGGCGTTGAAATAGAGCAATATGTGAACGAATTGTGCTCGAGATAAAAAGCTACGTGAGGAAGGACTCACCCGAAGGAAGGCTGATAATGTTGCCATCCTTCATTTTCAGTCGACTTCTCTTAAACTTGCCCTTGCGCTTTTTCACTTTGGGTTTCTCTTGGCACAGCTGGTGGATGATTATGTTCAGTTCCCGTTCCAATATGTCAATCTCTCTCTCTGCAAGTTCTTGCTCCCGCCTGCGTAAAAGTTCTTCATGATTTTTCTGCTCTAGAGCTGCCCTAGAAAGTTCCTCCTCCCAACTCCGCAGCTCCTGGGTTAAAAAAATAACTTTTTTATTATTTAAAAGTTACTTTACTCCACCGGGATGACTGTCCTACTAAATTAAATGGTTGCAAATAGTCAAATTTAATTAATACATGTTTTCCCATAAGGTAATTTCTATAAACCAAATGTGACCCAAATAATTAGGTTGGTAATTTTATGCCCTGTGCATACTAGGTACTGCCTGTGAAATTCCATAAAATACTGCAAGTCAGCACTGTTGCTTTCCTACTGCAGTTGGGGTAGTTAGCTACACTAGTGAGGAAAACAAGTCAGGAAATTAAAATCTGTCACTGTATACTTACTTTGAAGGCCACATAAACCAAGTTTATTGTATTTACAAAATCAAACAATTGATTTAAAGCACCATAACCGCTGCTGAGCGCTGTTGAGATTATAGTAGCGGGGTTGTAATGGTAAACCCCACATTATGTTAAGTAGTCAAACCGTTTTAGTACAGGTCTGACACTCAGTCAGCCCTGGTCTTCTGCATAGGAGTTTTCATTAGCTCTGTTGATCTAAGCCCTGCAAGAAAGATTCACACATTGGCCGAGGTGGTCAGTTGATTGCTCTCAGCCAATGAGCTAAGCGCTGCACAGCTTCTAGCTTTATGGCAGAGGTAGTGGAGGCAAGGACCGGCTCCAATGGGACCCCAGGTAAAAGGTCAAGCCATTCTAAACCAGTTTGACTACTTACCACGGGGGTAGGCCACTCCTGTAGTTCTCTGTGATGATTATGGTGCTTGGATGTTTACTTTTAAGAGACATTCAAAGAAAATCAGTTTTAAACATATCAGCAGCCTTGAGCTCTGTTCAATCCAGGAAATATCTTGGCCACATTAGAAACCGCTGATTTCGGTCTGTGGCAGGAAGGAAACCTTCGGCATTCCAGATGTGTACTACATATCCTATGACCCTGCATCTGTGTCTCAATCATCTATTCATCCACCAAACTGCCTGTTTGCCTACATAGCATTTAGAAGAGTGGCTGACTAGCAGATTTTAAACCTCTGTGTGCAGTCTTAGAGCTGGGATTTCTATGATTTATAGCTCAATTATCACACTTCTACTTGTGAAGACTGATATACAACTGCCGGAAAGCTTTCCAGTACTTCCTGATGAAACATACAATTAAAAGCGGCACTGTCACACCGAACTTATCTTTCTCCTATTGTTTTCTCCTCTCTTCCGCTCTCAGAATCTGTTCTACTTTTCTTTATTTCTGATCTAGTTTTCTAGGGACTACTTTGTCATATATTTTTCCTATGTCTGACATTCTCTGACACAAGGAGGAGCTTAAGTCAGCTCCATTTCCAGTGTCAAGGAGGAGGGTGAGTATTTTCTTTGACCACAGTAAATGGAGCGGACTTAAGCTCCTCCTTTGCTCTAAAAAAGTGAAGTGCAGGAAAAATACATAAGACAAAGTAGTCTCTACTTTGCCTTATATTTGAAAGAAAACTAGATCAGAAATAAAGAAAGGAATTCGGATAGAGGAAGAGAAACAGTAGGAAAAAGGGAAGTTTGGCATAACAGTTCCGCTTTAAGTTAAGGGGTAAATACAATAAGGCATGCAGGTTAGGAGGGAAATAAGTGTGCTATTACATACATAGGTGCAGTGAGAAGGAAGAATTTTAGTATAGCGACGTGGGACAGAGGAGGCATAGATTAGATGCAGTATGCAGCAAAATAAATGATAGGGGATTTTTTTTTTTAGTAAAAACTATATAAACTAGAGCTTGGAAACTTCAGCTATTTATTTAGGTTAAAATGCATAATAGGCGTTTGTGCCAGGAGAGTCCTTTTATTACATTCTCAGAACCCAACCTTGAGTTCCAAGAGTTACTTGGGTGATAGCAATTTGTGCACCTTCTACTGTCTTTGTAGAAAATGTCTTGCAATGACATGATGCCCATTCATTAATAAACACTAAACGCTTGGGACTAAATATGAAACATGTGAATAGTTTAGTAGAGAAAAAATTACACTTGTACACAACACACTCATGTATTAAAAGATCCCCATAGCGTCTTTTTTTCCAACTTGGCTGCATTGATAAATAGGCAAAAAGTAAATGTCATACGCTTTAAGATATGTATGGTGGGTGTCTCTATGCAGCACAGTGCCGGTTACCCCAGTTACACTCCCTGCCTGTAGACTATTGGATCAATAGATGAGATCCTTAGCTCGATCCCCTAAAATGAGAGCCTCTTACTACAATAGTAGTGACCGACTGTCGTCCAGCAGACATTCGAGGATTCCTATCTAAAGCACAATCAGCTGTCAGAAGAGAACATGAGTATCTATGAAGATACATTTCTTCTTTCTTGTTTTAATTAAGCAAATTTTAAAATACTAGTTTGTCACTGTAATTTCCAATATAAATACAATTTAGTTCATACCTTTTCCTTGGCTCTTAGTTGGCCAAACATCTCTTGGATTTCCTGTTTCCAGTCATCCTGCAGTGAATGGAAGGAGTCTTCTGGCATCTCAAAAAAGCCAGACTCCTCTATGGTGGAGAGTTGGAACAAAATGTTGGTAAAGGAGGGACGACAATGAGGGTCAGGATTCCAGCAATCTGGAGAAGGCAAAAACATGTTAGCATTCTCACAAATCTCTAAGCTACCTGTACGCTCTGACATGGAAAGCGTACTTGACATGCAGAAATAATATGGCGGCTATAGGATCATCAATACATTGTGCTAGCCAAATTGTAAACAAAGAGATAAAATATAATGTAATAGGCTTACACCTATATAACTCTGGCCAATCTAGAATGGTGAACAGTGTGTTACTGGAAGACCAGCATGAGCGGAATGTTACATCTGTTCCAGAAATGGTGCATGATGTTAAATCGGATACATGCACAAGCAATTAATTAGTAGCCAAGGTTTATCTGATTCTGCCTTGAGCACAGAGGTATACATTAAAGGTATGCTTTTTCAGTGAGATGCATAAGTATTCAAAGGCAATGCTCTCAGCATAAAGCCAACGGGTTGTTGGGTGCGACCATACCTTTAGCGCTCTATGACTAAGAGGGTGCTTTCTGAAAGCACACAGATGTGTGTACATCAAAATGTGTAGAAGAAAGCATAATTTGGTTAAAGGGACACTATAGTCACCAGAACAATAAAGCTGGTGTGCATAGCCTGTCCCTGCTGGCCTTTTAATATTAACACTGCTATTTAAAAAAAAAAAAAAAAAAAAAAGCAGTGTTTATATTACTGCCTAGTAACATCTCTAGTGACAGTCACTCAGACGGCCACTAGAGGTGCTTCCTGGGTCAGTGCTGCCGTGTGCAGCACTGACATTCAGTGTCTGCACACTCTGCATGGAGCCACTGATTGCTCACCATAGAGATGACTATAATTGATTCAATGCATCTCTATGAGGAGATGCTGATTGGCACAGCGTCCTGTGGGAAAACATTGGATTGGCTGAGATCAAGTTTGATGATCTCAGCCAAGGAGGTGGTGCCAAATACAAGGAGACCAGTGCTGGAAATAACAGGGGCAAGTGGTCCTGGACACCTAGAGAGCATTTTCAGAACTATAATGTCAGGAATACGTGTGTATTCCTGACAGCATAGTGGTGTTCCTTTAAAAAGATATTCCTAGCACTATATCTTCCTTGTGCCACCTCCCTCCCCCCAAAGATGTACTCCTTACTGTACTTACCAGATTCAATCACCGATGTCCCTGGACTGGCGCTCCTCCTCTTTGACGTCAACTCTTTGTGAGGACTTCCAGCATCAGTTAGGTGACCAAAAGTCGCCTAACCACCAGGAAGTGCCTCTAGTGGATGTCTAACTGACAACTTTCTCAGTTAATTCTCAGAAACTGTAATAATTACCTTTACAGAGTTAAGAGAACTGGGTCACTGCACCCCAACTACTTAAATGAGCTGAAGTGGTTTGGTGCCTATAGTGTCCCTTTAATTGTATCTTTTCACTGACATATTTGAGGATGATACACACAGATTTCTGGATGAGGAGTAATTTTTAACAAAACAGACACAGTTTGAAACATTTCACTGATTGAGCTGTTTTCCGTTCTCAGCACGCTCTTGCGACTTGTTTTTTGCTCTCCATATTCTTAAAGGGTAATCCAGACGTGGACTCCTTGCTCATGGTGCATAGAGGGATATTGGCTATACCTCACTGATGATGCCTAACAAGGTAGAAACAATCGTCTGGGGTTGCTGTATCTCTTGTGCAGAGAGAGCTGGCCAGTATTTTGAATCTGTTCTGCCCTTTTGGCTGAGATGCATGGCCTGGTTCTCGCTGTAATGGCACAAGATGAGCTAAAACCCAGCTTGAGAACTGAGCGGGGACCCACCAAAGGGCAGGCTAATTGAGCTGTTGTCCATTCTCAGCACTCTCTTGTGACTTGTCTTTTGCACTCTGCGGTGTATAACAAAATCAGTTCTGATGTAGCTGTTAACCTAATCTAAAAAAGTTATGGTTATGAATATTATAGATGATAACCAGCAAGAATGAGTATTTACATTTAAAAAAAATCATGATTTAAAATCGACTTGATTTAAAGGGACACTTTAGTTACCAGAACAACTACAGCTTATTGAACTTGTTCTGGTGAGTAGAATCATTACCTTCAGGCTTTTTGCTGTAAACACTGTCTTTTCAGAGAAAATGCAGTGTTTACATTACAGCCTAGTGATAACTGCACTGGCCACTCCTCAGATGGCTGTTAGAGATCCTTCCTGGGTCATGGCTGCCTAAAATGCATCCAAACATTCAGTGTCTCCACCCTCTGCATGCAGACACTGAAATTTCCTCATAGAGATTCATTGATTCAATTCATCTCTATGAGGAGATGCTGATTGGCCAGGGCTGTGTTTGAATTGTGCTGGCTCTGCCCCTGATCTGCCTCTTTGTCAGTCTCAGCCAATCCTATGGGGAAGCACTGTAATTGGATCAGGCTACCACTTCTGCTGATGTCAGCAGGCAATGTGGGCAGGTCTAAAGGAAACAGTGACAAAGCAAGCAGCTCCAGACTTGAATACAAGTATGATTTCTAGATTTAGGGTAGCATGAGGGGCTTAGGGTGACTAGATGGTGGTTTTAACCCTATCGAGGTCAGGAATACATGTTTGTGTTCCTGAACCTATAGTGCTCTTTTAATATAAAATCTACCCTGCATTACACAGAAGTCAATAGTTGGTGAGTGTTTCACTTTCTAATTTAATTATGGTTTTTTCTGTAGGTTTTACCAGGAAATGTGATACACTATGCAAGACCTGCAATCCTTGCTTCAACCACACAGATGGATGTGGATAGAACTTCTATTCTAGACCAGTGGTACCCAACCCAGTCCTCAAGTACCCTCTACCATTCCAGAATTTAGGGAGTTGTGTCTAAGGTGCTTTTAGTAAGAAAAAAAAACAAAAAAAAAACATTTTAGACACGACAGGGTAATCCTTAAATCCTGTACTTTTAAGGGGTACTTGAAGACTGGGTTCTTCACATGTTCTATTAATTATAAGAACATTTGAAGGCAATTCTGTTAAGCAGTCAAAATGTAGACTGAGTGACAACATTGAATTCTGCATACTTGACATCGTTATGCCATCAACAGCACCATACACTGCAGTAATAACTCAGTGGGAAGACAATACTGCCTCTGCGGATTAGTCTTGATACGTTTATGAATCAATACTTTGAACAGGAATGCAACACAATGTTTGAAGCTGTGCTCTGTGTCAGGTAGGTCAGTCATTGATTGATAGAGAACACACCTGTGTTCGGCCAGGTATCTGAAAAGCTTGTACTGTTGTAAAGACTGAAGACACCAAAAAGGCCTGCACAGTTACGTCATTCCGACTTAATTTGCAGTTACGTAAAGCATCAGCATCGTATTCACAACATGCATACTTAAAAATGTATTTTTAAACAATTAAGAATGTATATTTGTATTCATCACATAACACACCAGACAGTGTTTCCAACTCACCTTCCATGAGTCTAACAAAGGGTTCTGGGCAGGTGGAGGGGATGGGAAGTGAAAGTTTATTCATGGCTACACCATATGCAACAGCAAGACCATCAATTCCCCGGAACGGTACTTCCCCTGTAAGTAGTTCCCACAGCAGCACTCCATAGCTTTAAAAACAGAAAGAAAAACACAACAGGAGAAAACATTTTACTAAATTGTAGTTATGAGTTGTGCTTTATTTTAACCTTTCCAGTTTTAAAACTGTAAACATCACCACCTTGGAAGGAATACCCAAAACGTACATAAGATCATTCTGCATTTTTTAGCCAGGAGTCATTGTCTCATGGGGGTCCCGCATATCGGACTTCATATTTGACTCCACTACAGTAGCATTTACTGCAGTGAGGATCAATAACGTCCAGTGTAGTGACTGCTCCGTTTTATACACATTTGGCTTAAAATAAAATTACAAATATAAAAAAATGAAAAAATAAAAATTGAGAAAGAAAAGGCTGCTTTCAAATGACGCTAATTAAAAACAAAACATTTGTAATTTTAAGAAAGCAACTATAGAGTATCCTCTAAATGGAAATGAATACCTTTGTCTGTTATACAAGGGGTGCCCTAGATGTGCCAGACAGAGCCTTTCTCTGCTTCCTGTTCCCTGTCTGTAACCTTGCCTGCATGACTCTTGGAAACACTACGCTGATCCACTGTGACCCTGAGTTGTAGGATATCAGCACACAGTGAAATGTCAGAAGCACGTAACAGTTTGTGTTTCAAGAAAATGTGCAAGAATGGAAACACAGGGGAATTCCAGAAAAGATAAGAAAGCCAGAAAGAAGGGATTAACATAATGGATAAAACAAGTACAAAACAAGCTAGAGGGTGAGAAATCTCATAATACACACACTGTCACGAGGTACAGAGGAAAAGGGTAAAACTTGACAGGGTTCCCGAAAGGTGGCAGAGGACACAAACTTGACATGGAATATAAAGAGGGGCACAGGAAAAAGTGTACAATCTTGACAGAGAACCTCAAGAAGTAAATAGAAAGAGGACACAGACTGGACAGGTAACATCAAGAGGGATGGGTGGAAGAGGACAAACACTGCACAGGTAACATCAAGAGAGAGGGTGGAAGAGGAAACACACTGGACAGGGAACATCAAGAGGGATGGGTGGAAGAGGACACACACTGGACAGGTAACATCAAGAGGAATGGGAGGAAGAGGACACACCCTGGACAGGTAATATCAAGAGAGAGGCTGGAAGAGGACACACACTGGACAGGTAACATCAATAGGGATGGGTGGAATAGGTCACACACTGGACAGGTAACATCAAGAGGGATGGGTGGAAGAGGACACACATTGCACATGTAACATCAAGAGGGATGGGTGGAAGAGGACACACACTGCACAGGTAAAATCAAGAGGGATGGGTGGAAGAGGACACACACTGCACAAGTAACATCAAGAGAGAGGGTGGAAGAGTACACACACTGCACAGGTAACATCAAGAGGGATGGGTGGAAGAGGACACACACTGCACAGGTAACATCAAGAGGGATGGGTGGAAGAGGACACAAACTGGACAGGTAACATCAATAGGGATGGGAGGAAGAGGACACACACTGGACAGGCAACATTAAGAGAGATGGGAGGAAGAGGACACACACTGGAAAGGTAACATTAAGAGAGCTGGGAGGAAGAGGACACACACTGGACAGGTAACAGCAAGAGGGATGGATGGAAGAGGACACACACTGCACAGGTAACATCAATAGAGAGGGTGGAAGAGGACACACACTGGACAGGTAACATCAAGAGGGATGGGTGGAAGAGGACACACACTGGACAGGTAACATCAAGAGGGATGGGTGGAAGAGGACACAAACTGGACAGGTAACATCAATAGGGATGGGAGGAAGAGGACACACACTGGGACAGGTAACACAAGAGGGGACAGGTGGATGGCTGGAAGAGGACACACACTGGACAGGTAACATCAATAGGGATGGGTGGAATAGGTCAAACACTGGACAGGTAACATCAAGAGGGATGGGTGGAAGAGGACACACATTGCACATGAGATGGGTGGAAGAGGACACACACTGCACAGGTAACATCAAGAGGGATGGGTGGAAGAGGACACACACTGCACAGGTAACATCAAGAGGAGGGTGGAAGAGGGGACACACTGCACAGGTAACATCAAGAGGGATGGGTGGAAGAGGACACACACTGCACAGGTAACATCAAGAGGGATGGGTGGAAGAGGACACAAACTGGACAGGTAACATCAATAGGGATGGGAGGAAGAGGACACACACTGGACAGGTAACATCAAGAGGGATGGGTGGAAGAGGACACACACTGCACGGGTAACATCAAGAGGGATGGGTGGAAGAGAACACAAACTGGACAGGTAACATCAATAGGGATGGGAGGAAGAGGACACACACTGGACAGGTAACATCAAGAGAGATGGGTGGAAGAGGACACACACTGCACAGGTAACATCAAGAGGGATGGGTGGAAGAGAACACAAACTGGACATGGAATATAAAGAGGGGCACAGGAAAAAGTGTACAATCTTGACAGAGAACCTCAAGAAGTAAATAGAAAGAGGACACAGACTGGACAGGTAACATCAAGAGGGATGGGTGGAAGAGGACAAACACTGCACAGGTAACATCAAGAGAGAGGGGGGAAGAGGAAACACACTGGACAGGGAACATCAAGAGGGATGGGTGGAAGAGGACACACACTGGACAGGTAACATCAAGAGGAATGGGAGGAAGAGGACACACCCTGGACAGGTAATATCAAGAGAGAGGCTGGAAGAGGACACACACTGGACAGGTAACATCAATAGGGATGGGTGGAATAGGTCAAACACTGGACAGGTAACATCAAGAGGGATGGGTGGAAGAGGACACACATTGCACATGTAACATCAAGAGGGATGGGTGGAAGAGGACACACACTGCACAGGTAAAATCAAGAGGGATGGGTGGAAGAGGACACACACTGCACAAGTAACATCAAGAGAGAGGGTGGAAGAGTACACACACTGGACAGGTAACATCAAGAGGGATGGGTGGAAGAGGACACACACTGCACAGGTAACATCAAGAGGGATGGGTGGAAGAGGACACAAACTGGACAGGTAACATCAATAGGGATGGGAGGAAGAGGACACACACTGGACAGGCAACATTAAGAGAGATGGGAGGAAGAGGACACACACTGGAAAGGTAACATTAAGAGAGCTGGGAGGAAGAGGACACACACTGGACAGGTAACAGCAAGAGGGATGGATGGAAGAGGACACACACTGCACAGGTAACATCAATAGAGAGGGTGGAAGAGGACACACACTGGACAGGTAACATCAAGAGGGATGGGTGGAAGAGGACACACACTGCACAGGTAACATCAAGAGGGATGGATGGAAGAGGACACAAACTGGACAGGTAACATCAATAGGGATGGGAGGAAGAGGACACACACTGGACAGGTAACAGCAAGAGGGATGGATGGAAGAGGACACACCCTGGACAGGTAATATCAAGAGAGGCTGGAAGAGGACACACACTGGACAGGTAACATCAATAGGGATGGGTGGAATAGGTCAAACACTGGACAGGTAACATCAAGAGAGATGGGTGGAAGAGGACACACATTGCACATGTAACACCAAGAGGGATGGGTGGAAGAGGACACACACTGCACAGGTAACATCAAGAGGGATGGGTGGAAGAGGACACACACTGCACAGGTAACATCAAGAGAGGTGGAAAGAGGACACACTGCAAGGTAACATCAGAGGATGGGTGGAAGGACACACCTGCAAGGTAACATCAAGAGGATAGGTGGAAGAAGGACACAAAACTGGACAGGAAGGCTAACATCCCAATAGGGATGGGAGGGGAAGAAGGACACACTGGACAAAGTAGCATCAAGAGGAATTAGGTGGAAGGACACACACTGCCGCAGGTGGCATCCCAGAGGGATGGAGTGGAAGAACACAAACTGGACAGGTAGCACATCAGCCAAAGGGATGGGAGGAAGAGGACACACACTGGACAGGTAACATCAAGAGAGATGGGTGGAAGAGGACACACACTGCACAGGTAACATCAAGAGGGATGGGTGGAAGAGAACACAAACTGGACATGGAATATAAAGAGGGGCACAGGAAAAAGTGTACAATCTTGACAGAGAACCTCAAGAAGTAAATAGAAAGAGGACACAGACTGGACAGGTAACATCAAGAGGGATGGGTGGAAGAGGACAAACACTGCACAGGTAACATCAAGAGAGAGGGGGGAAGAGGAAACACACTGGACAGGGAACATCAAGAGGGATGGGTGGAAGAGGACACACACTGGACAGGTAACATCAAGAGGAATGGGAGGAAGAGGACACACCCTGGACAGGTAATATCAAGAGAGAGGCTGGAAGAGGACACACACTGGACAGGTAACATCAATAGGGATGGGTGGAATAGGTCACACACTGGACAGGTAACATCAAGAGGGATGGGTGGAAGAGGACACACATTGCACATGTAACATCAAGAGGGATGGGTGGAAGAGGACACACACTGCACAGGTAACATCAAGAGGGATGGGTGGAAGAGGACACACACTGCACAGGTAACATCAAGAGGGATGGGTGGAAGAGGACACAAACTGGACAGGTAACATCAAGAGGGATGGGAGGAAGAGGACACACACTGGACAGGTAACAGCAAGAGGGATGGATGGAAGAGGACACACCCTGGACAGGTAATATCAAGAGAGGCTGGAAGAGGACACACACTGGACGGAAGTAGCATCAAAGGGATGGGTGGAATGATTAAACACTGGACAGGTAACATCAGAAGGGATGGGTGGAAGAGGACACACATTGCACATGTAACATCAAGAGGGATGGGTGGAAGAGGACACACACTGCACAGGTAACATCAAGAGGGATGGGTGGAAGAGGACACACACTGCACAGGTAACATCAAGAGGGAGGGTGGAAGAGGGGACACACTGCACAGGTAACATCAAGAGGGATGGGTGGAAGAGGACACACACTGCACAGGTAACATCAAGAGGGATGGGTGGAAGAGGACACAAACTGGACAGGTAACATCAATAGGGATGGGAGGAAGAGGACACACACTGGACAGGCAACATTAAGAGAGCTGGGAGGAAGAGGACACACACTGGAAAGGTAACATTAAGAGAGCTGGGAGGAAGAGGACACACACTGGACAGGTAACAGCAAGAGGGATGGATGGAAGAGGACACACACTGGAAAGGTAACATTAAGAGAGCTGGGAGGAAGAGGACACACACTGGACAGGTAACAGCAAGAGGGATGGATGGAAGAGGACACACACTGCACAGGTAACATCAAGAGAGAGGGTGGAAGAGGACACACACTGGACAGGTAACATCAAGAGGGATGGGTGGAAGAGGACACACACTGGAAAGGTAACATCAATAGGGATGGGAGGAAGAGGACACAAACTGGACAGGTAACATCAATAGGGATGGGAGGAAGAGGACACACACTGGACAGGTAACATCAAGAGGGATGGGAGGAAGAGGACACACACTGGACAGGTAACATCAAGAGGGATGGGTGGAAGAGGACACACACTGCACAGGTAACATCAAGAGGGATGGGTGGAAGAGGACACACATTGCACAGGTAACATCAAGAGGGATGGGTGGAAGAGGACACAAACTGGACAGGTAACATCAAGAGGGGTGGGTGGAAGAGGACACACACTGGACAGGTAACATCAATAGGGATGGGTGGAATAGGTCAAACACTGGACAGGTAACATCAAGAGAGATGGGTGGAAGAGGACACACATTGCACATGTAACACCAAGAGGGATGGGTGGAAGAGGACACACACTGCACAGGTAACATCAAGAGGGATGGGTGGAAGAGGACACACACTGCACAGGTAACATCAAGAGAGAGGGTGGAAGAGGACACACACTGCACAGGTAACATCAAGAGGGTTGGGTGGAAGAGGACACACACTGCACAGGTAACATCAAGAGGGATGGGTGGAAGAGGACACAAACTGGACAGGTAACATCAAGAGGGATGGGAGGAAGAGGACACACACTGGACAGGTAACATCAAGAGGGATGGGTGGAAGAGGACACACACTGCACGGGTAACATCAAGAGGGATGGGTGGAAGAGAACACAAACTGGACAGGTAACATCAATAGGGATGGGAGGAAGAGGACACACACTGGACTGGTAACATCAAGAGGAATGGGAGGAAGAGGACACACACTGGACAGGTAACATCAAGAGGGATGGGTGGAAGAGGACACACACTGCACAGGTAACATCAAGAGGGATGGATGGAAGAGGACACAAACTGGACAGGTAACATCAATAGGGATGGGAGGAAGAGGACACACACTGGACAGGCAACATTAAGAGAGATGGGAGGAAGAGGACACACACTGGAAAGGTAACATTAAGAGAGCTGGGAGGAAGAGGACACACACTGGACAGGTAACAGCAAGAGGGATGGATGGAAGAGGACACACACTGCACAGGTAACATCAATAGAGAGGGTGGAAGAGGACACACACTGGACAGGTAACATCAAGAGTTGGGTGGAAGAGGACACACACTGCACAGGTAACATCAAGAGGGATGGGTGGAAGAGGACACACACTGCACAGGTAACATCAAGAGGGATGGGAGGAAGAGGACACACACTGGACAGGCAACATTAAGAGAGCTGGGAGGAAGAGGACACACACTGGAAAGGTAACATTAAGAGAGCTGGGAGGAAGAGGACACACACTGGACAGGTAACAGCAAGAGGGATGGATGGAAGAGGACACACACTGGAAAGGTAACATCAATAGGGATGGGAGGAAGAGGACACAAACTGGACAGGTAACATCAATAGGGATGGGAGGAAGAGGACACACACTGGACAGGTAACATCAAGAGGGATGGGAGGAAGAGGACACACACTGGACAGGTAACATCAAGAGGGATGGGTGGAAGAGGACACACACTGCACAGGTAACATCAAGAGGGATGGGTGGAAGAGGACACACACTGCACAGGTAACATCAAGAGGGATGGGTGGAAGAGAACACAAACTGGACAGGTAACATCAATAGGGATGGGAGGAAGAGGACACACACTGGACAGGTAACATCAAGAGGAATGGGAGGAAGAGGACACACACTGGACAGATAACATCAAGAGGGATGGGTGGAAGAGGACACACACTGCACAGGTAACATCAAGAGGGATGGGTGGAAGAGGACACACACTGGACAGGTAACAGCAAGAGGGATGGGAGGAAGAGGACACACACTGCATAGGTAACATCAAGAGAGAGGGTGGAAGAGGACACACACTGGATAGGTAACCTCAAGAGAGATGGGAGGAAGAGGACACACCCTGGACAGGTAACACCAAGAGGGATGGAAAGAAGAGGACACACACTGGACAGGTAACATCAAGAGGGATGGGTGGAAGAGGACACACACTGGAAAGGTAACATCAAGAGGGATGGGTGGAAGAGGACACACACTGCACAGGTAACATCAAGAGGGATGGGAGGAAGAGGACACACACTGGACAGGTAACAGCAAGAGGGATGGGTGGAAGAGGACACACACTGCACAGGTAACATCAAGAGATAGGGTGGAAGAGGACACACACTGGACAGGTAACATCAAGAGGAATGGGAGGAAGAGGACACACACTGGACAGGTAACATCAAGAGGGATGGGTGGAAGAGGACACACCCTGGACAGGTAACACCAAGAGGGATGGGTGGAAGAGGACACACCCTGGACAGGTAACATTAAGAGAGATGGGAGGAAGAGGACACACACTGGACAGATAACATCAAGAGAGAGGGTGTAAGAGGACACACACTGGATAGGTAACCTCAAGAGAGATGGGAGGAAGAGGACACACCCTGGACAGGTAACATCAAGAAGGATGGAAGGAAGAGGACACACACTGGACAGGTAACATCAAGAGCGATGGGTGGAAGAGGACACACACTGGACAGGTAACATCAAGAGGGATGGGTGGAAGAGGACACACACTGCACAGGTAACATCAAGAGGGATGGGAGGAAGAGGACACACACTGGACAGGTAACAGCAAGAGGGATGGGTGGAAGAGGACACACACTGCACAGGTAACATCAAGAGAGAGGGTGGAAGAGGACACACACTGGACAGGTAACATCAAGAGAGATGGGAGGAAGAGGACACACACTGGACAGGTAACATCAAGAGGGATGGGTTTAAGAGGACACACACTGCACAGGTAACATTAAGAGAGATGGGAGGAAGAGGACACACACTGGACAGGTAACATCAAGAGGGATGGGTGGAAGAGGACACACACTGCACAGGTAACATCAAGAGGGATGGGTGTAAGAGGACACAAACTGGACAGGTAACATCAAGAGAGAAGGTGTAAGAGGACACACACTGGATAGGTAACACCAAGAGGTATGGGAAGAAGAGGACACACACTGGACAGGTAATATTAAGAGGGATGGGAGGCAAATGACACAAATTGGACAGTGAACATCATGCAGGACAGATAAAGCAACCAAGAATTTGACAGGGAACCTCAAAGAGGATAGGAAAAGAGGACATATGACAGGGAACCTCAAAAGAGACAGGGGAAGAGGACATTGAACGATTATACATGCTTAGTAATCACTACTTTAAAATAATGTTTGAAGTCAAAAAAGTTATGACTATAGTGTCCCTTTAAACATGTCTCCAGTTTATAGATGGCCCTCTCAGGCTCTCTCTAGCAAACTAGCAGAAGTTATTTATAACCTAGTTATTATTTGCTCAGGATGATATCCCTATGAAAGTTTTACTGATGACACTGAAACATTGACTATTTTATTTGAGCATATAAAAGCTATGTTTTAAATAACTTTCGCTTGAGACTGCCTGAAAGTGCTATCTATACACTGGACGTTTCTATTTTTTCTGACAAGCACTGGGTAGTCATTGGTAGTGTATATATATGTATACAATGATAACTTTTTTATTAGACTAACATAAAAGTATTGCTTCACACCTGAGAAAAGAGGGAAACTCTCAAAAGCTCATCTTTAGTATAATGTTAGTCCAATAAAAAAAGTTATCATTGAATACTGCTGTACTCTGGTATTTTGGCATCTGTTTCCAGGGAAGTAATACAGATCTGTATCACCTTGGATTGTGTTGAAGGAACACTATTGGGTCAGGAACAAAAACATGTATTCCTGAACCTATAGTGTTAACACCACAATCTAGCCTCCCTACCCCCCAGAAATATAGTAAAATCTTACTTTTATTCGACTCTGCTGCTGCTGGCAATGCACCTGATCTGCTTGCTTGGCTGACATCATCAGAAGATATGATCTGAGCCTAGGAAAACATTGGATTTGCTGAGCTTGTCAAGGAGGCAGATCAGGGGCAGAACCAACACAAGCCAAACAACAGCCCTGGCTCATAGAGATGCATGGAATAAATTCTATGAGAAAAGTTCAGTGTCCTAATGCAGAGGGTGGAGACACTGAATGTCAGTGATGCACACTGTGCAGAAATGCCCCAGGAAGCACCTCTAGTAGCCATATGAGGAGTGACCAGTGGAGGTATCACTAGGCTGTAATGTAAACACTGCCTTTTCTCTGAAAATACAGTGTTTACTGCAAAAAGCCTGAAGGGAATGATTATACACACCAGAACAAATACAAAAAGCTGTAGTTCTGGTGACTATAGTGTCCCTTGAAAGAGGCCAGGCTAGGAAGCTGCATGTGCATCAGATACATACAGTATAAAGTATCATGCTGAATCACTATTACTGGAGGTGTTCACATACAGAGAAATAGTGGAATGGCTATCAAGCAAACAACCTTGCAAAGTGAATAACATCCTCTGAGGTTATTATGCTAAAGGCGGTAACGATCTTTATTAAGTATGGAATGTTGTGGAGTCATGCAGATACCCTAATGTACAGAATTTCACTTGTAATTGAGAATAATTGAAATGAGTAGCATTTTATCACATACTGGAAAATATGCAAAGACTAGGGTTTCAAGAACACATACCTCCATACATCGCTTCCCTTCGAGAACATAGAAGAACGAATAACCTCTGGCGCCATCCAGGCATAGGTCCCTGCAGCACTCATTTTGGTGGTTCTGTGCCATTCCCTTGCCAGGCCAAAGTCTGTAATCTTAAGGACTTTATTACTAAGGTCGCCGTTCTCTACCATTTCCGATATTAAAACTGTAACAAACATAAACAGAGTCAAATAGTAAAAATGTGGGACTTTTTTTTTTTTTTAAATATATAAATATTTATATTGCATGAGAAAAATGTCACATAACACTCCAGGTCAGGTTACAATGAATGTTATGAGACAACTTTGAGCCAGTACGTACATGTGCTTATGAACTCCTGTAAACTAAAGCATCACATTGTAGACAATAAAAACATGTTGTGTCAAAAAAATTTGTGTAGAGCACTGGTGAGACCTCACTTGGAGTATTGTACGCAGTACTGGAGACTGTATCTTCAGAAGGATATTGATACTTTTGAGGGAGGTCAGAGAAGGGATACTAAACTGGTTCATGGATTGCAGGGTAAAACTTACCAGGAAAGGTTAAAGGAACTTAACATGTATAGCTTGGAGGAAAGATGAGACAGGGGGGATATGATAGAAACATTTAAAGGACCACTATAGGCACCCAGACCACTTCAACTCAATGAAGTGGTCTGGGTGCCAGGTCCCCCAGGTTTTAACCCTGCAGCTCTAAACATAGGAGTTTCAGAGAAACTGCTATGTTTACACTGAGAGTTAATCCAGCCTCTAGTTGCGGTCTCACTGACAGCCATTAGAGGCCGCTTCCGCAATTCTAACTGTGAAAATCACAGTTAGAAGATGCTGAAGTCCATAGGAAAGCATTGAGTAATACTTTCCTATGGGCGGTTTGAATGCGCACGCATCCGCATTCGAATGAGTACCCCAGCGTCAAGAGAGCCCGGCGCTGGAGAAAGGTAAGAGTTTTAACCCCTTCAGCCCAGTGGGAGGGGGGCCATGAGGGTAGGGGGGAACCTAAGGACTACATAGTGCAAGGAAATCGAGTTTGTTTTCCTGGCACTATAGTGGTCCTTTAAATACATAAAGGGAATCAACACAGTAAGGAGAAGACTATATTTAAAAGAAGGAAAACTACCACAACATAGTCTTAGGAGCAAAGGTTTAAAAATAATATCAGGAAGTATTATTTTACTGAGAGGGTAGTGGATGCCTTACAGCTGAAGGGGTAGAGGTTAACACAGTGAGGGAGATTAAGCATGCGTGGGGTAGGCATGAGGCTATCCTAGATATAAGAAACTAATGTAAGTATTAAGAAAACTGGACAGACTGGATAGGCCGAATGGCTCTTATCTACTGTCACATTCTATATGTCTATGTTTCACATGTGATTTTGTTAAATAGTTTTTGTGCTTCACTTGGGAGGCCCTCAAAGGATCTAGAAGATAGTAGTTCAAAGGGTCTATGACATATGTTCATTAGGATCTCTTTCACCCCTTCCCAAAAGGCAGAAAGGGAGGGACAGGATCACATGTGGAGACAAGAACCTTTATGTCAACATAGTCTCAAGCAATCATCTCATGTGACCTTGCCAATTTTGTGTAACTGAACATGGTGAAATGCCACCTGAATAGTAGCTTATATATTTGCTCCTGGGAATTTAGGCATGTCGACACATTTGCAGCGATTTCCATCCATTCATCACTATCGCTATCTCCATTCAGGTCTTGTTCCCACTGTAAAATGTATCTCAAGGGTCCCCAAACCATAGATTGGGAGCAAACTTTTTCATAGATTTCCAAAGTACATACCAAGAGTTGTGGTGGGGAAAAAAGTGTGGATGAAAACCCCTTCCAACTGAAGTAAGTGGATAGTTAATACATTGCTAAACACAAATACACATACCAGTCAAGCCATAAGACTTGCCATTCCCACAGAAATCTTACTTTAAGAGTGCTCTCACTACTGCAAGGGATTCTGGGTAGGCATATGCAGATGAGCTCAACAAAGAACCAAATTTTTGCCTCATAATTCCACTTTATACATGGATTCCTTGGAGTATGTGTCTGCTGTATACAAATGCTTTGAAACAACTCAGGAAGAAGAGCAAAGCCAGTGAACCACTCATGGACAGCAGTTTCGTTGTTAATACAACTAATCAGCATGAGGTTGGTTATTGGCTTGCTATAGAGGCTTGGTGTTACTTGTAAAGTACAAACCAACACAGTTGTGGTGAGAAAAAAAAAAAAAAAAAAAAGTATATGAAAACCCCTTCCACCTTAGATTTCCAAAAGAAGACCTTTTCTGTACTGCACTGTAATCAAATGTTTTTTTTGTTTTTCTTTAAAAAAAGAGAGAGTTTGGCTTATTATTTTCTTACTTACTAATTTTGCTGAGCAATATCCTGTGTGTGGATACAGCGGAAGAATCTTGGCTACTTGAGAGAGCCTCTCTTTCAAGACTGCATAACTTATAATGTTAAAGTTCTCTCATAAGTGGAGATAACACTACATTCCTGCCTCTTCAATATTTCCAAATCCCTGTGGGCACATCTCTGGGGGAAGTCTTAGTTTCGAAGTATCTCTTTAGCTTTTCTGACCACATCTCATCATTTTGGCCTCTAATTCCACCCATATTCCTTCTCCCACAGGTGCGTGCCACATTCCTATCTGAGCCAGCTGTGCTGAATAAAATGACATATTTAAGTTATGGTACTCTAATTGTCATTTCGCTTTGGATCTGTATAACATATACCTTGCTAGTCTGTGCCTTTTGTTGTTCCAGATAAAGTTATCTATTAGTCTCCACGTACCTTCGAGGTCCCTCTTTGGGAGTAGCACTGGTAAGGCTTGTAATAAAAAGAGTAACCCCCATCCAAGAAATTGGTTCATCCCCCCATGTTTCCAGGACTATTTTCCTTTGAAATAGGATCAGATAGTTGGCTCTGTATAAAGTTTTATAGTCATTAGTAACGGTTATCCCTAGATATTTTATGCATTTGCTCATAGGTATGTGGTAGTCGGATCGAACCCCGTCCATGTCGGAAGCTGATAGGTGCATAGGCATGGCATTGGATTTACCTACATTTACCTTGTAACCAGCGAGAAGTCCAAAATTCTGTATCTCTTCAAACAAGGTGGACAGAGATGCTACCGGCTCTGAAATCGTGAGACTGACGTCATAGTCATTGGAGATCTCTACTGTTATACCTTTAACACTAGGGCTCTCTATTCTCTTGGTTCGAGTGTCAAGGAAAATGTGGCGGGCTCTGTTCTATCCCCTTTCTTTCCCCAAATGATTTATGTTCCCCTGGCCCCTTTCCCCCTTCCAGAGCCGGGCGGGAGGAGGTCCCTGAGGGTGGGGGCACCCTCAGGGCACTATAGTGCCAGGAAAACGAGTATGTTTTCCTGGCACTATAGTGGTCCTTTAATTTCTCAGTGCAGCCCTGCCCTGGCCACACCCCCACTCACACCCCTACAATTAAAGTGCTTCACTTTGATAATTTGACAATTTGGAAGTGTGCATAAGCTTAGCTGTGACTGCTGCTAATAGAGTTGCCTGCACCACTGTGTTTTCGTGAACTCACATATATCACTTGTTAGGGCAGTGCATGAAAAGGTCTGTTCTGGTGTATGTGGCATCCATATGCTGCAGGATTCCTCTCTTTCATGCATTGGTTTCCTTCACTTTGCAGGACATATTGCAATAAATATGTATGTGATCTGCCCAGTGAAAAGGGGATCTGGCAACCCAAGCAGACCTGTGCCATATTTTGATAAAATGAGGTGTAGTCAGAAAAGAAGGTGTTGTTAGTTTATTTCACACGTGCAATGTGCCTTTACTATTACAGTTGGGTTTCTCAATAAATATTGAATTACATAAAAATGTTAAAATTTCTGCTAAAACCATAAATCTGTGACCATAGCCGAGTTGCAGAATGTTTACAAATAATTTTAGCCTTCATTTTTCCGAATTATTTTCTAACCCCATTTTGTCCTTTTAATGTTGATTGTTACACGATTAACTTTTTGCATACAAACTTTGTACAAATGGCTAAAATTAGAATTATACAATGGTAATTGTGTGTGTATATATAGTGTTTATTTTTCTTAAATGTGGAAACAAATCATATCTTTTCATTAGGTGTGCTTTAGTGCGATTTTAAATTAGATTTTTAATCACAAATCAATCTTTAAACAGCGATATGTACTTCACCTACTGATTTCATAGATTCATTCCTGCAGTTTGGCTTCTGTAATACAATAAATTCTAGTGCACGAGTGGTGACAAAGCATGGCTGATCAAGGGATTGGAAAAAAAGATATTATTCCTTTCTGAAGTGATTCCTGAAATGTTGTTGCTCCTATGGCATATCCTATAAATACCGGCACAACGGGGCCATTCAGAGCTTAATTACAACTCCCAAAGCTTCCTTCCCAGAGTCGTTTTAGGATTACACCGTTAACAGCAATGATCTTTCATTAGATTGCATTTCAGCAAAAAAAGTAAAAAACGAAACTAATGATTAAATAAAAATGAGGCGTCTGTCGAGTGTTGAATGTGATATCCCAAAAACCTTTACTGGGCACTGGAGGTACCTTACTGTTTCTGCTTCCACGGAGTACCGATTGACTGGACAACTTTCTTTGCTTTTAACTTTTGATGTTTTTAAAGCTTCATCTTCAATGCTTTAAAAATGATATTCACACTACTCTATGGAGTCCGTTAATTAGTAAAACTTTGCCCATTCATCAATATTCTACTTTATTTGTAAGCCGTCCGCATGTGACACTTGATCTGCTGTATACGGCGTCTTGTCAGTCATATGAGGTTGTAATTCCGTGAATTTAAAGGGACGCAACGAGTGCCAGGAATACAAAGCTGGGACTAGATAGGGTTTAGTTCTGTCTTCCCAGCTCTGCTCCCAGCATATCATGTACAGTTAAAGGGATTCTCCCATGCCAGGAAAAGTTTTCCTGGCACTGCAGGTCCCCTCTCCCTCCCACCCCCCGTCCCAAGTTGCTAAGGGGGTTAAAACCCCTTCAGTGACTTACCTGTATCCAGCGCCGATGTCATTCGGCGCTGGGTCAGGGACCGCCCACGCTCCTCCCCTGCCGACGTCATCCGGCGGGGGAGACCTATTGAGCATGTGTGGCCACCGGGGGGGGAGACCTAATGCGCATGCGCGGCAAAATGCTTTCAGTGCTTTCCTATGGGGATTTCAGTACATTAACAGCATCCTCACAAGCACGCACACACAAACACCCTCAACCACATAGCACACTACCAGCACCGTGACACACACATCACACTAACAGCACCCTCACACAGCACACACACACACACTCAGCAGTGTGTGTATGTGTATATATGTGTATGTATATATAATGCAATAGGCTGCGCACGCCTATGTCTGTATATGGTGCTCTGATGGCCTCTGTGAATGGCGGGGGAAATCCCTAGTGTTCCAGCAATTGAAACCAGCATGGCCACTAGTAGACAGCCACTAGAGGAGGAGTTAACCCTGCAATGTAAATATTGCAGTTTATGAAAACCGCAATAATTACAGTTATTATTATTATTATTATTATTATTATTGCCATTTATATAGTGCCAACAGATTCTGTAGCGCTTTACAATATTTTGAGAGGTGGGATGTAACAATAAATAGGACAATTACAAGAAAACTTACAGGAACAATATTTTGAAGAGGACCCTGCTCAAATGAGCTTACAGACTATAGGAGGTGGGGTATTAGAAACATTAGGACAGTTGCAGAGTTAAGGGGCAGAAGTGGTCTGGGTGCCTGGATGGTCCCTTTAAGGAGGATAATTGCATCAGTTTCATGTGGCTGCTTCCAGGGAGTGTATGGGAATATGGAGACATGTATGTTCCAATGTTGCCCTAACAGTAAGGGAACCCTAGTCCTAATACCAAGCCACCTAAGTGGTGTTTTAACACTATAGGGTCAGGAATACATGTTTGTGTTCCTGACCCGATAGATTTCCTATTGTACAGCCCCACAGACTGTTGTCACCATTGTTTCTTTTATTTCATATTTACTACTTTGCATAGCAGAGCTAAACTATTGTAAAACTACAACTCCTATGATGCTCTGAAGACCTTTAACAATGTGGTCTATCTTTGGGGTCTGATCTAAACATTACCTAGAAAAATACTAGCTTAAACAGAAACTCCAGGCACCAACACAGCTTCATCTAAATTAAGTTGTTATGGTGCCAGGAGGCCCCTGGAGTAGTTTAACCCCAAGGTTTCCTCCAGCGGCGATGTACGCTCCTGAATTTTCAGAAGCATGAGTGCTGCCCGGCAGGGGTGCCGCTGATTGGCTGAAACTCTGTGACTCTTCATTCACTGACTGGCTTTCCCGGGGGGAAGTAGACATCGCCGCTGGAGGCAATCTTATAGAGTCAAACTATACGAGAAGTAAGATTGCCTACAGTGGCTTTCTGCCACCATAACAACTTCATGAGGTTGTTTTGGTGCCTGGAGTTTCCATTTAAACAGTGACATATAAAATAGCGCATTTTTGGTATTTGCAATTGTTAAAGTTGCTTTTTTTGCTTTTTGACAGCAAGATAATGTGTTTATCACGCTGGCAGATAGGAATTGAAATGTGGAAAAAAGAAGCCATTTGGCAGTGCAATGTGTGCCGGGACACACGTGCCAATCGTGATGGTTTTTACAAATCTGAAATATATATTAAATGCTGACTTTTTGTGTTCATGTTCCTGTAACAGAAAAACGGTTTGTTTTAACACAAATATTCTCTGTTCTCCAGGTTCCACAATGACACCAATGGGGATTTTTACACTTTTTCCACCCCTGCCACCAATTGTTTACCCAAAAACCAATCCCTCCAGCGGAGTGAGGCCAGCAGGAAAGTCCAGTTCATGTATTTTTTAGCCTTGGTATTGGGGATTTCTGAATAATTTATGTTTTTTTTTTCAACTGATATGCAATATTGAATAGACATTGCAAAATAGGATGCTTCCACCATAACATAGGTGGTGGTAATCCGGTTAACATTTAGCAACATGATATATAACAATTAGCATAATGCCCACTGCCTTCCGTGGCAATATAAAACAAATAATAAAGTGTGCCATAGGCTGCTTAAGGTCTATTTGCTTTAAAATGAATGCTCAAAATAGGGATTGAAAGGTTGGTCGCTTACGTGAGCCAGAAAGGTATTACAGGAAATAATGTTATTGTGGCAGGGACAGAGTGCTTTTTATGTTACAATAGATGCGCTCTCTATTCCCAGATGAATAGGGGTTAATTGTTGGGAGTCACCCCTGAATGTTATCAACCAATAATGTAAATTAACCAGCACAGGGTTTTAACATTAAGGACTTGAGCCAATGGTACATTGTAGAACAAATACAAAAGTAAACAAAACCTGCTTTGGCTAATGTCTTCCAACCGTAATTGACATCTTTGATAAGTAAATGCACCCACCCTTTTATTATCATTTTATGGGGAAACAGAGTGCTGTTATTTAATAATCAAATATTTAGCTATGAAACATAATTTGGCTGAAAAAAATGGGAAAAAATACGATTTATTTTTAATTTTTTTAGTTACATGACATTGGAACAGTCAATGTCATAATACAGTGAGCTTTTACTCAATAGAAACACATCTTTGATTGTGTGGTCACCTAAAAATTGTAACTACCATTGGGTCTCAAATAGTCACCAATCTGGCATTTTTAACATGAAACACTCATTAATATTTGACTTGTAAATTTTGAAAACACTATAAATCCTGTACATGAGGGGTACTGTTTACTCGTGAGACTTCGCTGCACTTATTTGTGTTTCAATACAATAAAAAGTATCACAGAATAATATCTGTGAAGTGCTGTTTGTGTGTGAAAAACAAAAAAAACTTTTACTGGCGGATTCATCGTTTAAACACTTTACTGTTTTGAAACACTAAGTGTCAGGAAGTTTCCCGATCAACAGGACGCTGCCAGACCTTTTGATAGTTATAGTTGTCCACGACGAATTAGAAAATAGAAATAAATATTTTGAATGATGCTTACCGCACCCAATTAAAAAACCCTTCTATTGCTTCCTGTATTTCAAAAATATTTGCCAGCATCTACCGGCTACTACTGCAGGATACTTTCCCTAAATACCTAACAGCAAATTTCACAGATAAATGCTTTCCTATAGGTCTAATGCACGTGTGGCACTTATGCATGCACATTAGCACTCGCTTGTCGTGAGAGTTCGAAGTGGGCGGTGGCATAACCCATGTCAAGTACATATTGCTGTATATAGGTAAGTTAAGGGTTTTTAACCCTGTATTTACCGGGGAGGGGGAGGCAGAGGGAGCTATAGTGCAGGAATACAGCTTTGTATTATTGGTTATATTGCCTTTAATTCAGCATCTGATTTTCAATTTCTATATTTTGAATCATGAATACATTTTTTTTGATTATGGCTGTTCATTTTATATATCCATACAGTCTGTGCTTGGAGGATATTTAAATATATTCAGAGCAGGAAAATATTTCTTTCCATGTCATAACATTGTTAAAAGTAAAATCCCTTTTTCGCATAGTTGTGGCCTGCAGGTTTTAGAATATCTGTAGCTCGTGTTGTATGAAAAATATATATTCCTACAATGTATAAATTTTTTTTTTTTTTTAAATTAAAACATTACATATATGCGTAAAATTAGAACAGACAAGACAAATCTTGAAACCAGCATGTTTGATCCAAACAACATTTCCTTAATGCCTACAATCTATGAATCCAGTGCTGTGGATGCATTGACACTAGTAAATAAATGATCCCACTTGCCTTTGTGCATTTTTAGTCTACCCTACACACTTTCCCTCAGTCCGTTTTCATTTATTGGGTTGATGTATCTGAACTCTTTAATGTTAAAAGGGATTAAGGTCAGAAAAGGATTAATAGCTGGGCAGAATGGAGGCGGAAGTCTGACCTTAGCAGATAATGGGCTTCCTGCGGAAAGGTCTCAATAATAACAATTTACTGGTAAACACACACACACAAAAAAAAAAGTGTCCTTTTCCTCAGCTGTGCAGTTTCCATGATCCATGCAATGAAGAGATGTATGTAGTAGGATTTCAAATATTTTTCATTGCTCTACCAGCACAACAATAAAAAGTTTTTTTAAAAAGTATTTTTTTTTTCTATTCCCCTATAGCCCTGCTGTGGGTCAGGCCTCCCTTTAATCCTGCAAAAGGGTAACTATTGCAAAACATTTTTTTTTTTTTTTTTTTTAAAACACACCACACACACATTTATCTGTACAAAGCCTACAGCCATAAGGCAATCAACGCACCATAACCACTAAAGTGCCCTGTAGTAGTTATAATGCCAGGAGTCCCCACTGTTAAAAGTCAAAGCATTTTTAAATTGTTTGACACTTACCATTCCAAATTTTATAAATTGCAATTCAGAAAAACGGGCAAAATGTGGCAAGATGGTAACAATTTGAAAGATCTAAAGAACGTGGACACGAGGTGGGTATTTGAAATGAGTTCTTTCCTTCTAGGTCTTAATTTTGCTTTCAAATTTAAAAGAAAAAAAAAAAAAAAAACCTAAGTAGCAGGATTTTTACAGTCACCCCTGCCACCACTTTTTGGTTTTTATTTGAATATTTCTCATTAAAAATGTTCTATTAAATATCAAATTATTCTTTGTGCTAATCAATCTTACTCTTTTTTTGTGAATCTTCTTAAAGGAACACAAGCATGTATTCCTGACCCTATAGTGTTTAAAAGCACCACCTACTTCCCCCTGCCCTGCCCTTGCCCCCTAAATATAGTAAAATCTTACTTTTACTCCAGTCTGCTTGGCTGACATCAGAAATGTTATTCAAAGCCAATCACAATGCTTTCCCATAGGAAAGCATTGGATTGGCTGAGATTGTCAAGAATCAGATCAGGGGCAGAGCCAACACAGCCCTGGCCAATCAGCATCTCCTCATAGAGATGTATTGAATCAATGTATCTCTATGAGGAAAGTTCAGTGTCTCCATGCAAAGGGAGGAGACACTAAATGGCAGTGCTGCACACTGTGCAACACTGCCTCACGAAGCACCTCTAGTAGGCATCTAAGAAACTGCCAGTGGAGGTACCCATAGGCTGTAATATAAACACTGCATTTTCTCTGAAAACACAGTGTTTACTGCAAAAAGCCGGAAGGGAATTATACTCCTCAGAGCAAATAATATAAGCTGTAGTTGTTCTGGTGACTATAGTGTCCCTTTAAATAACTTCAATTAAAAGTATTCCAATGTCCATAAAAAAAAACAAAAACAAAAAAAAACACTCTTTTATGAACTCATTATAGGAGGCTATAATTTTTCTGGAAATGACAACACTGAACAAAAAAAAAAAAAAAAAAAAATTGAAAATCACCTATAATTTTTATTTATTTTCTTTAATTATAGTAAACATTTAGAAAATTACATCACAAGTCAGGCTAGTCACGGGCACACATTGCTTTTAAGAAAGAGAAATAGAAATAGGGTTTTTATTGTCCGCTTCTTGGTATTCTCTCTATGCTGACTGCCCGGTATAACGTTGTTGGGGCAAATAGATTCTGCCACTTTTAAAAAAAATCCTCAGCATCAGTTTCCAAAATGTCAAATTTCACAAGTGAAAAAATTTGCGGAACAGGAAGAATCTGCTTTGGATAATGATGAGCTTGTAGAGGTATATAAAAGCTACCCAGCAGACATTTAATGTGCACCTACAGATCTACCTGTTGAAATGTGTTGTGTTTGGATGTGTCCAGTACCCAAGAGATCGACATAAGATTATTCACCTCACTAGAAAAATACTTTATTAAATACTGGCACTGTCCTACTGGACTTCTGTCTAATAGACGTTACATGGGGATACTTTTTGGAGATTATTTTTGTAAGTTACAATTTATTTTTAAAGTTTCCATTTAAACCACACCAAGTTGTCCATTTTTTCTTTGGCAGAATCTTTAAAGGATCACTATAGGGTCAGGAACACAAACATGTATTCCTGACTCTATAGTGTTAACACCACCATCTAGCCCCCCTGGGCCCCTCATGCCTCCACAAGTATAGTAAAAATCTTACTGTATTCAAGGCTGACGCTGTAAATCTGCATGCTGTTAGACTCAGAAAAACAAGCAGTCTGCTGACATGTAGTAGCCTGATCCAATCACAGTGCTTCCCCATAGGATTGGCGGAGACTGACAAAGAGGCAGATCAGGGGCAGAGCCAGCATGATTCAAACACAGCCCTGGCCAATCGACATCTCCTCATAGAGATTAAGTGAATCAATGAATCTCTATGAGGAAAGTTCAGTTTCTGCATGCAGAGGGAGGAGATACTGAATCACAGGATGCTGTGCACAGTGCTGCCCTATTATGCCTCCATCAACTCCGAGGTCCCTCTGGTTCACTCTGAGTGACTGCAACTGGAGGTGTTTCTAGCTTTCAATGTTAACACTGTATTTTCTCAGAAAATACAGTGTTTACATGAGAAAGGCTGCAGGGAGCTATAGTTCTCACCTGAATAACCTCATTAAGCTGAAGTTGTTCAGGTGACTATAGTGTCCCTTTAAAGAGAATAATGGTCTATCTACGGCTGAGCACTTAGAGGTGCATCTTACAGGGCCAACTCATGGCTCTTCTACATGTGAGTGGCTATGATACTTTTGTGAACTAATTAAGCTACCTTTGGAGAACCCTGTGTTTTTTGTATTTATATTTTCGATTTCAAACTTGTACATATTTTTGTAACTTCTAAAAGATATTATACTGTATCTTATTTTTATATTTAACATCGCGTGTCTAATTTGACCTTTAGTTTTAAAACATTTTTAGTGAACAAGTCCTCAATAACTCCACTTCACTATATTTCCTCTGTCTCATCAAATACACCCCTTCTCATTCTCTTCGTATGCAAGTGACATTCTGCTTGTTTCTATACTGCCAACACATCTGCAGGAATTGTCAAAAGCAACACTATATCCTATACCATCAGACTGCGTGAATTTTCTTAATATTTTGTATGTCAATCACATGTGGTCACTTATACCCATTCTATAATTGTACAGCGCTGTGGAATATGTTGGCGCAAAATAAATAATAGTGAAAATAATCAATCCATCTATACTTCTAGGCATAGGGTTAAAATGGCGAAGTATATTGCCTATCGTCAATGGAATGGTTATTACTGATGGGTGCTTAGATCGGAATTCACTCTCGGAATTCTCGGAAGGCTGCAATGGTACAAGTTCATGCTGAGCAATGCATTAAATAATTCAGGCCTGCAATTTGTACTGAATCCTGCTGAATATGCAGGAGTCATCAGATCCTACAAAATGAACACAAGGATCAATTATGCTATTCAGATGCACAAATTGCAAAAATTACATTGCAAGCCAGCTGTCCGGTGTTTCAAAAGGAATTTTCATGCTATGAAGAATCTTATTATAGCTACAGAATAATACCATTTTCCACACATTAGGTGTCCTAAATAGCTGCTCAATCCATCTTTAAAATTACTAACAAATACTCATAAATAACTACACATATTTAACTTCTTTTTTTTTTTATATTTATCATTTTTATTGAGGGTTCAACATCATAATATTACACAGTAGGGTCTAATACATTGGAGCCGTAAGAGACGGGTACAGTAACAGATCTGAGTGGCAACTGATTTCCAGTTACCTAATTATTCAAGCGATGCTTCAGGGTGCCACATATACAACAGCTCCATAGGCTGTTATTCCGTAATTGCTCTACTGGTTTCCTCAGAGTTGAGAGGTTTGCCAACGTGGCTATAACCCTTGATTTCTCAAGAAGAAAAAAAGGGGGGGGGGGAGGATGGAAGTAGGTGGGAGATGTCGGGAACTAGGGGGAAAAAAGAGGGGGGGGGGGTTTCGGGATGCTCCCCTATACATGTGTATTAGAGGGAGGTGTTCGTCGCCATGCTGTCACGGTCATCTACCATTTGGACCAAATGCCCTTATACTTCAGTAGGGTACCACTAATCGTGTGCGACATTTCCTCATACTGTTGGGTGAGATTCACTTTGGTAATTACCGACTGTATGTCTGGTGCTAAGGTGGATTTCCATAGGGCAGCTATTCGTTGCTTTGCAGCAAGCGTGATGTGGGTGATCAGTGAGGCCTCGTGGGCTGTTATTTCGGGTGGCATCATATGGAGCAGGTAATGTTCAGGGGCAGGTGGTAGGTCTATCCCTACTCTGAGTTTTATCAGGTCTTGGATTTGTTGCCAGTATTGGCTGAGTGCAGGGCAGTACCAGAATATATGGCTTAGGGTGCCTTCTTGTTGGTTACAGCGCCAGCACGTTGCCCGGGAGCCCGGGTATATTTCGGCCAGCCGTTGAGGCGTATAGTACCATCGAAGCCATAACTTGTAGGCCGCTTCTACGTGGTCTAGGCAGTGTGTGGCTTTTTTTTACTAATGACATGGCCCTCATCCATCTGTGCGGCTCAAAGGTACTGTTCAGCTCCCTTTCCCATTGTAACATGTAGGATTGTTTTGTTGGCCTGTCTAAGTCTAATAGGCGATGGTAACATAGGGACAATGGCTTTTTGGGGGTTTTTTGGCCCAGGCACATCGTGTCAAAACAGTTGTGGGGTTGTGTGAGCATGGTTAGTTTTTTGACGTCTCCTATTATGTGTTTAATACGAATGTATGTGAAGATCTCCTTGTTAGGTATGAGGTATTTTTTCTGGAGGTCGGGGAATGGTAGTAGACCATCTATTCCCAGGAGATGTGATATTCTGGTCACTCCTTGTCCTATCCATCCCTGCAAGGGGAGGTCGTGAGTGTGGTGCTGGAGAGTAGTCAGCGGGGCAAGGGCTTCTATGTTCCCACCGGTCATTTTTGGGGCCCATCTGAGCCACACCTGGAGTGATCCCCTCGATGTCGAGAGTAGCTTGGGATAATGGGGTTGGGCCTTTGTCGTGGTCCACAGTAGGTCGCCGAGGGATAGAGGTGCGCTGAATGCACTCTCTAGGTGGAACCACATTGGGTAGTCTGAGGGAGCCAGAAGGCGTGCCATCTGGGCCAGGTGTGTCGCTAGATAGTATTTGGTTATGTGGGGCACACCCACCCCACCTCCTCCCATGACCATACTGATGTTCGCCAGAGATACCCTTGGTGGTTTCCGTTTCCATATGTGCGCATTAATGAGGCTTTGGAATGCCCGGAGGGTGTACTTGGGGAGGGTAATCGGTAGGGCTCTAAAAAGAAATAGTATTTGTGGGAGGATGACCATTTTGATGGCATTAATTCGTCCTAGCCATGATGTGTTTTTGGTGCCCCAGCTATCCAGCCGTCGTTCTATGTCTCCCATCAATTTCCTATGGTTATGTCTTATGAGTTTGGTTTTTGAGGGTGTCAGCTGTGTGCCTAAATAAGAGAGGGTATCCTTCCTCCATTCGAAGGGGTGGAGTACTTTAAGAGATTCAAGTTGGGATCTGGGCAGGTTCATGGGTAGCACCTGTGTTTTTGCTATGTTGTTTTTATAGTAAGATACACGGCCGTAGTCGTGCAAAAGGTGCAGTAGAGTGGGGAGTGAGTCTGAGGGCCTGGTGAGAAAAAGGAGGATGTCATCCGCAAACACTGCTAGTTTATGTTGTCCCGTTGGTGAGGGGACCCCCGCGATGTTAGTTTGCCTTGATTTTGTGGAGTAGGGGTTCCATTGCGAGAATGAATATGAGGGGCGAGAGTGGGCAGCCCTGTCGTGTGCCGTTCGTCAGATCAAAGCGTCTAGAGACGAAGCCAGAGCTCATGACAGTCGCCCGGGGGGAAGTGTACAGGGATAAGAGTCCAGTCAGGAATTGGGGCGGAAAATTAAACTTGCGCAGGACCTCCGACATATAGCCCCAGTGGAGCCTGTCGAAGGCTTTCTCCGCATCTAGGGCAACTATAAGGCCTTGTAACCGGTCAGAGTCCATGAGTTCCATTATGTCCAGGGCCCGTCTGGTGTTGTCCTCAACCTGGCGGCCCGGGACAAAGCCCGACTGCTCAGGTGAGACGAGTTGGCTTAGGAGGGGTCGGATACGGTTTGCTAGGACCTTGGCGAATAGTTTGGTGTCGGCATTGAGGAGCGAGATCGGGCGGTAGTTTGCACATAGGTCTGTGGGTTTGCCTGGTTTGGGAATTGTGACAATTGTGGCTTCCAACATCTCTGGGGGTATGTTACCCGTGACTAGAATGTGGTTAAATAATGCCGTGAGGTGGGGGAGTAGTTGGTCCTCAAACACCTTATAATAGTGTACGGAGTAGCCGTCCGGTCCTGGGGCTTTATGTCTCGGGGTGTCTCGTAGTGCCCTGGTGATCTCGGCTGGTAGGATCGGGGTGGTCAGCGTTGCGGCCTGCGCGGTGGAGAGCTGGGGGAGATGTATACCCTCCAGGAAGGTGGCGATGTTCTGAGGGGTGGGCTGGTGTTGGGTGGAATCCCCGGAGAGATTGTATAATTTTGCGTAAAAAGTAGCAAATTCGTCTACAATCGCTTTGGGGTTCATGATTTTGGTTCCATGTTCATCCTTGATATAGGGGATTTTTACCTGGGAGATTCTCGCCTTAAGCTGAGAGGCCAGCAGTTTACCAGCCCTATTCCCCTGCCTATAGTAAGTTGTTTTCATCTTCCTAATGGCTCTCTCTACCCGTTGCATTTGTAGTGTTTCTAACGTGGATCTAATGTTTTGGACTTCGAGTCTATGGGGTTCAGTGGGTGAGGCTTTGTGTCGTGATTCGGCTAACTGTAATTCCTTCAGTAGGGAGTCACTTTTTTCAGATAGTTGGCGCTTCAGTTTTGCCCCCATCTGTATGAGTGCTCCACGGGTGACTGCCTTGTGGGCCAGCCATGTCGTGGTGACGCTCGTGTGATTGTAGTGATTGACTTCGAAGTAATGTGTTAGTGATTTCTGGATCTCAGAGGCCCTCTCAGGGTTGTCTATGAGGGACTCGTTGAGCCTCCATTGCCCCCGTCCTCGGACTGGGTGTAGTGTAGTAAATGATGATGTGAGGGGGGCATGGTCTGACCAGGTTATCGGGGCAATAGCGACCTCCGCTAGGGTATCCAGGGTTTTAGTGTCGACCCAACACATGTCGATGCGGGAATATTGGTCATGGACCTTGGAGTAAAAGGTGTAGTCCCTAGAGGCTGGGTAGAGTGCCCGCCAGGTGTCATGCAGGTTATGGAGATGGAGGAGCGTCGTCAGTTTGTCCCCTAGGAGCTTATCTCTTGGGTGGGAGCCCGGTGTCCCTGATCTGTCTAGGTCAGGGTCTAACACACAGTTAAAGTCCCCGCATATCATCGTCTGTCCCTTCTTTAGTTTGTCAACCTTTCTCAGTGCCTTTCGTAGGAAGTCGTACTGGTTGACGTTGGGGGGGGCAAAGGTTTGCTATAGTCACCTGTGCGTCATTGAGGAGGCCCACCAGGATCAGGAGCCTACCGTCAGGGCTCTTGTATTCCCTTTCACATTGGAAGCTCCAGTCTGAGTGGAATAGTGTGCTGACCCCTCTTGTCTTGTTAGGCGCTAGGGCGTGGTACGCTAGTGGATATGAGGAGGCCGAAAACTTTGGGGGGTTCGTGGCTGAAAAGTGGGTTTCTTGTATGCATGCGACCGAGGCCTTCAGGGCTTTCAGTTGAGATAGGGCCAGTCTGCGTTTTTGTGGGGTATTCAGGCCATGGGCATTCAGGGACACCAAGAGAAACTTGCTAGGGGGGCTCATTGCATTGGGGGTTGGGCGCCTCGTGGGCACATCTGGGTGATTGAGGTTGTCTCATGGGTTTAACGCAGTAAGGCTTAGGGAGGTCCTGGGCAGATACTTTGTCTCTTAGCCCATGGTAGAAAGGGAGCATCTCAAAGGTAGGGCCGGGGCATGGGAAATAACAGAGCTGATAACGGTGGGAACAAAAATATACAACATAAACAAAGTATATACAGAGCAAATAGCTAAGAAGCATTATGGGGAGGACGCCTCCGCCGAGCGCGTACCCTCTATTGTTCTGAGAGGGGGCTGCAGCGGCGAGTGGTGTCCCAAGAGAACTTCGGGGGGGGGGGAGGGAGGGGGTTCTTCAGCATTCGGTGAGGCCTAAACGCCTGTCACAGTCCAATCACCCGGTATGTCTGAGTAGCTGGAGTGGGGCAAACATTCCCCGGGGCCCACAGGGGGGGGGGTCAGCGAAGGTTGCAGGTAGCAAGGGTGTGGGCCTAGGCCAGTTCATGAGTCTCATCATAGCCTTCTAGGGCCTAGGAAGATGTGAGGCGGGGGTGGAAGAGTCCTTCGCCCCCCTGGAGGTGTAAGTCCAGATAAGTCTCTCCCTTGGGTAGCATTCCCGGTTTCCGGGAGGGGGGCGGCCAGCCCGGGGTATGGGGTGGCGGGAGGTGCTGGTGGTAAGGTGGCTGAGCGTGGTAGGGCCAGGGTACAGCTGTACTCACGTGCAGATGTAAAACCTTGGTGTTGCCACAGTTCATAGGACGGGTGTAGGCCTGAAGGGTGCCCCAGGGTTTGGAGAATAAGCCGGCAGCGGCCCATGTTAGGAGGAGCCGTGGTGGCGACATTGCTCAGGCCTTTGTCCAGCTTGTGGCCACTTTCCGCAGTGGGGCTGGGGTCGTGGGAGCGTTGTCAGTGGGAAATAATCCCCAGGATTTGAGGGTCTCCATTCCTTGGATCGGGTCTTCAACTTTGGTCAGTGATCCATTGCGCCATATCAGGAGTTTAGTGGGGAAACCCCATCTGTAAGGCACTTTGTGGTTTCTGAGGCACTTTGTGACATTGATAAAGTCCCGTCTTCTGGACATCGTCGTCGGTGATAGGTCAGCATATAGTGATATCTCCTCAAATGTAGGTGGCATTTCTGATGCCTTTCTCTGCGCTGTGAGGATTGCTTCCTTTGCGCTGTAATAGTGTAATCTGGTCACTACGTCCCTAGGGACATCTCGAGCAAGATTGGTGGGTTTTGGTACCCGGTGTGCTCGGTCAAGGCGTAAGTCCGCTAGTGCCAGGGCTGGTTGGATAGCCTGAAAGAGGCGCAGTAGGTAGGACGGTAGATCCTCCTGTGTCACCTTCTCCGGTACTCCTCGCATGCGGATGTTGTTGCGGCGGGAGCGGTCTTCTAAGTCCGCCATTTTTTCCTTCAGGCGCCTGTTGTCTTTTTCCAGTTGCTGCAGCTTGCTCACTATTGCATCGTTGGCTTGGCACAGCTCATCAGTTTTTTCCTCCAGTACATTCACCCGTGTCCCCACTTCCAGGAGGTCTTTGCGCAGGTCTGAGACCACTGCTTGAAAGTCGGTTTTCATAGACGTGCGCAAGTCATGGAGCATAGCTGCTAATTTCACCTCTGAGATAGAGAGATCCCCTGTGGGGGTTTGCCGTGATTCATTATCAGAGCCTGTTTCAGACATGTGTGTTGGTGAGCGGGAGCCGCCTCCATCTTGGTCGGAACGGAGCCGTTCTTTTTTTCCTTGCCGGAAAAAATCGGATGATCGCTGGGCTTTTGGAGGGGCCATGCTGGGGTGGGGGGATGTTCCCCTTACCTCTGATGCCGTTTGCGGGGTGGTGTGGGCTGTTTGCCGCTGTTTATGCCGCGTTTTAGGCCGGTCCGGTCACGGAGCACTCACTGCATGCGACCGTTCGGTGCGACCGGAAGTCCCGCCCCCCAAAATCCATATATTTTTAATGTGTATAATTATCAACAAATAAACAGAAACAAACAAGTGTTACGCCCACTGTGAGCACATAATAAATACTTATGTACAGAGGATGTATA